>CAMAPF010001071.1:1737500-2400134 GCA_945859915.1 Cuscuta epithymum
GAGCATTAATGAATTTTTAATGAGCATCAGGCCTATAGAAATGAGCATATGTAAATTATATCATTTAGAAAATGAGTACCAGATGAGCATAGTAACTTACAAAATGCGCATTGATGTGAAGATCATAAGATTTTTTAGTGGAATATCACGACATTATAATTGAGCATCAAACATCCTCTATTGAGATCAATGAGCATTAATGAATTTTTAATGAGCATCAGACCTATACAAATGAGCATTCGTAACTTACAAGATGATCATTGATATGAAAATTGTATGTTTTGTTTGTTGAACATCAAGAAATTTTCAGTGAGCATCGAACCTCCGTTATTGGGTACTAGAATCATGCAATTGAGTATCGTGGTTTGTGGTCTCGTGTCTATAATCAAATTCTATGCGAATCTAATGTAATATGAGACTTTTGAAATATACATGGATAAACATTTTAAAATAAGCATAACAAAGGTACTAAATGGACATACATTACTTACAAAATGAGTTTTTAAAAATTGAAATGTTCATTTGTATATATTTATTCTTTTTAGACGCTATAATTATTTGAGTTTAAAATAAAGAAAAAAAGAAAAAAGACAAAAAAGTAAACTAACTAAAGTAAAAGTAACGAAAAAGTAAAATAAAAGAAACGAAGAGAAAAAAGAAAGAAGAGAAAAAAAAAGTAACGAAAAAGTAAAATAAAAAAGACAAATCAAATACGTAGTATACAACAAACTAGGATGACGGGATGGAGGGTAAAAATGAAAAAGAATGGCGGCTGAAATAAATAAAAGCAACGGGGAGTGAGGGGATGAGGAAGAATCAGGAATAGAGATGGATGAGAGAATGAGTCTGCCACGTCATTTAAAAACCGGGTGTACATGTACACCCGGGTGTATAATACTTCCTCCGTTCTTAAATAAATGCAACGGTCAACATTTCACACTTGCCGAGACACAACTTTGACCATTAATATAAATGATTTTGTATTAGTAAAAAAATTAAAAAAATTAGTTTATGAAAATTTACAATGAGACAAGTTTAACAATATCTTTTTCATAAAATAATATTATTACATTAATAAATAAAACGTAGTCAAAGTAGAACATGTGAATAGTGTAAAAGTCAAAGCGTTGCATTTATTTAAGAACGGAGGTAGTATAACTTACGTACTTTCATGTTCATTTGAATGAAGTTTCCGTAATCTATGTAAGGCTGGATTGAGTAAATTGTATTCAGCTAAACTCCATAACTTCCAACGATGTTACTATGTATTTTCCTATAGTAAGGGTAATTTGGATAATTAAATTGATTTATTTTATTAAATAATATTTTATTAATGTTTAATTTAGTGGTTGTGATTAGTAATTTTGAGGCCGAATTCTTCCTCGTAAAAACCAGTATCTTAAATTTTTAGCATAAACATGATTCAGCCCAAGTCAATGCAAATTCGTAGATCCGATCTTGCTGAATTCCTTCAAGATTTTTGTACTTCTCTATTAACGATCTTTCCAGGCTTCTCAACTCCTTCCATAAGGTGAGGGTTTTAGCCCATATACGAAAGTAACGAGATGACTTTTTTCCCTTTATTTTGCTATTTTTAATTGGGCTATCTCTTCAAAAAAAACGTTTGGGCTGTCCAATTGGGAAGAAATGTACTGTTCGACAAAATTGATTGATGTAGATGAGTAGTGACTAGTGAGATGTCATAGAGTCCTAGCCCTTTTTTATGTAAAGACGATTAAGAGCAAACCCGTTTGGTTACTCCATTTTTTGACTTATCAAATTTATCAACCAGCTTTTAAAAAAAACATGTAATTTTTGATTTCGCGCGCTGAATTGTGTAATAATAAAAAAAAGTAAGTTTGTGTTACTTTTCAGACTATATTGACTGAAGTGACTGTAGATGATTATTTTAACTATTTTTTCATTTCTTTATTTTATTAATAGAATAAATTTTAAATATGATTTTTTTCATAAATCAGCAGTATCAGCCTATACAACCACATCAGCCAGAATTTCATAAATTTCAGCAGAATTAAACGATTAATTGAATGTTATCAAAAGGGGTTCTAATTGTACTAAGTCTATGACTATTGGTATACTACATACCCATAAGTATTATTTCACTTTTTGTAACGTTTAGTTAGACTAGTCAATGTTACTTCGATTTGCAAACATCTTATTTAGTCGTCATTCTATTTAGTCATTCTTCTCCAAAGAGTCAAAAAGCATAGAAATTTAGTAGTCTCTTCATTTCTTATAAATTTCTCAATTTTGACTGATACGATAAAATAAAGCTATATGACGGGGTTTATGCAAAAAAGAGAAATATTAGAAACACAAATTAATTGATCAAAAGAGAAAATGACAAATGTACTTATACAATAAACATGGGAAGATGATAAAATTATACAAAAAAACATTTTGTAGACACTTCACAATTGTACACACTTGTACATGGTTTGTGAAGATTTTTTTTTTATGTGAGTGACGTGTATAGAAGAGCAAAAAATCTATTGGTACACATTTTTCATACACACATCTACACACTCATGTTTGTGAAGAGTATTTTTTTGTCTGTATACAAACATAAAGTATTTGAAAATGTGTTATGTCTATATACAGACAAAAAAATACTCTTCACAAACATGAGTGTGTAGGTATGTGTATGAAAATGTGTACCCCAAGCTGGATTGATATGTGTACGTACAAATTTGAAAATGATAAGATTAAGGGATGGTACTTATTTTTGAACTAATCATTCAATATAATTAGTCATTTCAACTACTCTGAACTAGTCAAGTCAATGCCTCACTCTAGATTAGGTCCAATGCCTAGCTAGCTAATAGCTACTCCCTCCGTCCCAGAATTATCTTCATTTTTTCCTTTTCGGTTCGTCCCAAATTTATCTCCTCTTTCCCTTTTTGGCAAAGGATTTGTGGTTCACAACCATTCTTACACATTTCTCTCTCCTCTGCACAACTCTCTACCACACATTTCTCACTTTCTTAATCCCCGTGCCCAGTAAAAGCCGAAGTTAATTCTCGGACGGAGGGAGTATTTTTTTTATAAACTACGTAGTATTAGCAATTGAACCTTGCCCCACTAAAAATAAAGTGCACTAAATTCGTGGTTGAGGGATGAAAATAAAGCGGGACAAAACTTTATGATTATAGATTAGATATGTGCAAATTTGGTCGAACGAGATAATGGGTTATGGTCTTATGGATGAAAAAATAATGGGAACTATATTTCTATATGTAGTAAGATTTCATGAGCACTTAAGAGTATGAGGAATGATATGATTACGAAGATTGCCCGTTGTGATCATCATTGCAATTGTCATCTCTTTCAATTAGAAGACCATAATTTTGTAGTTAACATTGAACTCTATCCAATCTAAGAAATATTGTAGGGAGTGATAAAAGCATATTTTTATGAAATACAACATTAAATAAATTTTATTTTTCAAAACACAAAATTTAATATGGGGATGGGGATGGACTAAAGTGACAACTAATTCCAATTGGAAAGAATAAAATTTAGATGGAACTGGGTTACACATAACTATGCGCGCAACCGTCTCTTGATTGATCCTACTTGTAATTATGACCCTACTCAATTAGTCACAACATTAGAATTTGCATCTCGCCAAAAAGAAGAATAGTGATCCTTGGTTTAGGGTTGGTTTGCAACTCCTTTTAAAAAGCACTTCTCAGTTTTTTTTGGCTTTAAAAAAGCACTTATTTTCCCAAACACTACAACTTTTATTTTTTTCGGCTTCCGCGTCAAAAGTGTTTTTACTTTTTTCTATTACACAAAAAACACTTATTTTACCAAACACTACCCACTTTTACTATTCAAAATCACTTTTTTCTCAAACATTATCAACTTTTATTTAATCACTTCTCCCCATTTCATTAAAAAAACACTTTTTAAAAGCAGAAGCTGTTGCAAACAGACCCTTAGTTTTACACACTTTGTTTCTCTCTATGGAATATGTTTATTTAAGAGCATAAAGGTCTTTCCTTCTTTAACTAAATTTTCCAGTCTGGTGTACTTTGGTCTTATGTAGTACTTTATGTTAGATTTGTTCTGAGTTAATTTGTTTCATGTGTATTTTATTACTATTAGTGACAAATGTAGTTCAACCAATTTAAATCTGATTTAAGCGGATCTCATTTGGTATGGCCTCGTCTAATTATCATGTGTATTTTATTACTATTAGCTTTATTTTCAATAGAACTCACTTTAAGCGGATCTCAAAGTGATAAAATTACTTTGTTGAGTTGTTTTGTTCAGTGTTTTCTGAAAACGATACGGAGTATAAATGTGCTTACTTTTTCAACTATTCATACAAGTACAATTGGTTTCTCTGTCAACAAATTTTTATTTAGAACGTAAAGTATATATATGTATAATAAAGCGTTTACATATTAAAAAAGATAGCTACGGAGTAAAATGGAGTAGGATTTTAATCTATAATGTAAAATGATGAAATAAAAATGATACTTTCCGTGATTCCGTCTAAAATACTCTCTAGTTTGCTTGTAGAAACGGTAAAATGAAAGTGGGCAAAAAATGAAAAGAAAAAGGATGGGAGGAATGGGTGGAAACGAAGAAAAAGTAGAGGAAGCGGGTCATGTGATGCAAAGTAACCACATGGGTAGAAAGCACATAAGTAGTGGAAGAAAAAGAGGGCCGACCAAAAAAATATGAGGGAGCGGTTTGTGGTTTGGAATAAAGTTTATGGTCCCCAAAACGTACTTAACTCTACTAAAGTTTCTGTCATTTTTGCCTCAAGGGTCTCACAACTCAGAAAGAGAGTGTTACAATACAGGAATTCCGATTTCAACTCCAAACAAATAATTGGTATGGAACATCACTCTCTTTCTATTAATGCGAGATCAAAGTTTAATTTGCATCTTCTCAAATAACTGTCCGATAGGTTTTGAGGGCCCTCACAGATGGGGTGTCATCCTCTTTTTTCTATTATTTATGCCTCACTCTCTTTCGGTTAGATTGTAATTGGATTCCAAATTACATTCTCACTTAATTGTCCGGTCGATGTTGAGGACTTTCAGGAACGAGATGTCATCCATTTTCTCTTATATTTTTAATGAATTTGTTGACATTTTCGTGAAATTCACCAAATAGATGTAAAAAAGCTTTAAAGTTCCAAAATAAGAGTATTTGTTCTTATTATATTATCTAAATAAGAGTAATTCTCATCCTATTTTGATACTATGAGGTTTTATTCAAGGTGTTTTCTTTAAAATAAATTGATAGGAAAGCAAGTCATTGGATGATACACGCCTAATTAAGTTATAATTTTGGCGCACCATTAATCATCATGTGCCTTTGTCCTCATGACTATGTTCTGTGTTGTGTTGGAAAGCTGTAAACGTCTCTCATCTCAATGCCAACCAGAAAGTTTATAAATTCCCCAGCAAAAAGAGATGCAAAGCAAATTAAAGCCAGATAGACGCAACAACCTTCACCTCATACCCAATTATTATTATTATTATTATTATTATTATTATTATTATTATTATTATTATTATTATTATTATTATTATTATTATTATTATTATTATTATTATTATTATTATTATTATTATTATTATTATTATTATTATTAAAACAACAACAAAGCGAACAACAAAAATATTGTTCTTCTCTCACAATTTATATGTAGGTTTCATATAAAAACTATCAAGATTTGTTACATTCATAAATTGTTCGGATACTACATACAGTACGTCTAAATTTTAATTTTATAAACATTTGGAGAGGTGGAAAATCCACTTTTTTTACAAAAATGTACATAGTAATAATTATGCGTGAAACAAATCGGTATTTTCCTTAACTATTACATAGTACGGAGTACTATATTAAATTCAAATTTGAAAATTGTGAATACTTATATATATAGACAAAGTGTGATTTTTTAGAGTGATTTTTCTTTCAGTTATTCATATGTCATTTTCAGTAATTGCCGTTGGAATCTTTCGTCTGATAATTTTTTCCGGCAATATTGACAAAAAGCTAAACAAAATCGGACAGGATTTTCCGACGACTTTTCCGGCTGCTAAAAGCTTCCTTCCATTAGGTCGGGGTAGAAGTGGGGTGGGTAGGAATTCGAATTAAAATAAATGTATATTAACTAAACAAATGTTAGTCATATTTTTTTGGAAAATGAAAACTAATCTCATTATTATCTTCCAAAAATATAAAGATAATAATTTTGTCATTTTTCAAAAAGAAACAAAAACAAAAACATTTGAACTCCGGGTGGGCCGGCCTGGGGTTTCCTTCTAGCAATTTAGCCTACCTGTGCGGCTATGGCTATGCATGGGAGTTTGTGTGGCCGTGTGAGAGTTAAGAAATGAGGTTTATTACCGAGTATTTTGTTTTTGTTAGCAACAAAGGATGACACCCTATTCTGGACGATGGCCCTATATTTTTTTTTGTTATCAACAACTATTTTTACATGCCATTTCGCTCCATACATTCTACATGTGAAACTATTTTTTTTGTCTGTGAATACACTTTTTTTTAAACAATACTATGTATGTCAGTATGTGTTTATCTGTGAGTAATTTGTTCACAGACGAAAAGAAAATATCATTCATAAATAGCGTGCATGGGGCCCTGTATGGAAATGACGTGAACAAGAAGCAAAGCTATTTTTGTCAACAATACATACTCGGTGGGACTAATCATCATCATCATCACCCTAGTGCCACAAAGGTTCTCCCACCTACGACAGAGTAAGGAGAGATCAAACTAATAATGTCTTTAAAAGATGGAGCCTAAAATCCATGAGAAAATTAAAAACCAAACCACTCAAATAGTTCGTTAAAATCCTATATAATATTTGAAAATTTAATGAAGATGTTAACAAAAATTTATTGAATTGTGGTTTTGTGGAAGTGGTAGCTTAGTATTTAATCTTCTCACTTACCACCTATACTTTTTGGACATCTCATCTAATTGTTTTCACTTCCACTTTGAGAAATAATTAACACTCCTAAATCTTAAATGACAACTTAATAATTAAATATTAAAAATAATATGTAGTACATCTATAACATAACAGGCTCACCATTATCATTCAATATTAAAAATAATATATGCACCAAGCTTACTTTTCAAAATATGTTTGAATAACGTTTTTAATTATTGCCTATATAGGAAGTACTTGTGTCATTTTTCAATGAAATATTAAAGCGGGCGACTGAAGTAGACAACTAGACAAGTATTGACCGGTGAGAGTTTACAAAGGAAAAAGATTGGAAGATAAGTGTGAATGGCGCATGTAGAGCCAGATGACCACAAAAGAGCGAACAAATCTGATGGACATAACATACCAAATACCAATGTCATGAAAACCATTTTTAGCTCACACATGCACGTGGTTGGCAGTACTTAACTTTGGGATTGATCAAGTCATGTAAAGATACATGGACAAAGCAGTACACTAGAACATTTTCATTACTCGTACTATCGTATTAGGGAAAGACAAACCCATAATGATCGGAGAAATCAATTAAATACGGAGTAGTAAATTAAGAGTTACTACCTCGGTCCCATTTATATTGTCCCGGAAGAGGGTGACACGGTTATTAAGAAAAGTGAGTTTGTGTGGTGATGGCACAAGACAGTTAGAAAACGTAACTAACTCACAGTTAAGAGAGGAAGAGAGAATATTATTGAGTTGAGGAAGTAAAGTCCAAGACACACACATTACACGTATACTATCCTATTTATATATAGGAATAGTAATGTACATAACACTCCATACACCAACACATACTTGATAACAAAACTCAATTTGAATTACACTTTATCACTCTCCCTTAATTCAAAAACTCAACACAATGTATAACAGAAATTTCAACAATCAGCTGCCTGTACTCCAAGCTTGTCCCTGAAGCTTCTGAACTTGTCCAACTGAAGAGACTTGGTAAATATATCAGATATTTGCTCATCCCTTCTGCAATATATCAGCAACAACTTCTCTTCTCTGACCTTTTCCCTTAGCCAGTGATATTTCACTTCTATGTGCTTGCTCCTACCATGAGCAACTGGATTTAATGCAAGATTAATGGCTGACCTGTTATCAACTAGCAGTTGGAAAGCCTTCTGTCCTTCTCCAAGGATCTCTTCCAGTAATGCTTTCAACCACACACCTTGACAAGTTGCATAGGCTGCAGCCACATACTCAGCCTCACAAGTGGATAAGGAAACATGTGGTTGTTTCCTTGAACTCCAAGATATTAAAGCTCCATTAAACTTAAACAAATAGCCTGTAGTGCTCTTCCTTTCTTCACTATCACCTTTCCAATCTGAGTCTGAGTATCCTATCAAACCTTCCTCTTCAGTTTTCACTTCTATAGGATACCACATTCCAAAATTTGCAGTACCCTCAAGATACCTCAGAATCCTCTTAGCAGCCATGTAATGAGATTGCCTAGGAGATTGCATGAACCTACTAATAAGCCCCACGCTGAAAGCAATATCAGGTCTTGTGTTGCAGACAAACCTCAAGGAGCCTACAATGCTTCTAAACAGACTGCTATCCACTTCTTTTTCTTCTTCACATCTTCCTAGTTTCAGCTTTGGTTCCATAGGACTATTCGCATGATTGCATTTAGTCATTTGAAATCTTTTCAATATATCTCCCACATACTTCTTCTGATGTATAAACACTCCATTACCATAAAAGCAAAATTCCATGCCTAGGAAATATGCAAGCTGCCCCAGGTTAGTCATATCAAACTGCTGCTTCATTTGAACCTTAAATCTTTCAATCTGAGTAGAGGAATTGCTTGCTACCAAAAGATCATCAACATATAGACACAACACTATAATATCAGATTCAGACCTCCTGACATAAACTACATGTTCAGTGACACAAATTCTAAAGCCAATCATATGCAGATAGGCATTTATCTTCTTATTCCAAGCTCTTGGAGCTTGCTTTAACCCATATAATGCTTTCTTTAACTTGTATACCTTTCCCTCAGCTCCTAACTTCTCAAACCCTGGTGGTTGATTTATGTACACTTCCTCTTCTAACTCTCCATTTAGAAATGCAGATTTTACATCAAGTTGTGCCATATACCATTTTTTATTGCATGCTAAGGCCACCACTAACCTTATAGTTTCAATCCTAGCCACAGGAGCAAACACTTCGAAGTAATCAAGACCTTCTTTCTGCAGAAAACCTCTAGCCACCAATCTGGCTTTATACTTTGAAACTGATCCATCAGGTTTGAACTTAGTTTTGAATACCCACTTTACACTAATAGGCTTCTTATTAGGAGGTAAAGTGACTAGCTCCCAGGTAGAATTCTTTTCTATGGCATTTATCTCTTCAATCATTGCTTCTTTCCACTCTGGTTGTAACAAAGCAGCCTTCCAGTCTAAAGCTTCACATTCACCTTGCAAGGCTAAATGTAACATATCACCTGCTTCATTTATTTCTGAGTCATCATACACCTCATACCCAGAAAATCTTGTGGAGGGTTGCCTATTTCTCTGAGGTCTCTGTGTCTGACCTAAAACAGTTTGGTTCATCTGTGCTTGATCCTCATTTTCCATAGTTTCCTCAGTCAGAATAGTAACCAATTTATTTTTGGTTTTATCCTGAACACTCTAGTCCCACACATGTGTCTCATCAAACACCACATCCTTCCTATATGCAAAATTCCTCTTATCAGGATCAAATAGCTTATAAGATCCTGCTGAATGATATCCAACTAACATCATTGGAACACCTTTGTCATCCAGTTTCTTTCTTCTGTGATCAGGAACATGTTTATAACAAAGACTACCAAATATTCTGAGATGCTTCACACTTGGTGTCACCCCATGCCATACTGTCTTAGGCACCTTACCATTTAGTTTCTTTGTTGGACAATTATTTAGCAGATATACTGTTGTACTAGTTGCCTCTCCCCACAAGAACTTAGGCACATTCTTCTCTTTAAGCATACATCTGACCATATTCAATATGGTCCTATTTCTCCTCTCAGCAACCCCATTATGCTGAGGGGTGTAGGGTGCTGTTATTTCATGAATCATACCATGAGATTCACAGAATTGCTTGAATTCAGTTGAAGTATATTCACTCCCTCCATCAGTTCTAAGAATCTTGATTGAGTTCCCACTTTGTTTCTCAACCAACCTCTTGAACTTGATAAATATACTCAGCACATCATTCTTCATCTTTATCATATATATCCATGTCATTAGACTGAAATCATCAGTAAATGTAACAAAATACTTGTTACCTCCCAAAGTGGATTGCTCAAAAGGTCCACATACATCAGAAAACACCACATTTAACACTGATGAAGACCTGTCTGGTACTGCATGTTTGTAGGTTTCTCTATGTTGCTTGCTCACAGCACATTCTCCACATATCTTTGCAGGTAAACTGATAACAGGAATTCCAATCACCAGGTTTTCCTTGCTCAGCTGTTGCAGACTTCTGAAGTTCAAATGCCCAAATCTAGCATGCCACAGCCAACTTTCATCACTTCCTGGAGTAGTCTTTAGGCTCTGAACCTCTGCAGCTTTAGTACTGGCCTTAAAAGTCCTATTGCTTGATATAGGAACTTTCAGCAAAAGAGTATCATCTGAATTATATAATTCCAGATGACTATTTTCCAGAACAGCCTTGTACTTCTTCTCAATGAGTTGTCCCAAACTCAAGAGATTACATTTCATTTCTGGAACATATAGCACTCCTTCAAGTATTAAGTTTCTGCCATTCTTACCAGTTATCACTACATCACCAATACCCTCAACACTGATTGCACTCATATCTGCAAATCTGACACTACACTTCTTCTTGTCATCAAAGTTTGGTAACCAGGCTCTATTCCCAGTCATATGATTACTACATCCAGTGTCAAGGTACCACACATTACTTCCATCAGGCCCTTTACAAGTGGTAGTCATCAAGACTACTGGTTCCTCCTCCTTAGAACTGCCCTGAGCCACTACAAGAGCCTCTTCTTCTCCAGATTCTGCATTCTTCTTTGTATTCTTTGGTCTCTTATCCTTCCCCTCACCAAACCAGCATTCATCTGCAAAATGTCCCCATTTCTTGCAGTTATAGCACTGGATCTTGCTTTTGTCAAAGTTCTTCTTTTTCTTCCCCTTTACTCTTGCTAAATCAGTATGATCTTTGTCAGAATTCTCATCATCCTTCTTTGTCTTACTCTTCCATTTCCCTCTACTTTTAGTATCACCTTTCTTGGTTGCAAACATCTTGAAATTTTGTGCAAGAAGAGCCTGTTCCTGTTTATCCTCCTCATCTCGTTCAATCAATTTCAACTCATGCACTTCTAATGCACTTTTCAAACCTTCTACAGTAAGAGTTGTTATATCATGTGCTTCCTCTATAGCAACAGATATATGATCAAACTTCTTAAGCAATGTCCTCATCACTTTCTCATTAATTTGAGAATTCTTAATCTCAGCACCATAGCCTCTCATAGCAGTTACATGAGTAATTACTCGACTAAAATAATCTGCTATAGTTTCAGATTCTTGCATCTTTAACAACTCAAATTTACGTTTTAAAGATTGCAATCGTACCTTCTTCACTTTTTCATTCCCCTCATGACATTTTTCCAAGATCGTCCAAGCTTCTTTGGATGTTTTTGCTTCAGAAATCTTCTGAAAATGAGCCTCATCAACTGATTGATGCAGAATGAACAAGGCTTTACAATCTCTCTTGTACGCCTCCTTATGGGATCGTCTATCTGCATCGCTAGGGTTCTGGCCAAGTTCAGGGAGTCCTTCTTCTATCACCTCAAGAACATCCTGAAACCCAAAAATCACCTTTATTTGAACTCGCCATTTGTCCCAGTTCTTCGCATCAAACATTGGAAGGTTTCCAAAGAAATTTCCAGACGAGCTTGTCATCGTTCTGCTTAATCTCGCATTCACAAGCTTCTGCGATTACTCAGGTGCCGAGGAACGAAAACGCTCTGATACCAGTTGATGGCACAAGACAGTTAGAAAACGTAACTAACTCACACTTAAGAGAGGAAGAGAGAATATTATTGAGTTGAGGAAGTAAAGTCCAAGACACACACATTACACGTATACTATCCTATTTATATATAGGAATAGTAATGTACATAACACTCCATACACCAACACATACTTGATAACAAAACTCAATTTGAATTACACTTTATCATGTGGTTGATATTAATTGATAAAGTAAGAATAAAGTAAGAATGATTTAATTAGAGTCAACCAAACTTTGCCAAATATGGTATGGGACAATTTAAGTGGGACTTCCCGAAAAGGTAAAACGAGACAATATAAATGGGACGAAGGGAGTAGATTAAAAATGTGAAACAGGAAAGTGCATTACACAAAAATTGAACTTTTCTTGTCATCGTGAACGACACATAATATTAATGTGTAAAGGGTCAGATTGGTCTTCGAAGTTGCATAAAAAAATCAAATAAATCTTTATATAGGAGGCTCTGCCCGGCCTCGCCACTTGGGTTGGTTCACGGTGGATTTTTTTTGATGATTTTTTTTTAGCATCTTATTCATTAAGTCTAGTTTAATCATACCAAATTTCAGCTAAAATTTCAATCAGGAAGGTATTCAAATGAATTCTTCAAGATAACTGCGCGAACCGCCCCAAATGGCGACGGCCGGACAATAAGAATTTATTTGACCCTTTTTATGCAATTTCAAGGACCAATGTGACCTTTTAGTCTTATATTAACCATCAATATGCATTGTTTCGAACCTAATTAAATGTGCATTATTTTATGTCATTCTCAGGGTTTGTTTGCAAATGCTTGTGCTTAAATAAAAGCACTTTTTGGGAAAAAGTGATTAGTAGTAAAAGTTGGTAGTGTTTGGTAAAATAAGTGCTTTTTGTGTAATAGAAAAAGTAAAAAGTAGATTCTACACGAAAACCGAGAAAGTAAAAGTTGATAATGTTTGGGAAAATAAGTGCTTTTTTCTTAGAAAAAAGCCACAATCACTTATTTTAAGTGATTGCAAACAGAGCCTCAGTCAACTAATAATGCTTCATATCTGGTGTTGCGGCCTAGTAGGTTAGTGTTGAACTAACGGTAGGCTAATATGATGATGGGAAAGTGGGAAATTCACAAGGAAAGGAAGCGCGGAGTAAGGCCGGGAGTTATATGGACCAGACTTTAGGTTGTCTAGAAAGATCAAAGGAGCGATTATTTAGGAATATTGGTTATTATTACATCTACAAAATTATTAAAATTCTGTAAATTAATGTGACACATAAAAAGACTATTATCTTTTTGTTATCAAAATAGGACTATTCATCTCTTACTTTAGAAATTTTTAACGACTACTACCTCCATTTCAAAAAGATTGGTTAAAATGACTTTTCGTGATCAAAGGTGATCAAGTAGTCGACCAATTATATTTTTTATTACGGAGTATAAAATTACTCATTAAAAAAAACTTTCATATTCTTTAAATATGAAAATTATATGAGCATATTATTTATTAAATTTTTTTTATAAAAGTATAAAATTTATAAACTACACACAATTATAATCCCCAAAATCATTGTTTGGTTTGGGATATAATTGACCATTGTTTTGGGACAGAAGTAGTAATGTTTTAGGGATTTTTCTGAAATACAAGTAAAAACGATTTCAAATCCGAAAAGGAAACAATATGTTTTTATTCTTTAAATAAGAATAATTACTAATTATTGTCAAGCTTGGAAATAATATAAAGTTTTATATGACTTTAAATTCGCGATTCATATTGAAATTAATGACTCATATTTAGAGAATAAAAATATAATAAGACTATTTTGAAATTCACAAACTTTTTTACTCGACTTAAGGCCATTCCTTTTCTATTAATAAGATCAAATAAGTCCTATTTTGAAAAATGAAACACATTTAATCATAATTTTAAATTGTTTCCATGTCTTACGTACTCTTATTTATTTAGAACAATTTTTTATTTCATTTGGTCAAACAGCTTTGTCTCTTGCTATAGCCTGGGCGCCGGTCTCTCACCCTACGCTACAAGTAATCATCTAATCAAGTTTTACTTTGTTATACGTACTCTCGTCTCATTTTACTTGTCTTACTTTCATTTCTGAGTTGTTCCAAAATAAATGTCACATTTCCATTTTTGGAAAGAAATATATACGTGATTCATAACATTTCACTTTATTATATACAAATCTCAACCTCAACTTTTACCTTTTCAACTAATTTATTAAAAACTGTGTAAAAATAAAATGAGACACATAAAATGGGAAGATTTGAGATATTTCATGTAGGAGGTTGAAGCGAGGGGTGGAGACATGGGGAGGCTGACGGGGTCTTGCCTCTGAAGGAAAAAAATTGTGATGTATTATATACATATGTATAAATATTTCTTAGTAACAAAAATAGTGAAAATATAAGCTTTGATAGTTTGATCCCCATTATATAAATTCTTTAAGCCTCCGCCTCCGTAACCGGCCATTCATGACTCCGCTACTAGTTGAAGCTATGCTTTTATATATACGTTATGATTTGGAAGTTGAATATCAATTCTCATTTCTTTAATGGATTTATATATTATTGCTTCACTTCCATTCTACCTCTTCTCTACGTACCCGCATCCATACCAAAATATTAACCACTGACACAGACACACACAGCTGCATGTTAGCTAGATAGACTAAATTCAGCATAAACCTTAAAAAGCTATTCAACATGAATAAACTCAAGAAATGATAAGAATTACATAAATGAAATAGTTTGTAATCTCGAAACTAAATTCACTAAATTGTGAGCATTTGGGTGAGATAACAATTAATAAACTTCGAATGAAGTGCATCTATGAGGTTAGTTGGAGCTGTGTATATTACAAGATTAAGCACACGTTATTAGGGCCAGATGGGATGCAATAGATCTTAGTCAATGAAATGATTGTGAATTGAAGGTATTAATTAATGAACAATGACATAACATTGTGCTACAATTCCATGGTCAAACTAGAGTCCCTCATCAGGCTGATCTTCCTTAATGCTCTGTTTGGATAGAGTGAAGTTAAGTAAACCTAGTGCAATAAAGTAAACCTAAGTTTTAATAAAAACTAGGTTAATCTAAGTGAACCTAGGTCCATACGTAAAATAGTGTTTGGAAATATATAATATGAACCTAGGTTAATGTAATAAATGTTGTTTGGATGAAGGTACTTTAATTCATTTTATGTTAAACGAGAACTTAACCTCCAAAACTCCCCGATTCGGAGTTTTTTCAATTTATGGTTCTTCCAGGTTCTCGGGAGAGTTAAGTGAGGTTAACACATAATCTAGGTTCTTGTTGGAAAAATACAAACAAACGGGGTTAACTAGAAATTGAACCTTCAATAACCTAGGTTAACCCCCAAACAAACAGGTCATAGGAGTGCTACGATACATTTTCTTCTAAGTAGGAGTAAGTTACTAATATCTGAATTACTGTCATATCTTGACATTACTTTGTTTTTAACATGACAATATATCATCATACATAAGTTACAATATTTTCCAGATTCGATAGTAATTACTTCTATTTAAGAAATCAAAGCATAACACTTTTATTTTGCATTCCAAATGTTTTTACTTCTCTATTTAAATAAAACAATTTCTTGTACCTATTCATATCTTTTTTTTCACATATTTTCAGTTGTGTTATACCCCAAAGGCGCATGATGACCCGTGTCACGTAAGTTCAAATAGAAGTTTAAATACAGTTTTTTTATTCAAATACAGTTTGTGTAACAAGGTTTTCTGGTTAACAATTGGCCAATTAATTCTTTTTAGTATGAATCACGAATGATCATAGGACCACTAACACATGTCTTAATATATACGGAGTATTCCGTATAACACTTTATTACTTTACATATTTTTGTGTGTAGGACTTCAACAGTGAAGAGTTAATGTATGGTTGCATAATTGCATTAGAGCTAGTATACTCTATAATTCTGTATGCAAAACGTTTTTTAATTGTAATCATGGTTTTTTTTGTTGAATATAAACTTATCGTGACTTAAAAAATCAAATTAATCAGTTTCGTGTCCCAGAAAGAAAGAAAGAAGCGAAAAGGTTGACAAAGAAGCGCTACTATTTATGTGAAACCAATTCTATGGATCGGCCCCAGTATGAGCCTATATCGTTAATATAATACATATATAGGGATCCAATCAGTATAAATAGGGATACATATATAGCCTATTTATGTGAAACCAATTCTATGGAGTAGTAATTAGTATGTATATATATGATGGGATCGAAACATATAATTGTGTATCACATTTCAAACGGCCATGTGAGGTAGGAGACCACCAACCAGCCATGTCTGAACTCTTAGGTTGCTTTCCGACGACATCTCTATTTGGTAGAAAGCTATAGGATGACTTTGGAGAAGTTTTTTGTTCTATTAGTTAGTATTTTATTAAGGAAAAACTGTCAAATAGGTCCTCGAACTTTCATAAAAAAGTCAATTAAGTCCTTCTATAGGAGACTCTGTCCGGTTGTCGCGATTTGGGGCGGTTCCCGGTGCAATTTTTTGATGAATTTTTTTGAGCATCTTATTCATCAATTCTAGTTTACTCATACCAAATTTCAGCTAAAAATTTAATCGGAAACGCATTCAAATTAATTCGAGAACGCAAAAATGCGCAGTTATCTTCAACAAATAATTTGAATGTGTTCCTGATTGAATTTTTATCTGAAATTTGGTATGAGTAAACTAGACTTGGTGAATAAGATGCTCAAAAAATTTCATAAAAAAATTCCACCGGGAACTTCCCCAAATCGCGACGGGCGGACAGAACCTCTTATAGAAGGACTTAATTGACCTTTTTATGAAAGTTCGAGGACCTATTTGACAGTTTTCCCTTTTATTAAATTTTATGTCTCTTTGAAATGGAAAACTCTTAATTTTGAAGAAATCATAGGTCATCAATTATTTATGTTTCATTCACAAAATACCCGAAATGAAAGTTGTGTAATACTACGTACTTACTACGTATTAAAGAATTAAAACAAACAAGTTTCATCTTTATGAGCGAAGGATTCTATTTGGAAACAAAAGCTGCACTAAAAAGTAGTAAAGTTATGTGAAATTTCAAAATAGATGTACTATTTCCCCCAAGTATTGTTATATATCATGCTTGAAAATACCATCAGTTATGACATAATACTGTAATATTAATGTTTGATAATGTCAAAATATACATGTATGATTTCATGATAGCAATAATTTATTCTCATTTAAGGGAAACACATGTTTCACAATTTTACATTGTTTTTACTCCTATTTTTCAAACAATCTTGTAGGTAGCCCTCCAATTTCAAAATTCATAGTCTTTTAAAATCCATCAAAGTCATAGTTGGGGACACCCCCTCAATTTATACTCTTGTTCTTCAAAATTTTATAAAATTTGATCGACACATGGATTAATAAAGTAAAAATGTTTGATCGAGATTTTTATAGAGGAGAGAAAACTGATATGAATCACAAATTGATTGATTGAAAGAGAAATTGACAAAATTTTAGGAAAAAGAAGGAAAGCTACAAAGTTTTTAAGGGACCGACGAGTATTAAGTAATATTCCTAGTATAGTGTGTAATTCATATCATGTGTAATAATATATTAATATTCCTTCTGTCCTTAAATGTTTGTCCTACCTTCCTGAAATGGATGTCCCAAAATGTTTGCCCAACTTTTTTCTTTCCTTATTTGGCAAACAAATCTTTATCAAAAAGTGTCAAACAATGCAAAACAATGTCACACAGTGTCGCTACAGTGTCAAACAATGTTGCTAAAGTGTCAAACAATGTCGCTACAGTGTAAAGTCAAATTCATTTCCTTAATATATGTGTAGCCAAACTAGAACAAACATTTAGGGACGGAGGTAGTAATATCTTGGTCTAACTAGGCTGACTGTGATCATATTCGGATTTAACTGTCTAGAGGCTTTGGAGGTAGTCAATAGACTCCAAGATTAAGGGAGCACAAGCACCGACATCTTGATCATAAAAAAATAAGTTTTATATATATAAGAAAATGTCAAAAGTTCCACAAAACATTACTTAAATAAAACACTACTGATTTGGTGATTTGATAGTTAAAAACACTACTAAAACCCTACTAATTTGGTGTTTTGATAGTTAAAAGTTGTGGTTTTTCAAAAATATTACTCCCTCGTTTCCAAAAGAAAGTCACAGTTTCACTCCACAAAGATTAAGGAAAAAAATTTACTGGGAGGTAAGTTTTACTGTAGAGTACAATGTTTTGACATTGTTTGACACCATTTTGTACTGTGTCATGGTAACTTAAGTTCAAAAATTAAATACTTCCCTCTGTTCCTTATAACTTTGCCAACTTTCTTTTTTTAGTTGTCCCAAAAACTTTGTCACTTTCCCTTTTAATCAATTAATTTGTGGTTCCTGTTATTTCTCTCTCCTCTGCACAAACCTCTACCACATAATTTTCAATTTATTATTCTACGTGTCGGTCAAATTTGGCAATCCTTTTAGGGACGGAGGGAGTATAAGATACTATGAAACCATTACTACTTTAGTCATTAGCCATATTTTTTATAAACAATCTTTATTTTAGTCATATATACTACGTATGTAATTATTTTTTAAAAGTTCTTAAAGAAAACTATGAAATAAATAAGAATGTTTTTACTTGAACTGTAATCTCTCCCAGACCAGACCAGACCAGACTTGGATAGTTATAAAAATACAAAGAAACCAGACCAGGCCAGTTCAGACCAGACCATACCAGATTAGATCAGACCAGACCAGACCAACAAATTACACTCCAAGTAAAAACATCCTAAAAGGCAATTGGACCAAAGAATAATACTCCGTAATTCCGTATGTAAGATCCATTTGGGACCAAAAGAACATAACTTATATGGATTATATATTTAATGAATTAAGTTTTGATTAAATGTATAATTTTTTTGTTAAGAGGGAATCTATGTTTGGCATCAAATAGACAGACTATTATTGTTCCAAACGTGGGTTCCAATAATATATATTTTCTTTTTAACTCACTTTTTCTCAATAAGATTATATTACAAGCCGAACATACACTTTTTAAATTATGGAAGTGTGCCTCATAATGTTCTTTTCTGATTGTACTCTGCTTAGAGCCCGTTTGGAGAACTCTGTTTTCGGCTTATCAGGCTTATCAGCCAGCTTTTTCACCAAACACGTAACTTTTACTTTCGCGCGCTGAATTGTGTAATAAGCCGAAAAAGTAAGGTTGAAGTTACTTTTCTGGCTGTATTGGCTGAAGTTACTGTAGAGGACCATTTTAGCTATTTTTACATATAATTTTTTCTTTAATTTATTAATAAAATATATTTTTAAAATATTTTTTCCTTAAAACAGCAGAATCAGCCAAAACAGCCACTCCAGCCAGAATATCATAAATTTCAGCAGAATCAGCCAAAACAGTCGATTTTGGTGCTACCAAACGGGCTCTTAATCCTCCAATCCATCTACAAATGTTTCATTATCTTAAATTAAGCCACAAATCACTAGTAATCTGTATCTTAGCAGAGTCACAAGCGCTCTTTTTCTGGCTGACTGGAAAGTCTGGACTGGTGGCTTTCAGGATTTGCAGTGTAGACCAAGGAAAAACAAAGGACCCCCTACGCTTATAGCCTCCAGTTGTAACTTGTAATTGTTGCAGTGAGGTATCTTTCTATTCACTCTCCTATATAGTACTCGTACCAGAATATACAAATACCAAATATAAAATAAAATAAAATAAAAACACATCTACTGACTCAATCTTGTTCTATATCACTACTCCAACCATTAGGTGTCGATTCTCTTAACTACCCATTCGTTTCATTTTCCTCTTTGTGAGCATACTTCTTTCCCTCTCCTCTCTCTGCTTCTCTCTGTGCAGTTGTTGCGTCACTTTCTGGTACTTTGCGGTGCTGTTCTTCCTCCTCTCTGACCCAAAGAACTTCTTGGTTTAACTGTTTTTCTTACCATCTAAACACACATTTCCCCCATATTCGTTTTTTGTACTGGGTTTCCTAGCTAGCTACAATCTTCTTGGAATGGATACTTCTAGTTCTGGGGAGGATTGCTGTGTGAAAGTGGCGGTTCACATTAGACCGCTCATTGGAGATGAGAAGCTTCAGGGCTGTAAAGATTGTGTTACTGTAGTAACTGGGAAACCTCAGGTCTTTCATCTCCTCCTGCACATAATGTGTTTCTGAATCTTTGGGTTTTGAAAGTTCAATTCTTTTAAAGTGGTTTGGTATTTTTCCTGGGTAATCTTTCGTTTCACCATTCCTTTGAGATCCGGATCTTTATGCTGCTAAGCTTCTCAAAGATGATAACTTTTGGAGAAAAATAAACTTGGGAGTGAAGTTTGCAGCTGCTGCATGTATCAGCCTGGGGGGTTCTGTTATATGATCAGAATTTTCAATTAAATTGTTGACTTTCAAGTAGCACATTTAATGAAAGAAGAGAATTTTACAAAGAAATGTCAATTTTGGTTTCTTAAATTTAGAGCACTGGGTATTGATAATGCTTTAATTTTGGAATAGTTGTGTCTGAATTCAGTTCTATACGGAAACGAGAGAAACTAGTTTCAAGAATTGTCGAAAGCAGTGGACTTACTTTGCGTATTTGATCCCTAATAAGTGTCTGTGTGATTTAGATCTGCAGGAGGGTTATCTGATAAATATATACTGTAGCAAGTTCAGATGAAATTCACCTTGAAAAAGATAAATGTCATGCATGCTGTTTAATCTCACCTTTCATTTATTATCCTACTTTATCACTTAAATAGGTTCCAGACTCTCAATGTGAAAACAACTTTTTTCCCAGCCTGTAGAACTAAAGTCCTTTTCTTATCAGTAAACTCTTTTCTGTTTTTGCATCACTCTCTATATTATTTATTTCTCAAAAATTGTTCGGTCTGTGAATATTTTAAATCCTATGTTTGTCTGTATTTATGTTTGATTAATGAAAATGTAAATTCTTTGTCTAAAGTCTAAACCAACAAATCGTGCAAGCACAGATTTTATGACATATTTCAAGTTATATAGTAGTATATTTTTTTATTTATTAATCTGTAAAAGCTATTTGTGGGAGTTTTTTTTGTTAAAACTATGAACTTGTAATAATTCCGTGTTCAATTGGACTGAACGTGATAATAAATCAACACTGCAGTGATCTGATTGTCATTTCTGGTTCAGGTTGCAATTGGATCTCATTCCTTTACATTTGATCATGTTTATGGGAGCACGGGGTCCACCCCGTCTTCCATGTATGAGGAATGTGTTGCTCCTCTTGTGGATGGTTTGTTCCAAGGATATAATGCTACTGTTCTTGCCTATGGTCAGGTAAGTCTTTACATTACTAAAAGTGATTTACCAGACATCATCAAGCCTTTTTACCAAGCGAATTTACATTGTATAAACATGACACAGACGGGTTCAGGAAAGACATACACCATGGGTACTGGTTTCAAAGATGGATTCCAAACAGGACTTATTCCCCAAGCAATGAATTCATTATTCAGCAAAATCGAAACCTTGAAGCACCAAACAGAGTTCCAACTCCATGTGTCCTACATTGAGGTTTACTGCACTTCCTTGTACTTTATAGTTTTAAGGGACTAAGGGTATTGATATTAATACTTGTGGGTCTATCCTAAAATGTCAAATAGGAGCAGCTTAATTATCTTAATTTCTTATGTGCAGATACATAAAGAAGAAGTGCGGGATTTGCTTGATCCCAGCTGTATTAATAAATCAGAGGTTGCGAATGGGCATGCTGGTAAGGTAACGATCCCTGGGAAGCCACCAATACAAATCCGGGAAACGTCAAATGGCGTTATTACTTTAGCAGGTTCTACTGAGTGTAGTGTCAGAACTTTGAAAGAAATGGCTGATTGCCTGGAGCAAGGATCACTGTGCAGGGCAACTGGTAGTACAAACATGAACCATCAGTCCAGGTTATTATTCATCCAGCCTCTTCATTTTCTTCATTCTTGTTTTTGTTTTAAATGGAAAGTTCTTCCTTTACACTTGTTAGTTTTATGTAACTCGAGTACTTTTCAGTAAATGAAAGCCAAGAAAAGCAAATAGAAGAAATGTAATTGGGCATTCAGTCATCCATATGAGAATCAAATCGTTCAACATGGCTGTTCACTGGAGTGGCCAAATCTTTAACTTTGTGCTTTGTTGTTGAATTTAGTCCAATAGAGTTATTGTGACATGCAACATATGACTGTGCATTATATGTCTATTTGTCTTTTGGGTTCTCTCTTTGAGCTTAGTAGAATCGAGTTGCTAATAGGCTACGAGTCTACAACATGCAACATACAACAAGACTCCATATGTTGATTTGTCTTTTCTGTTTTAGGTTAATAGACTCTTAATTCTTAAATACTTTAACATATTACCTATGCCTTATAAGGTCATTTGTATTTTTTGTTTCAAAACATGTATTTTTATTATTTGCTATATCTTATTTGTTTATTCATTCCCTTTTCAGTCGATCTCATGCCATTTTTACCATTACAATGGAGCAAATGCAAAAGATGAATCCAACAGTTTCCATTGATTCAAATGATAGTGACTGCATGACCGAAGAATATCTATGTGCAAAGTTGCATTTGGTGGATCTTGCTGGATCGGAACGTGCAAAGAGAACAGGCTCAGATGGTCTCCGTTTTAAAGAAGGTCGGTGAAAATATTCAAAGTTTCCTCTATCTTTATTGTTTATTTGGCCATTGTGAAGTTCTTGAGAGGATATATCCTTTTACAGGAGTTCACATTAACAAGGGACTTCTTGCACTTGGAAATGTTATCAGTGCACTTGGGGATGAGAAGAAGAGGAAAGATGGTGCTCATGTTCCATATCGTGATAGTAAACTCACTAGGTTATTGCAGGTCTGATACGGTTGTTCAGTTTTATATCAATAAGTTTCTCATCAGTTTTTGTGTCCTGATCTTAGTTTTTTGTGATATTGGCAGGATTCACTTGGTGGTAACAGTAAAACTGTCATGATAGGTATTTCCAGTAGAGAACTTATTTCTTCTTCTTATTAATTTATGTAATTTTTTTTCAATAACAGACAAAGCATGTCTATGATCATCTGAATTTGCTATTGAATACATGGGCTGAGCTAGGGGGTTATGCCAGGCCCCAGTCCACCCAAATTTAAAATAATCTTTAATTATTAGTGTGAAAAATTCATGTAAAAATTTATCCAAAAATATTCTTTGTACCGGGCTAGACCGCTAGACCTGGCTATGCCACTGGTTGCATACATTTGGTTATCTCACAAAATTGAGGGAGGGCTACTGTGGCCATTAACTTTAGGACCCCAGCATTATTCGGGCCAAAGGTCCTGGAAACCCATGTGAGGAATTCGAATAACCTCTGGTTTTTTTGAACATCTATTGAAAGCATCTATTGAACAACAAGATTGTGAATTCCTTTTATTTGTTTAAATTTACTCTATACCTTTGTATGTTAATTACAGCATGCATTAGCCCAGCTGATATAAATGCTGAAGAAACTCTTAACACTTTGAAGTACGCAAACCGAGCTCGGAATATCCGGAACAAGCCAGTTGTAAGTTTTTGAAGCAAGTTTATGATTTTATCATTTGTCCTACCAATTGATAGAATGTGTAATGAAATTCTGGATCAAATATATGATGCTTGATTATGCTCTATAAGTAATTTTTTTTCATTATCACCTAGATTAACCGGGATCCAGTATCCAATGAGATGTTGAAAATGCGCCAACAGCTAGAGTATTTACAGGCAGAACTTTGTGCCCGAGGAGGAGCTGCTTCATCTGGCGAAATACAGGTATATAGTTCATTAGTACCATAACGTGTCAAGAAAATTTTGGACCTAGCTCAACCCCTTACTAAGTTTATTCTTTAGTTAGCCGACCATTCAACCCAAAGCCTTTCATCTTGACCGTAATCCCCCCCCCCCCCACCATCTGGACACACACCCCTCACAGATGAACACATTCCGCTGGTCTATGTGAATTCTTTTCATAAAAGTCACATTGTAGTTATGAAGATTTAAAGTTTTGTCCTAAAAGGTTAAGTCGATAGAGAGTAGTCCGTTTGTATTAGGTCAAGGCTTAGTCGGATCAAGTTGCTTATTTAAGATTTGAGGTTTTATGACTTTTATCCTAAAAGGTCTTCCTCATAGGACAGTAATTCAAGATTATGTCAATGATCACATTAAGCCTAACCGTAAGTCCTTAACTCATACAAACTTCAAAAGGTTGAACCCATGTGAAGTACTCTTCATCACAGTTTCATATGATATGTCACAATAACTTCCTTGCAACATTGAATGGATGACTACATTGTGGAAGTTCTAAATTTATAAATGATTATGCAGGCACTCAAGGATAGGATACTTTGGCTTGAAACAGCTAACGAAGATCTAAGTAGGGAACTACATGAGTACCGCAGCAAATGTGCTGCCACTCAACCGTCTGACATAGATACTAATGTATGTTTCACATGTTTGCTTATCCATATAAATTTCTTATTGCCAGACGCGGTGCATTCTAAATCTATGATCATTTACTTTTAGGCCTGTGGTACCTTTACTGTAAAAAGTGAAGGGCTTAAGAGGGGTTTGCAAAGTATGGAGTCATCAGATTATCCAATGAGTGAGAATGGTATGAAATTGCTTGTCATTATGTAATTCGTACGAGAATAATGTCTGGTTTAATTCAACATTTATAAATAAAGATTCTTTTATTAGCTGTCCATTAATGTGTTCCTAGAAAATATTAGCAGGTGATCATGGAGTTGTGGATGACGAAGCAGCAAAAGAATGGGAACACTCTCTTCTGCAAGACTCTATGGGAAAAGAATTGAATGAGTTAAATAAACGTCTGGAACAAAAAGAGGTATCTTGATATTTCTTACCCCACATCTCAAACGGTTAAGGACTTAAGAGTCTCACATTGAAATACTAATGTTAGGAATTAGGATATGATTTTATAAGGCAAGGTCTTGGATTGATTAGCTCATTGATTAGATTCAATCTATCTGTATGTAATAAATGCTGATTTAGCTTATGTATGCTTGTGTGAGAACTCTGAAGTCTGAGATGAAACTGTATGGAGGGGTTGACCCTACGGCTCTTAAACAACATTTTGGGAAGAAGATTCTAGAACTTGAAGAAGAGAAAAGAGACGTACAGAGAGATAGAGATCGCTTGTTAGCTGAAGTTGAGAACCTTGCAGCTAATTCTGATGGACAAACACATAAGTTGCAAGATATCCATGCCCAAAAACTTAAAGCACTTGAAGTTCAGGTTAATTTCCATTTCCTCCTTAACACTTTAAGATATCAATTTATTGCTTATTAGTAGTTTCATTAGGGTATATATTTTGGAAAATTGTCCACTTATGGTCCCAAAGTTTCAAAGTTTTCTCATTTGTGTTGCCCGACAATGAAATCTTTCCTTTTTTGGCCTCTCCGTCCACTTTCGGAAATGCTTATTTTTTGACCTTTTTTGTCTCTTATTTTTCTCTTGACTGTCAGAAAGTTTAATATATTTACTTACTCCAGATACTAGACCTTAAGAAGAAACAAGAGAGCCAGGTTCAGCTTCTAAAGCAAAAACAAAAGAGTGATGAAGCTGCTAAAAGACTAGTTGACGAAATACAATCAATCAAAGCACAGAAGGTGGAGCTTTACTCTTTCTTTATATCCTTTCCAAATTCAAATTTCTTCAGTACTGAATATAACGCTTGTTATATGTGTTCTCTTAGGTCCAATTGCAACACAAAATTAAACAAGAAGCTGAACAATTTCGACAATGGAAGGCGTCTCGGGAAAAGGAGTTATTGCAGGTAGCTTTTATCATTATATGTTGCTTTTGACATATATTCATTCTTATAATTGCATAGTATTATACTATCAATTGTTTATATATATATATATAGGGTAAGGTTCAAGTGAGAAGAACCCTTTAGGTGAGAAGGGAGAATGAATCTCAACCATTGATTCGACTAAGTTGCAGTAAAAGACACTTCATGATGCACTGAAATATGCAATCTAGCACGGTGGCATTTCTGTAAATACTTCTGAAAAATCCGTGTTACACTTGTCTAGTGCAACATGAAGCTATTTCGGTGCAACGACGTCAAATATTAGTGCAACATGAAACAGTTTTAGTGCAACATTGCAAAATTTAAATATTGCTGCAACATAAAACCATTTTTAGTGCAACTTCGTAAATCTAATGGCTGAGATTCATTCTCATTTCTCACATTAGATTAATTTCTCACTTGAACCAAAATCTCTCTCTATATATATATATATTGAGTAAGTACTTAGTCCATTGAAATATTACATTTCTTTACACTCAGCTAAAGAAAGAGGGAAGAAGGAATGAATATGAGAGGCATAAACTTCAAGCTATGAATCAACGCCAGAAAATGGTGATTATTCTTCCCTTGCTACTTATCTTTGTATATATTAAACTCATACATGACAAAGTTAATATATATTTCAGGTTCTTCAAAGAAAGACAGAGGAGGCTGCAATGGCTACTAAGAGGCTTAAAGAATTGCTTGAAGCACGGAAATCCTCAGCTCGGGAAAATTCAGGTTTGCCCTTGAAACTTACCTAAGTTGATGCTTGCTTAGTCCTCCCATAGCAAAGTATAATCATAACGAACACATATTACCAAAAAATACTTCAAGGTGAGTAAAAAGTGCGGTAGATTTGATGGTTTTTCTTTGGGATAATGCAGTGAATAGCAATGGACATGTATCAAATGGACAGGTAATAATGTAATACTCTCTATTATTCTTTCATTTATGATTTTTTTTTTCCATACCTGTAACTATGGATTATTGTACTTAACTAAAAGTTTGCGTTCAGAGCAACGAGAAGTCCTTGCAACATTGGCTTGAAAATGAGCTTGAACTAATGGTCAATGTTCACGAAGTTCGTTATGAGTATGAGAAGCAGAGTCAAGTGTATGTAAACACTGTAAATCAACTTTATGTGTTTAATTTTCTTTTCTTTTTTTAATGATTTCTGTGTTGACTACTTGTTTTTATCTGCTTCTGGTCATTTCAGTAGAGCTGCATTGGCAGAAGAGCTATCTGTTCTTAGACAAGTTGATGAATTTGCCTCAAAAGGGGTTACCCCTCCAAAGGGAAAAAATGGTGTTTCTAGGTGTGCAATGATTACTCTTCTTATTTCATCTGTACAATCTTGATATATTTTATATTAGGGTAGGGTCATGCAACCAAGTCACCATACCCAAGAGATAGATTCTTATGGATTAGCTTGTTTAATCTAAACACCTTATAAACCTTTATGTTATTCTTTTGTATTCTGACAATGACAATGGACTTTGACCATGTTTAATCTAAGACCTTACAAATTCATATAAAATGTTTTTGTATGTTCCTATTAGGTCAGCGGTTTAAAACAGAACTTTAAATCTTAATATTGTATCAAAATCAATTAAGTTTAACTAGCAGCTTGATTATGATAAGCGTCTAAATGAGCATGTCGACTACCATTTAGGTTGGCACCAATGTCTTGATAAATAGACATAGATTTTATCTGTGTGAGATATCTTTTCAAAATCTATTTAACTTGTATCTATTTGTTGCAGAAATATATTTCTGTAAACTAATGTACGTCTTATGTTCAGAGCTTATTCAATGTCTCCAAGTGCTAGAAGGGCAAGGATTGGTTCTCTTGAAAACATGCTAAGCATCTCATCAAACTCACTAGTCGCCATGGCCTCGCAGCTTTCGGAAGCCGAGGAGCGGGAACGTGGCTGTAGCAACCGCGGCCGTTGGAACCAACTGCGTTCAATGGCTGATGCTAAACAATTGCTACAGTATATGTTCAATTCTCTAGGAGATGCAAGGTATCTGCTGAGTCTGCTGACTCATTGAAGTTTTTCTATCTATTATATCTATTTGTTAAGTTACCTCACACTGAACATTTATTAATTTATAAACAAACATATAAGGTATTATGTGATTACTCATTTTCCTTTCTGGTTGACCGCTTGTCTTAAATATCAGATCATATTATGTTCTAACAAGCAACTCAATCACTGTAGTATGGTTAAAAATCCAAAAGCTCAAGATTAGTGTGTTCTAGTGAGTTCCATCAGCTCTACTTCTGTGTGTAAAAACACCTCACACCGCACATATATAAAGGTGTAAACGAACATAAGACACTTGAGTTAGTCTTTTAGGATGGAACCCCAATTCTTGATATTGTGAAAATGTGCAATACATGTTTGGCAAACCATTAAGTATAGTAAAAATCTCTTGCTTTACGTGCTCTTCCCAATAGGTGCCAACTGTGGGAGCAGGGACTTGAAACTAAAATGATGAAAGAGCAAATGAACGAACTAATTGGGGTCTTACAAGAGAGCGAGGTTAGAAGAATGGGGGTTGAAAAAGAGCTCAAGCTGAGAGATCAAACTCTTGCAGTTGCACTGGCAACTTCAGCTTCGGTATGATTTTGTCTTCAAATGTCACGTTTCTGTAAAACTGTTTGATGTATCATGATTGCCTTCCAAATTTCATATCTTTTATGATGACTCTCATATGCAGCAGGGTAACTCAAACAAACACTTCACTGATGAAATGAGCGGTCCATTGTCTCCAGTACCAGTGCCAGCTCAGAAACAGCTGAAATACACACCTGGGATTGCAAATGCTTCTATCCGAGATTCAGCAGCCTTTGTAGATCAAGCCCGAAAGGTTTGACATTTACACTATTTTCCTTCTCATGGTGCCTTTTTTATGGGTTTCTTATGAGTAAAAACTTGACTTGGTATCCTCTACAATACATTATGGCTCAATTTGGTTCTTAAACTGAAATTTGATCCAGTTTTGTCCTCATGCATATTTTACTCTACATACGAAGGGTATTTTTGTTCATCATTAATTAAAAATCCTTTTTGGCTTTCAACTGTGTAATGTGGACTTAATTCAGTCCTCATTGTACGGGGATATGTTCAAAAGTTTGTCCCACTTTGCTTAAGTATAAAATAATAAACCAACATATTAGATCTAGGGCTCCTCCTCCAGTAATGATGATAGATCTTGGGCTATTCCTCCTATTTGATTTGTTTTCCAAGTTGCAAGTCCAAGTCTTAACATGATATCATAATATTAATTTGGTATGTGCCCTTATGAAAATTGAAATAATGTATATCTAATTAACAAACCAACTTATAAGATTTTGAGCCATTCCTCGTGCAACAACAACATCCAAGCCATTCCTCGTATTAAGTTTTAATAAAATAATCTTTTCTTTATTACAGCTATGTGTGAGGACTAATTTGAATCTATCAAACTTAGGACTCAATGACCTAATCAAGTTCAATAGAATGTTGAAGGTGAATTTGAATACTGTAATAATGTGTAGTCGAGGGACCAAATTGGGTATTAATTTGTGTTGTTCTCCTGTTTTATCTTAAAATCGTTACGTCACTATACTTGTGGTGAGGGTAGATGGTGCCGGCCGGACAGTTATCAATGAAGAAATTAGCAATGGTAGGGCACGGTGGAAAGCTATGGAGGTGGAAGAGAAGTCATCACCAATGGCTCTTGCAGTTCAAATGGAAATGGCAAAAGCCTTGGAGACTTTCTGAGTTGATCAGACACAGTGATGAAACCATCATGAGGACAAAGCCTTATGGACATTCTCTTCCGAATAATATCTCATCTAGAAATGGCCATTAGCATCGTAATGAGCAAGAAATTACATTCCTGTTTGACCTTTTCTTCAGTCTACTATTAAATGGCAAAGGAAAGGATTAAGTTCTTGGATTTAAGAGAAGGTAAGTTCTAGTTATCATCTTCATTTTGCTTGTTTTTCTTTAGACTTATTGTTCCAACTACCTTGTACGGGTACTTTACAGCCTTAAATGTGATTTTGCATATTCATGGTATGAAATATGGATAAACTTGTATTGACATTGGTTTTGTAATCTGCAGGTTGCATTTATGGGGAAGGAGTTTGGAGGGAGGAGTTTGTATAAGGTTTTTAACAGAAGAAAATGTACTGTTAGGTGAAAAGAATTTTGGTTTTAGATCATCAGAATTGTCTTGTGAATATGTTGGGTTGCTACTTGCTACATATAGTCTCACCATAATAGTGAAAGAACTTAAGAAGATCCTCAGGTCAGAGGATTGCATTTTGCTGGTCTATTTTCAGACAATAAGAAGGGGAAATGCCAGATGTGTGTATAGATTTGAGCAAATAACAGGAGTAATAAGTGTATTCTTAGGTAAGTGCAGTCATGCCTAGGAAGGTATTTTTTATTCTTTTAAATTTGTTGTTTGTATCAAATTTGTTTATAGAGTGTAACTGTGTAAGCACAAAAAGGGCAGTAGTAGAAATAAGCTTTGAGTTCTGAAGTGTTTTTGTGATCTCTACTCTCATTTTAGCGGTCTATCTATTTATAACTCAACAGTCACAGTGTTTAGTAAAAACTTCAGGCATATCTCCCTCTATATAAAAAGAGGTGGAATTGAGGTCAAATTTCCCGCTCAAAAATGTCACCATCATGAGCAAAGATGTGTCCAAAAATTGGTAATGTATTCCAGAGGAAGCTATCAAAAAAAGGTGGGTAGTCCGAAAGGTTTGTCAGAGTACTATTTGATGGCTGGTCAAGTGCTGTCCATTCTCTCTAAAAATCATACGGAGTAAATGTCTTCTTTATATCTTAGATTCTTGGCAAAGCATCTTGCGTGGATGAAGAGTAGGGTGCGACGATGGCAACCAACAGCTCAGCTACGGTAGCCACAGCAACATGTTTTCCGATCTTGGGGATGGCGAACAAAGATGACGCCCGGGGAGGAACGGAAACCGGCCAAATCATCTTGCGAGTAGGCAGAGAACGGACAAGCTGGAGAGCCGGAGCTACGCAGAGAGCCAGTCCGCCAAGCAGTTGATTCGCTGACCGTGTCTCAGCCCAAAATACGTCCTGCAACTAACCGTCAATCTTATTTCTCTGAGAGGCTGACTGTCCTTCTCTTCACTCTTCCTTTCTTTGTTCTCGCCCGATTAACTTCTTCCATCTGCCAGGTCTTCTATTTCCACCCTTCGCCCCATTCCGGCTTCTCCTCCATTTCCCGATCCACCTCCTCAATTTCTCGGGCCAGTCTATCAAGCTTCATCCATTTCCGAAGTTTCTTATCGAGCTTCAATTAGACGTTCTCTTTGCATGGTGAGAGCCGGGGGAGGATGGAACTCTTTTCCTATCCAGGTTCTTTGTAGCTCCACAACAGATATTTCATCTTTCCTGATATAGTATGAAGTGGAATGCAAGTGGGATTTCTTAAATTCAACGGGGAGTATGCAGTTTTATCTAGAAATTAAAGGTTGACTGTAAACATTGTAGTATCTAAGTGATCTTCTGGGATTTGAGAGTGCAAAAGGAGGCAATTAATTATTGGAGCATTCTGATACGGTATTAACTTATATGTATTTTACAGTTTTTTTTGTAAATAAGACTACTGCTCTTTTTTTTCTTTGTGAAGAGTGTTCATTGCCATCTTATGTCTTCTTTGCAAGTTTTAAACAAGGTCAATTGGTTCTTTGTAATTCATTTTAACATCATCTTCATTTAATTTCCAATTTTCATAGGATGAAATGATTTGTGATGAACAAACTGACATTACGGTAGGAAAACTTTAAATCTTTTATTTACAAATGCAAAAATACTTTTTTATGCATCCAGTTACTTGATACGATAATAATTTGTGATGTTATTAACATCCCTAATATTTATATTTAAGAATTATAAATTTTATTGATATAGTTTTGAAGAATTATGCCTATTTGTATATACTTCATCTTTGTTATTTTGTTTATTATACTTAATAAACTGAATTAATTCTATTAAAAACTTCTTATATATTAAGAACCCTTATCTTTGCTACTGATATTGGCTCATGTTTACTAGGTTGGCTTCTAAAATCTCTTTGGGCTTTCTTGATTGGTATTTTGATATCTATGCTCTGTTCTTTGAACTTGTGCTTATACACTACTGAGATATAAGTTTTTCATTTGGATGGAGTCATTTAAGCCATGTTTGAAAAATGTAAATTAGTAGTGACTTGGATAAAAGTTTAATTTGTTCACTCTTCTGCAGCCAAGTGCGAGGAAAACAGTATGAAAAATGTAAATTTGTAGTGTCTTTTCGTAGGTGAATATTTTGGAGAAAGATTAGCAATCTATTTTTGTTTACTTTTCTACCATGAAGTATGAGGAAGAATCTGTCGTGGAAGAGGATAAGAAGGATTAAAATCTACTTGCTTCAGTTTTCCATGGATAAACTACGACTCCTTTACTAACTAGAACTGGACTTGAAAAAAGTACTCTATAAAAGCCAAATAAAGATGACTCCTTCAACAATTTCACTAGAAATCTAGAATATGTAAGACCAGATTGTTTTAAAACCAATATTATCTGAATTCTTCGTTTGTATTTAAGCTAACAAACAGATTATATTGTTGTATACAAAAACAGTTCACAATTACCAGTTTGGAAAAACCCAACACACACTTCTTATAGTTTCTTTTTAAAGGATACACACTTCTTATTGTTGAGATTACAAATTTAAGTTTTCAGGTTGAAAATTACAATAAAAACAGTTTTATGCTCAAGATTATAAAATTATACGTATAATGTTATATACTCCGTACTTGAGAGTATAATAGAGTATAATGTTGTATACAAACACAATTCACTACTCCGTATTATATAATACTCCGTACTGAAGATTAAATACGGAGGCGGGTAATGCTAAGTTATCTGATGTATGGGCAAGTGTCCATATTTAATACGTAGGTATATCTCTGTATATAACCTTTCTGATGTATCCAAAATATACCCCTCTTAGGTATTGGGTAAGACTGCAAGGGTCCAAGGTCTGTATTTTATTTTACTTACTTTCTTAAAAATAACAAATTAGGCTGTGTTACGTTTTATCCAAATTTTAATGATAAAATTGTTGGCTTCATTATATTTATATTTATTATAAATTTTATTTTAATTATTAAAATGTATAATGATAAAAATAAAATGAATAAATTCATATCATATATTTATCTTAATAATTTTTTAAGATAGATGTAATTCTTTTTTGTGTACAAAAATTGGTGATCAAAATGTTCAGGAAGTTTCGTGGCCTCATCACAACAAATCATCTAACGTTTTCATCAAAATGAATATGGGGAAAAACTATCACACTATCGATGTTGTTTACAAGGAAGTGTTTCGAAATATTTAGTCTTTTTGAATTTTATTGTATGCTTTATTTTTCCCTTATTCTATATAACAGGAATTGTACCAATTATGACTCATAAGTATTTGTCCCTTGATAATAATTATTTGTGTATCACAGCTTCACAGCTGTACGCTTTGCATTCATTCACTCATTAACTAATAGTGTTAATAAATAAAATCATATAACTACACGCTAATATATGTCCCGTGCATCGCACGGGTGAAAATCTAGTTCTGCAGTAAAAAAAGCAAGTAGGCAACTAGGCAATTATTGATGTCTCGTGTCTTCCAAAAAATATTACGCCATCACAGACAATAGGTACGGAATTGTCTGTGGTCACAGACAAGAGTTGTCTGTGTACACAAACAACTTTTGTCTGTGTCCACAGACATTTACTTTTTTTTGTAAAAAGTAAGCTGACAGCCGCCTGACACTAACATCAGCTTGCAAATCAATCAATATATGTGCAGTGCCTGTGTGCACAGACAATATTTTCATGTTGCACAGACAACTTTTAACACACAGACAATAGTTGTGCGTTCCACAGACAATAGTTATCTGTGTGATCAACTTTAGTTGTCTGTGTGATCAATTATAATTGTCTGGGTGAACAAAAAACTCAATTTTCTATACACATCCAAATGAAGGATGTAGTTGTATGTGTAATCAATTTACATTAATTTGAATAAAATTAGAAACACAATAAAAATATATGAAGTAAGATGAATAAGTTGATTTTGTGCAAATAATGAAAAAAAAATGATAAATAAAGGTAGAGAAAAAGAGGATGAAGAAGGAAAGAGGAGGATGAAGAAAATAATTTTTTTGTTGCTGAGAATTTTAGAAGAGATTGGGTAAAGAGGAAAGAGAGAAGGGGGAGAGGAAGAAGAGAGAAGGAACTCAAGGAAGAAAGAACCAAGAGAGGGAGAAGAGGGAGGAGGAAATGAATTTTTTTTTGCTTTTATACCATGTACAACTTGTGTACATGGTGTGTATACTTAGCATTTTCCATGTATTTTATAGGCCTGATCTTCACACTTGAGTATGAGTTAAACTTTACAGGCCCATTTTGAATTACACTCTGATTTATTTGGACCTATTGCGGTTCTCTGGTTTAGTTCAGCCCATTATCGTGTCACTGCCTGCAGATCTTGTAAATAAAAGCTCAACTGAATAGAATTTGTTACAATAGAAGATAAAAGCTTTTGGAATGTAATAAGCACCTATTATTATAACTAGGCATGAACTGGTTCCAGTTCCAGGTCGGTTCTGGTCCCAGAGACCCAGACTGGTTCTAGGGAGTTGAGTAGAGGAACTGGGATTGCAACCTCCATTTCTAGTCCTTGACCGGCCCCAGCCCCGTTTTATATTTTTTATGTAATTTAAAACCCTTCTAACCTCCATTTTTAGATTTTAAATAAATCTACACTCTTTTGAAATGCTTCCAAATGCTTAAAATGAAAAAGGAAAGAACGGTCAGATTGACTGTTTCCGGTCTCAAGAACATAGTCCGGGAACGGTACCTATGGATCCCCTGAGGGCTGAGGCTGGTCTATTAAGCGAAGCGCCCAAACCGATATCGAGAATCACTCAGTTACGGACTATTTACGGTTAAAACCACTCCTAATTAAAACCAAGTTCAAGGTTAAGGGATGATATGGGCTGATTTTTTTTTTTTTTTGATCGGGCTGATTTAGATTAAGTTATAGTTTAGATTGTTTTTATTATTTAGTTTTCATAAGAAAAAAAATATTGATCCTAGTTCGATTAACATTGATTAAAGATGGAAGTTCTAGACTTCTAGTCAGAGTTTGGTCTAAAAACATGCTATGCGAACTGTCAATCCAAATTGAGGTTGCATGGAGTTTTATTTTAAAAAATGTGATCATGTAAAGTAGGGGTACACAATTTGGTTTAATATTCGGTTTTTTTCGATTTTGATTTATTTAGTTTGAGACATATTATTGTACCAAACTAAAAGAATGTGTGCTTCGATTTGGTTTCAATTTGGTGTGGGAGTTGTTTGATTCTGTTTGGTTTCAAGTACGGATTACCAAAGTGAAATTTGTTGTTTTGGATTAATTTGGTTTCATATGTTTATTGGTTTATTTGATTGATACATAGAAGTTCTATTTTGAAAAAATTCACATGAATAATCTGTGGTCTTCTCATATTAATCCCAACTTTAGGTATTTCCTATACAATTTCAATTATAAAGTGTATCTTGTCATAACAAACCCATGACCTCCATAAACCTATTCAGAAAATCACCTTGCCACGTGGCTTGTTTTAACTGGACTATATATTTTCAATTTTTTCTTTTGTTTTTATTTTACTTTTACTTTACTTTCTTACCCCCCAACCCCATACTAGTATCTTCTCCGTGCTCCAAGCTCAGTCCTTTTTTTTTCTCTCTTTCACCCCTCACGAGTCTTATTTCTCCCCTTCTTTCCGATAAAAGCCCCTTCTTCATTTTTTCTTGTATTTCTAATATTTCCTCTTCTTGAAGAGGAAAACCCTGTAGCGGGGCCAATTTATGAGGATCAAAGCTTGCAACCCCCTTCAAATGGCGGCAACCTTTGTCTTTGAAAGATCTGATCCCTGAAGATGAAGTGCGTGGGAGAGTGCGTCGCCATGCTACTTTCAAATACTTTCAACTTTTTTATCTGATACGCAACTCTTGATTTCACACACTAAATTGTGTAATTATTATTTTTAATTGGAAACTAATCATATATTACTGCAATAAATCATTCTCCAACTAAAGTACAATGCAATTAGGCGGAAACGAAAAATATAAGACTATCAATCATAGAAAGTGCAGCCTTTTCTAGGGTATGAGCCACACTATTCGCGGATCTTCAATAATGGATGACTTCTATCTCAACTTCATTTTGATGAATGTGTCTTATGTCGTCAAGAATTGAGTCACAGTAAGACTCGTCCTCTCTGTTAATAATTCCCGAGGCTACCATCAAGGAATCTGTCTCAACTTGCACCTTTGGCCACTGCTGTGTTCTGACCTAAGATGACGTTTCTCTGACTCCTATAGCCTCCGCCACTCTAGCCGTCCAATCCGCACGGACCTTCTGGCAACCTGCCGAAATGAACTATCTCATGTCATCTCTGACAACCCACGCCCAAGCTCGGATACCACCGTTTGTGTCAAGAGCCGCATCAACGTTAATTTGTACCGCTCCTTTCCTGGGTTGTTGTCATTTGGTACCACTTGCTCCCCTCCCGCTTTCCCCTGGGAGATTCTGGTCACTCTCCAATTCCTCAGCATAGATGCCCCCACTTTCAGTATTTGCCGCCACCTGACTTTCTTATTTTTCCAGACCTTTTCATGCCTTGCTTTCCAAATACTCCATAAGCAACAAATAAAATGACAAAGCTCCTCTTGCGGCAAACTTTCAAAGAAGCTTTTAATCCATTCCCCAAACGTGGTACCTTGTCTAAAAATTTTTACCCCCATCTGTCTCCAAACAGAACCTGCAGGGCACATAAATATTTACCTTCCTACGGCGCAGGTTATTGGCCGTGGGTAAAACACCCGCCATAACTTGCCAGGAAAAACATTTTATTTTTGGGGAATTTGAAAATCCCACTTTTTTAGCCCATCCCATCCAACCATTAACATTACCCCCCCCCCCCCCCCCCCCCCCCCCCCCCCGAAGAACTCTATAACCACTCTTAACCGTGTAAATACCTTTAGAGTCTTCTGCCCACCACCAATCATCTGTAGGCTTCCTCTTGCTAATAGGGATAGAAAGAATGGTCGTGCATTCGTCTGATGAGAAGAGCGTCACCACCTTTTGCTCATTCCATTCATCTCCGGTCTCGTTCAGAAGGGTTGCAACATTCATATCTACTATACCCGCATGCGGTGGAATATGTATCTTTCTTTCTCCGGAACCCGGCAACCATTTCTTCCTTCAAACCAAAATTGTCCGTCCGTTACCCAACTTATGGCGAGCTCCTCGTGCGACCATCTTCTGGGCCTGGAAAATGCTACTCCAAACGAAAGAGGGATTATTTTCCAAGTATGCCTGCAAAAAAGATGAAATAGGGTAATATTTAGCCTTAAATATCCTTCCAATCAGGGATTGGCAATTTTTAACAAGCCTCCAAGCTTGTTTTCTCAGCATTGCCACATTAAATTCTCTCAAGGATGTGTATCCCACATAAATAATAGAGTGCTTGTCATTTTTTCCATCTAATTCCTTCCATGTTTTGATTAGCTCCCCTATTCGTAAATTTATTTTATTCGTAAAATATATTTTAAATATTGTTTTTCAAAATTAAGCAGAATCAGCCAATTCAGACTCTTCATCCAGAATTTTATAATTTTTTGCATCTGCATCCAATTTAGCATTACCAAACAGACTCTTTATCATACTCCTACATACTTCATAATAACAATGAATTACAGTACTGTCATTATAAATAAAGTGTTAATATAATATTTAGGCAAAATGTTGAAATAAACTCTTCTACTATTTAAATCCATCATTTGAATCCCTATAAAAAATTAATCACAACAGGTCATATTTGAAAATTTACAAAAACAAATAAATTTAGAAAATTCAAATAAATCTAAAATAAAGAAATATAAACACACAAGATACTAGAAGTGTCATAATAAATAAATAATTTTAAAGAATTAGAAAATAAAAAAAAAATAAAAAATAAAACGTACAAAGTATAAAATGTACAAAACAATTCTCCCAAAAAAAATATACACTTTGACATGCAATAATATTTTAATTTTTTATGTTTTCACGGATTTTAACCGTTTTATTAATTTATTTTGAAATAACTTGATATAATAGGTCTAATTGCCAGATTTGTAGAATTCTTTTTGTGAACATATTCATATGATACTTTTTATTATAGGAATTTAAATGATGCGTTGAAATAGTATAAAGAAATAATGACCCGTATAATACTATTGGGCTTTTGAATTCTAAAATTGTGACTTTTTTTTAAGTTTTCCCCAAATGTGACTCAGAGCTTTGTCGTACCCCTACCCTTCGTTGCCAAACACTTCAGGATCAGGATCCTCTGCCATAAGGCAGAGTGCCTTGCGGCATCCGACGGTAGGGAGGCGACGAGGACGACCTCGAGATCGGCAAAGTGGTGGAGCCCAACATCTTCGGCCGTCCACTTCATCGCTTTAGTACGCCAGACAAATTCGTCGCTTCACTCGATTCTCTTGCCAGGTAGTTTCTCTCCGGACAACAGCCAAAGCAGACACACGTCCTCCGTCGCCTTCCGCAACCCCCATCCCAGCCCATGTCTGCACTCCGGTAAGTCATCGTCCCCGACGCGTTTCTAATTCGAACTGGTGGGGTAATGAGTCTGGCGAACACATTGTAGTTGCTTCTGGCTATGGAGAGCGACAGTTAGTTCTACTGTAGACGCTCGGCCTATTGCGATAGACGAGGCTCGTTGTTGACCGACTCTAATGGAAACCTACGAGCAGATCTGCGATTACAATTCGAGCAAGGACTCAACAACGCCGGCAATGTTAGGCGAAGGTGAGGTACGATCGCAGACGGAGGCAACAGGTGGGGGATGAAAAGAGTAACAAACGTAGTTGGACTAGTGATGGGCTGCGTAGTACTGGAGATGGCGACTAAGGTTGTGACAAGCAGCGGGGGTACAATGGATGGATGCAGCGCTTTACAGATCTGGGACATGGTGTGGTGTTTCGCAGTTGCCGGAGGAGCTGGTTGCAGGTCAGAGCTAGGGCAGGGCGGGAGAGGGGATGAGGTGTTGGGGTGTGGGGAGGGGCAGGGGTTTGGGGTGCTGGAGCATGGGGTTAGGGAGGGGCATGGTAGTAGGTGGTGTTTGCAGAGATGGCGGTGCGGGAGGGGTGGTGAGGTGTTACTGTGGCCTTGGTCAGAATTGGCACGAGACAGTCACCGGAATTGGGTGTCACTGTGGCCGGAATTGGGTGTCACTATGGCCAAAGTGACTTTGGATGAAGTCACTTTGGTCGGAGTCACTGTGGCGGCGGAGTCACTGGCGACGGGGCAGTCACTGTGACTGCGGGACAGTCACTGTGACTGCGGGACAGTCACTGTGGTCGGCGGGACAGTCACTGTGGTCGGTGGGCATAAAACCCGAACCGAACCGGTACCGAGTCGTCCCATAATGGTACCGAACCGAATACCGGGTATTTAAACGATTCTATAGATTTTTGTCCCGTACCGAAACCGAACCGTTTGAAACGGGTACGGGACTGGTCCTAGATTTTGAGAACCGAAAAATACCGGACCGAACCGTTCGAAAATAATGCATTTGAATTTTTATATTTTATCTATGCCAATAGATCTCTTTTATAGACAAACAATTTTATTGCCCAAGAATGTATTCATGCGTTCCTAAACTAGCTAAATGTGTGTGTTTATATTATATGATATATATATTGTTATTTTTTCTTTTTAGATAATTTATGTTATATTTTGATATGTATTGAAAGAATGTTAAAATTTCAGAAATCATTAAGGACAATTCATTTGATCATTTCTAGTAATGTAGTGTACATGACTTTTTGTAGTGTCATGTTTGCACAATTTTACAACTTAACTAATATGGTTTAAATCTTAGCTCTCAAGTTTCAACTATAAATTAAATTACAACTACAGAGAAATATTTAACTTAGAACGAAGAAGAACATTGAAGATTTCTATTATACGGAGTATTCAACAATTTGACGATATTCTTTTTTATATTTTCACATGAACTTAGTAAATTAAAGATGATATTTATCACGTGCGTTATCATTTTGCTATACTTTTTGTTAGTTGTGTTGCACTATTTGTGTATTTGTGAACTTTAGTACTACATATGTAATTTCTTGTATTTATATCAACACTTCATGTGAGTTGGTTGATGTGAAGATATCTACTAATTGCAAAATTTGTTCAAAATTTATAGCATGTGTTTGGCATTGTACCGTACCGTTTTGTACCGTTCCGAAACAGTATGGTACCGAATGGTTCCATCCTTGAAACCGGACCGTACCGGACCGCGCCCACCCCTACTTTTTCTATACGATTTATATAGATATATAGTGATTGAAATGTGAATAGTAGGAGATACGACATAATTTGAGATAAATGAGAAAGAGTGGATGAAAAAGTAAATGTTTGTGTAAAAAAAAAGTAAAAGTAAGGGGAAAATGTCAATTTAGTCCTCATAATTTCATGAAAAAGTCGATTAAGTTTTCGTACTTTTTAAGAAATCAATCAAATCTCAAAACTTTGTAAAAACATTCAATTGAGTACATTTGCAGGTTACTTGTCATGTCAGCGGGTGACCCGCTGACGTGGCGCACACATGAAGATCCACATGTGTGTCACGTCATCGACAAATGGTTGACTTGACTTCCACATGTGGGCCATGCCAGTAAAATGATTGCTGATTGGGCTGCTACATGTGCGCCACGTCGGCGATGTGACTTGCTAACATGGCAGGTAACCTGCAAATGGATTCAATTGAACATTTTTACAAAGTTCGGGGATTTGATTGATCTTTTTAAAAGTACGAGGATATAATTGGTTTTTTCATAAAAGTTCGAGGACCAAATTGACACTTTTTCCTAAAAACAAAAATAACAAACTTACAAAAATAAATCAAAGAAAAGTGATGAAAATTTAGAGAACTTTTCATCGAATAATAAATCAAAAATATTTTTTTAGAAAATTAAGTTATCCGTTGTATGAAAATTACTACCTCTGTCCCCCCAAGTTTAGGACAAAGGGGTGTGGTATGATTTTTAAGAAAAAGTGAAATTGTGTTGTTGATATTGAATTGATAAAGTGTGCATAAAATAAGAATGAATTCTAACAACTCAAATTTTACCAAATATGGTACTACCTCCGTCCCTAATAAAACTTCTAATTACGGGTTACGAAGTTTGACCAGCGATAAAGTTAAATGACCCCTGTGAAAACTCTGATTATTTTTAGAAAATAGAATTTACATATTTAGAAACTACATTAAACCCGCTACAAAGCCTGCAAAAATTAATTCAATTTTTATAAATTTTTTATATATAAAGTAAGAGTTTAAGTGTGATTTAAGTTGACCCTCGAAAAGCGAAATGGAAGTTTATTTAGGGACGGAGGAAGTATGTGACAAACTTAATTGGACGGACGAAAAAGGTAAAACGGGACAAAGTTAGGGGGCAGAGGGAGTAGATGATATGAATGATGTCACATTACTCAAAACAAATACTCCATCCGTCCCGCTATGATTGTCCTATTTTACCATTTCGGTCCGTCCCACTAAAATTGTCACATGCCTTATTTGGTAAAGTTTGTGTGGTTCTTAATAATTTCTACTTTATTCTTACTTTATCAATTCAATATCAACCACATAAACTCACTTTTATTATTAACCGTGACATCCGTCCCGTTGGAATGTTCCCGTTCGATTTACGATGCTTGACTGACGATAAAGCAACTCGATCCCTGTTCACACTCCGCTTATTTTTAGTAAATAAAATTTACATATTCAAAAACTACATTAAAACCGCTACAAAGCCTGATCAAGAAAAGTTCAATTTGATAAAAATTTGATTTATAAAGTAAAAGATTAGGAGTGACCTAAGTTGACCAATGAATAGTGAACGAGAACATTGCAACGGGACGGATGGAGTAGTACATAAAAATTAGGGAGTAGAAGAGATCAGATGCGGCAATCTTAAATAAATAAAATCTTATAAACACCAATGATGGTTAGGGCATTTAAGGTATAAAAAAAATGTTGGTGTAAAACTCAAGCAACATGTAGTTGTACACAGGGGCGGATCCAGGAATGAGAGGTGGGGTGGGCTAAGCAAAAAACAAATTTGTTACTACATACAAAAGGTTTAGCTTAGGACTGATAATTATTGAACTGAGTTTTTTTCGAACTACTCGAGTTCGATCGTGATTTCGAATTTAATTTAATGACCAAATCTTAACGAGCTTCAATCTCGAACACGGGCTAAATTTTAGTTTAAATAGTTTGTTTTTACAAAAAAAAGCGGCCGTTATTTCTTTGAGTTTGAATAGTTATTCAAGCTGAATTCGAGCATAGTCATGTTCAGTTCGATCTGGACTCGAGCATATTGATAACTTATAAATTATAGAAATAAACTATATACTACCTCCGCCCACTTTTATTAAGACTAATTTGGCTTTTCAAGTCAAATAAGTTAAACTCTGAATGACTATATATTTATACAATAAAATTGATAACATGAAAATGAAATGGAAATGTTCTTTAATTTGTTAAAAAGTTTTTCATAAAAGTATAAATTTAGTAAGTTTCACATTAATACATGAGTTAAAATGATGGATCAAAGTTTACCATCTTTGACTAAAGAGTCAAAGATGACTAAATAAAACGAGACGGAGGTAGTATATCTAAAATTTTAACGTTTTTAGTGTGATTTATAATTTTATTATTGATTATTAAAGATTTTAGTATGTATTTATATGAATTAAAATACTTCCATAAAGTATCAAACTAATAAGTAAAAATAGTCGATGTACATAAAACTAATAAAGTATTCACAGTTTTAAAATTGAATTGAGATTTTGAATCCATTCTTACATACATGCCTAAACAGTAAGTACATTGTTCTCTATTCTATAATTGCATAATAAATAAATCATTTTCTAATCTTTAATTCTATCTTTAATCATTATAAATTTATAATAAATAAAAACTATTTTACTATCTACTGAAAATATTCAATTAATTATCAAATAGAATTACAAAGTTGGTAGACTTGGGCTGGGCTAGACATTAATTTTGAGGTGGGCTGGAAATTAAACATATACCTATAATAATAAAAATAAATTGGGTTGGGCTGGGCTAGAGCCCACCCCTGCCCCAACATACATCCGCCCATGGTTGTACATTTTGGTATAGTCGGTGTACCATTCATTTTTAATCTTTATTTCTCTGTTAACGTCTAACCATATATCCCCCTCATGTTGCCTACACCTTTTATTTCTCCGTTAACGTGTACGAGTATGTATTAATTGCTTTAATTCGCCTTTTCATTCCATTTACAATGTTAAATAATTCTCTACGTCATATTTACATTATAAGTATAGCTTTTATCTTTTTCATTTGGAATGAAACGGTTTACAGAATTAGTCGCCACATGGATCTCCACTAATTAGAGTTGCAGGTAAGTACACAATGAGCCCGTTTGGTAGCACCAAAATCGTCTGTTTTGGCTGATTCTACTGAAATTTATGAAGTTATGGCTGAAGTGGCTGCATTGGCTCATTCTGCTGATTTAAGAAAAAATTATTTTTAAAATATATTTTATTAATAAAATAAAGAAAAATTTATACGTAAAAATAGCTAAAATTGTCATCTACGGTATTTTCAGCCAATACAGTCAGAAAAGTAATTTCAACCTTACATTTTCCGCTTATTACACAATTCAGCGCACGAAAGCAAAAGTTACGTGTTTGGTTAAAAAGTTGGCTGATAAATTTGATAAGCCGAAAAACAGTCTTGCCAACCAAACGGCCTCAATATCTAAAACCTCTAGAAGTGAAGAATAAATTAGTAACACTATGCATCAGCTTTTTCGAATTTTACAACTAAGTGCGTTAGTGCGTAGTAATAGTTTGTTGGTGCAAAATATGTTGGCCCTTTTAATTTGTATTCACGTACTAAAAATCACACACAGAATGATTAGTGTTCCGAACTTAACATATAATACGTTAAATTAACATAATCATCTACAGGGGCGGATCCAAGAATCTGGGATACCCTGGACTGAAATGCAATTATACTACGCTTAAACATTATGGAACTGGGCTAGATATGAAAAATTAAAAAAAAAATACACTAAAAAAGTTGAAAAAAAATTAAACTGCCTTGGGCTTCAGCCTACCATAGCCCATACATAGATCTCCCCTGATCATCTACACAAACATGAAACAACTTATTTATAGTTTAAAATACACAATAAGTTATGTTGTATGGAATTCTGTAAAATATAGGACACCAACTAATAAGTCAAAGTCGGTAAAAAGAGTAATAAGTCAAATTACTCCCTGTTCAAATATTCTTCCCTATTTGACTTGAATCATAGTTTAAGAAAATGAGAATAAAGAAAAAAAATGTATGATTGTAATTGCATAAAAAAAAGTAAATGAATGCCAGTTACACAAAACTTTCCAAAAAGAGATATGAGAAAATATCTTGGAACATCCCAAAAATATAAGTGAGAAAAATTTTATGTGATGGAGAGAATAGTTTGCAATAGTAAGATAAGAAGTATAAATATTTGATACCATGTTTTGGGCAGTCAATTATCTAATTAATAAACTATTTTCAAAAATTAAAGTCGCACTTTAGAACTACCATAACTTGGAATCGAGCTTGGGAAAAGGTGTTTACTTGAATTCAAAATTTAAATATAGTGATTAGTTTTAAGATTTTTCCTCGAAATATTACTTAAATTATACGTAGTACTCAGTTACGTAGTATAAAAAATAACTAAATGGTCACTTGCAAAATCAATATAGCTACTTCATTGATAAAATGTTGTCACTTTGCATTAAGGACACCTTTTTATATCTACCTTTTATTTGATTAATATAGTAGTCATTATTTTTTTTAAAGCTCATTTCTTCTTTCAGATACTCCGTATTTCATCTCTTTTTTCAAGAAGTGATTTTTGTGAACTACGTAGTATAACATTTTTACAATGATTTGACTGAAATTATATGACTATACTTTTATGGTCACTGTGATATACGGAGTAATATTTAAATATAATTATAACTTCTGGAGTCGCGTGCTAAATGAAACGTAGACCATAATTATTCCAAAGGTTATTAAGTTACGTGTTTATCCATTGTCGTTATTTTGATCATACCTTAAGAATTACTTCCGTGGTAACACCTAAGAGATGGCAAGTTGACAATCATTTTTCTATTATTTTCAATATATCTCCATCTAAAAGACTAACAATCCATGTAGAACACTTTTCAACAATTTATACATATTAATCCATTGCATACAGTATATTCTCCAATCTAAAAAAGACTTATTTGTGAAAACAAAGTCTTAATATTATGATCACTATATGAAATGGATTAATATGTCAAAATTGTTGAAAAATGTTCTACATGAATTGTTAGTCTTGTAGATGGGATATATCATGATGTTAAAATTGTATTGGGCATTTTTCTGTCGCGCCTTGCGCGTCGAACAACTAGTAAATATTGATACGGTGTTAAAATTTGTACCACGGATCGTCAATATAATGCTCCCTATTATGTACACTTCCATTAATTATCACCAAACCTGTGTAGTTGTGTTACATTTAAACCGTTGACTTTGCATCCACTTGCCCGAATCCCAATTAATAGTACTCGAAATTAAGTCAGTTTTTCTCTAAAAAAAAATTCAGTTTCTTGAAATGAGCTCAAATTGAAATTGATTAAAATTGATCTCTTCGTCTTATTCTTATTAAACGGCGGTGTTCTCTTATTAAGGGTGTGTTTGCAAACACAACTCAAAAGCACTTCTTAGCTTTTATGATAAAAAAAGCCAAAAGGGGTGTTTGCATATGCACATTTCAGCTTAAATTTAAGCAACTTAAAGCCAAAAGCTCAAAGCAGCTACATTGATGCTTTTAATTGCTTCTTGGGTTTTTAGTAAATATTTGCAACTTTAGGAATAGTTATTAGGCTAAAGATTTCATAAAAAAACCAAAATACCCCTCCATCCGCCGAATCCCTCTGCTGCATCAGTCATGGGTTCTCTTTCTTCTCCAAGACTCCATCCATGGCAAAAAATGTCTTCCTCTTCCTTCTCCAACCATGGTCACATCCGCATGACTTCTTTCACATATATACATATTGAAGTATGGGCTGATAAGCTGATTAATTTATTGATATTTTGTGTGTGTATGTGACTGGAGGCAACTGCTGGACCAAGGGAGACCGGGCCACCCGTCGAATCTATCGGCGCCGCAGATGACTTCAATACAGTGGCCACCAGAATTCAATCCCCTTCAAATGCGCAAGTCCAGCGACGGCAAATACGCTTTCTCTGGTTTCCGATCAATGAGAGAAATATGAGGCTGCAAATAATTGGATTCACAAGGATATTTTTGTCTTTTAATAATATAATACTTTAAATATCACTTTTTCCCCAAACACTCCAACTTTTACATTTTAATTATAATCACTTCTATTCCCAAACACTATCAACTTTTACTACAAATCACTTTTCCAATAATCTCTTAAAAAAATCACTTCTAAAAAGCACAAGCAATCGCAAACACTCCCTAAATGGGGTGTTAAAAAAAACAAAAAAACATCCCGTCTTTGTCACCCCCAACACCACTAGCTCCAATCACCTGAGGATAATGCCAACATGCATTAATAATGTCATATATGTGACAGTTTCGATGAAAATTTTATCATTATGAAGAGTAATAATGTCACTTTCTTGATAGTGAGATTTAAGAATCAATGCAGTTTTAAGAATCAGGAGTAGAAGCAGTTTTAAGAATTAGATTCAAACAACCCTAACTATAGTTGTAAAACTGAGTGCTAATGATCTATATTCAGTTTTTACACTTAAACAACTATGAGATTATATTATGGTAACTATTAATTATATTCTTATAAATAAATTTCATTTTAGTAATATTTTTGAAAAACTTCTTTTTTCAAAAAAAAAGAAAGCAGCACTCGCTCGAAATTCTTAAGCCCCTGAAATATGGATGTAGGGCATGTTTGGCACAACTAGTTGAAAAGATACTTTTGTGAGCTTTTTAATAGCTGTTAGCTTTTAGTGACTGAAAAGATCTTAAAAAGAAAAGGTGGTATCTGTTTGATAAAAAGCTGACTGTTTGATTTAGTTCGGTTTGGTATACAAGCTGTTAGGATTAATTAATACTAAAAGTCACTAGCTTTTCTTAGATGCTACTCCCGGTAGCATCTCAAAAAAGATCTTTTAATTTTTGAAAAGCTCTTAAATATTGTCATGCCAAACACACAACTAGAAGCTTTTAGGAACTTTTTGAACAATACAAAAGCTAGAAGTCAGGGACTTATGCCCGCCAAACATAGCCGTAAGCATATTCATTGCTAAAAGTCTTCCCCCATCCAAAATCACAATTGACAAAACTACGAAAAAATTGCTATATGCTCTAAAATCAATACTCTACACTAAAGAAAATTACAAAGTCGAAGAGTGGTGGTGCAAATCAGCAAAGATAAATTGGTAATCGTTCTCTTCGTAACTACTTTTAAGGACTATTACAAAATATTCAACGTAACTTTTGAAAGTATTCGGATTTTCCAACTTTCTTTCTGATATAGTCATATTCAATCTAGTGGGGTTAATATAGTGTGAAATTAAAATTGATCGCAAATAATAATATGTAAGAATATTGGGTACAATCTTTAAATATGAATCTTCTGATTCTTCACTTGTAATTTGAAATAAACTTAATTAAAGAATTTACTTTAGAATTAAATCTCTGATTCTTCGAATATTCGGATGTTCTTCAGATCATCAAATCTTTGAATCTTCGTTCTTCGGATCTTCAGATCTGCTTGAATGCAGAACTCAACTTGAAGGGCCTCCGGTTTTCAAGTAGTTTGATCTTCAACAAAAGGACCGTTTTGTGGCTTGATCTTTTGTTAAAGGGCTTTCCAGAATATATGGCTTGATCTTCAATTGAATTTTGATTCAATCTTCATATGAATATATTCAAATCTTCAAAGATTCGTTCTTCATATCTTCGAATCTTCAAAGCATTGTTCTCCAGATCTTCGAATCTTCAAGCTTCGTTCTTCAGATCTTCGAACGTTCTTCAACTTTTGGATTTATTTTATCAAGAATGAACGAAATCACAAAGGATTATTCGTACATTCTTAATAAAATTTGTGGCTTGATCTCTTCCTCTTCTTTGGAATCGTTCAGAGCCTCTCGGGAGTTCTTCAGATCTTTTCTGTAGCGTTTCTTCGTCTGAAAATTCTCTCCCCTTCCTCTCAACTGAGACCCCTATTTATAGGTGTGGAGGGGGTGAAATATGCTTTAGGATTCCCAAAATTCGTCCATATTATTTGGGCCCCAATTAAAATGGGCTTTGGGTTCTATTTGCTTGTATTTAATAGCCAGAAAAATAAGCACTTGTACAATGTATCTGGACAGCTTTTTTAAAAAGGTTCGGAGCTATTTCTCATCCATATGGACACATTTCTTAACCAGATTCGTCTTCTCTATCAACTGGATCATGCCTCTTCTTCATTGGACCACTATCTCATACTCTGTATTGGGCTCGAAATAGAGAAATCAATAAGATTGGTCCATTTTGTTAAAGACTCAACGTATAATTAAATTAATTGGATATTTTAAATGATCCAAATTAATTTAATCACTAAATTTTATCTGAACGGATCCATATTAATATTTTCCTTTTCATACGAGTCTTCCGATAGAATCCGATTTTGGCCCAATAAATTCAAAAGAAGCCCAATAACGTGGATAATAATCTAGTAGCATTTAAATCCGTTTAATAATATTATGGATTATCATAGAATAGTAAGTCCAAAATATTAAATAATTTTCAATATCCATATATAGTCCTCCGTATTATGTAATTTTTTCCGACATTAGTCTATGTTCCTTGATTTTTTTTATGATCATTGATATTTTTATGTTACGTTCTCACATGTTATGCTACTCGTTCTATAAAATGTCAACATTCTAGATTTGGATGGATTTCAAACATGTGATCGGTTGATCGTCTCTTTAGGAGTGTCAATGTGTCATAGTAATGCTATCGGACGCGCGGTGTTTGACACGTGTGTTGATTTTGTTATATATTTACTCATATTATTACTAAAATTAAATAAGTTTCCCTTTTGATTTGTTTCCTACCCGTATAAGTTTATTACGTAGTATTTTTTTGTCAACATTTCCCTTCAAAAAACTTCTCCATTACTATTGTTGACAAATATTCAGGTCCGGCCTCCTCCATCTGGGGGCCTTCCCGGTGGAAATTCCTGACCGGAACATATCAGCACTCTACTATTGTTTATGTTAAAAACTCATACAATGAAACAAATTCATTGTCAAATACCTCATCCCCTTTCTCTTTTCGTTTTATCGTTTACTAGCATATCAAACAATCCATAGCCATAAAAGTCTAAACCCACCTATCACTCTTCCTCCTCTCTTTACTCTTTCTCTCTTTTCATTTTTCGTAAAAAAAAAAAAAAACCATAAGCAGATACCCGTTGAAGTAAGCGCGGTAAAGGAAAAAAGGCATTCGTAGAAGCAAACGTCAACTAATTGCATTGATATATCCAATTCCCCAAAATTACATCTTTAGCTTTTAACTTCTTTTTTCCACGCAGAATCGTGAGATTTCAACGGCGAATAAACAGATGGAACGAATCACGAATCGGTGGGTCCCCCTCCCCCCTGTCACTTTCCCGTATTTCTATGGGAATCTAAGAGTTGACCGGCCCGATCGTATTTAAATCAAATCTGATTCTTTGTCCTCGCCCATCGGGCAAATTAAACGGCTGTGGTTGGATCGGATGAGGATTGTACGGCTAGGATGACTTGAGGAGTAGGGCAGCTTGGGCCCCAGAATGGGATGAATGGTTGTGATCTTCCTCGTAGGTGATAATCAACGTCGTAGGATCGTCCACTGCCCTCTCCACATGCTTCTTTGCTGGGCATCCCCTTATGCTACTACACTTGTAATATCCCCTGCAGTTATCAAAATCGGATTTTCAAAATTAATTAGTGATGAAATTATCTCTGATGCTTACTTAATTATGATCTAAAAATAAATATTTATATACGAAAGTATTGGTGATATGAAATGTGATTGCTGAAAATATTATGGAGTCAAAAAAGTAAAAGTATGAAAGTTAAACTTCACAAATTTTTACTACCGAGTATTCGTTAAAATGGATTGACTAATGTTTAAATCATAGGCTCGAGAAGTCAAAGAGGACACAAGTTCAATACTGATACTCAAATGATAATGCAGATTAGAATATTTTTAGTTGGACAGAATCTTATGTAATCTGTTTAAATTTGATAATTGTCTAATTCATGTGTATTTTATAAATTTGATAAATTTAAGTCTCATATAATTTGATCTGTTTAACTATCTATGACTTAAACCAATTAACTCAATTAATAATACAAAAATGATACGTGTACCCCCATTTTGTGTACTCCATTTGCATGCATTGTCTATATAGGCCGACAGAATTGACTGCACTAGCACTTTTAGTATGGTTTAAATATATTTTAGCGCTACGTTGTTGGTAATTAATGCGATCTGCCAAAATTTAACATCGAATTTTAGAATTGAAGTTTAATGCATAAATTCTAAATTTTGATGTTACTTTTTCAAATTTTACCATTAACGTTTTTTTCATCATTGATAATGAGTATTAAGTAAAATTGTCGAGCTACAAGTCTACAACTACTTGAAATAATAACATGAGAGATAAAAATTTTGTCAATATTTAATTTGTGCAAATAATAATAGTACTGCTAGTCATCATACTTATGTTCAATTTTATGACAATGATTACGTATAGTACTATGTAATAGTAATCATCATAATTAGAATTTGTTCATAGGTTTGACTTATTATCACACACTATTTTTTTAATTTCAATTGGTTATACACGTTTCGTTCACTAATAACTCCATGTATTTAGATTGTAAATGGATTAATAACTAGACTATCTTCCCATATTCTTTGAAATAATAATGTGTATGTAACTAGAAAACAACGAACAAATTATGACTTCTAATACATGCATAGTGATCTTTGTACAATTTTTAAGGTGGTCACAATTGTATTTAAATTGATTTTAATAAACTTGTAGTCATATTGTTGATATTCAAATACTAATATTAATACTGTTCATTTGACTTGAAAATCACAGCTTTATTTTAATTTTATTTATGTAAAATTCTTTAAAAAGGTGGAGTGATTAATAAGCCAATTAATTCAAGTGAAACTTACCTAGGATGGGGAGATCCCTTGATTGGTTTTTGACCATATTTTCTCCACGAATAATTATCTGGGGGGACATCAGCCATTTTAGGGCTAATAGCTGGGACTCTAACCACTCTCTTCACCCTTGATTTCCTGTTCAAAATTGATACGAAAATATATAAAAAATCAAAAAGTACCTAATAATAATAATAATGATTTGATTGGTGGGTGATAATGAGAGGCCATAATGAGATATGGCGTTGACTTTGTTACCTCTTCTTGGGGCAATGGCATCGACCCGAACCCGACCCGATAGCGCTGCTGCTATTAGGGGTAGAATCGTCAATTGCGCTGCACTTGCGCTTAAACGACGACGTTGAGAGCGGCGGCTTGCCGGCGGAGGAAACTTGGGAGAGATTTGTAATCCCGCCCTCTGTTTCCCCTGTTACAGATGAGATAATAGAGCCGGCCGGAGAAGCCGCCGCAATGGCGGCGAAACTGATGATGGGCGGCTGCTCTTTTCGTTCAACCGCTTTCGCCGCTGGTAATTGGTGGTGGTGGTGTGGAAGCGGCGGCAGAGATTGAACCGGCTTCGGGCAAATCGGCTGACCCTTTCCGGACTCTTGACTGACCCGAATCCGACCAGTCTCGCTTTGATCTGTTTTGCTCTGCTTTTGAGACGGCGGCGGGGAAAAAGCGCCCCTCCGGAAACGGGCATGCCCGGTTCGGGACCGGTCCAGCACGGAAATGAACTTCTTGAACTTCGCGACGGCGGCGTCCGCCTCCGCTTGGTAATCGGCGGGTAATTGCGGCAAACTATTGCTTTCATTCTCAGATTGGGAAAGTAAATTGATAAGCTTCTGGACGCTCTGGAGCCCGGCAGCCGCCGCCTCGTGGACGGCGTTTTCCTCCGCGTTGGGCGGTAAAATGTCGTCTCTCTTACATGCCTTCATAAACTCCATAGCCATAACTATATTTAGTCTACTGAACACCAGAAGAGATTTAGAAGAAGAGAGAAGAGGGGCGGATTATATGTAATGGAAAAAAACAGAGCAGAGCGAGGAGAAAATACAGAGATGGGTGAAGGTCAAAGTTATGTTGCACTTTGGGTTTGCTATTTCTCTTTCTCTTTTGTATTTTAATGTTTTATAGGGCAGACCTGTCTCATCTGACTTAATTGCCGTCAAACTGTAGAGCCAATGTAAATATTCCACGTAGAAGGTTCAGGTTTCAGAGAAAAAGTAAACGGCAATTGACCAAACTATCTTTATTCAGCAAAAGAATAATATTCTCGTGATTTCATTAACCTAAATTGTTTATTTAATCAAATTATAAAAGATATTGCCAGCTGTATACTTCGGGGTTCTCACTTCTCATTTAGCTGTCAAATTATAGAGATAATTACTTCGTATTTTAAAAACAAATTTCAATATAATTATTATGGTTAATTATACTCCCTCCGTCCCCGAAAGAATGTTCTAGTTTGACTTCACAAATACTAAAGAGACAAATTTGACCTCACACTGTAACGATATTGTTTGGTATAGATTTGTTTGCCAAACAAGGAAATTAAAGAAGTGAAATTTTAATTTAGGGACTTTCATTTTGGGAAAGTAGAACATTCTTTCAGGAACAGAGGTTGCACTACTTTTGTTCCACTAAGATTAGAACATGATTATGTCATATGAATATATAAAATTTGGATTTATGTGACTTATATTAAATTTATATACTAAAAATAAAGTAACCAGCTGGTTGTGAGATTACCGTGCCTAGTGAGAGGTCTCGAGTTCGAAATCCGCTAGGTACATAAGGGTTTGAAAATCAATGGAGTGAGTTTCAGCCATGATTACTTTAGACCCCCCAACCCCCTCCTCCTGACCCCTTGGAGTAAAAAATAATATTAAAAAAAGTAAAAATCAAGTAATTTTTTTTTAAAATCATATAAACTTTGTCAAGTGAAATTGAAAAAGATAAAATGATCAATCTTGAGGTGGAGAAGGAATAATATTTTTCATGAAAGTCACAACAAAATAGAGAAAGGAAATTCAAATTTTCCAAACACCAAAATAGAGAGAGAAATTATTGGAGCAACAAGTATCTAATTTTTATTTAGAGTGAATCACCTAACTAAGACTATTAAAACAGTTTTGCTACTTGTACTCACTTCCTTATACTCATCTAATGCATATCCTTGTTATAAGATTATGTTTTGTATGTGAACGGAGTTCACACACAAAATAGCCTTCTCACAATAATGTGTATAAAGTGGGACTCAGGAAGTGGGTACAAACATAAATTTTCATATTAAAATGAAATATACAGATACAATATGTCATTACATAAAAATTACAGAATCGACACGAAATTGGCACGAATTTGACATGGACTGATAGATAATTTAGTGCAAATAGCTCGTGTGAAAATGTTTTTTGACACGACTTTTGTATAGCCCTACCAAATCTCTATGAGTTTTGATGAATACCTACAAAAAAATATGTCAATCTCGTATTTTTTTGTAGTGTACATTGAGAGCTATAAAGACCACCGGGATCTGAAAGCAATGGCTCGCATCTACCTAAAAGGGCAATGAGGTGTTGTCCCCGTTAATATGGAGTTGAATTGTACGCAGTATTTAATCTTGATACGAGTGTTTAGACTTTAGACTCGTCATATTCTGTACTAGCACCTATCAATACACATTTTTCTTTGAGGGGAAAAATGCATTATTATTTAATACCAAGCTCAAAATAATACAATTTTAAACTCAAGTATTTTAAATGGAACAGTTTTATCTTGGATTTTGACTTTTGAATTAAAATGAAGTGTCATATTTATCATTGTGTTATACGGAGTATTGAACTAATTTATGACTATTTTACTCTCTGACTCTAACCTCCATCCTAAAAGTGAAGTATGCATTCGGATTCTGGGGCAGTGTCAGGGCACTGAATCAGACTGGATTGGTACAAAGAATATATTCGGAAAAATTCTATACAGAATTTTTTACTCTAAGAGTACAGACATTTTTAAAATTTGGGTGAGTACCCCGCTACGCCCGGGTTTAAAATATTTTATATGGTAAGGTAGTTAGTACGTTTAAACTATTAAAATAAGCTGGAAATTGAATATTTCGTAACTAAACTAAAGATTGAAAAGAACGATTAAACATTACTTTTATGGAATGTATAATACTCGTATTTTGAAGTCTCCCTCATAATGTTTAAACTTTAAACTATTGAAATGCTTTATAGAATATGTAATACTCATATTTTGAAATTTCACTTTTTTTTTTGGAAATTTCACTTTATTTTTACTCTTATTCAAGACATTTGTTTTTGTGATTATAGGAGGGTGTTTGGTGACCCAAAAATGGGCTTTCCAGATAATATATTACCAAACACTTTCACTTCAGTCTTTTCAGGCTTTTTAGCCATTCCAGCCAATGCAGCTGTCACCAAACAGGCCCTAGGTTTCGTTCCAAAATACGGAGTAGAAGAAAAGTCTTTGTATTTGTAATAAAGTTATTTGTGTAGTGCTTTAAGACGGTAATGGAACATTTCAAGAAAAGCAATTAAGCAAATTTTAGACCAGATGATTTTAATGTTTAAATGGGCTATTGTTAAAGAAATACTAGTAATTTTCATTAAGAATTTGGTGCTAGTGAGTACGTGACTACCCTGATTGGAACTATTAATTGAGGAAATTATTCAACATTTAGAAAAAAATACGGCAACCCGAAAAAGCGTAATTTACGTTTACATCTTGTGGAATATACGGAGACATTGTTTTGGGGCTAAAGTATTAAGGTTAGTGAATTTAGAATTATAGATGTATGGGCTTTTCGTTTACCAGGGAAAATGCAAAATATAGTGCCCATTAAAGTGTGGGTGGATCTTAGACTTGAAATCACTAAACCTATTCTGATTTCGCACCACAATATGAATCTTGTGGTTTCAAGCAAGCACGCATTGTCAAATGCCCTACGCACCAAACGTGGTTTAGCCACTTGACCATTTCGGCCGGTCTCGCTTTTAGAGAACTTGAGAAATGACAAGGTAAAAGCAACTTTAAAATGAGAGACTTATATGGTAAAAGCACCAAACTTACTAACCTTGTTTCATCAATTCACCCTTTTCGACAGGGTCACTCATCTTTGGGCTTTCTTATTCCGGGCACGCTTAACTGCGAGTTTGTGTGGTTAAATAGAATCTATATATCCTTTTTAAAACAAATTGGTGATAAGGAAGGGGACGCCCTCTATTGAATCCGTTGTTCCCAAGTCAAGGTAAATTCATGTGGGGCACCCCCACAATTGACTATGACAGTGCCAAGCCCTACTACTGAGCGGTGGATGGACATGAGGGCTGCACCCCATCGTGGTGCGCCAACCGGTTGGGCGGTGAAGCCCAGAATCTGCTGATCCCCATAAGACCAACAAACCTATTAGTGTTGAGTATGTGGTTTTGTTGATGACTAACCATATAGGTGGAGAACCGCTCCAGTTTCGTAAGGAGCAAAGGATAGAACTATTCTTTCACTAACCATGCAGGTGTACTAACACGGGTTCTTGACAGAACTAGATGGAACTCATATGCGTTCTGAGCGAATCATTTATGAAAGTGAAAAACGTGCATGCATGATTTACGTAACAATATCTGAATTTAGCTTTCATATATATATATATATATATATATATATATATATATATATATATATATGAAAGCTAAATTCAAATATTGCCTTTTTGGTTTAATGCTATATATATATGAAAGCTAAATTCAAATATAGCTTTCATATATATATATATATATATATATATATATATATATATATATATATATATATGAAAGCTATATATGAAAGCTTTCAAATATATATATATATATATTGCCTTTTTTGGTTTAATGCTTTATGGAGTGAATCTCTACTTGCATGATTTACAATATAAGCTTGCATGAATATATTGTCTTTTATAAATTAACCTTTATGGAAGGAATCCTTGGTGATAAATGCTTTGGTGACCGTAACATGATCTGCACTCCTTTGTAATTTGAAAAGGTTCATCATACCGGTGGGCGTAGCTCAACTGGTAGCGAGGGAGTGCCACAAGGGTTAGGTCTCGGGTTCGAATCCCGGCAACTCTGATGGGGGGTTACTATGCTGAAAAATGCATAGGGCATCTGCAAGTACCGGGGACAGAGCCCCACTTTCTATCTGTCAGATTGTGATTATAGTCCAATTTACATCCTCCCATCGTGTCGTCCGGTCGGTGTTGGGGGGCCCTCAGGGATGGGGTGTCATCCTTTTTTTTGAAAAGGTTCATCATTAAGTAAAAGATTAATTTAATATCTTTTATGGAAAGGCTTTTTAATGATTGCATCCACTTAGAAAAGGAAAGTGTTTTTAAGAAAATTCTATTATGGCCAATAGGACGTTGCATCCTTGCTTTTGATAAGAATAAATTCCCTGGCTTTTAAAGAGTTGATCGAAGCTTACCTTATTTGGAAATAAATTCAAAAAGCTTGAAATATCCCCACCTTAATTAACCTCACGTGATTTGATTGAGTTGTTTATACACTTGGTGCGTGATTAATATGTCACCTTGATATTTTGGGTGTTTGATTGGCGTACATATATCAAGCTCGGATTTGGGGAACATTATGAAGGAAAGTAATTCAAAATATCAAGGCAAGTCCCAAGATTAGAATATCAACTATTCAAGGAAGGATGCTCAAACGGTCCGCCCAAGACAGCCTATATAAACGAAGCAGCCAAAGAGAAATGGGGTGTGCTTGACCGGAGAAATATCCACAGCCATACTCGAGAGAAATACTAAGTCTAGGGCACCTGAAACTGCTCACACGGAGTTCTAGATAGAGTTTCTTATTCCCTTCTTATATTGTAATTGAGTTATTGAGGACGAGCTAAGAGTAGCTTCCTCGGGTTGGGATCAAGTGTGTTGTGAGGGCTTTGCTGTAAAGCCGAGAGGCTCTCTACCCGCAAGGTAGAGAAGCGAAACTCTTCCTAGAGAGGATAGAGTTGGGGAGGCTCAAGGGTAGATTAGGAGAATCACTCTTGTAATCTTTCAAAGGCTTGATTAGTGAAGTTGTTTAAAATTCCTCCGAGGTAGGTCGAGGTTTTTTAATCCCTTTTGAGCCAAGGGATTTTTCCTCGTTAAATCCTTGTGCACTTTACTATTTTGAAACTCCCATCTCCCCACACTAGAACTGGGCGAAAAACGGCCACAGTTTCACACACACACAATTCAACCCCCCCCCCCCCCCCCCCCCCCCTCTTGTGTTACTAACCGTTTCATCAATTAGGCTAACTGCAATTCAGCTCCTTCAATAAATCAAATTCTCCATTAATTTATATGTATTCACTCGATCAATTCAGTTTTCACTGCAATCTAGCACCTTCAAGATATTCACTCAATAAAGTTTTTTTAAGTAAGGTCTTACTTTTATTATTATGTATACATTAATTTTTTCCATTTTTTGTTGCGAGTAATTTTGATTTGAAAACACAAACATTCCGATGTAAAAATAACAAAACAAATTGAAATATTTTTTATTTTTTTTGTTACTTCGGACCAATTTCTAATCTATTTAAGAAAAATTTTGGAACTGAAAACCTCGTGAAGATAAACTTCTAATTTTTTTGAAAAACCAATATATGAAATATTGGTCATATGAAAGATAGTAAAAAGCTATACACTTTGATATACTTTTTATAAAAATTGGAATACAAATTAAATGTTACAATCCTTTAGAGAAAAAATGAGATTTTATTTTTCAATGTTGCTACCGTCGTTTCTTTCCTTTTCACGCAGCAAGGCAGCCCTTTTTTCATTCGCCCAGGCTTCTCTTTCTGTGAATAAAGCTACACTGGGTAGTGGGTGTAGTCCAATGGATGATTATCCACCCCAAGTCTCTCTTTTGTGAGAGATCTTGGGTTCAATTTCCATCGAGGGAAGATGAGAGAGGTATTGCTCCCAATGATTCTTTCTACCTTCACGGAGTTGCTCAACCGCTAAGAAAGGAGAGGATGGTAATGCAGGCAGCGGGTTCGTGTGGTAGGAGGAGCCGCCTGGATGCAGCCTAGCCGACAAGTGATGTAAGTTCTGCTGGATTTGTCCTGTGGAACTAGTACTGCCGAAGCTGACTGTGATCAAATCCAGATTTAACTATCTAGAGGCTTTTGAGGGTAGTTCGTAGACTCCAAGATTATGAGAGCGCACGCCCCGACACCTGGATTATAAAAAAAAAAGTGATGACTCTAAGGGTCTATTTATAGGGAAAATATCGGGCCTGAACCTCTACTATGGGCTCGACAAGCCTACTTACATAGAAAAGGATGATAATATAAAGTGTTAATCTAAAATACCCGAATAATAATGTAAGTGCTATTCACTAATGTATTTGGGCTGTTGTTTAGGCATAATAGTTGGCAGACCACGGGGTCCAATATAAAACTATCTCCGTTTCAAACTGATTTGCAAAGTTAATTTTTTTTGTCAAACAGATTCATTTTATCCACTTAATTAGGATATCAATTTTAATTATATTCAAATTTGGAGTTTGCAACTTTAAAGAAATTTTATTGTAGTTTCTGAATATATAAATTTTAATTATTAAAAGTTGAATTAATTATGATTAGGAGGGGTATAACTTCGACATTAGTTGATCTAAAAAATTTGACATTGCAAATCAATTTGGGACGAAGCGGGTATGCTCTGTCAGTAGCATTTATCAATAGATTGTACGAGTAATATATATTTGCATTAGGGTAAATTAGGCAGTTGAATAATCCGATTTATTTAAATTTAATTAAATGGCTGTAAATAGAAATCTTATGTCTGGGTATGGAATTTCTCATTTTTAATTACATGGACCCAACACACACTTCCATTTTGTGATATCAAATCATAAAATACAAACAAGGAGTTTTTTTATTTCATTTTTTGAACTTAATATCCCCCCCACCCACACACACACCACCACCACCACCATTTTCAAAATTATAAGCATATACTTTCCACTAAATATTCTTAAGCAAAATTTTAATATTTTCGTTTTTACATAATACAGAGTATGTGATTTATAACAATGCTCAGCTCCCAACCTCCCATCAGAGTGATCAATCTACTCTGCATGTTTAATGTTAAGCAAGAGCACAGCTAGGGTCCCGTGGTCCCGTGCCTCATGGTCTTAATCACAAAAATAATACTAGTATAAAGGTAGACTCGTTTAAAAGAACTTTCTAAGGGTAATTCTATTTACAACCCTCAAATTGCTATTCACAGCCCTAAATAATTTCAATGTCTAAACTACCCTTATTAAAAATATAAACAACCCAAGCAAAGCATAGCAAGTCCGAAGAAGATAATCGGTTTCTGTCCTCTGGAGCCCTTCTGCTAGAGATCAATAGAATTACTGAAGTGTTTTCTCTTGGGTTGGGATGGTTTATAACAGCTGTGGTGGGTGAGGATTAAGTAACAGAGTGATTGGAAACAAATTTTCGTAATAGTTTGGTCAAAATCCTCCTTGAAAATGCTTAGCTTGGTGTCCTTCAAGTAGCGCACCAATGCCCACCACCCCACACCACTTCCACTAAACACTAGATATATCATGCTCAATTTTGCAATCTGACACAACTCTACGGAGTTCCGCATCAAACTCATATTCATTCCAATAATTCACAAATTGGCAAATAATACAAATATATTAAATCTCCGCAATATTCTCATGTCTCGACTCTCGATGCTCTCCCTCCCGGTCAACACACGCATGTTCTAAGATCTATTATTACCTTTTTTTCTAGTTGGAGATGCTAAGATCCGTCGAACGAGTGCAAAGTTGGCTATGCGTATAAGTGGGTAAATTTAAGTGGAAGGGTACTTTAGATATTTTATTTTATGGCTGTAATTAGGAATTATGTGGTTGTGAATAGAATTACCTTTTTTCTAATGATTTCATACATAATTATTGAACACATAAATAGAAGGGTTTTCTCAAATTTGTGATGGGTTGGGCCTAATACATGGCTTAGTTTTTTTATCTCTTATAATCTTACTAGTTTTTTACACGCGCGACGCGCGATTGGTAAATGCCCAATGTGTTTTTTGTTGAACAAGTACAATTTTATTGATTTCCTATGATTATTTGTAAGATTTGACATGAACATTAATAAGTGAGAATTGTCCAATTCTTATAGGAAGTATTGTAAAACAGTGCGGTTATGTTTGATATAATGTAATGCAATGCAATGAAATAGAGTATGTAATGCAATAAAAAGTGTAATGTAATAGAATGAAATCAATATTCCATTACTATGTTTGGTTAGCAGTGGCAGAGCACGTGAGAAGAAGGAAAGTGCAGATTTGAAAGGGAAAAATTCATCTGCCGGGAGAGGGAGTAGTTGATTGCACAGAAAAAAATACAAGAAAGTGTAATCACAAATAGATAACTTTTCTAATGTAAAGCCTATTACATATTTTAAATTAGTGGATTCCACATAAGTAATGCACATTATATTATGGTTTATAATAAAATGACATACCAAACATTGTATTTGAATCAACACGTAATTCTCATTACATTACATGATTGATTACATCATACCAAACATAGCCTACAAGTAACCTAAGGGTATAATAAATCATTGTATTTATAATTTTGTGTTAGAAAACAAATAGTACCATACCAAAAGCAAAAATAATAGATGATGAAAGAATTTCATTGCAACTAAGATATGTTGTGACATTGTAATGCATGCTTACTATGCATACCTAAAGGTGGAAAGGTGTATGCATATCAAAATTGGTAATGTTTGTGTTGCTGTAAACCATTCATATCTATTATCTATTAATAATACATAAAACTAAGGGAGTGTTTGCTAAAGATTAAAATAAGTGTTTTTCAGCTTTTGGCTTAAAAAATTGAAATGAGTTTTTTTAAATGACAGGTTCTGTTTAAATTTATCACTTAAACACTAAAAGCTGGAAGTAGGTTGAGGGATGCTTTAAACTGCTTTTCACTTTTTGTATTGCACAAAAAACACTTATTCTATCAAAGAATACCAACTTTTACTTTTTTTCATATTCACTTTTTTTTAAACACTATCAACTTTTACTATTAAACACTTTCTCTAAAATCACTTTAAAAAATCTTTTTTTTTAAGTTGAAGTAATCGTAAACACTCCCTAAATTGAGTAAGAATATTTGTGGTACGCTTTTAAGAGAAACATGATCCTCTGGAGTGAATGTCTAACCATAGGTGACCAAGGATTGGCTGATCGTGAGAAGTGAGAAGTATACATACAACTATACAAGTCGATAAAAATCATTTATATATCCTGCAACCACATAATTGTTAGTTCAAGTGTGAAATGGTAATATTTATGCCCAAAATTCATGTTTTAAAAAGACGATTCACATTTGGAAATCAAAGAAGAAACACAAACCCAAAACACAAGAAATAAAAATAAGGATATGAGAAGCAAGAAGGGATTGACATGATCAATCTGCTTGGTTGCAGTCGTGAGCAGGTGAGCTTGCCCTGCACAGCGGTGATCGGATCATCATAGTAGCTATCAGGAATAGTAGACTTATTCTTATAGGCGCCGGAGAGAGAACCAGGCATTGTGTACCCCATTTAGCACCCCCACTATATTATCTTAGTCTCTGTTCAGCACCCCACTCACCTTAGGCAATAATTCGGCATGAGTTCAGCCTTATTGTACTGAGTATATATCCTCCCCATTTAGGAGTGCCTTTGGCTAGTTTTTAGTGGCACCTCGGCCTCTACGGATGAGGTGTACTCAAATACAGGTGATCCACCCGGAACTACTTAACTGAGCAGTTCATACATCAAATTTATACTCCAATTAACTGCACTGTTATCCTAGAAGTGTCCTATCTATATATGACTAATGAAAGTAGATTACATCTAATTTTGAGAATGTTCAAGGTGACCTGCTGTCAAGGTGTCAATAAAAGATTACTAACTAATTACAACCATTTAAAAGAAGTGAAATATTTTATCATTGGTTTTTTTGCAAAAATTACCTATAGAGCTAAACTCTAGTTCATATTACTGTACTAAACTACTAATCTAATAACCACTTTAAGAGGAATCCAAAGTTTAAACGTATTCTTAAGTAATATGGAGTATCAAACATCATTTCTAGTTAAAATTAGTAATTATGCAAAAAAATATTTGATATTCTGAAGTAATATCCTAGCCTCTATCATCACACCCAGCTAGTTTGCTACAAACATGCTTGAGCAATTGATTGCCCTGACTATCACCACACTGTCTGCAATGTCATCTAGAGTGTCCTATTCTTCTTTTTTCAATTTCTTAATTATACATATATACTTGTTTGTCTTAAATTACCCCAAATAGCTATGAAAAGAAACGTTAGACGAAAATATTATCCCAAGAAATTGCACATTGATATTCCATAAAAAAGGAATACAAGCATGCAATAAAGTACTACGTATCACACATATGGAATCTACTAAGTTGTTATCCCTTACTGCTACTATCTAAACATGGAAGAGTCTTGATATATTACCTGCACCGTCTTACACGACACAATAAGAAGATGAAGGGAAGAGATTTGTATGGTGTATGTTGGTGTCGTTGGTGTTCCCTATGAAACAGACGGTTCTGAGATGTGAACCAAACCTAGGTATCTACCTTATAAACCTTGAATAGCTTAATACTTCGAAACACAAAAGAGAGGTGGAAGTGAAATTACACTGTTAGGGCGTACTAACGGGAGATTGGAAGATGCTTGTTTACGGATAAGAGAGTACAATGCCTTAAACGGAGGGTACATCCTCATTAAGCACTTATGTTACACCAACACATTTTCTATACCTAAAAGGCCCTAACCCTCATTCATGTTTATAAGATTTTAGATACGGATAAGAGAGTACAATGCCTTAAACGGAGGGTACATCCTCATTAAGCAATTATGTTACACCAACACATTTTCTATACCTAAAAGGCCCTAACCCTCATTCATGTTTATAAGATTTTAGATAATTGTCAATGAGGGTTAGGGCATTTTAGCGATAAAAAATGTGCTGGTGTAACATATAGTTATATCCACTTGTTCACTTTGCTTTCCATCTTGCACTTTTACTAACTGATTTTGATTACCGTCTTATCCCCATTTACGGTGATTCAGAATCTCTCCACCACCAGTTTGCCATAGAACCACTCCGTCTATCTCCATTCTCTGAGTTTAACCTCCAGCCTTTGACATTACATGGTTTTTTTGCTCTAGCCTCTCATCGTGGTGTAGCCTAGCGAGTCTTTACAGACTTCTGTCTCGTGTGACGGGTAGGTATGAAACCTCTCAGTTACTCTTTCCGTTCATGAATTCATCAATTACTTTGGCCTTAATTTTTAAATCGCAAATCTTGTGTAAATTAGGTTTATTTAACCAATCCCTAACTCATCAGTTAGGTTTTAATTTTTGATTATTTCACCTTTAAAATTACACTCACTAAATGATAGAAATTTACAGGTTGAATCAAGTTTGAGAGAAAAGTTGAAAAGTTGCTACTGATGATGATATTAATCCACAGAAGACCCTCCCAAACTTCTTAGGTACCTTTGAATGTTATTACTATTATTACATTATTATTATAATTATTATTACTTTAACTTTTGCAAGTTTTAACTCGACATAATGTGTTATAGGCTTTCATAAAATTTCTTAGCTCCCCAATACAGACCCAATTCGATATGTATCACTCAACTTATTTAAGGTTATGAGACTCATTCATTCAAGTCTAAGTTTGATTCTTGGCCATCTGGGTTAGTACCTGCTCCGGTGAGGGAAGGGAAAAAGTTGCAGGTATGACCAATTGTGATATACAATGCCGAATGTGTGTGTGTTCATATCCATCTTTCTGTATTTAGTGTGATATAGATCATATGTGGATTAATGTTAGTCGATCCCAAACTCATTTGGGAGTAAGGTTTGATTGTGGTTGTTATTTGTGTTTGTATGCATAATTTACCGTAAGCTATCACGTCTTCTTCCTTTTAGCTTTGCTAAAGATGTCAAGCAACAATGTATGGGCATAAAAAGGGCAGGCAAGAGTGACTCAGTAAATGAGGAAGTAACCCTTTGATAAAACCCGGAGAAATAGACGTTTGTTTTATCTATTTGTTAGTTTATATTAGGGACAGTTAAAGGGGAGTCTTAGCACATTAGTTGAGGTAATGGGTTTGAGCCATAGAAGATAAGGTTTGCCTACATCACACCCTTGTTGTGGGATCCTCCCGGATCCTCTATATGAGGTGATGAACGGCGAATATTAAGGGCTAAGAAAACATTGCTTTACAAATTCTTGGACTGCTCATGATCATTTGCATCATGTCGAAATTAGGAGAGAAATTCTTTTTGTTCAAATAGACATCGTTTAAACATGGACACTATAACATGTATGTGAACATGTTGTCGGTAAAAACAGTGGTGCGCTTTGTAGTGTAACCCTAGTTATGGAATTGTGATAACCTTGTATTGTTGGCTAATTTCATGGTGAGAAACTTTGGCTTTTGACTCAATGATTAACCCCTTTTAAAACTCTTCAAAAAGATTATGCTTACCTTTTGATTAAGATAAGAGTTGGGCTATTGGGGTGCATGCTGATGTTACTTTTCGTATTTTCAAATAAATTTCCACCCTACAATTAATTCAATTGTCGTAACATGTCAAGTCACAAGCTTTGTTTGGGATGGAGTAGTGTATATGAAATTGACTGTCTATGATATAAATCTTTTAAGTAGCCCTTTCAATTATACTTTATTTGTATCACTTTTGGTTGCATTTTTAAATATTTTAAGAAACAGTCTTTATCCTTTCATTAGAACTAAATAAGTTCTACTCTAAAAATAAAAAAAAATAGTTACATTTATCCACTTAGTCTATATTTTACTTCCATTTTGACCTTTTAAAACTGACATGAAGATGTCAGTTTTAAAAAAGGATTATATCAAACTTACTCAAATAGTCAAATGAATGCTCTTTGTTCATTAATCTACCTAATAAATAGACTTTTTTTGAGCTCCAAATTTCTGCTATAAATTTGTCTCATGGATGAGGGGTCAAATGTCTTTATCTAAATGTAAAAAGTTTCAGTTTCATACCTTCCCATCTAGATGCACATACGTGCAGTTAAATGTCAAAAAATAGTGTTCTGCAAAGTGAAGAACTTGCTGGAAATTGTGTTTTCGATGGTTACAAAGTAGGTCAATAACAATTCACTGATCAGGTATCACATTACATGATTACATTTTGCACCGTGGTTTGGTTGAGGTTTTGAATATTCATACGAAGTTATCCTAGCTCCAACTCTTAGAAAATTATACTTAGGCTTACCGAGAAAGTCATAAAGCAGAGTTGAAATAACTTTTCAAAAGTTGTTTATAGAATCAATTCCCTAAATAGGACTAAAAAGGGACAAAATTGCACAAATAGGACTACATTTTTTAAATTCCCTTAATAGGACTATTTATGTGTGTTTGGACAAATATACCCTTGTAACTTGTGAGATGTTTTAATTAATAATAAAATCATAAAAAAATTAATAAAAATCGAAAATAATACTAATAATCGTAAAACACTAATAGAAAATTAATAAAAATATTTTTAAAAAAAATAAAAAAATTTAAAAAAAATAAAAAATAAATAAAAAATCATAAAATTAAAAAAAAAAAACATTACCACCCCTGCCACCCCCAGCACCACCATCTCCCATCACCGGAGAAAAATATGCCAACATTTTAAATAATGCCATAATGATGGCATATTCAATGAAAATGTTGGCATATTGAAGAGTAATTATGCCATCTTTTTGGCATTTTCAGAAAAATATGGCATTTTTTACCAAAAGTGGAAGAAATTTCACCAATCGGAGGTGGTGGTGCTGGGAGGCGGCGGGAGGCGGTGAGAAAGGTATCCATAATTTTTTTCATTTGTTATGGGTTTTTACTATTTTTTATTATTTTTTTAAAAAAATAAAAAAATAAAAATTAAATTTTTTATTTTATAATTTTTTTATAAATTTTTTATAATTTTTTTACTTTTTTTTAAATATTTTTTACGTTTTTTATGATTTTATTATGAATTAAAGCATTTCATTATGAATGAATACTCTTAGGGGTATTTAGGGTAGAAAATCAATGTTTAGTCCTATTTAGGGAATTTTAAAAATAATAGTCCTATTTGTGCTTTTTAGGAACTTATTAGTCCTATTTAGGACAATTTCCGTTGTTTATACGAGGAGTATAAAAATGCTTATATGAACTAACTAATGCTCAAAGCCTATTTGTTTAAGAATGTGTAAATAGCCTATTTAAACACATGTTTGCAGACCATACTGCAAACTATTCAGTTGTTTATGTTCAACTATGGGTCTCAAATTAAGTGAGCAAGATATATTATTGCAATACCAATTTTCAAAGAGATATCATATAATGGTAATGCGCAGCTAACGAAATGAATGTCAAAATCCACCGAATACTTTGCCTTGGAGACTTCTCTGAAATTCCTTGAATTTGCTATTAACTTGGCTCGAAGTTTCAGGAATTCAATGATATTTTCTTACTGCAAAACACAATCAAATTTACCTTATTGATATTCGTATTGATATACGTAACTGTGGGTTGAATCTCCGAAGCGCAAAATAAATGCTTAAACATTCTAAGAAAAATTTGACTCAACAATATACTTCAAATTAATACCAGTAAGTGTTACTACAATTAAGATAATGAAAAAAATTAAAATAAAAACTCAAATTGTATAATGAAACGATGTGTGTACATTTCTTGAAGTTGGATTTCGTTACTTTCAGGTGGGGTTATTTTCCATTTAACCATAATCTTTGGTCTTTATGTAACAATTCAGATAAGAAAAAGGGAATCAAAAGGATATTATTATTCAGTCCATGAAATTCTACTAAAACTATATATGGAAGCCTCATATTTGTTTGAAATCTGAAATTTTAGGGATGCCGGAAATTCAAAATTCCCGCCTCTAAGTTTAGCTGCTATGTTGAGTCACAAAACCGATTTTTTTCGTCCTGAAACATTCTAGGTTTTAATGCTGACTTAGAGGCAGAAATTTATGTTTTCAATGTGAAAGATTGATTACTTGAAGTTGAATTAAAGTACGTCAAAATTGTTCCCCTAGATTTGCCTCACTACATTTTGCACTTAAGCTCGGTTGAGGTTTTAAGGTTCAACTGAAGTTAATGTAGCTCCCACACTTTGTAAAATTGGCATTTTTCTTATACATGTATCCAATAGCCTTAAACTATACATTAATATGGTGTTTTTAAATATGTGCGAATTCGTTTAATCAATAGCAAAGTTGTAAATCTGTAATATGCTGGGAATTTGAAAGAGGTGCATAGATCGATAGAAATGCATAAGTTGCATGCTTATACATGGAAACGGTGATTCAAAAAGAAAATTTCGGCAGGCTTATGTGTGTATGTGGGTCTTAAAGAGAGCTTGTCTTTCAATGTGCCAAAAGAGTTGATCGTTGGAGGAGATCGTTGGGTAGCGTGCGTAAATGGGGGGCAATGAAGTGAACATCCAAGGGCGTTGGCCCTGAGCTCTCTAATGCATAGCTATGAGGATGGGGGCAAGAGCACGTGACTACGCAAATGGAGAGGCACTGGACTGAAAGTGTGGTTTTATCTCTAACAAGTATAGGTTGATTGCGGGCACTCAATTTAAGATCACAATACGGTAAGACCTGAATAATTGTGATTGTGAAATAAAGGTATTTGTGAAATAAATGTATTTGGATGAGCTTTTCCCCCAATTGTACAGGTGGTTGCATCAAGAAAAATTATATTAGATCATATGTAAAGAAAATGTGTCACTTCTTTTCACAATTTGAACCCATATTTGCTTATTTGTTTCTTAAAGGTTTCACCCAAAAGAATTCTCTCTACTTTTTGTGAAAATGTTTTTTAAACAAATCATATTGGACATTTGTTTCATCACGCAACGCGCGTATTAAAACTAGTACCATAATTACATGACTTGGTTTGACATGATAAGATTACGAATTATGAGATAGTCTAATGTGAGTTTAATATATCTATGCTTGCATATGTAATGAATTTGAAAGAGGATAAAAGTTTTAATTAGTCATTTTCCAAATTCAACCATAAATGTCATTCACCTAATCACCTACATATTACCCAAGAAAAATTAATTTCATTGAAATAGAGGGTGCACGTATTTTTGGAGCTCAAAACTTGTATGTTCCCTTATTTAGCCCAACATGATTTATGGATGTGTGCTATACGGCAACTACTAAAGGGTTTATTTGACCTTCAAACTTAGAGTCCTACATATCATCTCGCTTCTTGACCCTCAAATGTTAATGCATTAGTGAAAATAATCATTTTCTATAAGAATACATATAATATTGGTCAAAGTTTAATTCCATTGACAAAAAAATTCAAAGATGGTAAAAAGGAATAGAGCGAGTATAAGAAATTAGACACTATCTTTAAGGAAGGACTCTAATTGTATCTCAAACAAGGGATAAGAGGAATCACAAAGGTAAACTTATTTGTACAGGCGTGCTTGCATCAGAATAATTTATAAGTTTTAATACAAAGTATTTTATTACGTTTGTGCACTACCCTTTTTTTTATCGAAGGGGCTTAAATTAATAAAATACCAGTCAGCAGGGGTAGATGATAATAAAAGAACCACAAGTAATCATCCGCCCTTGGTCGAGACTCAGAGTTAACCACCTTAATCAAAGCAGTATAACTCGCTAGATCTGAATTGGGCAACTTAAAGCCAATGATGATTACCATAAACCTCTCATCTCCCAAGCCTAATGCAAGAGTCTTACAAGAAATAACAACATGAACGTAAAACATAACAATCCAACCATGAGAAAAACAGATAAAACAAAATAATGAAACTAAAATCAGAACTTGTCTTCTCAATCACCACTGTCAAATAAAAGCTCGGCGGGCCTAGTGAGCATGGCCCGCTGCCTCCCCATTTTATGGCCCACTCAGAGTCATTCCTTCTCTAGCTGTGTCTTCCTTGGTCTGACTCTCCCAGATTCTCCTGCGCTTTGTGTCGACTGGGGTCTCTTCCTTATCATCCATCTTGTCTTGTTGGGGTATGTTGGCCTCTGACTCGGTCACATACTCTCCCCCAAGATTAGACTCCCGTTATTGACTGTATCCACCCGCACTAGAAGTCTCATTAAGTAACCACTTACTAGGACCTGTCTTCACCCTTCCCTCAGCTCTGACTTTTACCCCAAAGGATTTCTCTAAAACAAAACCCTCTTCATATTTCAATGGACAAAATTTATCAGAATGCCCAATTACCCCACACATAAAACAGAAACTGGGTAGCTTTTCATATTTAAAGTCCACCTTGTGTTTAACTCCATCCTTTGTCAAAGTAGTGCCCTTTTTCAAAGGCCTTCGAACATCCAAAACAACTCTTATACGCAGGTAAGATTTCTTATTGCCCTCTAGATGGCTCTTATCAAATTTAATAAAAGAGCCTAAAAAATTCCCAATTTTTCTGGCAGATCCGAAATTTCTAAATTTAACAGGAACATTATGAACCTGTATCCAAAAACTAGCCTCAAACAAATTCATTAATTCAGGTATGTCATCTGGTGAACCACTTTCAATAGAATTAAATCACATTCAAGCAGCCATGGCCCATCCTCAATCACACGATTCATAGTCAGAACATGATTAAAAATAAAGAGATACCTTTTGTCGTCAATTTCCTTGATGGACATACCTTTCACTAGACGCCAGATCGAAGTCAGAAGCTCCTGGAACCCCGGTGGCTTGACTCTACGGTCCGTAACCACGATCCCCATTACCGGAAACACCTTCGGTGCTTCAGTCTCCTTGAAGTCCTCTTCCGCCTCATCGTCAAAGTTGAGCTTGTTCTCCTTCTCGTTGATAGCCATTCTCTTATAGGTGTTAACAATATCCTCCATTTAACCTTCCTTGTTCGTTCGTCCGAGTCCCGATCGAAGCCAAATTTTCTCCTTCGGCTCGTCCGAATACAACCACGAGCGAAAACCTGTTCCAGCGAGAAACACACCTGTATCGCTGATCTTCGAAGAATTCGAAATCGGAAATCGAAACCCTAGCAATCACCGCCCTAGAGAGTTCCGAAGATTTAGAGAGCTAAGCTCTCAACTCCGCACTATAAAATTCTTATTCGTTTGTGCACTACCCTTTAATAATTGAAATTTGGAATCACCAATTTTCTGGAAATAATAATAAACAGGATATGATTTTGATAATTTGATGCACTCTTTTTTGTTAATATAAAAATGGTTTTCAACCCAAATATGAGAGCCCGGCCAGATATACCCATATCAATTGTTTTTTTTTTTTGAATGGACCCATATCAATTGTTGGGTCTACCAAAGTGCATGAATTTAGTGCAAATTACCCACATAGTCTACTTTTGGGTGCAAAATATCATTTATGGCTCAACTGATCTTTCTTTTCATTTTTAACTTTACTGTTTTCAATATTATTTTTTTATTTCACTTTTAGACCAGAATTCTCCCACCCCTCCTATCTGTTTCCTGTTTCCGTTTCCTTCCCCTATTGGCTAAAACCTAACCCCTAAATCCATTTAGATTGAAGTAGACTCTGGAGATCGACTTTGGGCGGTGGTAATTCAAGCTCACACTTGCCGATCGATTTCAATCCGAAGATGAAGGAGTATCGATCTCCCGGGCTCCGAGACTGAAATTAAAAAAATCGAGAAACAAGGTATGTAGATTTACTGTTCATGTGCAAATGATTTGGGCTCGATTCTTGAATTTTGACGTTTGAATCTGAAATCTGAGGGAGGTTTGTGTTTCTACACTGCTGGATGCACCTTCCAAACTTGCACTGGTCGGTGGGGACGTCTATAGGCCTGAAACCGTCTTCTCCGATTTCGTGGTTACTGTTCACTGTTGATTTAAGTTTGAGATTGTTCATCAACTTTAAATGCTTTAAATCAAACAGGGGAGACTTCTACGGCAAGAGCTACTCAATCGTCCTCCAAGTTTGATGTTTTGGATAGTACTGTTGACGATTTCCCTACTTTGAACTTTGGGAACCGAAGCTGCCAGAGAGTAAGGCTGTTGCTGTGATACCAACTGCTATCACAGCCGCTGGAAAATTCGTCAAGACTGACTGCCCATGTTTCTGCTGGGAAATAGGATTTGGAATTTGGGAAGCTGCTAGAAAAAATATCTGCTGTTATGGTTTTAGCAAGGCCAAATAATTCACTAGCTACGGTTGGGAAAATAATAGGGAACCGATGCATGTTTAACTGCTGAGAAAGAAGCTAGTGCTACTGCTGATAGACGCAAGGTGAATTCTCCTCACCTTAGATGGTTAGTGCTATTTTATTTCCTTGATTGAATTGTAATGGTTTTTAACTGAATAGTTCTATATCAATCCCAACCCATTGTCTTCCTCCTTTGATGAAATTCCTTGGATTTGCTTAGTTATCAGCTTAGTATCGTTGTTCAATTTTTTGTTAGTTTTGTCCGGTTATTGTTGTAGTTTGAATCCCCCTTATAAATGACTTATAATCGGTGATACACAAGTATGTAATCATGTTATTCTAGACATCATTTGTAATTACTACAAGAGTATTTCATTTGTAGGTGCTAGATACTCAAAGATGATAGAACCACAATGGAGTGGCAGATCACTGCAACTCTGCAGATAGGGGTATTACAGGTGAAGAGGTAGCTTTAAAACAAACTCATGTATGTTTGAAGTCCACATAATTTTCTGTTAAAATCTCAAACCTAACCTTAGCTTCAGCCAATATGTTTTTTTTTTCATTCTGTGAAACTGATTTCATTGCAAATCATTGATCTGGCTGTGGTACTTTCATTATTAGGTGGTTGAAGAGCTCAGGCAAAGTATATACAGTGACTCAGTGAGAGACCTGCCTCACTTGCAGCGGGGATAGTGTAGCTCCAAATGGCTTACTTGCTAAGGTATTAGCTTTCTTTGTGGTAGGGCAGCTATTACAAATATTATTATAAACAATTAGTATACTATAATTGCTTATTTTAAATTATATTCCTACTGCAGACACATAAAAGGATAAGAAGCACATGAAGGTGATAGTAGGACAAGAGGATCAATAGAAAAAAGAAGACCAGAGAGCCAAGTTTGAGAAACTATGTGCTAAGTATGAAAAAGAAGAGATGATAAAAAGCAAAGCCAAATAACATATTTGATAAATGTAATAAATTGAATTATGTATTTATTGTGATAGTCTTATATGTTATTTTTTGTTGCTTTTTGTTGTACGGTATGTGTTTCTTTTTGTTGCCTTGTGTTTTATGTTGTTGAATTGTGTTGCTTATTGTTGTTTATAGTTGAATTTGATTTTACTTATTTATTTAGGTTTTTACTTATATTTGCTACTTCTTTGGAATAGAAAAATCATTTAGAGATGTCCAATCACCTAAATGATAAATTGTGACTTATGAATATCAACAACAAAAACATGAATAAACAATAAAAAACAAATTATTCAAAATCTGCAACAAGAATAAACATAAAGAAACACAAAGCAACAACATGCAACAACAAATAAACAATAAAATGAAAAAGGAATTAAACTTTGTAACTCCTTACAAATTTTAAAAAAATCATACTTTGTAATATTTTCAAGTTTCTTACGTTTTTATTACTTTAAAACGTTTATATTTTTCATGCCTTTTAGTTTAATTAAATTTTCTGATTTTATACCGGAGTATATTTATAAGGAATTCTTTATTTACGTTTTATTTTATAAAATTTGAATTGATTTTTTGACCTTTTAAGTTTATATGTTTATAGTTTTATGTGCTTTTTACATATAGTATGTTGACGCATTTTTATTAGTTTTGTTTACTTTTACCTGATTTAATTTTAAAATATAGATTTTTGTCTTTATTGTTAAAATTTAATTACATTTTTCTAATTTTGAGGTTTTTTATTCTTCAATTTGAGTTTTATTATTTGTTAGTCTTTTATTCCGGAGTACTTTTTCTAATTAGTTTCACCATTTCTATTTTTTATTATTCTTTTTAAGGATTTGTTTTGCAGTTTTGGTTTAAAAATCAAAATTAAAAATTAGTAGTGCCGTAGTGGTGATTTATTACTAATTTATCTATGAAGCATTAGTGGGATGGATGACTTCCGGTATGGGAAGTTGGGAACCCAGCTATGTTTAAAAAGGCGGGAGATCGAACGTACGCGTGTACCGGCCGTACTACAGTTCATTTATGAAAACAACAGTTTAACTAGTCTAATTTTGAAAGAAAAATTAAAAAGTGAAAAATGTGATATTTTTTCAACGTTTATGTCTTCTTGCGAAAATTTCCCATGAATTTATTGTTGTCATTATGAATCTGGGCCTAATAAGTTGTGCTTCGCACTGTGACTGCAAAATAAGACCGATCCTACAATATCACATTGGAAAAGCTTAACAAGAAATCAAACCAAACTTTTTGATGCCTTTTGTGGGCTTAGATGATCATGTAGAAAGAGGATAGGATGACATTATTCAAGCTTTCAAGGTACAACGTCCTTTTAAGTTTTAATACTATCGTAGAAGAAACTCAGAAAGAATACTAATTACTTCTTACATGTAAAACAATTCTTCACCGTTCGAATTGTGGTTCTATAAAAAAAGATAAAATTAATATTAGTTTCACAATACTATCTTTTCACGAAAATTGAAAGAACATTGAGAACATCCAAAAAAAGATAATTAATGAGAAGAATTTTTTGAAACGAAAGTAGTTGGAGTATATCTTATCAAAAAAGACTTCAATATTTATATATTATTACATAAATCGCTACAACAAATAATTGTGCACAATATTGATTTTTTTAATACAATGGTACCATAAATAGCGGTTGATGGAAAACTAACAAAAAAGAAAAAGGATGTTTTCTTTTTTGGACTTAAATTTGATGGTCTGGTCTGATCTGGTTTGGTCTAGTCTGGTCTGGTCTGGTAAACGGCTGGTCTATGTGTATTTTATAACTACATAAGTCAAGTCTGGTCTGGTCTGATCTGGTCTAATCTGATCTGGTCTGGTCTGGTATGGGACTGAAAACAGTCTAAAAGAAAACATCCAAAAAACATCTACTCTAATTCCGAGTGTTCTGAAAACCAAACTATGTTTTTCCGTTTTCCTAATCTTTCCACTCGGCCATTACCTTTTATAGAAAACTTTGTACGATTTCATTTTCCTAATCTTCATAAATATCTAACGACACAATTTTGTTTCTTCAAGCAGTACACAAATAAACGGAGAGAAGAAGTAATTGGTACGATTGAAGTACGTGATCTACTATAAAAGAAATAAATGTGGATTGGGTAGAATATAAATGATACAAATATACATATAGTGATGCTCTAGAGTCTTCTTGTCAGGCCGGCCTGACGGGATGCTCTGTCCGGCCGAGCCCGTTTGGGCATCTTCTCGGTGGAATTTTTTGATGAAATTTTTTTAGCATGTTCCTCATCAAGTCTAGTTTGTCCATACCAAATTTCAGCTCAAAATTCGATCGGGAAGGCATTCAAATCATTTTTTGAAGTTGACTGCGTCAAAGTATACATATAAAACTGCAGTCAACTTCAAAAAATGTTTTGAATGCCTTCCCGATCGAATTTTGAGTTGAAATTTGGTATGGACAAACTAGACTTAATGAAGAACATGCTCAAAAATTTCATCAAAAAGTTCCACCGGAAAGGTGCCCAAACGAGCTCGGCCGGACGGAGCATCCCGTCAGGCCCGGCCTGACATGAAGATTTGTCTGCTCTAGATAGTTTAGAATTACAATAACGTGATTTTTAAAAAAATCCCAAAATGTGATTGAATTTTCAATTTTACTAGTGTTTAACACAAATGGAGATAATAAAAGATGAAGATGCTCATGGGATAAAAGGAAATGGTTCGAGTGTACCACATTCCACACTTAGGATTCTCTTCGTTTAGGATGTTTTGAATTCAAGTCACTAGAGTGGTAAATTGAAGAACTTTGACAAATAATGATTCTCTAGCCTCAGAGGTATCTTTTGTGGGGGCAATTAGTGCTTCGTCTCGCCTTAAACGAAAGTGGAATAGTTAATTTCTTGCTAGTAACTTATAAATGCTTAGCTAATCATTGACATTTCTCATGAGAACCGTGCAAGAAAGTCTTTTTAAAAAAAAACGTGCTAGAAAGTCTAAGACACGAAATCATTTAGTTAAGAATGATTCCTTATATGTGGTGAACTGATGGTGTTGGACGTGCATGGGAAATCTAATGGATTGTTTGAGCAACTCTAATTTACTCCTCCCATAGATCCCTTAGATTTGGAATTGTTTATTAAGAGCTAAAGATGAATTGGATGAAATTTGGATTTCTTAATCTTAATAAGAAAAAGATCATAATGATATAGAGCATTTCCATACGTTCTAGGGTTATCGGCCGATAACCCTACGTCTTGGGTTGTCCGCCTTCGATTTTTGAAGCACGCGTTTTACTGGTTAGATAGGTGGTGAGGGGCGGCGAAGGCGGTTGGGTAGGAAAGCGGTGGTCTCAGATTGGGAGTAGTGGCGGTGTGGTTTGGCTATTTAACAGAAGTTTTCGGACATAGCACTATAGCAGGGTGGAGTCCGGCGAAGCAGTCCATACATTCATGGAGAGTGTTGTTGATCGTTACAAGCGGATGGAGATCGAAGGCGAAGAGGAAGAGATAAACCTTGAGGATGGAGAGGCCGAAGACGTTCCAGCGGAGGAAACGGCGGTGGGCTTTCCAGTGCTCGGGCAGGTGTTGACTGACCGCAAGGTCAAGTTCGCGGAGCTTAATGATATACCACACAAAATCATTTTGAATGAGGCTGAATTTTGGATCCAGATTCATAATGTCGCTTACAGTCTGGTAAATCTAGGCACTGCTAGACATGTTGGGAATTTTTTAGGAGAGTTTGTCAAATATGATGATTCTCATAAAAAAGAAAAATTAGAGCCATACATGCGGGTTCGGGTTCTTATGAAGATGGATAGATCTCTAAAGAAGGGGACAAATTTGAAAAAAGAGGGCAAAAGTTATTGGGTGGATTTTAAATATGAAAGACTGCCCACCTTTTGCTTTATCTGTGGTATGGTTGGTCACTCAGATAAGTTTTGTCCTCTGAATTATGAAGAAGGTTTGACTTTGGAAAAAAGATTTGGATCTTATCTTAGAGCAAGTAGCGGGGTAAAGACTAGCCCGACACGAGGGCAAGCCGGATTCTTGGAGGGATCATCGAGCTCTGACAAATCGGGAGTCGGCCCAGAGAAGGAGGCAAGGACAGAATCTGCTCAAAGCTTCACACAAGGAGGTGAGGTGCCAAAGGAAGAGGCCTTCAAATTTTCAAAAGAAGGAAGATCTGGGAGGTCCAGACATAGGAAGAGCTAGAGGAGGACAACATGACCACTGATGGGACAAAAAACGGGGAGGAGGCGGGCTTGGTTTCTTAAGCCCGCCGGATGCACTGATTATAGGTGTGAGGCCGAATGCTGAAAGATTGGTTCTAGTTGTCTGGCGGCTAAAAGGATGTTATTTATTCTGCTTTGTTTTCTCTTTCGTTAACTATTGTTGTTGCTTTTGGATTTGTTTCTGGTTTCTTGTTCCGGTTTGTAAGACATTGGTTTTGGATGTGGGGGATGAGAGGAATTTGGTAACTGAGTTAGGCTTTTTATTTCCCGATTTTGGATCAGCAAATTATATTGCTACGGTGATTAATTCCGAGTCGTGTTCGAGGGATGGCGGTTATCAGTTTTCTCTTTGTCAGTTGGCCCATACTCTGAATTTTTATTGGTTATTTATCTAAACCGATTTGTGTAAAAAAAAAAAAAATCATAATTAATGAGGACAAATTTGTTCCAGCTTTTGAGTCTGTTGGTATATGGACCTAGTCTACGAGCCTAATGTTACATTCTTGGCTTTACCATTGGTTTGACTATATAAATGGGCATTAGCAAAATGGGCTACAACTCTAAAAACACAAATGAATGTGCCGCATGTTCTCAACATTCTTTTTATTTTTATTTTTATTTTTAATTTTTTTTATCATACATTTAATTTTTTTCGAAGTCTTAGGCATGAATATAATTAAAAACATAAAGCATATAAGAAACATTTCAATCATCAGACAAGTCTAAAGTAGAAACATTTCGTAAGGCATTTGATAAAATAAAAGTACTAGCTTAGTACTTAGGAATTAGGATGTTTTTACTTGGACTGTAATTTGCCCCAGACCAGACCAGACCAGACAAGTCCAGACCAGACCAGACCAGACCAGACTTGGATAGTTATAAAAATACAAAGAAAGCAGACCTTACCAGACCAGTTCAGACCAGACCAGACCAGATCAGATCAGACCAGACCAGCAAATTACAGTCCAAGTAAAAACATCCTTAGTTTACATACTCCCTCCGTCCCTAAATGTTGTTCCAATTGCGAATTACGAAGGTTGACCGAAGATAAAGTTAAATGATCCCTGTGAAAACTCGGATTATTTTTAGTAAATAAAATTTACATATTCAGAAACTACATTAAACCCGCTACAAAGCCTGCAAAATATAATTCAACTTTTATAAAATTTTGATATAAAAAGTAATAGATTAAGAGTGATTTAAGTTGACCAATTGAATAGTGAAATGGAACTTCTTTTAGGGACAGAGGGAGTACAAAAATATAGGGTTCTAAGCCCTAAGAGCATTGGGGATAGTGGATGGGAGTAATGTCTATCCTACCTGGCATAGAAGAGAGATAGAGATAGAATGATTATTTTAATTTAATATGGAGAAAGTGGTGTGTATGAGAAATGAAAAGGAAGAAAGAGATAGGAGTAAATTGTAGAGAATGTCTATGACAATGTCCACAAATAGACTTTACATGGGAATCGATGAGTGAATGTGGATGAAAAGTGGGTTAAAAGTGATATAGAAAAATGAAAAATAAAATAAATGTGAAGATATGTGAGTCTTACACATAAAATTTGCGAGATAAAAAATGGGGCCATGTGTAAGAGTGTGTAAAGAAAGTAGACATCCCCATTGGGGATGCTCTAAGGAATTAATATTATGTTGTTTGATTATTTTCTTGGATACATCGGAAAAGGTGTTGTTTGATTATTTGGTAAAGTATAACACTTTTTTTAACATTTCACATTATATCATTTAAAGTATTTTATGTGGAGGAGAAGGACAAAATACTTTGCAAAAAATTTATTTATTTTTTAAAGCAATGCCATGACTAAATAAAAAAATATTTACCAAATTAAGGTAAAGTTAAAAATATTTCTCCCACAATTAACTATGGTATAATTTGTAGATCCCCCAATCCATCCGCGGGTTAGGCAACATTAAAAAACTTCCACATGTAGCAAAGGAGTGAACAAGAGAGATGGGTCCCACTAATAAAAATTTCTCTCGTTTTTTAAAATTGTTATAACTTTTTTATTTGTGATCCGATTTTTACAAAAAATATATCAAAATTCATAACTTTTAATTAGCTTGCATATGAGACCAATATTGGATATATAAAAATAACTACTAAAATTAGGCACTTTAAAAAAACTTATGTATTTTAAAGTGCTATAATATTTTTATTGTTATTCCGATTGTTACAAAAAAATAATAAAATTATATTTTTTATTAGTTTTTATATGACACCAATATTACATAGAAAAAAATTAAAAATAATAATTTAATGGTTCAAAAAACATCTAGTTTAAAGTGTTACTTCGTATAACTTTTTTATTTATATTCCGATTGTTAGAAATAATATATTCAAATTCATATTTTTTGTTTACTATTTTTCATATGAAATCAATATTGCATATATCAAAATATAAAATAAAATCTATAAAATCTACTCGTATTAATCTTTTGAAGACTTAGATAAACATATAGTTTGTTTTATGTGATTTGTTTTTATCTTGTCTTGTTGATTCTTAAACAAACCAAACATTGGCTTTGTAGGAGAATCGTCATTTTTAAGCTATCACTTTAATTTACAAGTATTGTTTTATTCCTTGAACCAGAATTTCTGCAATTTAGCTATCACTCCATATTAATTTTGTACAAGATAATAATCGATTCTAAATTTCACAAATTAATGGATATATTTATATATAAGATAATAAAAAATTTGAATGTTGATATATTTTTTGTAACAATCGGAGTACAACACAAAAAACTATAGCACTTCAAAAAAACAGAAATTTTTAAAGTACTACATTGCTTTTTTTAAGGAAAATGGGTCAAATAGACCCTTGTACTATTGTAAAAATGTTATTTAAGCCCATGTACTACAAAAACAATCATATAGACACATTTACTACTAAAAATCAATCAAAGAGGTCCATTGACTGGAAACTAACCTGCTATAGCAGGTTAGAACCCTTTTTTTTTAGTATTTTCCTTTCTTCTTCTCTTGCTTAGCACTTCAAAATTGGAATTCTTTTTCTCCTTCATTCTAACGTCATATTCATAACACTTTATTTTTTTAATTTGTTCTTTTTTTTCCATTATTTCCTTTTCTATTTGTTGTCTTCTCCCAAGAAATTATTGTTTTGACGTTTCTTTCTAACTATTTCAATAAAGTATCATCTCTGACTCATCAATTGTTCATCGTAAAAAAATAATGATACCAATTGTTACTAAGGATGTTTTTACTTAGACTGTAATTTGTTGGCCTGGTCTGCTCTGATCTAGTCTGATCTGAACTGGTATGGTCTGATTTCTTTGTATTTTTATAATTATCTAAGTCTGGTCTGGTCTTATCTGGGACCGATTACAGTCTAAGTAAAAACATCCTAAAGATTCTTTTATTGTTGGAGATTTTCACTTTCACCTTCTTAGTTATTGCTCATGATCAAATGTAGTTTTCACTTTTAAATATGAATTACACCATTAATTTTTACAACTTTGATACGATTAAGATTATAAATTTATACATACACCAAATGTATACTAGATTACACTAAACACGATTTAAATAGACCAACATAGTCTTTACGGACCAAAAATCGGTCAAAATGCCCAATTTTACGGACAAACTTTATTGGCATAGACAAAAAAAGTTTCAGATATACAAAAAAATTGTAATTTTTGTGAACATTTTTAATATTCTCCGTACAGAAAAGTAAAGTTAAACTACATACAAAAATGTCTGAAGAAAAAATCCGCTTTTAACGACAATAAATGTCAAGAACGGACAAAAATGTTTCAGACATGGTAAGAAAATTGTGTGTTCTCTGTACACATTTTCAAAAACTTTCGTACCGATAAGTTCAGGGACGGAGGTGTGTGTATGGGTAGGGGGGCCATGGCCCCTCCCAACCTTTTTATTTTTTAGTAGTATTAGTATTACATACTATGTATGAAATAAGGAAAAAAAGATTTGGTCAAAATTACGAGATAGGGAAGCTTGCATTTGAGATGGTTTCGGATAAAAAAAATTTATGAAATTTTGTGAACGTGTATTTCTTAAAGTGTAGATTATATCCACCGAAATTCAGCTTATATTTCAATCGGGAAGTCCATTAAATAAATTATAAAAAAATACTGCGTTTTTTATTTAAATTTTGACGCAGTGTTCTCAATAATTTATTTAATCGACTCGTCGATTGAGTTTTAACGGAAATTTGATGTGAATAATCTACATATCATGAAGAACATTGTCACCAAATTTCATCAAAAAATTCCACCCGGAAGCACCACAAACGTATGCATTCGGACAGTTGGATCCCGTCAGGTAATTTTGACAGGATCATTCGGTCATTCCTCATGAAATAATTACATATATATGATTAAAAATATGACAAAAATATGTTTTACTCCTCAAATAGATCTTATTTAGTTCTATTAAAAATAATTTGATTAGAGCTTGCCAAAATATGAGTGAATAAGACCTATTTTGAGAATAAAACAATGATTATCCTATTTATGAAATTTATTTTTATTTTAGTCCTATTTAGAGATATTTTTTTGTTCTTTGTGTTCATTTTTGGCCCCCGTGATGACTAAATCCTGGCTCCGCCCCTGGATAAGTTTGTTGTATAAGTTACATAACATGCAAAAATTATCAGTGTGAAAAATCAACTTTTAACAACAATAAATGTGTGCCACAAAAAGTGTACATTTTATAATGTGTCCGATTTTCTTCCAAAAAAATGTGTTTGTTTTTTTTAGTTTATGCTAGACATTTGTTGTCGGTAAATTTAGACATACTTCAATTGATATTTTTAGTCTATGATTTAACTTTATAGAAAAAGTTGTGTTACTCAAAAAAAAATTCAAAATGTGAATGACAAGTATACTTTTTTCAATCAGGCTAAAACTTTTTTCTGTGAACTCCTATTATTGCCTTTGTGAATTTTATGACTAACAAATTTTATTTATGATATACCTTTAGAGACAAAAAAAAATAAGTGCGGCTGATTTTGAAATTGTGTAGGAAAGTGTGCTTTTTTGCGTATAAAGTTACAATCTTAATCTTGTCAAAGTTATAAAAATTAATAGTTATTCAAATTTAAAATAAAAACTGCATTTGAACATGAGCAATGACTAAAAAAATTGAAAGTGAAATTCTCCAACAATAAAAGAATCTTTAGTAACAAGTTGTATCTTTATTTTTTTTAGGATGAACAATTGATGAGTCCCAGATAATAGTTTATTGAAATAATTAGAAAGAAATATCAAAACAATAATTTCTTAGGAGAAGACAACAAATAGAAAAGGAAATAGGGGAAAAAAGAACAAATTAAAAAAATTAAATGTTAGGAAAGTGACGTTTTTTTTGAAGGAGAACAATGAACCTAATTTTCTAAAAAACTCATATTTTAAATTAGCCTCACCCCTACCTCTCCCCCCTTCCTCCTCCCCACCCCACCACCACCCATCATCCAATTCAGAATTGCGGTTTCTAAATCCCGTAAATTCATCCAAGAGAGTAAAATCCCGTTTTTTGGAATGGCATTCACAAAACCGGTTTAAGAATTTCCTCGATAAAAGGATTCCGAAACTAGCCCTAAAAGATTCTATAATAACGCATAGCTCTTGGCTAATTAAGATGCCTGGCCGGCCACCAGGCAAATATTTTGGGATATGAGTCATATGTAGGGATGGACCCGGGCCGGTCCGGTTCCGGTTCCGGGCCGGGCCCGGGCGGGCTTTTTTTCGGGTTACATGGGCCCGGAACCGGCCCGGGTTGATACCGGGTCCGGGCCTAACCGGGCCGGGCCGGGGCCCGGTTCAATGTTTTTTTTTTTTTTTTTACTTTCTTGTTATCTCCCTACCCCCCCCCCCCTCACCCCCACGCCCCAAACCTCCCTAAAACACCCAGCCCTACCCTAGGAAAAGAAAAAAAATTGAAAAAACCAAAAAAAAAAAAATGAACCGGGCCCGGCCCGAACCGCCCGGGCCGGTTCAACAAAAATAGGGCCCGGAACCGGCCCGCCCGACCCGCCAACATGGGCTAAAAGCCCGGAACCGGCCAACCGGGCCCGGTCCGGTCCGGGCCCGCACAGTAGCGGGCCGGTCCGGTTCTGGGCCGGTTCGGCCCGGCCCAGTCCATCCCTAGTCATATGACTTCGGGCTACACTTCCGGATTGGGGGCTCAAAGCTTCAACTTGGACTATCGCTGCCTCGCTCGTGTTGTCATCTTCAAGCTTCATTGCAAATAAACATTTTGAAATGAAAACAAATATGGAACTTTATTTTCTAAAGAGAAATTAGAGAACTATAGAAAATTATGGAACTTTATTTTCTGATAAAAACAAATATAGAGCATCGTTTGAACTTTGAATTTCGTTTTTTTTGTATTTTGCATTTCAAATACTCCATACTTTATAGTCCAGGTTCAATTTGTTAAAAAATATACTCCGTATAAAATATATACGTAGTAGTATACTACTCCCTCCGTCCCTATTATATCTTTCAAATAGGTTTGGCGCGGAGTTTAAGATAGTGGGTATTGTGTGGTGGAGAGTTGTGCAGAGGAGAGAGAAATGTGTAAGAATTGCTGTGAACCACAAATTGTAGCCAAAAAGGGAAAGTGGAAGTTGTAATTGGGACAGACGAAAAATGAAAGTTGGAAGTTTATTTAGGGACGGAGGGAGTAATATTTATTAAAATGTAAATAAACTATTTATGCCCTTTAACGTAATTTACATTTTCCAATCACCTTTCCAGCTCTTTTTGCCAAACATGTACACTCCATTAAGCTGCAATTCAGATTCAGCACTTCATAATCCAGTTTCAGATAATAGCTCTCAATTCAGACTTTAGTCTTCAGTTCCAGCTCATTGTGTCAAACATAGCCTAAATGGTTTTAAGTCTTTGAAAAGGTTTTAAAAATTATATTTACATTTATTTTAAATAACCATAGAGTACTTTTTTAAGAAACTAATAAATAGTCATATGGAATAGAATTCTGGAGTAGATTTTTTAAATGGAGTAGACTTAAAAAAACTAATAAATAGTCATATTAAAAATATTATTACTAAAGATATATGAATTTATATGTGTGTGTTCGCATTAATGTACATATCTTATATATGATTTTGTTAATAATTATGTAAAATAAATGTAAACATAACTTAAAACATTTTTCAAAACTTATTAAAAATAAAAAGAAATAAAATTAATTTAAATATATAAACTTTTAAATTGAATTTTTAATGACCATTTTACATGTGAAAAACTAATCGCAAATTTTAAATTACTAACATTTTATTTTAAATCGCAAATGAAAGCGGTTAGTTGAAAAAGGTAACGAATCCGCTAATATCAATCTGTTGATCAACCGGTTGAGCTAGCAGACAACTAATATTATCAAACACGGTCATTGACATTTTTAGACCTTTACATACTTTTGATGACAAAATCAAAATAAAAGGACTGCAAATGTTAACTTCACAATACTTAGAATATGAAATGTCGGGAATCGTAAAGTCGAGGATCGAAAGTTTATCACTCACAAAAAATTTACCAATTTGTCACTAGGCCTTTTTTACTAGTTTGTCTCTAATTGTTTTTTATCAATCTGTCTAATGACGCTATTTTTTTTACCAATCTCTTAATTTGGTCTGAAGATCACTCAAGCTAAGCTGTTTGGCCACTTGCGCATTTCCTATTACCACATGTTAGATCAGAGTACTCCAAACCCATCACCTCAAGAAAAAAAAAGTCGGAACCCATCCCATCACAACTACAAAATATATTTAAAACAGAGACCATTATTGGGGTCATGGAATGGGATTCAGAGCGAAGCAAGCTAAGTGGAGCCCAGCCCGGCCATCATCCTTGCATTTAGATCCCATCCAGATTCTCTTGGCCTCTCCAATAAACTGCACGTAAAATACTCCCTAATAAAATACGGAGCAGATATTGCCCTTCTGTCCTGAAAAGGTTGGTCAAATTTCCTTTTCTGAATATTCCAAAAAATTTGTCATTTTTATTTAAAGTAAGGAATATGTGACTAAAGTCAATTCTCTCTCATATGCACAAATTTCAACCACATAATTTTTACTTTATTAATCCACGTGAAATATCACAAATTTGGCCAAAGTTGACTTTCACGTTGATTAATAAAGTAAAAACTTTGTGGTTGAAATTGATGCAGATGAGAGAGAGATAACTTTAACCACATATATATTCCTTACTTTAAATGGAAATTACAAATCTTTTTGGGACATCCAAAAAAAGGAAATTTGATCAACCCTTTCGGGACACAGAAGGAGCAATAACATACTCGGTATGTGAATTGTACAAAATTTATCAATATTACAACTAAAAGGGAACAGAGGTAGTATGTGCTAATATATGAACAACACATTTATTGTTTTAAAAAAGAAATAACATATTTCTTGAAATGATTAAGTAAGGAAATTTGATAAGAAAAATTTAGAATGAAGGGTAATTGTGTCTATAGTCGTTAAATATCTTGATCGAATTCGGTTCAATTCCATTCGAGCCAGGGCCGGTCCTGGGGCATGCGCTCAGGGCCCTTTGCTCCAGTAAGACCCATAAATTTCTCAAATATATATGTGTGTGTGCACCGATATTTTAATTATATGTACATTCTAAATCTATAAAAGGTAAAAAAAATCAAACTTATATTTTTTTAGATACTTCTAATTAGTTATTCAGCATCTACATGATACAAGTCTGTAATTTCGAAACATCCACATTAGAATTCATTGGGAACATATTTCACCATTTCTTTTAAATCATTACGGATTATTACATTAATTTTAATCTTTTATTGTACATGTCTTATGTATATATATCCAGAATTTATTGATATATTTCACAAATTTCCTCCGATTTTCTCATTTAGTGAAAGATTGAACTTTAGTGGCCATAATTTAGAAACGTAGAATTTGTTTTGTCTAGTGAAAATGTGATTTAAAATATGAAAAAGTTACTCCTTATACAAGATATAATTTCACAACTTTCCTTAATTTAAAATTTTATAGCACCTAATAGTTGCACTACTTGTTTCACTCGGCTCTTAGGTACATTGTATCCTCGAATGTCATTTACCAAATATGCTACAACAACACAACAACATCCAAGCTTTAGTCCCAAAAGATATTGAGGTCGGCTAACCAAATATGCTATATATAAATTTTCTAACCATATGCTTTGTTAGTTTTTTTTATGTGTTATACTAGTATTTGGATGGTAAAATTGTATAATTTTAAATTATACTCCTTCCGTCCCGCTAAAATTATCTCATTTTACCTTTTCGGGTTGTCCTACTAAGATTGTCTCATACCAAATTTGGTAAAGTTTGTGTGACACTAAATCATTCTTACTTTATTCTTACTTTATCAATTTAATATCAACCAGACAAATTCCCTTTTCTTAATAACCGTGCCAGTCTATTTGTACTGTCCCGGGCCCAGTTTATTTGTACTGTCCCGGGCCCATTAAATGTCAGGACCGGGCCTGATTCGAGCCCTCATGTCCTGGATACATTCATACATATCCTCCAAGAGGATTGGAGACTGTATGTGCAAGGGGGCCACTCACCCACTGGATTGGGTATCAACTGTACGAATGTAAATGACCTTATTGCCCATTTGCCCTGCCACATGCATATAAATATGAATATATATCCTTATAATAAAAATATAATACCACGTGATCTGCATGGTACGATGCAGTGAGATTCTTGATGGAGCTTAGATAGATACAGGTTCGAATCCTTGGTTAATTTGTCTTTGAGCGAACTCCAATGATCGATTAACTTCACTTCACAAGCTTGCTTTCGACTGAGCTACACATACTTATACTGTCAGAATTGAATTTGCCTGATTTTAATTTTTTTCTCATCTTAATTATGCTCTCCCAATATGGCCGGCGTTTTGGTTATATAAGCCTTAACTATTGCAACAATAATCAACATTTACAATAACAATTCATAAAAATACCAAACGCTTGTTATTTTGCACGCAAACGCGAATATCATGAGGAAATGGAAAATGGAAACGTTAATTTTTGCTCAAAAAACGCTTGTTTGGAGAGTTTTGACACAACATTGTCTTTCCCTAGAGTGTTTCTCTGCTACGTAGCACCTTGAACTGAGTGTCACTGTACTGTCCAGTGTCCATCACTGTTGCCTTCTATCACGTACATTAGATTGGACGGTTAATTTCAAATAATTAGAGTTTTTTAAATGTTATTTTCGACATGTAGTGGTCTAAAAGATTTAGATTGTTTGATTTGATTATTTACAAAAATGTAGGACACTTTTTTTTTTATCTCACATTGTAAAATGTAAATATTTTACATGAGATTGATAAAATACTATATACCCTTTTTATAAAGTCTTGTAATGATTTTCTGGGTAATTTATAAATAAATTAGACACTTGACGAAATAATGTAATTTTATTTTATATACAAAAGTCATTACTTACCCACAGTTTTGCTACTTGAATTCATTCACAGACAAGAAGTTAAACATCTCACATGGGGTACAAGAATAAGTATAAGGATGGGTAGATACAGAATTTTTTACCTCCCCTACACCCTAAGGCATGTTTGGGAGTTCGAGTTTTGGAAGGGAGAAGATGGTTGACAAGAGTTTATGAACATTCCTTTCATGTTTGGGAGTTAAAAAATATGGAGGGATGATTTTGTAATCCTCCAAAACCTTTCAAATATTCGATTTCCAAGCTTCCCAAAGTGAGAGATTTTGAAGGATAACTAATTAATAACAACTTTAGTTCAAAGTTAAATCATTTCATTTCATTTTCATTTACCCCAGTTCCGCAAAGGCTACCTATGGTGGGGTAAGGGTGGGTCGGATGTACGCAGTCTTACCCCTGTACTAACGTACAGAGACTGTTTCCGGACGATCCATAGTGAAAATTGCATCCAAAATTGCATGGATTGACGGTTGCTTCATAACAAGGAAGGGCAGACAGTTTAGTAAGCCATTTAGCTCAAATTTAAATAAATAATATAAATTCAATTATTTGAATTAATCATATATGTGAAGTAATTTAAATTATAATTCATCTAAAACCTTTATTGACTAACTTTAAAACATTCCCAAATATAACAAGTTCATAGGCAATTGTCTTGTGGGGTTTCTATATTATACTCCGTACTCGGTAGGCGGTTGGTTATGTTCAATGCAATCTCTTGCAGTTGCAAAACATAATTTTCAGGGATGGGCCCACATTAAACGGATCGTGGGGTGGCGATTGCAGCCATTGGACCATATGAGAATCGTAAATCGTGTCCATTCCGGATACCGTATATTCAATGTGATTCAACTTGGTAAGCGTAGCGTGTTTTCCTGTACTCCGTTAATTTACGTTTTTTTTTTCAAAATATCAAGGTGACTTACCGGCTAAGACATAAAAATAGAACTTTAGTTTCAATAATTTTTTTTAATGAATCGTATATTGCTTTTTAAGATTCAATAATTCTTCCGGATTCCTAACAAGCACAACCCCATTTTATTACTTTTTGGTTTTAATACTATCTCCGATTCTTAATTAAGTTACTAGTCTGACTTCACACATATTAAGATATAAATTTGACTTTACTGTGAAGTATGTGTGTTAACGAGCCGAGCCCGAACACCCAGAGCTCGAATTCGGCTCGTTAAGGAATTAGGGGTGCTCGTGTTCGAGCTCGAAGCTCGGCGAGGTTTACAAATGAGTTTCGTGTTCGGCTCGATAGACGTTCGATGTTCGAACCGAGCGCTCGATAAGCTCGATAAATATGTCTGGATTTAAAATTTTAGGCGATGCTCGTTAATAGGCTTGTGCTCGAATGATTCGACAAGTATTCGGTTCGTAAATAATCATATTTAAATTCATAAATTCATACTAATTATGTTTAAATTTTGAAATATATATAAATTATATTTAAAATTTTAGGGTGTTCGATAGGCTCGAGTTCAAACCGAGCCGAATACTACTATGTTCGAGCTCGACTCGATTAACTTTTCGAACTTAAAACTCAGCTCGGGTTCGAGTTCGAAAGCTCGTTAAGCTCGGCTCGTTAGGTTCGAAACCGAGCTCGAGCTCGAATATTTCGATAAAAGCTCGGTTCGTTAACAGCCCTACTGTGGAGTGCACTGTTTGAACACTGTTTGGCATTGTTTGAACACTGTTTGACACAGTTTGACACTGTTTGGTGTAAATCATTTGCCAAATAAGGAAAGGTTTGAAGTAGGAATATGGAACATCCCAAAAAGGAAAGTAGGAACTTAGTTACGGGACGGAGGGAGTATTTGTTAAATTATAAGTATTTGTTTTTACTTTTTATTTGTTGTATTGTGACTTTTTAGTGCTTAAATGATAAACTAATTGATGTTCACTGATGATGTAAAAGTCTAGAGAAGGAGGTGAATAGGCTTTTAAAACTTTTCGATTTATGATGTTTTTCTCTCTTTTGTAGTTTGATATTAAACCTTTTGAGAAGTTATAAAATACACAACCAAAGATTGACCTCTTTTTGAACGATTGTTTTTTTTTCTTTCTTTTTTTTTTACTCCAGGGGGTCTAGGGGAGGGGGACTGGGGAAGCCTGGAGTAATCAGGGTTGAAACTCACTCCATTGAGTTTCAAATCCTTATGTGTCTAGCGGGTTTCGAACCCGAGACCTCCCACTAGACACGGTAACCTCACAACCAGTTGGGCTGGAATGCTTGGTTTACACCCTTTCTAGACATAGAAAGAATGGCTTTCTACTTATAGTAAATTGATAAAGGATTGTTTCACTAGCAGTCAAATTACTTTGATTTAACCTCTTGAGAAGTTTTTAACGATTGGTTCACCTTTTGCGAAGTTATAAAATACACAACCAAAGATTGACCTATTTTTGAACGATTAGTTTACACCCTTTCTAGACATAGAAAGAATGGCTTTCTACTTACTGTGTAGCAGTCATTAATTTTTTGAAGAGTAATGCATTGACCTTAAATCTTTCAAATTGAGCAGTCGCTAGTCATTTTCTACTCACTCTCACCACAAGCTGGCCCGCATAAAGAAGCTGGCATTTCTACCTGTAAATATGGAACCTCAAATTGAGCGGGTGAATGTGAATATGGAGATTGGATTCCAGTCACCTATTGCGAATGTGGCCAATAATTGAAACTTTTGACAACATGGAAAACAGAGAATTGTGGGAGAAGATTTTGGAAATGCATTGAAAGTCAATTTATGGTTGTTCATGTTGATGGTAGTATACGTTGATTGTAGTATATGTTTCCCCCCTTTTTTACGAACTGATACTTGATTTGTAGTATATAGTCAACAAGGTATGGTTAAATGGTGTTTTTGCAGACATTTCAAGGGTGTGATTTGATGGAGTGGTTTGACCCTTCAATGTGCAAGAGGTCTCAAAAAATCAATCCAGTGTTGTTAAAAAACCAATATCTATGAGAAAAGAATATGTACATTAGAGATGTAGGTTGAAACATTACAAATGCATGGTTAAAAGCAAAGAAGATGAAGAAGAAATGTAGTAAATGTAGGGCATTGGTTTGTGATGGAGTTATGGAACTAGGCCCAAAGCCTAATTAGCCCACGTCCCAAACTTGGACCTATGAGTCCAAGTCCACGACATGCACCAACGGGCCCAAGCCCAGATCCACTATCTCGTCAGGGCAGCCTGACAAGTGGGCCCAACAACCCTGAGCTCGAGCTGCCCCAACCGATCAAGCCCATCAAGGAGCAGAAGTCTAATAGACCTAAGGTCCAGCGGAGCGAAAGTCCAAGACGGCCTGCCTATCGGTCCAACCAGAAGTCTGCCTTCTGACTCAGCGGGGAACCTGCCTCCAACCCAACAGGCAGCCTGCCTTCCAGCTTAGAGGAAGCCTGCCGTCCAATTCAACGGGAGGGAGCTCGAGTTCACGAAAAAATTGATTATCCAAGTGCAATCACATTCCTTTTTTCTCATACATTTTGCAACCCATTTATGTTTATTTGATTCTAGCACATGAAAAATTGATTGTGTTTGATAGAATACAAGCTCACCATATTCATGAGTTATTGTTTGTCATGAAACACTTGACCAACCTCAATTTCACCATATGGTGTGAACTTGTTTACAGTTGTACCACTCCTCCACGCATCATCAAAGGTGGATGTGATATCATATATTCTGGTAAAGTGACTAGACGGGGTAGTTGCACTCACAATATCATCATCATCATCATCATCATCATTGCCATGCCCATCCAAAAACAATGCACCATTATGTAAATACCTCCCATCCTCCTCTACAACAATGTTCAAAATAGCCTCATTTGCAGAAGCAGTTGCATGAACACCATGCACATATACGACATGGATTGATGTCGAGGGAGTTATAATAGCATCTAAACTTGATTCTTCAGTGTATATCTCCATTGCGGACATAATCAGGTTCAAGACTAGCGTCCACATTCCCGTGACAGCTCCCTCTTCATCAAGTGGCATAAGCATGTATGATCCCTGTGAAAGAGATATTTCACTTTAACTTCCAAAGAATTGCTTTGATGAATATATGTAGCTACATATATTTTTTGCATCAAGTCTTGCATACATGCGCCACGAGAAACAATAATAATCCATCGTTTACCCCCTTCATAATGTATTCCACCTGCTTCCTCAATGACTTTTCCTCCCCAATGACAAACTATGGAGAAGTTGGAGACATTCATATTCTAATATAACACATATACCTGATAAGTAATCACACACCCGCGCGCACACACATATAAATACACATTATATACCAAAACTTCACACATATACACACACATTATATACCCAAACATTAAATTCACAAAATGAATCATACAAATACATGTAATCATATTTAAGCAATATTTTTGTTCATTATCATTACACTTGGCAAGAAAAACATATTAATTTAATAGCAATTATCATGAACAACACAAAAAAACCTACATTTGAATTCCTAAAAATTATCTACCAACAAACCCTGACTTGGATTTTAGAGATGAAATTGGTCTTTGGATTTACCTTGAAGAGATGCACTTGGAGAAGATGGACTCTTGGAAGCCGGATTTAGCGTGTGCCGTTTCCTGTCACCGGTTAGCTCGAGGGGAACCGCCGAAGCTTCTACGACTTGGGGGATTGGGTGGTTATCGTTCATCTGCCGAAGAAAGCTGTTGGGCGACAACATTTTAATTGGAAAGTTGTCAAACAGATTGACAATTTATAAGTCGTCAATCCATTTGGCAGCTATCCCTAACTCGGATTAAACCCATTAGTATATCCGTAAATACTTTTAACCCGATCCTAGGAGAAATCACGCTTTCAGTCTCTGAAATAGTCATCATATTGAAATGTCAGACTCGTATTTCGAGATTGTAAATGTTACCCCTGAATTGTCCAAATTGTTGTAAATGTGGTCCTTTGAGGGTGAAATGTACTCCTCGTCCACTTTGTACATTTCACCGCTCAAGGGACCACATTTACACCAATTTGGACAATTGAGGGGTGACATTTACAAATTCCAAAATACGGGTCTAATGTTTCAATATGGTGACTATTTCAGGGATTAAAAATGCGTTTTCGCCGACCCTATTTACGTAATTACTTTTTTAATTCTCATTACTCCGGAAAAAATTCTTTAAATTCAAAGTTGAGTTATCTATTGCATTTTACTATGAAAGTATTTGGGCTTTTTTTTCGAAAAATTCTTATGAGACAATCACTTTTAATTCTAAAACTACATTCAAAACACAAATATATTTACATCATGTGCATTGCAGTATTGCACTAGTATATCACCATTTTTTACTTTTTAGAAGCCAATCTTCTATTCTTCTCACATCTAAATTGATGGCGATGATTTCTTACGGGATAAGGGTCAGTTTGGTACTCGAAGTTGCAAAAAAGGAGTCAAACAAGTCCTTATATAGAAGATTCTGTCCGGACGTGCCATTTGAGGTGGCTCCCAGTGGAAATTTTTGATGAATTTTTTTGAGCATTTTATTCATTAAGTCTATTTCACTCATACCAAATTTTAGCTAAAAATTCAATCGAGAAGAAATTCAAATAAATTCTTGAAGATAACTGCGCTTTTATCTTCTTAACGGCACAGTTATCTTCAAGAATTCATTTGAATGTCTTCCCGATTGAATTTTTTATCTAAAATTTGGTATGAGTAAACTAGATTTAATGAATAAAATGCTAAAAAAAATTTATCAAAAATTTCCACCGGGATCCACCTTAAATGGCACATCCGGACAAAATCTTTTATATAAGGACTTATTTGACTCTTTTTTGCAACTTCGAGGACCAAACTGACCCTTTACTCGATTTGTTACTCTATATTTTACGAAGTACTCCGTATGTCCCAAATTATATGACCAGATGCATTGACTATAGTGTCCTTATATTTACCTTTATAAAGCACTTTCCCTTCATCCAACTCTCCTATCCCCTCTTCCTTCCCCCCATCGACATCCCCCTAACACTGTCTTCTTCCTGACAATGGGCAAGCCTTTAGTTCTCGTTCTGTTAATGCTCGCCGTCGTATGTTCTGCTGCGGCGGAGATGTCGATCATATCATACGACGAGCAGCATCCGGCGAAAGGATTGATCCGATCTGAGGAGGAGATCAAGGAGCTGTTCGAATCGTGGCTTGTGAAACACGGCAAGGCGTACAACGCTGTCGGAGAAAAAGACAAGAGGTTAGAGATCTTCAAGGATAATCTCAAGTACATCGACGACCAGAACAGTCTTGAGAACCGGAGCTACAAGCTAGGGTTGAACTTTTTCGCCGATATGACAAACGAGGAGTATCGCACTGGGTACCTCGGTACCAAAAGGGATGCTCGCCGGAAGACTCTGAAGAGCAAGAGCAACCGGTATGCTCCGGTGGAAGGCGAATCGTTGCCGGACTCTGTTGACTGGAGGGAGAAAGGTGCTGTCTCAGAGGTCAAAAATCAAGGAAGCTGCGGTAGGTTACGCTCCTTTGCTCTTTGTCATATGCCTATTTTACCCTTTCTAATATGCTCGTATTTGCTCCCGGATCCGCCTTTACTACGTGTTTGTTCCCGGATTGGGTAGATGGGTGGGTAAAAAAGTTTATTTTTGAATTGTTTTGTTCCGCTTTTTTATATTTTCGTGTTACTTTGTTTGTGGTGGAGAGAAATAACAAGTTCTATACTCTGCAAATTTTGATGAAATATGACATCACGTCTATCCTCAAGACATTATTTATGATAATAATAACAATAGACTCCGCATTTGAATTATAGTAATAACCATAGAAAAAGATCAATCTTTTTGAGTAATATATAAGATTGAACCAAATCAAATTTAAATAGATCATCGACCAAACCAATCTCATACGGAGTATAATATTATATTACTCCTATTCCTATATTTATCTACATAGTTTTCTTTTCATTTATCCCCAAATTATTACTCGTTCTTTTCTGTCTGGGTAAATTTTAACCAGTGAACAACGCCTAGTGTATTTGGATAATGAATTATGGACTGGGAGTATATCATTAATGCAATTAGTGTAAGTGTGTATTATTATGAATTAATTTTCTTACACGAGTAATTTGATATAAAACCAAACTTATAATCTTCCAATTTGTAGAGATGGGCAAGAGGATATAATATACTCCGTAAAACCCTAATTTTATGATAATGAGTTGATGATAATAACAATTTGATGAGGAGATGGAAAAATCTTTTTATTTAAATTAGCTGAGAATGAAGGAAAATTCTACAAGTACAAAGAAACTTACAAAAACAGTCACACATAAGTGATATGGCTATTGGAATCACTTCTAATATAAAAGCCATGTGATGTGCTACACAATATGATGCTATCGCATAGCTCTTTTGTAAGAATTATTTTAAGAGTGTATGTACCTCTGGCGTAACTGGAGAATGAAACAGGGAGTTGCTGGGCCTTCTCAACAATTGCAGCTGTTGAGGGAGTGAATAAGATTGTTTCCGGCAGTCTGGTCTCACTGTCTGAGCAAGAACTGGTTGACTGTGACACAAGCTATAACGAAGGCTGTAATGGTGGACTGATGGACTATGCTTTTGAGTTCATCATCAAGAACGGTGGCATTGACACTGAGAAGGACTACCCGTATACCGCTAAGGATGGAAAATGTGACTCCTACAGGGTTAGTAACATCGCTTTTGTCCTGCTAAATTGCTAATTACTGTCTATATTTATAAGATCATAAATTGAGGATTCGTATGGTTAGATTGGTACACAGAAAATAATATTCCATAGCAATGAAAAACTGTTTACTACTACATATTAACTACGGAATAGACATTCATGCATTTCAATCATGCCATTAGTTTCTTGAAAAGTAATCCTCAGAAAGTATCTTTATTGACATCATTTTTTTATTTTCATGCCAGAAAAACAATGCCAAGGTTGTTACTATTGATGGGTACGAGGATGTTCCTGTAAACAATGAGGCGGCCTTGAAGAAGGCACTAGCAAATCAGCCCATTGCTGTTGCTATTGAAGCTGGAGGGATGGACTTCCAACTCTATGAATCGGTAAGTTTTGGGTTTTGGTATTTATTAGGCCATTTGCACTGTTCTAAACTGCCAAGATGCATAATTTAGAAAAAAATATTTGCAGGGTATATTCACAGGATCATGTGGAACTGATTTGGATCATGGTGTGGCTGTTGTTGGGTACGGTACAGAAAATGGTGTTGATTATTGGATAGTTAAGAATTCATGGGGAGCTGCTTGGGGAGAGAAAGGGTATGTGAGGATGCAGCGAAATGTGAAGGCAGAAGCTGGATTGTGTGGTATAGCTGTGGAGCCTTCTTATCCAACAAAGACTGGGCAAAACCCTCCACCAAGCCCTCCAACACCACCCGCTCCCACCCCAGTCCCTCCATCCCCAGCAGCTCCCAGTGTTTGTGACCGATACAATGCATGCCCGTCTAGCACCACCTGCTGCTGTGTCTTCCCGTTTGGGAACTACTGCTTTTCATGGGGATGCTGCCCTTTAAATAGTGCTGTGTGCTGTGAGGATCACAACAGTTGCTGCCCTCATGACTATCCCGTTTGCCATGTTAGGTCTGGCTCCTGCACAGCGGTATGTGTTTCCTCTATCAGAACTCTCATGTTTTTGTAATATTACATTCATTCATAGTAATATAAGTAGAAATAATATAAATTTTAAACAATCACATCAAATGTAATTATTTCTTCTATCATCTTAACTTATAAGATGAAGTCATGTAATATATATATAAGCATATTGAATTCAAAAAAGCAATTTGGTCCTGATATTGTAAATATGGTCGCAGAGCTTTCAGCATTGGTCGATTTTAACAATGCACCTCTTGTGAGCCAAAGTAGAACAACCATTTTATGGAAAAAGTTGCATAAATAGGACTATAATACAAAACATTTCCATAAAACTAGACTTATCTTTTGTCTTTTTTAGGCAGGAACTCATTCACTTTTGAATAAGAATTATTAACCACTCCATTATTTTTGTAGTACTGATTGAGTTATATGGTTAGCACAAACCGAGTTACTCCTATTTGTGTACCGACACCTGTTTTACTCATATTTGCGGTAATTTCATAATAAAATACTAACGAAAGACTACTACACATTGGACAGCTACTCTTATAATATTGATGTTGTGGGATAGAGTTCCTAGTATGATTCTACTTGGTGCTTATGTTGTGGGTTACCTAAGTGTAGTTGTTTGATACAGGGTAAAAACAACCCACTAGGGGTGAAGGCAATGACACGCATTTCCGCTCAACCTCTGCGGGCATTCAGGGATGGGGGAAGGAAGAGCATCAGTGCTTAGTATTGTTATGAGCCAGTCCGAGCTTTTGGGATGACAAGAAGGGGGAAGGGAACCATTGCAAGTAGAAAGGGGTGTACACTGAATTGCGCCTTTCAACTCCATCCTAAAGAGCTTCAGAATTTGATGATGGGCTCATTATTAATGGCATTGTATTGTGACAACTGATTTGTATATAGTGTTTTCGTTTTCCATTTCAGTCATAAGTTGGCTAAACTGCTACTTTATTGCTTTTTATGCATGTTGTTTGCTATTCAACATGATGGCTGTACTTTGTTAATAACAACACTGCTTTCGCCTTCCACCGTTTTCTGTTGTGCGCTTATTGTTTCCACGTTACTTATCCCACCGTTTTCTATTGTATGGAAAATGCTATCTAATTACACTGGAAGTAAGCGGCCGTTGAAAACACTTTACACTAATGTTTTATCAAATATTACTATCTACACATAATCACAATTTTGTTTGAACACAAAATTTTAAATTATTAAATTATACTCCCTCTGGTTTTTATTAAACTTCACACTTTCCTTTTTGGGACGGTCAAAAATAAACTTCACACTTCCTTATTTCCTTTTTTGGCAAAGAAATCTACATCAAAACAGTGTCAAACAGTGCCAAATGGTGTCTCAACAGTGCCAAACAGTGCCAAACAGTGCCAAACAGTGTCTCAACAGTGCCAAACAGTGCCTTAACAGTGTACACTACAGTAAAGTCAAATTTCTTTCCTTATTTTGTGTGAAGTCAAAGTGTGAAGTTTAATAAAAACCGGAGGTAGTATTATTAATGGAGCATAAGCTTTTGGTAACTGACCACCAAATTAGAGATATGTGAAACATGTATTTCTATTAGTGGCTCAACTGTGCCGCCAATTTGAACGGGGTTCATAGAAAAAAAAAGAATGAAAACTTTCAAATATGGTGAGTATAAGTTGGGTATAAGAGTGAGTACATTAAGCATTGTTGTTTGATAAAAACAACATCCAAACAAGAGGCTAGTTTTTATTTGAAGACTAGCAAATAGAGAGATCGTTGACACAAAAACTGGTCATTCTCCCTTTTCCACAATAAAATTTACTCTGTATATAAGTAGTACCAAATTAGATATAGAATTAACCGAGTGAGATAGTTTGATTTGGGCAATTGCAAGGCATATTCGAAATATGCAAGACTTGGTAACTTGCTTTTAACAGGCGAGTTTGTTAATCCTGGGGTTTGATTTACCGTGCAATAAAGGGTGTTAGCCTAGTTATAGAAAAAAAGGAAATTTTCCAAGAGTAGAATAAGAACAATGGGATCTCCCTAAATAATATTCTCCCTAAATGTGAGTAAATTATTATCAAACATATTAATGTTATAATTAAAAGTACTTTTCTACATGACAGTAATTACTCATATTTATTGAATATTCTAACTCGGCAATTTCTGAAAAATCCCATCATAAGAAGATCTTCTCTTCCCTTAAAAAAACATCTTCTCTTCGTGAAACATGCTTGAAAATCCCAACCAACCCTAACTGCTAGCAAGGATGAATGATTAGAGCATCTTTAATGGGGAAGTGGATTATACCCCATTAAAAATGGATACATCACATGTATAGAATCCAACACTAACTGATAGCAAGGATGAATGATTAAAGTATCTTTAATGGGGAAGTGGATTGTACCCCATTAAAAATGGACACATTGATGTATAGAGAGCCCGTGAAGCTGATATGGACACACACGTTTAAAATAATATCTTTGTGCTCCAATGGAAATGCGAGTTTAAGGACCAGTATGGTTGGGGGATTTCGGAGGGGAGGGAAGGGGATGATTGATTTTTTATTTTATTAATTTATCTGATTTTTTTAGTATTAAACTTCAAATAACTATATAATTAGTAACCATGTATTTTTATATACTATTTTGTCTTCACTTTATTTGAATTTGTCTAAATGGAAAAATTATTTTAAATTTAAATGACTCCTCCCCTCCCTTTCCTCCTAAATCCACCAACCATACAGGGGGTAAGAGTTAGTTTCCTATTCATACGCAAAGTACATGACTAAAAAACAATCTCATGTTGTTATGTAGTGACACTCTTCTTCTAGCTTTCTTAAAAAAACAGATATGCACGATTTTATTTGTACGCCAAAACTGTTGCAACTCTTCTTCTAGCTTTCTTCAAAAACCAAAAAAAGGATGACACCCCATCCCTGAGGGCCCCCAACACCGACCGGACTGCATGATGAGAGGATGTAAATTGGACTATAATCACAATTTGACAGATAGAGAGTGAGGCTCTGTCTCCGGTACTTGCAGAGGCCCTATGCATTTTTCAGCATAGTAACCCCTCATCGCAGTTGCCGAGATTCGAACCCGAAACCTAACCCTTGTGGCACTCCCTCGCTACCAGTTGAGCTACGCCCACCGGTAAAAAAACTACGTATATGATTTTATTTGTACCACACAATAATTGCAGATCTGCTCTTGGAAAAATTGCATATATAACACACATAAATAAACATATGCATATACGCTACTACCATGTTTATACTTTATACGAAGTATTAGGGGTGGACCGGTTCCGGGCCGGGCCCGGTTCGGGCCTTGAACCGGCCGGGCTTGGTTCAAGGTAGGGGAGGCCCGGAACCGGCCCGGGTAACCCTGGGTCCGGTTCGGGCCGGGCCGGGCCCGGTTCGGTTCTATATATATATATATATATATATATATATATATTTTGGGTTTTCCTAATCAACCCCCTACCCTCCCCCTCAACCCCAAACCACCTCAAATGGCCCAAAATACCCAATCCAAGTATCCAACCCAAAAACTTAAAAACAATTAAAAAAAAAAAATTAAATTCGGCCCGAACCGGCCGGTTCACCAAAATGAAGGCCCGAGCCCAGAACCGGTAACTACCGGGCCGGGTCGACCCGAATCGCCCATGGGCTGGGCCGGTTCAAACAGTGACCAGTCCGGGCCGGGCCGGTTCCGGTTTGGGCCGCCCGGCTCGAGTCCAACCCTACAAAGTATATATGAAAGTGGAGGAAGTGGGTGTAAATGATTTATTTTAATTATTTATACGAGACATTAGAATAGTGCAATGATAATTTTTAAGCCTAATTATTACAGAATGTGATATTATTCCGCCTCAATTACTGCTAGATACTACCTCCGTCCCAAATTGATTTGCAAATTTGACTTTTCTTGGTCAAACAGTTTCATTTTATTCGCTTAATTAGGATGCCAATTTTTTATTATATTCTAATTTGGTGTTTATAACTTTGAAGAGATTTTAAAGTAGTTTCTGAATATATAAATTTTACTTATTAAAAATTGAATTAATTATCAATACGGAGCATTGACTTTTACCATTGATTGACCGAAAAATGTTGACTTTGCAAAACAATTTGGGACGGAGGAGTATCAATTTCCATAGAGAATTATACGGAGTTTTCGCTGAGTCATATATTGTTTTATAGGCCTTCTGAAAGTAGGTGTACCGCACGATGTTTACTTTTTACACATCCAACTCAGCATCATCACCAAAATAGACATTCACATTGGAGAGAGTATTTTTATCTCAATGTCTATTTTGTGTGTGGTAATGCATTTTAACCAATTCATATTGCCACTAAAGATGCTCTTATATCTCTTCTTTCAAGTCAATGAAATACATTTGAAAAAACATCTGGATATCCGAGTATGGAAGATTATTACGGGATGAATTAGACTTTTACTGGATCATAGATTGATTAATGAAATACTTTTTTCCATCTATTATATAATCACACTTAAAGGGTTATCCAAACCATTAATGGAACACCCTTGAAGGCAGAATACCTTGTCCAAAAATCAAAGAGTATAATACATAATATGAATAGAATGCTGCTCGCTATAATAAATTCACACACTGCTAGGAGCATACAACAAAGAGTGCTGTAAACAACAAGGCAGAGCAATATGAAATCAATCAATCAAACATGACAAAACAAAGAGAGTTGAGCAGCTTTGATGTTGTAACACCAAGACTAACTACCCATCTATTGAGAAATAGAAAAAGGAGATATATTATAACTATGCAGTTACAAAGGATCAAGTGGCTCATGTTTTTAAACCAGAGATTGAGTACATCTCATGTGGCTATTTCCCTACGGAAAACAAATACTTGACCAGATAATCTAATTCTGTGTGCTTCTCAATGAAAATCAGAATCTACCATACTATATGGTTCAGTCTACCAAAACTGCATCCGCAGATGAGGCTGCTGCTTTCTTCCCTGTGTATCGCTGGACAAAACAGCTACATATCCTTAGTGGTCATTTAGCAGCCCTTTTTTCACCTTATTAGACTTGTTAGTTTTTTTTTTTTACAGAATACTGATCTAATTGATGGCATGCCAAATGGGTTAACAATGAGATGTATGTCTAAAGGTACTTCTTTAAAGCTGAAGTTGCTGAAATGACCAATTTAGCAATTCTTTTCAATTTTTCATATATAAATTCATTTTTTAATAGGATAGATTTAAACCTTCTTATTTTAACTGTTTGAGCCACAATTTTGCCACTTAAAGCTTTACCAAATATGTTCTAAAGTCATTACTTGATCCGGAGTAAAAAGTGCGAACCTCACCTTGAAAATCGATATACAATAAGTTCAAGGAATACCTGCTTTCCAAATGTGAAGGGGACATATTTGTATTTCACCATGTGCATTATCTGCCTCTTCATCGTCGTGATAAAGAGCACAATCCAATAGAACAATAGAATTGGCCAAAAAACAGGCACATCAAAAGCACTGAAGAATGTCAACACAAAAGCAATACAGAATGCCTTTGTCAGTGAATGCCTGTCATTACAAAGTAGAAAAGAAAACCATCAAATTTCCCTCCCCCATTTTTAGAAGAATGATGCATTTTCAAACACTACCGGTGAATATATTCACTCAAACTAAAATCGAGCATATATCAAGTCATCAAAAACAATTAATTGGTTTTGTATGATTAATGTAAATATTGTAAATACAAGGATGACTTCAATCATCCTTTACTCGTATTAGAGGTTAGTGGGAGATAGGGTAACAATCTAACGACACACACACAATATGAGACCTTTGTGCTTTGTCCTTCACAAATCAGAGGGTGTTTGAATCAATTTCTGAAAACTATTTCTGCTCCTTCAGAGAACAGACACATATACTAAAAATTATTCAAATTCTACTTAAAAAAAAGCCGAAGCAGAATCAATTCCAAACACTTCTTCAAAGCATCACTTTCACCATTTCTTAGTACAAGTTGAACTGTCGTTGTGTTCTAAGATTAATCTATTGGACTTATTTATGTCACTAACATATTAGACCACACATAATCAAACTAGACCACAATTTAAACTGACCATACCAGACTTGTACAAACCAAACGATATTATAGTATATTATACTCCGAAGTATATTTTTAGACCATTGAGCGACTGTTTCCTATGACCATTGTGGCAAATTGTCATAATTACCACACCTATCTCGTCAAGGAAATAAACAATCCATGTGTTATTCCTAAATTCCACATAACAGTTTAGAATATAACTCCAAATAACCTTTGTAAGACAGCTCAAATGATATTTCTACCACATACAAACGCTTGTCCGTTTATTCCCAAATGAGGAGGGCACCCACTGTAAAACTTTAAAGCTACAATTCTATGAATGAATTTATACGTAGTACTTTATAGTGTTATACGTAGTATAATTTTATCGGACAATTAATTAAGAATTCAAATCTGAGAGAACGAACCGAAAATGGTTGGGATTAAGGTCCCAATGATGATGCAAATCCAAAGCTTTGAGTTATTCAATCATCAATTACCACAAAATTTTAAATTCAGGAATCCAAGAGTCTTGGAAATCGATTCTACCGCCCAGATCGGGTCCTATACACTAAGCTTCTCCATTCAAGATATACTTGTAAATACATCCGAGGTATTTGATGACAAAACAAATTTTGGTTGATTTGCTAATTTACAAGCAATTAGTTCGACAAGCGTACGGTTGAAAATTCAGATAGCGTTTATGGATAAAAATACACGAACCAGAACTTGAATTCAGGGAGGCGTCGAACGAAAGGGCGAAACTCGTCGGAGCCCCGGGTGGGGAGAGTAGGACCTTCGGAAAGCTCGTGGATCTCGGGATCAACCTGCGGGGAAAGGAAGGCGAGGAGGAGTTGGATGATGTAGATACCGAGTGCGTAGGTGATGATGTAGAATCCTTGGACTAGGTACACCCGCAAAGCATAGATGAGCACCACAATAGAAAAGATGATCCAGCGGCGGAGCACTAGCGGCGTCGACTTGTCTAGCATGTGTTGGTACTGCCTCCAGAGGGTAAAGCTCCATCGCGACACGGCGGAGGCTCCATCGTCGTTGGCGGTTCCGCCACCGACATTCATCATTGCCGTTTTCTCTCTGTATTTTCCGTTTTTTTTTCCTTTTTCTTTTTCGGAGGTCTGTTTTAGGATGAAGGAGGTTAACGCCTCTTTTCGTTGAACTGTTTTACTGCAATTGTAATTGTAATTCTATACTAGACGTCTAAAGCAATGCCCCAATTACCTATTACGGATATTTTCATTATTTTGTTTACTCATAGCTGGCCCTATGGGCAAAGGGCTGAGCCCAAGTTCAAGACTGGGCCGAAATGAGTTAGGCTCCGAATCAGAATCACCAAACTGGATCAGAAGAATTTTGGTTCGAGATCGGAATAATTATTTCTGCTTTGACTGGATGATTGGGATTTTATTATGGTTTGGTTTTAAAATCTTTCATCTTTTAAAAAATAATTTTGGTTGTCTAGAAATGACCCCTTTTTCTGAAAATGACTTGTGTCCGAATTAAAAAAATTGAGAATAAAGTAGAAATATATTGTTATAGTTAAATAATAAAAAGATAAGTGAATGATAGTCTCACAAAACTTTGCAAAAAGAATAATTTTAGAACACTCCAATGATAAATGAAGTTTTTTATGGATCCTAGATAAACTTGACCATTTATGGAAAATACTAAATCAAGAGGGTTACGATTTCACCAACTGACGATAATTTAGATGTGCAACGGACGTGGCAGTAGGAGAGTACCACCTTAATTCGTGGCCAACTGCTAAAAAGCCACCGCATACATATTTTTTTTGTCAAAGAAAAAATTCTTGTATATATAGCTATAAATATAAATGATAAGTAAATATTCAGCAGTTGCATGTTTAATGCTTGCTAACAAGTGCCTCTTAGCTTATTCCTTCTCTTTGGCCGTATCGAGAAGATAACGAGCGTGCAGCTTTAAATTAGAATTAGCACTGAATTATGAATGCTTCCAAGGTATTCCGTATAATTAAGGATAATTTATAATTTTATATTGAAATTTATAGTACCTTTGACGCATTATTATTATTGTTGTTGTTGTTTTCCGAAGTAGATTATTCGTATTTTCAAGTAATAATGCTTTAATTTATCGTCATAGGTTGTATTGTCATGCTTTGCTTCCAAGTGTACTAATTATCTTATTCGTAAAATAAGATTCAGTCATCCGTAATTTTGAGAGTAAACAGATCTTGTTTTACCTAAGTGCTTTTATTTGTACACATTCTATGTTTTCGTCCTATTTGATTAGTTATAGTTAATGTTGTTTTGCTAATTAAAAACATGTATTAAATACATAAATGATTTTGCTTAATTAGGAAAGGGAGTACATAAATGAAGAAGGTGCCGTGGAGACAAAGGTGGAGAGCACAAAGTATGAGTCACCTCCCGGGCGAAAGGAGGCGCCTCGGGAAGGGAAGGTGGAAGTGACACATCTTTATCGCACTGATGAGAACTCTGGAGTAGGCGGTGCCATGACTGATGCAACTACTAAATTGGCTGAAAAAGTTGATTCCGCTAAGGAAGCAATTTGTGGAACCAAAAAAAAAAAAAAAAATGATGGGAAAACGGATTGATTAGAGACAGGACATGGATTCTCTGTAATGGATTGCACAAATTTTCCTTTTATTTATTAATAGTAAGTACTATTTTCATAAAGTGTACTGTGTACTATTTTATGTATAATAGTTGTTAAGAATATCATTTGGTATAAACTATATGTGATGTAAACTATATGTAGAGTATGAGAAAAAAAGAGTATATGTAACTTGATGTTTGGTGATGGAGTGTTTTGAATGAATATCAATAATGTTGATTGTTAATTAGGTGAATCAATCCTACCTTTTAAATGTATTTTCTCACACTAAGATCAAGTTGAATATAATAATTTTTTCCAAACTACTACGTATAGCTTACATCACATTATTATAACCTATAATTGACGAATCACTAACATACGTAGTATATAATTAGCTAATGGCTAAAAAACAATTACGAAAGAACATTGATAGCTATAGAGAACCAAAATTGAAACACAAAAATTGTAACTAAAACTATTAACGCCTTGGAACAAGAGTAGCATTCCAAATATTTTCCAAGCAGGCAATATACAGAAATTTGGATTTAAAAATTAAAAGAAAAATTGTGTATGCCGCAAAACTCGTGGAAGGATATGTGACACCAAAACAATTAAGTAGGAACACGTAAAGTAGTGTTGTTTGAAAGTCTCGTGTTGTTAGTATTGTATGATAGTAACAATGATTTGTTCTTTAGAACGGCATGGGCCAGCATATGGCCCAATCGGACGTAGCTCTCGGTGGTGAGATGAATCCCGTCCGGCCCAATTGGCAGTCCATCGGCATCCACCTTTATCACATTTGGCAAGTCCAGTTCCTGTTGAGCTTTCCTCACATCTTCTATGAATGGTCCTTCAAATGGTGGCTTTGGCGTCGGTATGATTACCTATTACGGAGTATATGTTTTCAATCAATTTATAATGCATGTAGTAACATTTTACTCTATCCATGAAAGAATAAGATGGTTGACTTTATTATCCTTTGTCATCACAAAAAAATAATGGGATTGACATAGATTTGGCGCAAATTGATTGACAGTTCCATGCTAAATACCATGACAGAATGGCCTTGACACGAATTTAACGTATCCATCCCGCTAAATCACTACTTTTCTAGACATAGCTCAAAATAGGATCAAAATATAAGCAACATTTTAAAATAGGTTATCCTATATTTTCTTCTTAAAATACGAGTTATTTTATTTTGTTCTAATAGCGCCAACTCTTATTCGAGAAATTTTAGAATGGTTTACTGAGACTTATTTAGTGAATTTTTTAGTGCTCCTTTTCAACGTTTGAGATGGCAAGACTACAAAAATTTTGGTGAAATTCACGAAATACAAGTGAAAGTTTTTGAAATTTTAAAATAAGACTGATATGTTTTTATTTCCCAATTAAGTATAATACTCCCTCTGTCCTTCAAAACAGTTCTCATTTTCCTTTTTGAAAAAATTTGTGTCATTCACATTCATTTACTTTTTTACTCAATCACAACTATATATTTCCTCTTTATTCATACTTTCTTAAACTCCGATCCAAGTCAATGCGAAAACTATTTTATGGGACGAATGGAGTAATTGTTAACCTTGAAATATAATACTCCGTATCATGTTTAAAGACCGGTATAGTAATATAAAAAAATATACAAGTACTAATTGCTTCTATTTAAGAAAAATACTGTCATATTGAAACTCCTGATTTTAAAAAATGTAATAATAATTTGTATTTAGCCAATAACAGTATAATAGTATTAATTAAAATATAATAATCCTTCATTTATGAGAGTTTAAGATACCTCGAACCAGGGAAGCATGGGCAATTGCAAATCAGTGCGCAACCTCGAAATCAACCGCCGGATATTCTGTCTATAACTCTTAGCGAAACCATAGTACTTACAGTCACTCTCGCCTTGGTACCACAGCACCGCCCTGAGCACCCCACCCGTCTTCAGCGACGCTCTCGTCCTCCCCAGCAAACTCCGGTAAGGGTAATCCGTGTCGCTCGTCCAGTTCTTCAACGACGTCCCGCCGGCGGCGCAGGGGACCAGGCCGACCGTCCCGAACCCCGGGTCCAACGCCAGCAGCTTATTCGCGAACGCCATTCCGATCCCGACCCCGCATGTTATTGTGCACCCAATCCCGGCGTGTATCGGTTCTTCCGCTATCTCCCACTGGAATTTCTCGTTGAACCGGTAGACGTTCGGATTCCGGCCACTCTCCGGCGGGACGGTGCCGTCCCATACTCTTATGCTCTCGTTTCCGATCATCTTGGGCACCACTCCTCCCCGGCCGGCCATGTTGCTCTGCCCGGCCAGCACTATGATGTGATTCACGCGCCGCCGTTTGTTTGCTTCCAGAAGGATCATCTCTCTGCTGGGAAGGATTGTCCGCCAGAAGTACAATAGGAGTAACAATATTGTCAAGATTGCCAGCCCGCTCCCGTTTTTCAGTGCCCATGCGTTTGTCTTCCCGTTCATTTCCATCTTCAATCCTATAATTCATATCCCCTATTTATTCAAACTCAATATAGTTTGGAAATATGTTAAAGAGATTGAATCAAATACAAATGGTCCTCATGAAATGTATGTAGATATTAGCATGGAACATCGGATTTAGGACCGAATGACTCTAAATGTATAAAAATTAAAGAATGCATTAAAGTGGAATAGTGAATGGAAATGCGGTAACATTTTTGTAAATCAATCATCAAAGTTTTTTTGTTGCAAAAAGCGGACTTTCGGATTGCAATAGTAGTGTACCATAAATGATCAAAAGTGATTGTACTTGTGTTAGAGTTTTCTCCTGCAAATGAGTTATAGTCTTGTGCTTATGCTCATTATTTAGATGTCTTGATTGGACTGGTTTTAGCATCACACCGAACAAGATTAGATCATATATTATTAGACTAGACCGACCATATTTTGACAATTTCAAAGTACAAACATAACAAACATCTATCAGATCAAACCAAACTAAACTAGTTTAGATCAGATCAGACCGGTCTAGATAATTACAGTCCAACGAAAATCATCCTTTAGTCCTATAATTTTACATATTTGCAAATAATGTATTATATGTGACGAGAAAAAGTTATCCCAACAGTAATTTTCAACTTTGCCACAATGGTATATCTAGTAGAAAAGGTATAAATATATACAAACGTTTTAATTACTGGACATGATCAGAAAATCAATAAAAGTAGTGGTCTAATAATATTGGGCACACATGACATAAAATAGAGGTTAAAATGAAAAAATATTTACCGTGCTGTAATATACTTCGTATGTATATATACTACCTACTTAGTGGATTGACTCCTAACTGAGCACAGAAAGCAAATCCAGGAGGGATTTCTTGTAGATGTAACAAACTGAAAGCATAAGTATTGTAACAATATCGTTGTAAATATTTGTAATAGTACAATAATCTCTATTATATACTTATCGGATGTAAATAGTGCATGCACTGCCAAGATTTTTCAGATCAAAATAACACAGTTCACTTGGACTTTTCATTTAAGGAAATTAAACAATAAGATGAATGTCTTAATCTACATACATTCTTTGCTTCTTAAATCGAATCCCTCGTTTTAATTGATTATCCATGTGTGCATTGAACATAAAAAAAAAGAACATAAGTGTGATCATGTATGTTGACACTGTATAATTACTAACCCTTTTCTAATAAATACACTTCCTTACTAGCTTATTGTAAGTTAAATATCAAAATGAATGAACAGATCATATAAGAGCCTGCATGCACCATGGTGAATGAAAGAAAATCAGTGTTGGATACAAGTTAACTTTGGCCAACTTAGTTCGCATCCCAATTTAAAGAATTTTGACCGATATCAGGTTTACTATATTGCAGGTAAGAATCCTATATACTTCCGGGTTCCTATTTTCGAACTAGTTTGAATGTTTATAAATCGAAAAGTTAGACTTTTAACTTAATTTAAAAGAAAAACAAAGTTGAGAAATCAATTGCTCATTTTGGCCCATGTTTAAACTAACTAGAGCTGATTCATCTCAACACTAATTTTGAATCTAGAGTAAACTTTATGCTAAGTTTTGGAGTGTAAAACCAAACAAACTCAATTCTAGTTCTCAACAACATCATGTAATCCTTCCTTTAGAGAGAAGATTAGAGTGACAAGCGATATATGAAGAGGGGGAACGGTTCAATAATTGGACCACCTCGCACATTTTGATTCCTCTCTTGTGGGAGGTCTTGAGTTCAAGTAATCTTGAAGGAAAAGGCATGGGGTATATTGTCACATGATGCCCATCTAGCTCTATGCGGGTAAGTTCAGAAAACCACTCAAATTTTCTTGGAAGCATAGTGATAGCTAAGCCAAAATACTAGCGCTATGAATAGAGAAGACAAAACTCGAAAGTTAGAGAGAGAAGAGTGTATTGTCTTCATGAAGTTTCAAACGTTACATCTTTTTAAAGAGGGCTATTTATATTAGTCATAAATGCTAAGTGCATTAAATGTGTGACACATGTAAGGTAGTCTATGGCGGGAAGCTCTGATGTAAGATATAATCGGGTATGTGCGATGCATTAAATGCACCTGCTGAGTGCTAAAGAGTAACATACCGAGAGTCCTTAGAATGAGGCCGAGGGGGAACATGCCGAGAGGTCGCATAAGTGAAAAAATATTATCGGGACAAATTTGTAGTAGTCCATTCTCTATGTTGTTGTGACCCATGTTTGTCGATTGCCCACCTAGGGGTGGTTGCTTACTTGTTGGGCTTTTGTTTGTATAGTTCGAGTGTGTGAGCAAGGAGGCCCGTGACCAGATACTCCACCACTTAGCTTGAAGTGTTGGACAATAAGTGTCGGTTGTGATCTTGAGGGAGCAAGTTAGTTTTAGGCTTGTTGTAGCGAAGGTATAGTACCATTGTTGTCTAGATTAACTATTTGCATCTATGTTTCATAATTGGTTGAGATTATAACTTAGAGAGTAAAAACTAATACACAATTTTTTCCCAAAAAATAGAGACCTTACTTTGAGTCAATAAAAATAAACAAATAAGTGCAACAATGCTACTTGAAAACCAAAATATTTCTGGATACTTGTTTGTGGATTAGAGTTTGAAATGTTTTTTTAAGTGTGTATGAATGTTTGTTTAATATTTAATTGATACTAATGGATAAAATTTGGAATATTAATTTTAAATGAATTGAATGAGTTAGATAACCCTATATGCAATATCCAAAGATGAATTCTTCGGGAGTTAAGAGTGATCTAGTCCTCAAATCTCTTAGAAATTGAGTAAAGTAGTGTAAGTAATTTCAGGAAATCACCCTTCCATTCAGATCCCAATAGAGTATGGCAACAATTATCATCAACTACTTCTAAGTGGATTTCAAAATGCCTATAACCAATTATTACAATGACAGATTTAAACTACATCTCCGGTGGTTAATTAAAGTTAAGGTTTAAAATATAAATATCTCCTCAACCTTTTCATCTTTAATGCATAAAATCATATTATATGTTGTATTCACAATTCTCTAAGATTATGATAGTATGTGTGAATAAATCATAGTATATTCCATAGAAAGTACAATTTCATAGCTAACGATGCTATGAGTATCATGCATAATTTGAATGTGCTCTTATTCTCGCATAGCATAATATTTTGACTTGCTATATCTACTTTTGGACAAAAGCTGTCAAGTATAAGGTCTCATTTGGTAATCCTTTTTTCAGCTTATCCGTTTTATGCTCTTATCAGTCAAGTTGTTATCAAACACGTAGTTTTTGACTTCACACGCTGAATTGTGTAATAATCAAGTTAAGTAAGGATCAAGTTACGTTTGTGCCTGAATTGACTGAAGCTATCTTATAAGACGATTTAGCTATTTTATGTATATTTTCCTCAATTTTATTAATAAAATATATTTTAAGTACAATTTTTGCACAATTTAATAGATTCAGCCAAATCAGTTATAAATTCATAAGTTTCAACAGATTCAGCATGCAGATTCAACTAATTTAAGTGTTACCAAACAGACTCTAAATATTGTATTTAATGCATCTTTCCTTTATTTTTAACTCCTTATACATCAAGCTCTATACCAACTTCTAGAACATTTCCCACAAAACGCCTCAACATAAAATTTTATATTTGTTCAACAAAAATCATATATCAACAAAGTATAAAAAATATCACTCTCCTTGTCTTTGAACTCAACAATAATATTCTGTGTGACATAACACAAACGGAAAGGAACAAACAATAAGTGTCTATGAACTGATATAGGACATAGAGAATATATCCACATTAACAAAGAATAACAGTTTATACAGACAATGAATAGAAACCCTTTATTATTTAGACCACCAAAACATTATATGTGTAGCACGCGTTAAATTGATGTAGAACAAATCCATAAAAACCAACTGTTTGTGAACACATACAACACCAAATACAAAACATTAGAGGTGAGCAAATAATTGAGCAAAATGATAAAACGGAAGAGTGGATAACAACATCACTTTTTATTTGGTTAATACTCGATTTGGAACTCGGAGTTTGGTTGATGGTCGGATAACCCAGACACAAGCCCCTATAAAAATAAATAAATCCCCAAGGCCAAGACAAAAAAGCATAGTCAGTTGTACTCATCAACATACATTTTTCCATGTCAGCTGAATACCAATTAGTCATTCCCTCACCTTTACACCAATATTAACCTTTATTGCTCAACTCCTCAAGAAGGCAAGGAATAAGATATCACCACTCTTATGCTCAAGTCTACAACAAAGAAGTGAGTATGCTACTACAAATCTCGACCGCTTAGGGACTCCAAATTTGATCAACCGAACAAATTTAGTTTTGCTCTTTTTTATTAATTTGTGCAGAAATCTTCCTTATTTATTGACTTTTGTATTTAATTATTTTTTCAATATTTATGTTTATTTTTAAAATTTCTTTGTTAGATTTGTTAATAAAATTAAGTATGATGCCTTATTTATTGACTTTTGTATGTTAGCTATGGAGTGTAACCCATCCCATAGTTTTTTTTAAAAATAATTTACCAATCTTTCTATGCATTCAGAATATTTTCTATTCATCATCTTCTTTATATACCCTGTTAATTTTTTTTTGGTAATTATGCATGAAAGATTTATGTACAAGAAGTGTGAGTGTGGAATAATTTCATGTGATCTATTTTCAAAGTGTATGAAAAATTGAAAGTGTTCTTTATGGTATTATAATTTATTTTTAGTTTGGTAATTTTTAATTTAGATTTTAATTGTTAATGCGGTAATGCTAATGTAGTGGATGAATAGTGAATTGTTTTTCAGTTTTTAGGTTGTTGTTTGTAGGACTTTATGTTATGTCCTATTTAAGTCTAATATGATCTAGTTTAATCAGATTCGGGACTGATATAATTTCAATTAAAAACGTGAGAGAAAAAAGAAGGCACTAAACAACTTTTTTGGCAGTGAAATTTGTACATCATACGAAGTATATACCAAAAAAGGGGGAAGGAAAGTTAAATCACCCAAGTAACGCTCATTAGCAGCCTTTTTATGAGCAAGATATTCCTGATCAATTGATCATTAACATTACTCGACCTAATGATACTGTAATAAAAGGCTCAAAGTGATGAGAAGAGAAAAGCAGAAAGAAAGGTGTGGTAATGATATGGTCAGCAACACGGCAGCGCTGCTGCGGTTATCGCTTTCGTTGTGGTTGCCGTTGGTGTTGGTGTTGTTGTTGTTGTTGCTGCTACTAATAGTTTGAAGGTGGAGAGGAGGCGGAGATGGACGAAAGAAAGCTTCAGCCATCATCTTCCCAAGCTCAACCTCAGCTGCAGTGGTGAGGTGGACAGAGTCGTAACCAACCTCCAAACCTTTGGCATCCACCGTTTTCACTCCGGGAAGGCCGACTTTGAGCTGTGCTTCCCTCACAATGTCCATATAAGGTCCTTGTTTAGTTGCCAAAGCCACCTATTTATTTATATATGTATATACAAAACTAGCCACCATTTATAATCATTTTATATGTAGCTTAGATTAGGAGGCGTATTATGAGTAGCAGAGTAGGTGGTGGATAGTTGAATGCTTATTATGCTCTCGTTGAAAATGATATTATACAGGAGAGTTTTTTAAGATTGTTTCGTTTTTTTAACTCTTAAAAGTCAGTTTTGCAAAGATTTCATTGAATACTTGTCACTGTGGGACTTTTACTAGTAAATCACTAGGATGCATGTGGGTTTGGTATGCATTTTAAGAAAATAAAGGATAAAATAATTGTTTTACATTTCTAACCTCCAAAAAGTAATAAATACAAAAATAAATTCACAAAAAGTAAAGGTATAAAGGGATAAAGTCAAAAAATAAAAAGTTAGTGGAGTCCAAGAAAGTAATCATATTTTTGACACAACTCAAAAAGGAAAGAAAAATTTACCTCCTATATAATTAAGCCATTTTATTTCCTATTATGACTTATATGACAATACATGTCATCATATCATATCATATCATCTGTCCATTTTTAATTTTTTTCGTTTCAGAGTTGCCCTTGTACTGTAAACATTTGAAATATTTAAAAGGCTACTTATTTTATACATATTGATACCATAATTATTCTGCATTCATTAAGAATTGCACTAAAATAGGCAACTGAATGTTCTATTATAATCATGATACATGTGAGCTTGTATACTACACACCTAATTGTATGGGTGAGAACCATACAACTAGGTATTTTTGTGATTTTGTTTAACTTTCAACGATACAACATATGTGTGATATTGTAAATGAGCATAACAAATACTTCATATAAGTATACATTCATTATGAGTATATATATTTGAAATGATTTTTTACATTATACTAATATGAGTATAATACTTTCAAGAAATGTGTATTGACACAATGTTTTATGTCAATTGAGCGTCAATGCACTTTAATTGAGCATATAACATATTTTGTTGAGTATTAGAAGTCTATTATTGAGTATTATGGTCTTTGCTTTATATGTTCTAATTCACTTTCTTTTTTCTTATTTTTTCTTTTAATGCAACAAAAAATCAACAAAGATTTACCCAAATCAAAAAATCAAATTCATAATTTTTAAAAATGCCTACTACGTCTACCATCTTTGTCCAATTTTGACTTTCTTGTAGCATCTTTGTCGCATTCATAATTTGGCAGTTGTAGTCTTGAGCGGATTCTCTAGCACAAGTTACTAAATCACTTTGCTCGCTTTAGCGGTTGAGTCTCTTCGAATCGTCTAGCTCTGCTAGCTTTCGGCTCTAGCGCAATTTTTGTTTTTCTTCTAGGCGAATACGATTTTGAGATTTTGCACGGATTCGTTATTCCATTACCCGAGAGACACTTCATAGACATATCTGACTATGAGTATGTTATAAATTAAACCTCCCATTCGTGGGAAACCCAAGATAGACGAATAATAGCAACTCATGTGCAAAACAATCTGTAGTGCCATGTGTGGAATGTGGATTGTCCTCATGCCATGAGTTTCCACATGAGTTTTGCACTGGGGTCTTTGACGGAACAATGTATATTTGTAACATTTCATTCCAAAAAGTGTATTTTTTTGGGTTTTCTGAGATAGTGTAGAACGGAGGTGGCAGGTCCGAAAGTTTATTTTGTTATGGGACTATCAGACCAGATTCGGATTTCAGCCCTCCGAAATTTGTGTATGGAGTACTTTTTTTTGTCTTGACCGCAATTAGCTATAGCACGCGGGGGGAGGTGGCAAATGGGACATAATGATTTCATTTATCCGAATGTTTTTGTTATTTGATTTTTTATGATTGTTGTTTTTTGTTTTAAATCATAACTTATTCATCATAATTTAAAAATTGTACAATATTTGCCTTTTAAATCGAATATGCATTTGACACCCGAGTTTGTATTAAGAATACACGTTTTACAAAAAAATAATCCATTTATTTAAAAATAAGCACACATTTTACAAAATTGATCCATTAAATCTTCTTCACCCGAATATTGACGAAATTCTTATAATATTATAAAGTTACATTTAAGGAATATCCTGCATCTTAATAAAATCCTATCCATTAAATAATGTGAACCTAAAAAATAACAAATTAAGTACAAATAAAAGTATCAATACATTCAATGTTATTAAGTCGAAAGCAATTAGATATACAATTTACAATATCACACGTTTAAACAAAATTAGACCCATTAAGTCATATGAATTCAAAATTAAAATAAGTTCATAACATATTAAAGGTACATGTAAAACATATAGCTAATAAATCAACCATGTTGTGCTCTGTGTCTTCGACACATATCCATCTCATTTGGAAATCTTGTTTCTTGACGGCGTCCTACTCGAGAAGTTCTACATGAGTATTTAGGGGGTAAAAAAATGAACTCATTTCCCGGCCACTCAATCATATTCAACAATGGCATAATATCACTTGAATGTGCAATTATGTAAGAACTCAATTTGTATACCTCTGGTATGAGTTGATCAATAGTGCAATTAAGAAAATGACAGACGTCATGCACATGGACACATGGCATCCCGTTCATCCTCCAACATCCGCAATCACAAACTCATCTCGCCAGATGTACCATAACAGGTGTTGCATTTTTTACAGCGACTGAGTACACTCCTGTGTAGTGGTTGTGTGGAAGAACTAGAGTGTGACATCTTTGTTCCCATCGTTGCATAATATCTTTCCGAATGTTGTCCAGAAAACAATATATATTCGACTTGGTGCCACATAATACCAGCAATACATTCTGCAAAGAGCTTGACTAGTTTGTCAAAAGTCGTCCAACAAGGGCAGTGATTGGTAGTTTCCTACATCCTATTAGAGCATTGTTGAATCTTCCCAAACGATTTGTCGTTATAATACCATAACGATAACAACTATCAAAACAAAGTGCGCACTTCCCTTGGGGAATGTCATTTAAATACTTGAATGCTCTCTCGTTAGTAACCCGAATTTGTTGCATGAAATGGTGAGATTCATTTATAATTGGAGTACTTCTCGCTTGCCAACACAACTTCTTTAGTTGTTTACTTTAAAATTGGGATATGAAATTGCTTCGTATGTGGCGAAGACAATAACGTCTCTGAATTCTAGGCAATTCTGGCACATTTCTAAATGCAGAATATGTAGCTACATGTCGATCGAAGATGATGCAAACATTCCGATGTGGCCATATGATGTGTGTCACAAGCAATTGTAAGAATCACGTCCAGCTAACACCATTCTAACTATCTACCGCACCTAATGCTAGAGGGTAGATTTCAAGGTTGGCATTCATTGCCATCACGACTAGGAGATGACCTTTGTACTTATCGTACAAGTGAGTTCAATCAATGGACACCACCGAAAGGCAGTTGTTGAACCCATCAATCACCGCTTTTATTGACCAAAACGCAAATTTAAATTTATTTGTACCTTGGGTGTTGGTGTTATCACTTTGAAGATCAATTATGCTCTTTGGGTTAGTATATGTCATTGCTTGTAAGAGTTTTGGGAGATTGTTGTAAGCCGTCTCCCAATTGCCCAACCGTTTATCTAGGGCGATTATACGAACATACCACGCATTCTTATAGCCAACATGAATGTTAAACTTGTGGTATATGTCATGCATTATTAGTTTGTACTATACTTTGATGTTATGTGAATGGTAGGAACCTTTTACAGAAGCGACCAGCTTACTTGTATAATCCGGGATGGAGTTATGACGAGGTTAATACTTCTTTGATTTCCACGAGTTTGTGCTCTTCACTTATGACGCTTAAATGTCCCACGAACATACCTCGTCATGGATGCAATTCGCCTTCAGTATTTTGCACATTTTGTCTCACTCCGAAACGCTCAGAATTCTTTCAAGTTTTGAAGTGAGACTTCTTCCTTGAGTTCGTCATATGATTTATATATAATTCCCACTTCTATTTGGTGTACTGAACGATATGCAGGTTCCACGAACGGATCCTCTTGGTTATGCGGGACTGTCCAAGATGAGTCACAAGTATCATTACTATCTACGGAAACGCTCTCCTCTTCCGAAAATAACAGATAGTTATAGTCGAGTCATCTACATCATCCACGTCCTTTTGTGGCGGATCCATATAAACCTTTGAAGGACCATGGCTTGATGATAATGGCTCTCGAGTGCGCCACCGTGATGGGCCCCAATGCAATAGAATAACCACTTCAGTGTTTTTGACATCAATGAAATAACTCTAACTGGTCGTATACATTTGTAGCTATTTGCACAAAATAGTTCCACGAGTCATCATTGTGTATGGGCCATGACATTGATGCAACACACATGCCGTCTCTAATTTGTGTGGGAAATTTTCCATGAATGGTTTTTATTTCATCTAAACCATCATGGGAAATCTCAGTAACAATATGCTCACATAGTGTTGAATAGCTAACATCGACACTCAAAAAAGTACCACATTTGGAAATGAAAAGTAGTTGACTTTGTTGTCATAATCGGTTAATACCTCATTCCAATGAACAAGAACTATGTTCTGCTCCCTAGACATTCTTAATTGTGCAGTGAGTGATAGAATGAGATATGCAAGTCATAGAAATGAGAGTTGTGAGTGATAAGAATGAGTGTGTGAAGTATATGACATTGTTTACTATATAAGGTTATTGAGGTAGTTGAAAAGTAATGACGTTAGTTGGGAGTAGGTGGGTAGGTATTCAGAGATATTTTGTCTGATCAGGAATATTTTTATCTGATAAAGTGTTTTATTTATCTGACCAGAGACATTATTAAGGTGGTTGAAAGTAATGACTTTAGTTACGGAGTAGGTGGGTAGGTATTCAGAGATATTTTATTTGACCGCGAATATTTTTATCTGACCAGAGACATCATTGAGGTGGTTGAAAGTAATGATGTTAGTTGCGGAGTAGGTGGGTAGGTATCCAGAGATATTTTATTTGAACGGAATTTTTTTTATCTCATAAAGTCTTTTTATTTGACCAAAGACATTATTGAGGTGGTTGAAAATATAATTGATTTAATAATACAAACGATAACTACTTTGATTCGTCTGAATGTGACTCCCGATACAATGTAGTGACTTTCATTTCCACAACGTTGATTAGAAATCTCTCGTCTCAGACAAACATCAACAGTAGGTTGGGTGCTCGGCACTTCCGTCTCTATGGTATCGGACCCAAATAAGCCGATCATCCAATCCGTCAGTGTATAGACAAAGCCAAGTCTGAGATCATATGTTTGATGTTGACTACCTTGAACATCTAGCAATGAAGTGTCATTGAATATAGGAATGTATGGACTGGTGGATATGGAGTACACATATGGTTCATGGGTTGGGGAGGGATGATATGAACTGGGTTATGTGGAATGAAAATGAACATGTGCATCATCAGGTGTTTCATCATCCCCCATCCCGCCCCAACGTAACCCCTTCCAAATAGCCTTCAGCACGTGGGAGCGTCCACCCTACGAGCAGGGCGTGGGGGACCATGAGCAACGGGAGGATCTGTAACACCCCGGCTCGCAGGACCCAAGACAGTTACTCCAAACCTCTAGTATTGTCCTCACAAACCATCACTAGCCTTAAACACGCATTTTGTCCTCATTCGTGCACGGTCTGAGAAACTTTCTAGAAGGTCACCCATCCTAAGACTACTCCCGTGCAAGCACGCTTAATGTAAAATTCTTAGCTAATGAGCTTCTTTAAAAGGAGATGCATCTTGTTGGTATCAGTAGTACTGTTAATCCTTTCAAATTAATCTCAAGTATTACAGGATCAACATCTACAACTTTCATGTGATGATGTCATGATCAATCGCTTCTTCTGCACCAAGTCGTGTAAGACACTCTACAGTGTGTGTGATGTCATCTAGATCGCCTCTAACTCATAATCGGCGAATAATGTCCCCAAAAATTGAATCTACAATATGCATCATACTTTATAAATTGTGTCATATAATTTATTAATAGAATTATGAGTTAAAACGAATATTTACTGCAAAAGCCACTTATGGGTGAGATGGAACTAATCCCACAATGAGATGGTTAACATACAAGTTCGTAAGCCATCGTTTTCCTATATTGTGGTGCCACGTGTGATACTCCTCACTAACCATGGGACCTATCTGTTAACCCACTGAATGGAAATAATATATCCCAACGTAATGTCCATGTTTCAACTAAATTGTCCATCACTCGTGATTCAATATAGTGGTAATGGTGCCCTCCCACCACCGGATTCGGTCGATCCTGAAAGACCCTGAATTGACGACAGAACCTCCTAGGGTAGTGCGCCTCAGAAAATTGTGCAAAAATCAACGGGACCTCTGTAACCCACAAATCGTTCGCAACAGTGCAAGGCCCATAACAGATAGGGGGTCCATTGGAACTGCAAAATATCACCCGTTTTTGTAAGTACACTTAACAAATTATATCATTTAATTTATTGGAATTGAATGTACCATGTTAGAATATGAATTGTACATGTAACAAGTTATATTGCTCCGAAGTATATCTCACCTTCCGTCATCTGATCTACTTGGTCCCTCTATACCCGTATCGAAAATTTGTTTGTTTACTACCAGTCATGTTCACATGCCCACGTACTTTAGTTTCCATGAACAATAATATAACTTAATAAATAACATAATCAACAATTTGTTTATCTAAATTATACCTAAAAACATATGGAAAATCCAGTATAGTCCAATGAGATATGACCTTAGAGCCGAACCATCGACAACCTCTCTCATATGCCTAGATTTGTGGAAGGGTTAAACATCCTTTAATCTGGGCCTTGACCGCCTTACACATGATGTGGTACAAATAGGCCAAGACCACTGAGCCTCAGCTTCACTGGCGCGCATCTACTAAGTTGCTCTGCAACAACTCCAAGAAGTACCCGCTCGACATGTTCCCCACTAGTGGTAGGGAATAACGAACCGCCTAACAACTGCCAAATGAGGGCCCTGGTGTGTTGAGTCACCTCGTTCTTGTTGCTCCAAGCGTTAATGGAATGGGGGTGAATATTCATTATTTTTATGGTAGGTGAATATTTAAATCGTCATCTTCTTGTATAAAATCGACATAATGTCCACACACCTCTGCAACCACGTTACCTTCTCACCAGTCATGGGACCAATGACTGGTATGTCGCCAATAGGCAACCCCAACAACACGTGTACGTCCTGCAAAGTCAATCCTATCTCACCAAAGAGAAAATGAGATGCATGTACCTCAGGTCTATACCTCATCTAATGCAATCACAAGGAACCAATCTAACTGCAATTGTCATATGCTCTCGACACCGTGAAATCCAAATGTTCTCAACAACCGTACCACCCCAGGATGACTCAAACCCTCATTGTAGGCACACAACAAATGTGATGACACCTCAGTTTGAAAAGAATCTGGAAGTGGCACCTCGAAATTTGTCCTGTGTCAGGGCCCTCAACTACTCCTCTATTTCGGATTACTACCGAGGGAATGACCAAACATGCCAGATTTCGAGCAAGTGTTTCCAAATAGCGTAGATTCGATTTTTTGACAAAAAGGTGATATTGAGGGCAGTAATCTGAAATTGAGGAGTGCAATTGTTGAGGGCATTTGGATTTCATGGTGTCGAGAGCATATGACAAGTTCAGTTAGATTGGTCCCCTGTGACGACGTTAGTGGAGAGGTGGAGACCCGAGGAACATGCATTTCATTTGCCCTTTGGTGAGGTAGGATTGACTTTGCAGGACGTACAAGTGTTGTTGGGGTTACCTATTGACGATATACCACTTACTGGTCCCACAACTGCTGAGAAGGTAGTGTGGTTAGAGGTGTGTGAACATTTTGTCGATTTTATACTAGAAGATAACGATTTAAATTCACCTACCATAAAAATAATGAATATTCATTGCATTCCATTAATTGTTTGGAGCAACAAGAATGGGGTGACTCAATACACACTAAGGCCCCTCATTTGGTAGTTCTTAGGTGGTGTGTTATTCACTATACTCGTGGGAACATGGCTAGCTAGTACTTCTTGGAGTTGTTGTAGGGCAACTTAGCAGATGTGCGTCGATGGAGCTGGGGCTCAGCGGTCTTGGCCTATCTGTACCACACCATGTGTAAGGCGGCCAAGGCCCAGATTAAACCAATTGGAAGATGTTCAATCCTTCTACAGATCTAGGCATGGGAGAGGTTACCGATGGTTTGACTCCAAGGTCATCTCCATTAGACCGTATATTGGATTTTCCATATGCTGCTAGATATAGTTTAAATAATCAAATTGTTATTTATGTTAATTAGATTATCTTATTAAAATATTTTATTTATGTTTTTTTTCTTTTTTTTATGTTTTAATTTATGTTATTTATTAAACTATATTATTGTTCATGGAAACTAAATGTAGGTGGGTGGGTGAACATGATTGGCAGCAAACAAACAGATATTCGATACACGTATATAGGGACGAGCTACATCGGATGACAGAAGTTGAGGTATAATTTGGAGCAATATAATTTGTTACATGTACCATTCAAAGTTTACATGATACATTCAATTCCAATAAATTAAATGATACAAAGTATAATTTGTTACGTGTACTTACTAAAAGGGTGATATTTTGCAATTCCAATGGACCCCCTATCCGTTGATGGACCTTCCACCATTTTGCACTGTTGTGAACGATTTGTGGGCTGCAAAGGTTCCATTGATTTTCGTGCAATATTCCGAGGCGGACTACCCTTACAGGTTATGTTGTCGATTCAGGACCTTTCAGGATCGACCCAACCCGATGGTGGGAGGATACTATCACCACTATATTGGATCACGATTGATGAACATTCTAGTTGTAGCATGAGCATTACATTGAAACAAAGTATTTCCACTTCAGTGGGTTAATGGAGGTCTCATGGTTGGTGAGGAGTATCACACGTGGTACCGCAATATGAACCTGTATGTTGACCGTCCCACCGTTGGATTTGTTCCTGCTCACCTACAAGCGGCTATTGCGGTAAATATTTGTTTTAACTCATAATTTTATTAAAAGTTATTTGACACAATTTATAAAATATGATGCATATAGTAGATTCAATGTTTTGGGGAGATTATTCACCGATTACGAGTCAGAGACGATCCATTGACATCCACACACGCTGTAGAGTGTCTTACACGACTCGGTGCAGAAGAAACGATTAATCATGGCATTATCACATATGAAGCTACAGATGTTGATCCTTCCGCTGCTCATCGTCCCCCACACCCTGATCGTAGGAAGAACGCTCGCACACATAGAAGGCGATTTGGACGAGGTTACGTCCGATCGCAAGGTGGGATGGGGGATGATGGCACACCTGATGATCCACGTGTTCATTCTCATTCCACACAACCCAGTTCATACCATCCCTCTCCAGCGCATGAGCCATATGTGTACTCCACACCCCACTAGTCCATACATTCCTATATTCAGTGACAGTTCATTGCCAGACATCCAAGGTAATCACCATCAAACGTATGTTCCTAGACCCGACTTTGTCTATTCACCGGTGGATTGGATGATCGACTTATTTGGGTCTGAGACCGCAGAGATGGCAGGACCGATTCAGCCAACCCATTGTTGAGGTTAGGTTGAGAAGGGAGACTCGCAATCGAAGTTGTGGAATTGGATGTCACTACATTGTGTTGGGTCGGGAGCCCCATTCAGGCGAATCGAAGTAGTTATCAATTGAAGTAAATTATAACATTGTAGCTTTATATTGAATTTATTATATTTTCAACCACCTCAATTATTTCTCTGCTTAAATAAAACAAAGAGTATCACATAAAAAATTTCCGTTCAGATAAAATACCTCTGAATACCTACACCACATACTTTGCAACTAACCTTATTATTTTCAACCAACTCAATAATGTCTCTGGTCAGATAAAAAAACACTTTATCAGATAAAAATATTCTCGATCAAATAAAATGTCTTTGAATACCTATCCACCTACTCCGCAACTAACATCATTACTTTCAACCACATCAATGATGTCTCTGGTCAGATAAAAAAATACACCTCATCAGCTAAAAATATTCCCGATAAAAAAATCTGAATACCTACCCACCTACTTTGCAACTAATGTCGTTACTTTCAACCACCTCAATAATGTCTATGGTCAGATAAAAAAATACACTATCATATAAAAATATTCCATATCAGATAAAATATCTCTGAATACCTACACACCTATTCCGCAACTAACACCATTACTTTTCAACAACCTCAATAACCACATCAACCAAACAATGTCATGTATTTTATCCATCTCTAACACTCACTATAAAAGGAATACTTCAGACGCCCATTCTTATCACTCACAACTCTCATTTCTATCAGTCACCACAAATAAGAATGTCTAGGGATCAAAACATAGTAGTTCTTGATCATTATAGTAGGGTATTAACCGATGTTGACGACAAAGTCGAATACTCTTCATTTACAAATGTGATACTTTTTTAAGTGGCGATGTTACCTACACAACACTATGTGAGCGTATTATTAATGAGATTTCTCGTGATGGTTTAGATAAAATAAAAACCATTCATGGAAAATTTCCTACACAGACTAGAGGTGGTGTGTGTTTCATAAATGCCGTGGCCCATACACAATGACGAGTTGTGGAACTATTTTGTGCAAATAGCTTCCGACGTGTACGACCAATTGAAGCTATTCATTGATGCCAACAATACAAAAGTGGAGATTTCATTGCATGGGCCCCTTCTAGGTGGCGGCGCAATCGAGAACAATTACCATAAAACCACGGTCCTTCAATGATTTATATGGATCGGCCACATGAAGACGTGGAGGATGAAGATGATCCCAACTATAACTATTTATCATTATCGGAAGAGGAGAGCGCTTTTCCGAAGATAGTTATGATGGTAATGACTTGTCTTGGGCTGTACCACATAACCAAGAGGATCCGTTCTTAGAACCTGCACACCGTTCGGTACACCAAATAGAAGTGGGAACAATATATAAATCGTATGACGAACTCAAAGAAGAAGTCTCACTTCAAAACTTGAAAGAATTTCGAGCATTCCAAAGTGAAACAAAACGTGCTAAATACTGGAGGGTGAAATGCATTCATGACGAGGTATGTTCATGGCACATTCAAGCGTCACAAGTGAAGAGCACAAACTCGTGAAAAGTAAAGAAGTATCAACCTTGTCGTAACTGCATTCCGGATTATACAAGAGGTCGGAGTGACAAACTCCTAACAAGTAAGATCAACGCTTCTATAATAGGCTATACGATTCACATAAAACAGGAGTATAGCATCAAACTAATAATGCATGACATATAACACAAGTTTAACATTCATGTTGGCTATGAGAGAGCGTGGTATGCTCTCGTATATTGACCTTCGAGAAACGATTCGACAATTGAGAGATGACTTACAACAATCTCCCAAAGCTCTTACAAGCAACGTCATATACTAACCCAGGGAGCAGAATTGATCTTCAAAATGATGACACCAACACCCAAGATACATATGAATTTAAATTTGCGATTTGGTCAATAAAAGCAGCAATTGATGAGTTCAATCACTGCCTTCCGGTGGTGTCCATTCATGGAACTCAGTTTTACGGTAAGTACAAGGGTCATCTCCTAGTGCGGTATATAGTGAGAATAGTACTAGTTGGACGCGGTTCTTACAATTGCTTGCGACACACATCATATCACCACATCGGAATGTTTGCATCATCTCCGATTTACATGCAGCTATAGATTCTACAACACAAATACGTTATTGTCTTCGCCACATAAGAAGCATTTTAATGTCCCAATTTTAAAGTAAACAACTAAAGAAGTTGTGTGGGCAAGCGGAAAGTACCCCAATTGTTAATGAATTTCACCATTTCATGGAACAAATTCGGGGTACTAACGAGTGAGCATTCAAGTATTTAAATGATATTCTCCCAGAGAAGTGGGCACTTTGTTTTGTTAGTGATTGTCGTTATGGTATTTTAACGAAAAAATCTTTTGGATAGTTTCAACAATGCTCTAAAAGAATGTAGGACATTGCCAATCACCGACCTTGTTCGAGCAACTTTTGACAAACGAGTCAAGCTCTTTGCAGAACGTCGTATTGCTTGTATTATGTGGCACCAAACCAGATATCGTTTTCTGAACAACATTCGGAAAACAATTATGCAACGATGGGAACAAAGATGTCACACTCGGGTGTCAAACGCATATTCGATTTATGAGACAGATATTGTACAATGTTTAAATTATGATGAATAAGTTATGATTTAAAACAAAAAACAACAATCATATAAAAACCAAATAACAATAACAATTCGGATAGATGAAATCCTAACGTCCCATTTGCCACCCCTTGCTATAGCTAACCGGCGACAAAGACAAAAAAAGTTACTTTATATACAAATTTGGAGGGCTGAAATCTGAATTTGGACTGACAGCCCATAACAAAATAAACTTTCGTACCTACCACCTCCGTTCTGTACTATCTCAGAAAACAAAAAAAAATTACACTTTTTGGAATGAAATGTTACAACTTACAAATATACACTTATCTGTCAAAGACCCATTACTGCCCTCTGTTTCACCCCTTTTTTGTCAAAAAAAAAAACTGAATCTACGCTATTTGGAAACACTTGCTCGAAATCTATTGTGTCTCGTCATTCCCTTAGCAGTTGCGCGCCGAACTTGCACGACTGTGTTAAACAAGAAAGCGATAATAACCTGAATCTGAATGAGAAGCTATAGCGCCTGGTAACCCCGACATGTGGTGGGCTCTGCACTTTCTCTATCATACGATTCCTCCCAAATATCATTCAAAAATTCACAATTAGTTTTAAAAGTTCAGGAAATAAATGGAATTTTAGTTCTTGAATTTTCTGGATCAACCCGAATTGTCAATGCCGTCCACACCTCCATCATTGGCTGATGGCGGACGTTGTTCTCCACCAGCCCTAGGTCTGGACTATTACCCCAAATCTCGCACCATTAACGTTGAAGGGTTATCACCTAGATCTCGTTGCAGCTCTCCATGTTCCAATCGCTCTGGGTCTCAATAGTCATTGATCCAGGTCGTAGCCATCGTCACCAGCAAAGTTAGAGTTGTGGCCTCAATCAGCCATCACTACAACGGTCATCATCCCAGCACGCACTGCCATTCCGCAAGAGTCGACCTAGTTCATTCTCATTGCCAAAAGAAATTTTTTTCCATTGCACAGATTCATGTCACACTGCCTGACCCCGCTGGAAGTGACCCAAGCAGCAATAGTCCCAAGCAGCAATAGTTCCAACATCCCCCTTATATTGTCTCACGACAACCAACGATGAAGATCAATGATGTTTCCAGGTGCCCTAGGGGTCTCAACTAGAGACGTTCATGTGTGAGGACCACTCCAACCTCACTGATCACCAAGGGTTGTATCTCTCTCTTGCCATCATATCGTTACTGCTAACCGAAGGAGGATTTACCACCATCATGCATTTACTTTGTTGGAGTCGGACAACATTTGGGTCCAAACCATCCTATACATGGAATACGGCCTAACCTAATTGTTCAAAGCAGATCAACTCTCCTTTTGACGAGGTTGTATGTGCTCGGCATGTTAACGGGATTGCACGATTGCAATTGACCATTTAGGAAACACTATTAGGATCTCTGTCCACTAAAGTTGATGATCACTCAATATGTCGTGCCGTTGTATGCGCAACACTCACACACCCAGTGTAGCGATTCTCGATGTCGATCACAAGGATTAATACGAGTGATGAGACGTCTGGTCCTTCTGATTGCCTGCGTGACCGGCCATGACTTACCAACGTGCATGAGAGACCAGATATCGAACACCATGCGTTTTGCACTCGTTACACCTTGCATTATGCATCATCTATTCGTGCATTATTCATTGGTGCATCATCTAATTATTTGGCAGTAGAAGAAGACTATCAGATTTCATAGTCAAGTAAACAACTAGGTCACTCAAGATTTAGAGGCATCCCAAGTGAGGCAGCTCAAGATTTAGATATTTAATGGCAAGAGAAAGCGAGGCATCCCAAATGATTCCTTCACCTTTAATTCCTTCAAGTGGCATGCCCACTACAAATTCTTATGCAATCTTCAAATGATCAAATTATTTTGAAGTTTGGGATTAGCCGCTTCAGTCAAGGTGACCATAAGACCGACCTCCGGTTTACATGTACGCGAAAGGTCGCGCTGAGCCCCTCTCGTACATCTGTGGTCTGATGTTGCTGGCTAAACAACTCGCATATTTATTGATCCATCCTAGATCGACAGTGCGGCTACGTTGTGGTTGATCATGTGGGGCATTGCCCTTATGTTTGGTTGACTTCCGTTCAACTTTCGAAAAGGAAATAATCAGATTATTTCCTACGTATGAAACTAGATGTACAAATCAAAGCGGTGGAAAGACTAATCTTCGAGTCGTTTGAAAATAAAAGAGTAATCAGGATGCCGACCTCAGAGTCCATTCAGTGTCCGAGACCACTTGCCAAACTAATTGAAAATAAAGTGTGTGACTCGCCCTCATAGAGTCAACTTGCTTGTCAAACCGCTTTCCCGAGACCGCTTGCCAAACTGTTTGAAAATACAGTGTGTGGTTGTATTCAGTGTGTTGGTCAACTCCTTCCAACCACGTTGGGCGTGGTTAAGGTTGGCCACGCTGACCTTCCGCCACCTCCTGGCTGGATTGAGAGGCAGATTTCTGATTAGTTCTCCAAGTATTCTGGAAAATAAAAGAGAGAATTGATGGAGTATACCATTAGACATGGGAGATGCGTCGAAATGGGGTAGTCGTACAACATACCTAGAAGAAGGGTTTTCCCGGGAATGACAACATACCATTCATCCGACCCGGGAGGTCAGTCGTCTACTGATGACTTTTTCTAGTGAAAAAATTATAATGAAAACATAATGACACACACAAACACACACACATATGTATATATATGAGTAAAATAAAGATCATTTATTCAATAATTGGTAAGGTGTTCCCCAACCCTTACCTTACTCTCATTGGAATAACACCGGGATTAATAAAAAGAGTAAAATGAAGACGATATATAAATGTTTTAATTTTACATTGTTGTAACCATGAAATTGCGCACATAAACACATTTAGTCATAGTTTATTCATAAATATTACTTGAGCAATTTTATAAGAAAACCTCACAAATGAACTACGAAGTATGTTTTAGTCTTAATTAAGTAAACCCCATTTTATAATCCCTATTTTCAATTAATCTGACTTATCAACCAACTTTTTTACCAAACACGCAAATTTTGATTTAATGCGTTAAACTTTGTAATAATCAAAATTAGTAAGATTGAAATTACATTTGTGATAGAAATGTACTCCATGAAGCTACAATATGAGATTATTTTAATTATTCTTCATATAATTGCTTCTCTAATCTAATAATAAAAGATATTTTATATAAAGTTTTTTTTATAATTCAATAGATTTTGTATATTCAGACATTCAACCACTTGAGCCAATTTAGGCTGCGTTTGTATATCAGCGGATCCGCCAAAAATTAGAGGATTTGACCGTGTTGGCGTTTTGGACCGGCAAAACCGCTGGAAATTTGCGTTTGGTAAACAGCAGCTCAGGATAGCGATTCGTATGAATCCGCCGAAAACCAAAACGCTGGGAATTGGAGCGTTTAGGTTTTGGCGGATTGAAATCATTATTGAATTCACCCGATTGCCCTCGATTCATCTTCCTATTTTCCTATCGTGTCAGCTGCTTGAGGTATCGTGTTCAGCTAGACGGGGTCTGCTTTTTCTCTTCAGCAACAGATTTCCCTCTTCAAGGTATGTGTTAATCCCTCTCCTCTGGAGTAGTCCGTTTAATTTGTATGGAGAAGCCTCTAAATATTACCACTCGATTGATCTTACTGCTACATCTTTTGTGAAGTCTTCTTTTTTTGATTCCTTGTTATCACGTGTGGTGTGTCCAATATATGACCTTTATACTCTGCACTGGATTGTTCTTATTGTTGCCGCATGTTTTTTGGAATTTTTAAAAACATACCAAAAAATGTCATAACTATGTAAATATGTAATACTCTGCACTTCATATGAAAATACATGCCTTCCATGGCAAAATAAGAAATAACATACGTTCATATGATTTGTATGAATATTGCAATTTGTAATATCATATAGCTTTGTAATATCATTCGCTAAATCCGCTAACCCGCTAACCAACAATTTGACCAAAAATGTCCTAACTTTCCCATAAATATTGGCTATGAAAGGAGTAGTAATTGTTTCTCGAAACTTTAATACTACCTCCGTCCCACTATGTTTGGGACAAAGGAGTGTGGCACAAATTTTAAGAAAAAATGGAATTGTGTGGTTGTTGTTGAATTGATAAAGTGTGAATAAAGTAAGAATGAATTGTTACCACCCAAATATTGTCAAATATGATATGAGACAAACTTAATGGGACGGACGAAAAAGGTAAATTGGGACAAAGTTAGGGGGACGGAGGGAGTAATTATAAAGTGGTACTAGTACTAGTCAGGGAATCTTAACCTCACACTAGGCTAAAAACCAATGAAATTCAAACCAAGAAATACGGAGTAGTAAAGTGTCCAAAGGTTTAAAATATGCGAGTCCATCTTAGCTGAGATTATGTGAAGACGGGGAGTCTTACCTGAATGATTGGAAGAGTGGGCAGTCCCATATCATTGCGCACATTCATGAAAAACTTTCGCAGTCTATCCCCATACTTGTCGGCATCCTCAAGATCCACCGTGTCGCTCTCCCCCTGGTACCACAGGAGCGCCCGGATCTTATCTCCGCCGCGCGCCGCCGTCTTGCCCCGGCGTATCAGCCGGTTGAAGAGGTGGCCGCCGCGGGCCCACTCGCTAATTTTCGTCCCTCCGGCGGCGCAGGGGACCAACCCAATCACCCCAACGTTGCGGTCTTTGCTCAACAGAGACTGGGCAAAGGACATCCCGGGCCCGATTCCGACCGTCTTGTTCAGGTCTATGCCGGAGTGGAGCGGTTCTCGGGCCAGCTCCCACATCTGGGCCGGGTTGAGCCTGAGAACCGACGGGCTGGGCCGGCATTCAGGCGGGACGTAGCGGTCCCAGACGTCGTGGACCACGCCACCACGGCCAGCCATGTTGCTCTGTCCAGCGAGGAGGAAGACGCTGGTGGGGTGGGAAGACGAAGGGCTGCCGTTGTCGGCCAGATCTGCCGGTGTGGCGAGGGCGGCGCAACCCAGAATCAGGAACCAAAGAAAGGGAGCCATTGATTTGGGTTTGGGCACGTCGATTTTGAAATTAACTGTGGCAAGAGACGTACGTTCTGAAAGCGAGATGATGAGGAGAGCTTTCTGCTGGGAGATCGTACTTAATGAAGATGAAACTGACATCTTAGGCCTTATTGGAGAAATTTTTTATTTCAAACTTCACATGTGCTGATGTGCAATATTGCAATTTGCAAATAGAGTATATAATCGCAGTGATTTCTCATTAGCCAAGTGAATCTGCCTTTTCTGACAAATGAGATACCTATACGTTTATCTAAGATAATTAAAAGGGGTTGTGCTTGTGTACACATATTTTGACACACGTGTCTATTTATGGAGACAAATTGTCTACATATATATACTAGGTACTCTACTTTGACTATATTTTATTTATTAATGTAAGTGAATTATTTTTTTTTTGAAAAATATTGTTGAATTTGTCTCATTAGAAAGTTTCATAATCCGATTTTTTATTTTTTACTAATACAAAATTAAATATAATAACAGTCAAAGTTGTGCATTGACAAACGTGTAAAAGTGAATGTTGCAACTAAAAAAGAACGGAGGAAGTATATATAGATAACTCTGTGGGGCCTTTCAATGTTGACAATTCTGTTTGCGTAGACAGACAAATATATCAATGGTGTATACCAATAAACGTGTATACCAAGCATTATTCAATTAAAAACTTGGCAAAATTTCGCAAATAGATCAAGTAATATTACTTTTTTCATTTTGTTCTTATTTTTCAAAAATAGACTATTTAAAATTTTCTTTTCACAAACAGACCACTTAATTATATGATTTAATTAAAATCTTGATAAAAACACGATCCTAACTCTCTCTAGGAGCCCTCTTTACGAAGCGGCATCTCCCTGGATTTAGGGTTTAGGTTTTCCGAAAGCCTCAAGTGACTGGTACGACGGTAGTTTGATCGTGCGGATTCAACACAAAGTGGAGCGCAATTTTTTAGAGTACCGTTTCGTCTGTCGATCAACATGGATAATATGGTTCATCAATACAACAAGCTAAATATTGGTGAAGAGGAGAATGGCTTCAAAGATCTAATGGCTTAAATATGGTGTCCAGTTAGAGGAGTCTCAATCAAGGAGATTGAAAATAAGAGAGGTGAAGGGCTAAGCAAAGGAGAATACAGATCGGCGGTCCGTCTCCGTCCCAAACTTGTAGGAAGGAGTTTGAAGTATTTATCAGTTATTTTATTTTTTTATGATCTTATTTTCGCGTTATGTTTGTTTGTGTTGCAACGTTTTTTGATATCTTTCATTATAGGTCTACAATAACGATTGCAATTCTGCTAGATATTATGTTGTTAGAATGATCTGTATGACCTGTGATTGCTGTGTCACACCCGTTTGATGTTTAGCGATTCGTATTAATCTTTCAAGGATGACTGTTTCGAAGTCTAGTCATAGAGTTGATAGTGCTAGTTGTTTACAGATAGTTGTTGTCTGTGTTGATAATTTTGAGTTTGTTGTAATGATTCGAATATTAAAGATATTAATATAAGCGGTTTTTTCCTTTAAAAGAAATAGACCATGTATATAAAACTACATAAAACAAGATTGGATTTCATAGAAGCGTGCATCAAAATAGGTTGTTTTTGCATTTTTGATGGACTATTAGTACTTGGGAGAACAAGAATACATGACTTGTGCGTGATATTAAATTATCAACTTTCTTGTTTCCCTTAAATAGATGTAAACATGTAGTTCTGAAAGCCCGATAGCATTTCAATGTTATAAAGTATTAGGTCCCTCTACATTTTGATGATGCACCTGTAATAGACTAGAAGTTTGGTTTGATGTACTTTGTATTTTCTATTGTTTTAAAATTCTAAAAGCGAAAAGTACTCATACAAAAAAAAGTACTAAAAGAGAAAACTTATCAACAGAAAAAGAAAATGTATAAAAAAAAGTGAACATGAAATTTTGATCAACGGTAGCCCGCCAGTGAACTTCATAAGCCGACCACGTTGTCCAAACAAAAGGTAACCCCCCATAATTTTATCAACAACTTTGTCTCTAGCAGCAGAGTCAAATTAAAAAAATCACTGTTGATGGGACCCACGGTAGTTCTGAATAAGGGAAATGTAAAAACAATGGCCTGTTAAACACGGGCGGACCCAGAAAATTCATCTGGGGGGGTTCAAAATATTTTTTCGGGGGTGGAAATTATTTTTTTGAGGGGGCGAAAAATTATTTTTCGTATATATATGCACTACAAAATTGTTGGGGGAGCGGTAACCCCCTTGGGTCTCTACTACGGTCCGCCCCTACTGGTAAATAAGTGCAAAACATTACGAATGAAGTATATCATCTTTACATATTTAATTTTTACGGATTCCAGTATTATTTAAAAGAAAGGATTGCACAAATTTTTTTGTATGTGACCCTCAAACAATTGAAGTATTAATGAGCGACTGAAATATTGTTTGAAAATCAAAAGGAAAGTATGAAGAAGAATTTCATATATTCAACCCATACTCCTCGAAATACTTCAAAACCGTAAAGAGGTAGTATAAATACAAAAATGTGATGCATCATGCATGCACACCATATGAAGACAAAAGAGATTCATACTCTTCAATAGTCAATCAAGTGGGTCAATCAAAGGTAAAGATTGAATCTCTTAAGCCAACGAGATATATTCAACATGAAATGGTCTATAAATATAGAAGAAGTGTAAAGCAAAAAAGTAGAGAGCTAGAGCATGCAACACTAGTTTATATGAAGATCTAACAAAGAGAAAGTGTAAATCTATCACTTCTCTCTAAGCTCACTCCACTTTTAAGCTCTTAGACTAGTTCATTCAAAAATGTATATTTAGAGATTGATCTTAGTTGGGAGTTAGATTACCTTGTTAATCGATAAGTTATAAAATCTTTGGAAGGCATCCAAAGTGTGGGTAGGATAGGATTGAATAACTTTTGAATCACTCAGGGTCATTAATTAATGAAACGCTTAATGAAAGAGTAATTTAGAGTGGTGTTGTCCTCCTTGTGAAAACCTGACAATCTAGACCTGTGATCAAGACTAGATTGGACACTAAGTGTATTGGATTGCATAACTTAGGGAGTGTTTGGAACTGATTCTGCTTCTGCTTCTTTTTTAAAGTAGACGCATGATAAGAATCAGTTTTCAGAAGTTGGTCTTCCCCAGCTTCTAAGAAGTTGATTCTATGAGTAAATTAGAGCACCAGAATCACGTACTTCTGCACTTAGCTTTCACCCTAACACTCCAACTTCTGCTGTCATGGATATAGGATGATTATACCACATTTGAACCAACATAACTCATTGTGCCATTTAATTTCCAAGTTCACTCAAACACACTTATCATCTCAAAGTCCTACAAGTTTATTTTTCACGAAGCAACTTTCTCAAAGACACCTAAACTGCATTAATACAAACTCAGTTTGTATACCCAGTTAAGGTGAACATAAATTCATCAAAATTGTTCTCACCAAAGCAAGCTTTAAATACGGAAGCAATATATTTCTTCCTTATTGCAATTTTTGTTACACTTTCATTTTGGATATATGTTTTAATTCTTGCTATACTTCATTTATTATATCTTTTTCCCTTTAAAAATACTCAATTACTCTCACTCCTACAACGTAACTTTAGAGATATGTAGTACTTTTTTACTTTTTATTTTATGTTTCATAGTTCATACTTGTCCATATCTCTTTTACTTTTCCAACATTATTCATTATTCCTACAACTTATCTCTTAAATATTGTGTCAAATTCTATTGTAGCAAACATTTTGACTTATCTCAAGAAACATTTTTCTATTAAAACACTTTGCATTTCGACTTATCCCAAGTTTATTTTCTAATAGAGCGGATTGCATTTCTTATACCCTTTATTTATACTAATTCTTTAATTGAAGAGTTTTATTTATACCCTTTATTATACTAATAATGAATTCAAAATTGAAGAGTTTACATTTGATGCTACATGCGATTGCATTTCTATTGAAGCAAGTTGTATTTTCATACATGTTAATATGTTAGGGAAAACTGTCAAATAGGTCCTCGAACTTTCATAAAAAGGTCAATTAAGTCCTTCTATAGAAGGTTCTGTCCGGCCGTCGCGATTTGGGGCAGTTCCCGGTAAAGTTTTTTGATGAAATTTTCTGAGCATCTTATTCACCAAGTCTAGTTTACTCTTACCAAATTTCAGCTAAAAATTCAATCGGAAACACATTCAAATTAATTCTTGAAGATAACTGCGCATTTTTGCATTCTCGAATTAATTTGAATGCGCTCCCGATTAAATTTTTAGCTGAAATTTGGTATGAGTAAACTAGACCTGATGAATAAGATGCTCAAACAATTTCATCAAAAAATTCCACCGGGAACCGCCCCAAATCGCGATGACCGGACAGAGTCTCCTATAGAAGGACTTAATTGACTTTTTTATGAAAGTTCGATGACCTATTTGACAGTTTTCCCAATATGTTATTTACATTTTATTTATATGGGGATTGGAGAGAATAACGGTTGGAGGGAAAATGTCCTAGCGAGGATCGCGTTGGTTCAATGTAATTATTTTAGGTCAAGGAGTATGATGCTCACCATATATAGACAACTCTCACAATGTAGCGTCTAGGATGAAAGGGAATTTACGGAGGATATGTTTCTAATTGGATTGATTTCGTCTCAAACCAGACTATCAGACCAAATTATATCATATTAAATCAGATCAATTTTGAGAGTTGTAAAACACACATAGAACTGAAATCGCCTACCAAATCAGATCAGACTAATTTAGATTATATCAAATCAGACTTAATACATTAGACTAGACGAGACCAAAAAAATAAAATACAATTAATTTTTTTTGCATATCCTTTTAAACCTATTATAGTATTTGCTCCAGTTAATGCCAACATCCTTGATTGGGATGAGACTCGAACTCGTGACCTCTTCTTTGGGAGATAACGGTGATGTCATCAGACCACAATGTGCTTATCATAATTCTTTGAAATATTCTCTATTAAATTCAAATCGGTTGAACATAGAGTGAGAATAACGAACAGCAATTTGAGATACCCAGTACTCGACTACAACACAATCGTTGTATCGTAACAAGGAGAAATACGAGTTCAAGTTAGACGGGAGAATCGACATGGATAACGATGGATACAGCTTCAAACACATTCATACAAGTTCAAACACAACTTTTTCCTACTAATAATTTATTTGACAAAAACTCAAAACACTTGCTAGGCAGTAGACATATGAATATTTCGTTTCATTTTCTTATTTCTTTATACCCATATCAACGGAGTAACATTTTTTTCAAAATTTTGGACATCTGTTTGATCAGATGTGTTTGTCAAATTAGGTCAACTATCAATACTGAATAGTCAAAAGAATTCTCATCGGATCACAATCAAATATCCAGTAATCAATGCCTTGAATCAAACAAAACAAAACCTAACATACCAATATCTTTAATTCAACCCAACCATGTAAGAGCATCTCCAATTCTATAATATCCACGGTGCACATGTGGCATGATTGATAGCCACATAATTATTAGCAAATAAATTATTTCTCTCCTTATTTGAATGATTTTATACAATTTTGGTAAGTTTTTCCTGCAATGTCAACAACAATGTCAACATTAGACGGTCTCCTTGACATTGTGGAGAAAAACTTACCAAAACTGTATAAAATCATTCAAATAAGGAGAGAAATAATTTATTTACTAATATTTATGTGGTCATCTCTCATGCCACGTGTGCACCGTGCACATTGTACCATTGAAGATGCTCTAAACTATTGGCTTGTCCAAGTTTATATTTTGAATGTATGAAGTGCCCGTTTGGTAACTGTGAAATTGATTAAATTGATTGATTCTATTGAATGTTATGAAGTTCTCGTTGAATTGGTTAGATTGACTGATTCTGTTGATTTATGAACAAATTATATTTAAAATATTTTTTATTAATAAAATAAAGGAAAAAAATGCTCCGTAAAAAATAGCTAAAAGAATCTTTTATATTAACTTCAGTCAATAATGTGAGAAAAGTAACTACAACCTTATTTTATTATTATTAGACAATCCTATCACATGAAATCAATACACGTTTAATGAAAAAGTTGGTTATTTAGTTGGATTAGCGCAAAAGCATATCACCAAACAGGCTCCAATTAGATTTGTGAGTCCCCACCCACCCATTTCTTATTTTCCGGGTAATGATAAATCATTCTGAATCCAACTTCCTGATTTCCTTCCTTTCGAATCCCCGCGATTTCAGTAACGCCTGAGTCATACGTGTCCACTCGCATATCCCACAGCTCGACGCGTGTCCCATGCCAACTGTGCTCGTAACCGTCAACTCGCCGTCTCCCCGTTTATATCACCCGCCCAATTCCTGGGCAGTTTTGGATTTGGTTATGGAATCGGATCGGGTCAAGGGTCCTTGGAGCCCCGAAGAGGACGAGCTCTTGCAGAGGCTCGTGGAGAAGCACGGCCCGCGCAACTGGTCACTCATCGGCAAATCCATTCCCGGCCGGTCCGGGAAGTCCTGCCGGCTCCGGTGGTGCAACCAGCTCTCACCCGAAGTGGAGCACCGGCCGTTCACGCCGGAGGAGGACGAGACTATAATCCGGGCCCATTCTAAGTTCGGAAACAAGTGGGCCACCATCGCCCGTTTGCTTACGGGTCGGACGGATAACGCCATTAAGAACCACTGGAACGCTAGCCTGAAGCGCAAATCGGCGGCGGGACTGCCCGATTCTCCGCCGGGTCAGCCGTTGAAGAGATCCTCTGTTTCGGGCCTCGGGCCGAATTCGGGCAGTCCACGGGAATCCGGTTTGAGCGGGGAGAGATTCTTTCCTCCATTCACGGTGACCGAAATGCCCGACCCGCTCACCGCTCTCAGTCTCTCTTTTCCCGGGCCAAGCCGGGATGCGAATCAGGTAACCGGAAACAATAATATTCCGCCGGTTTCTTTTCCCCATTCGGACGCGCCACCGCCACTTCAAACGGTCGGGAAATATCCTCTGTTCAGCCCGGCGTTTTTGACGGAGTTGCAGAAGATGATCAGGAGAGAGGTGAGGAATTTCATGACCCACAATGGGCAGCTTCCCACCGCAGAGGAGGGTGAACCGATTCAAATGCAGTGAAATGGGTAATGGGCTTCTGAAATCGGAGTTGTTTCACCTTTGTTCGGAGTATTCTGCCGCGGTATATTTTTGCAGATGTGCGAAAATAGGGTATAAAAAAGTAATTTTTAAAATGGAAATGGAAGAGAGGTTGTGTCTTTACTCCGTATCTTTTTTACCGTAGTATTAGGCTTGTCAATGATTTTCACTAAAGATGTACCGTACTCCCTCCGTCCCAGAAAATTCTTCCAACTTTCCTTTTTGGGACGTCCCAGAAAATTCTTCCAACTTCACCTTTTTGATTATTTGTGTGGCTCACATTCATTTCACTTTTTTCTTACACAACTACAACCACACATTTCCACTTTATTCACACTTTCTTAAACTGCGATCCAAGTCAAACTTGGAAGAATTTTCTGGGACGGGGGGAGTATAAAAATAGAAATTAGCAAATTCATTTCGAGATTAGAGTAAAAAGGCTATGTTTAAGAGACCTGGGCCGGCCGGGTCGACCCGGTTCTGATAGTTAAAAACCTCAAAATGACCAAAACCCTGAAAAGCCCGATCCCCCGGATCGAAAAAACCCGGACAACCCGGAAAAACCCGGTTCTGAACTTTTTTAAAAAAAGATTTTTCTTTTGTTTTTACGCATTTATCTTTACAAATCAATCATATTGCAACATTAAGAGGACATTAATCAATCAATACCCTAGATGCAAAAATTATGGGGTATATTAAATTATTTATGTATCTATTCAGGAAAGGAATTTATAAAGAGTATCAAATTATATTATAATGTACCAATACAAATAACAAATCACATTATTTATTCTAATAGCCTAATGATGTTTTCTTTTGGACGGTTTTAAGTCCCAGACTATATCAGATCAGACCAGACTGACCAAACTTCCGTAGTTACAAAATAAATAGACACCAGATCAGACCAGCAAATTTCAGTCCAAAAGAAAACATCTTAATTAGACCAAAATTATTGATTATTATAATCACTACGAGTATAAATATTTTTTATTTAGTTTTATATATAATTACTCCGTATATGTTTATTACGGATCCGGAACCTCTGCCATACTTCAAAGCAAGACACGGTGTCCGGCCCTCGGGAACCACCCGATCAAAAGATGGATGGTCGGAGATGTTGAAGTGCAGATCCCCCGCCACTCTTCTCCCACCTGACGGTCCTCTGCGCGCAAGGCACTCTGCCGTGCGACAGAGGATCCTAATCCGTTAATTACTTCCTTTGTCCCAAAAACAACTTCACAGTCACTATTCATTGGTCAACTTGAATCACTCCTAATCTTTTACTTTATATATCAATTTTTATCAAATTGAAATTTTCTTGATCAGTCTTTGTAGCGGTTTTAATGTAGTTTCTGAATATGTAAATTTTATTTACTAAAAATAATCCGAGTGTGAACAGGGATCAAGTTGCTTTATCGTCAGTCGAGCATCGTAAACCGAACGAGAAGTTAATTTTTGGATGGAGGTAGTATTATACAAATGTTGACCGGTTTCCTAGTGTTGATAGGGTTGGCCCACCCGAGTCCAGGTTGACGCGTGATCCAATCATGTAGCTGGATCACTTCCCAATCCGATTTTTAGAAAATAGTAAAATACTACGTATAAAAGAGCAGTTTTTGTTTAATCTCATCTAATTTTGCTTGTTTGAGTCGAATTAATATGGAAATATAAAAGAGCAGTTGTGCTTTACGGCTTTACCTCATATGATCTCGTTTTAATTAATTAATTTTGTTAAGTCTGAACTTGTTTGGAACGAAATCTAGTCCAATTATAAGTATTCTTCCTATTTATTCATAAGATCTCTTTTCATAGTTGGCTTGAGGTTCCTGCTTCTCGATCTTTCTTTAATAACGACAATTTGCTCCTCGAACAAGTCTAGGGTTTAGTTTTATGGACAATTTGCTAGCATTGAAGGCGGTCCCTAATTTTGATTTTGAAAGATTTGCAAGGATAATGACTTTCAACTCTCTCTATTTCTCTAATATTGTTCCATTTTTCTTTTTTGGAAAATTCCACTATAATGATCACATATCAAATTGGTAAAGTTTGTGTGTATTTAAATTATTTCTACTTTACTTTTACTTTATAAATTTAATACGAGTAATAATCACATAAACTCACTTTTTTAATAGCCTCAGATCTCAGTGTTTATGGGACGGAGGTAGTAATAGTATTTTTATGTTATTACGTAGAACACACAAATTTCAAGGGAATAGAAATGGAATTTCAGTTGTCACCATGCTGAAGTTGTGCCGCTCCTATGAATCTGTGCTGCCCCTAAGAGCATCTACAATGCTACAATATAATGTGCACGGTGCACATGTGGCATGAGAGAGATAGACACAAAAGATTGATTTTATCACATTTCTCTCTCCGTTTTTCCACGGACTTATGTGTTTTTGGTAAGTTTTTCTCTGCAATGTTAACCACAATGTCTACATCTAGACATTATGAAGAAAAACTTACCAGAATGATATAAGATCCTTCAAATAAGGAGAGAGATATTTTATTGATTGTTTTTTGATTGGTTATCTCTCATGTCACGCATGCACCGTTAATGTTTTAGCATTGGAGATGCTCTGATGAAATCCATTTGGCGGCCCTCTTGTAGCTCTTCACCTGATGAGGCTATGCCACCCATGAAGTGTTGGGAAGACGTGTTAAGAAATTGTATTAAATGATCAATTTGGGACAATATTTTAAGTGGGGTCCATTTCTGAATTGTTAAGACCTACAATTCGATATATAGTATACTCAAAACGGATAACAGGCGAATGATAAATCGGTTCTCAAAGTTCACTTGCTGCAATGGAAAAACTGGGAAAAAGATGATATTTCCCACACCGGAAAACTCAATGAATTTTCACCCCCTTATAAATGGATTCCTCTTTGAAAGAGTTAAAATTCTTAAAAGAAAAAGCTCTTTTCGCGCGCAATGGGTGCTGTTTAAATCCCAAAAACAATGAAGAAAAACCGCGACTTGCGGGCGACCTGTGGACACGAATGTCGTCCAAAAATCTATCTTTCAAAGATACGATTTAATTTTTGTTTCTTCTCGTAACGATCTTTTTTCCTCCGCATCATAACTTCTCGGACCATAACCTTGCTGCTCCGCATCAGAAGGCTTCGAACGAGGACGCTTCTGTTCCGAATCAAAAGGCTTCAGATATAATTGTTCTGAAACATTACAACAGTTATTGTCCAACGTTCTTCTCCTTAAATGACAGTTTTTGGACGAATTAATGGCCAACGTTTTGCTCATTGATGTCCAACGACCAAGTTCATGAAGACACACTTAATACACAACACATCATTCCCTATAAACAAGCTGATAGTTGTTGTACAACAACACACGAACTTACACGTTCATACACATTCCTCACGTCGTTTTAGAGCTAAAAACACATTCACTTCTCTCTGAAAAATCTTGAGTGTTCAGTCCTTGTTTTCGTTCGTCGGAACAACCTGTTGTGTGTTCAACGATTGTTCGTAGTCATCACTCATCATATCCTGAGAAACGATCAATGCAACGCTCTTAGCACCGTGAGAGACAACAAATACGTTTTAAGGACATGTGTGTTGTACAAGCTTTGACTATTTTCTCTTCCACCTCTTTTCTGTTTTTCTTTGGCTATTTTTATTAATTTAATTAATTAATTTTCTTTGTTTTTTGAGAACGCACCCAACATGAAGTTCTTCGATTGCCAGCCCTTTCTGAAGCTCCTTGGATGCTAAAATTTTGTTATAGAAGCCTTTGTTGTAAGCAGCCAAGCCTTTTGACCTGCTATAGCAGGTTATTTTTTAAAAAATTAAATTAGGAATACTGAAAGATCTTTCAAAAATTCATAAATTTGATTAAATAATCTAATAAAAATATAAATTCAGTATAAATATAAAATTAGATAAAATTTTAAAAACATTAAAGTAAAAAAAATATAAAGTGAAAAAATAATGTGAAAATACAAAAAGACAAAATAAAAACTTTTTTAAAAAAATGACTCTGATATTCTGAAAAATTTTCACAATTTTTGTATATATATCTTCAAAATTTTATTTTTTTTTTAGAGTTTTTAAATATTAAAAGGTTGCTATTACAGGTCAAAAGCTAATAAATGGTCGAATTGATCCATTTTATAAAGTAGACGTACTTATATGATACTTTTTTAGTACATGGGCTTAAATGACAATTTGGAAATAATACAAGGGCTTATTTGAACCTTTTTCCTCAATTTTATTAAAAATTTGTTTTGTACAACTTTTGATTCCGCGCGTTGATTATGCAATAACAAAAATAAGTAAAATTAAAGTTACTTTTTTTATTGAATCATCTAAAATTACTCTAAATGCCCATTTAAGTTATTCTCATATAATTATTTTTTAATTTATCAAAAAATGTTTTAAATATAATACGGAGTACTCTACAATTAAACAAATTTAGTCAATTCAAATATTCGGTGGCTAAAGGCTGATAGTTGAGTAGATAATACAAATATATACTAGTATCAAACAAATTCAAAGACTTGATAATGTACGCTTCATTATTTCATAACTTTGTGTCTTCTTCGCTTCAGTGGGGATATTCTTCTGTTGATGCAGGTCTTAAAGTGTTGGGGGAAGGCTCAAAAGTGACACCAACGTTATTCACGAAGTTCAAATTGAACACTCACCTTTTAAATGGATCAAATAAACACACAAGTAACTTATTTGGGCAATTTTTAGCCACCCCATAACATTTCAGTTTAACAGAAACTTCCCCACGTTAATCCTATCTGCCCAAATGTGCATGCCTTATGCCTCCCCTTCTGGCTGCACCTATATCCCCCACTAGCTTTCTCCTCTTTTGGTCTTTATCATTTAGTGTAATTTTCTTAATGTACATCTCTCTTCTTGTAAAAAGGAAACATGTTTCTTATCAGTCATTTGTGTGCTAGAGTTTTGGTGTTTTTAATTTGATGATGGGGCTCCTGCGAATTAAACCCCTTCAAGCCATATTATTGAGAGCTACGTAGTAGGTCACCTTCCAAATCTAGCAGTGAGATAGAAGTTGCTCGTCGCTCAGGTAATCGGATTTTGCTCCTCTGCTAATCTGCTCCGCTTCCTCGACATGAATCCGAACCTCGAAAAAAGCACATTGATAACATCATGTATGTCGTCTGTGCCTGTGCTGAGAGGAGTTTCAGCAATTACAGAATGAATCCGGTCAGAGGATACAACTCTTTCAATATTAATTACTCATAGAAGGAGTATAATATTCCGCTACAACGTTAGATCCATCAGCGGCCAAGGAGCGTTTTATACCTACGTGCAGGGTGTTAACAACACTGGCTTGGAATTCACCTTCTTCTCAGACACAACACTGGCTTGGGATTCACCTTCTTCTCAGACAACGACAATAGCCGGGAACAAAGATTTTGATCATATTCCAAGAATGTAAATGCCGAAAACTAAGGGCCTGTTTACTAACAGAAATATTTTCCAGTTTTCCAGAAAACTGGAAAACTGGAAAACAGAAAACAGGAAACGTGTTTACTAAAAAAATTCCTGGAAAACTGGAGAAAAGAAAAAAGAAAAACGCGTTTACAAAATCGTTTTCCAAAACGGAAAAAATGAAACATGTCTCTCTTTTCCTTAATGATTTGGAGAAGTGACTTTTGCTAGTTTTCCAAATTTGGAAAACGCAGATGCTACAGTGTCTTTGCAATGAATTTGCATACTTACACCTAGTGGTGGGTCCCCGGTCCCGCTCCGATGTCGATTCCATTCCGGTACCTCCATCCTCGTATCTTACCCCTTACCCCTACCCTACCCACCCTACCCCCCCCCCCCCCGCGTACCCATTTTTCCCTATAATGACCTTACCCCACCCCCACCACATGCCCCGACCTCCGCCCCACCCCAACCCACCCTACCCTACCGCCACCCCCCTACCACCTTGACCCCACCTCGATCCACCCTACCCTACCGCCACCCCTACCACCTCGACCCCACCTCGACCCACCCTACCCTACCCCCCACCCCTCATATATTACCACTTACCCCTATCTTACCCCTACCACATGCCTCCTACATCGGCCCCACCCCACCGCCATCCTACCCCCACCCTCGTACCGCCATCCTACCCCCACCCTCGTACAGCCATCCTACCCCCCACCCCCACCCTACCCTACCTCGGCCCCACCCGGATCCCGGGCCCACCCTACCGCCATTCTATCCCAACTCCCTACCCTACCCCTACCTTACCCCAAACCCTACCCACTACCCCCACCCTTATCGCCATCCTACCCCCACCCTAACCCTTCCCTACCCCGGCCCCACCCTGGTCCCGACCCCACCCTACCGCCATCCTATCCCAACTCCCTACCCTACCCCTACCTTACCCCAACCCTACCCACTACCCCACCCTTAACCCTGACCACGACCCTAACCCATCCACTACCCCTAGACCTTACCACCCCACCCCGACCATACCCCTTACCCCACCCCCACCCATAACTTCCCTACCCTGACCCCTACGAGTAGGTATGGGTAGGTATGAAGGGTTGTGGTGGAGTATGGGTAGAGTGTAAGATCGTGGTAAGGGTAGAGGTAGGGGTCACGGGTGTGGAATTGGAGAACTGTGTGAAAAAATTGATGAACATGTTTTCAAATTTGAAAATGGAAAACTAAAAACTAGAAACAGAAAATTGGAGATAGAAAAACTGAAAAATAAAAACAGAAAATTGGAGAACGAAAAACAGAAGTAGAAAACAGGAAAATATCTCTGTTAGTAAACAGGCCCTAAGGGTCTGGTCTTGTGACTCATAGAAGGAACGACAATGGAGATGTGAATTGATTCAACATCTACGAGTGTAACTGTAATCTATTGGGTCTCATTTGTAGCTTCAGGTGTGGAATCAACGATGGTTGATGACTTGACGTTGGGCTTTAACGGAAATGTTGGTCAGTGGCCAAATATTGCTCAAATGATGTATTTATGTGTTAAATTGCTCCATTTAAAAGTTGAGTGTCCAATCCGAACTTTGTAAATAACCTTAATATCCTTTTTGAGCCTTCACCCTAAAATGTTTCCCTGGACTAAAATTTGATAATCTAGCTTGGTTTGTTTAAATCTAATCTGGTGATGTACAATGTCTGTGTACTCTACAACTACAGAAGTCTGGTCTGATCTAATTTATTTAAGTCTGATTTAATTTGATCTGATCAAATCTGGAACTAAAAACATTTAAGTAAAATCATCCTTAATGACTACCTTTCCTATGATGGAAAAAGTCTTCATCAATCATCACCCAACTAACGGTGAATATGGGTTGCTGCTATCACTATGCACCACTTCATTTGGAATTTAGCTCCTCTCCTGGAGTTCTCCATTAGGAGAGAGATAGAGTGAGATGGGGAAATGGTGGGGTAGGGAGAAAAAAAAGATGGGGTTTAATTATTTTTTTAAGAAGAGAGATAGAGTGAAAAAGAAATGGAGAGAGTAAATGGAGAGAAGGAAATGGAGAGAAGTATGACTCATTCATTTGGGCTGAAATAATGGCGCACTTCATAATGGATGCAACAAAGGTTACTCTGATGGTTACAAAATTTCAACGCCCAAAACAAAAATTGATGAAAAAGCTGGCTAATGAAGCAAATAGAGCTCCATCATAACAATTAACACAGATTATTCTGAATATAAAATCGAGGTTTTTCCTAAAATATTACTAATTTAAAACTTGTGGACAAAAAAGTAACAATAAGTTACTATGTGTAGGTTTTATGGTCACTATGATGTAACACTTTAATACAATTATAGTCACTTAAGTTACCAAAGTCATATTTCTGTCCACTACTTATATTTTGGTTATATATTTGGAATTATTTCTATAAAATATGCCCCATCGTGTGCATTTTAACTAATTTGATCTAGAAACACTATGCTTTCAGTTTGCAGGAAAAACTATGCTGGCCCAAAATTACATTCCACCAGAGTCCCTGACCATACAACCAGAGCCGAAGAGCCAAACAAGTGAAACAACCCCATGTCCCCATTAGTATTTTCTAGAGTAAACGAGAAAACAGCTAATTAACCTACTAGCATCTTCTTTCCGTTCACTAGCATTTTCCTGTAACCAAACACAGCCTCAAGTGCTTTTTTGTTTATGACAACTAAAAAAAAATTGATGACAACTAATTAGTAGGGTGTTTTTTTTGTTTATGACAACTAATTAAGAAACTGTGATAAAACACACCAGTAAATAGGCAGTAATTGGTAAGAAATTAAAGAAACCAAAAGGCTTTGGAATTTCTATTGGAATTGATTTCCAATTTCTTTCCAGTCAGTGCAGTCTGAAATTGCAAATAAAACCATCTAATTTCAATGTTTAATTTATATTATGATGATGATATGCTGCACATTAACAGGTTCTGGTGAAAACCCACAATTAGAAATACAAGTTTCTCAAGTCTGCCATACGCAGAGACAAATATAGCATAAAAATAGACAAGCATAAAATTGAAATAGAGAAGTTTGAATAGATCTGATAGACATAAACAGTGGTGTTTGAATCTAAGGAGAACACAAATTAGATCTCAAATTGATATATAGAATCCCTAGAAAACCTCATTTGCATTTCAGGATTCGGCCTCAGCGACTGGGATCTCATCACTGTTAGCAGGGGGAGCGTCGGACTTCTCATCAATCTCCGACGGTTTACTCTCCGGCACCGGCGAAGTAGCGGATCTGGACTTGACGGTGTCTAGCATACGCTTGCTGACCTCCTTGGAGTAGACCTGGAGAACCTCCAAACCATCGTCCCCATCTACAGATCCGGCTGACTCTGCAGCGGCGTTGAAAGCTTCTTCCTCGATACGCTTCGCGATCTCCGAAGCCTCTTCCTGTGGAATGACGCCGTAACGCTTGGATAAAATGGACGGCGCCGATATTGTCTCGGTGAGGCGATTGATGACGGCGTCACGGGTTTTCTCGGTCGGCGGCCAGATGGAGAAGGTGAAACTCACGGGCTTCTTCGGTGATTCAGAAGAAGTTTCATGGGCCTTCGGCGTTTCCGTTACCGACATTGTTGAGATGTTCGCCGCAGCTCCTTTATCTTCTTCGATGTTATCGGCCATTCAGATCAAATGTGGGTAAGAATGAGAGAAATTAAGAGAAGTAATTATGGCAACGGACCTCTCGGCGCACCTCCAGACCCGGCCCATTAGGATTTGATGGGTTTTAAAAATGGGCCGAGTATACCCGCCAGAAAGCAACCAAAAGAAACTACTATGATGTACGGAGTAACATTTAGGGGTTGTTTACTTAGGACTTCATGGACTTAATGGAGACTCCAACTTAATGGTTCAGCTATATGACTGTGTTTACATAGGACTTTACTAAAAAATTGACTTATTTGCTAAGTCATTTTATGTCTGATTCGTTCAGCACCATTTTAGTACTCCTTGCTATTCAGACATATAAATCGATCGATGATCTCTTTTTTATCCTCGTTCTGACGCGAAGGGAGTTTTATTGCTGGACTTTGCAAGTTACAACGAATTCTTCTTCTCCTGTCAAAAAATCAGCCAAGCACACCAGCAAAGAAAGCTTTCATGGCCGACCTTCTTCATTCTCAAAATCGTTTGTTAGGATAGAAATTAAATTTCTAGTTTTTGTTGTCGCACACCCAATTTTTCTGCCCATAGCATTTTTTAATTTTCTATCCATTCATTACCGTGCAATAACAATTGTTTAATCTTGATTGGAATTTTAATTTGGGTGCAATTTAAACTGGTCAAATTGTTAAACGAGTATCCAATTTGGTTGCTTTGTCAAATTTACTTTTTTGGGATGAGTATCCCATTGATCATATATCCCATGGGTGCAATTTAAATTATTTTTTTTGCATTTCTTGAGCAAATTTCTCTTCGTTTAGGTAATTTTTTGACTGGGGGTTGCACAAAGCTTATACTATTGGAAGAATTTGCTAGAGAATACGAACTCAAACACTTGTGGTGGACAAAAGGGTAAAATGGTTATTTAGCACATTCAGATTACTTATTCTGTGTATAAAGTAAACAACTTGTTATCTTAAATTCACTTAATCCAAACAGACTCTTAATCCATACAGACGTCTTAATCCAGACAGAACTTAATGGAAAAAAGTAAACAGCCCCTTAGTAATGTCACGATACATACTAGCTGCAAAAATAATGAAAAGAATCACGTCCATCAATAATAAATAAGTTGGGCATTGTAGTTGCTAGAGGTGCTCCTAGAATTTCCCATTTATTATTTGCAGATGATAGTTTGTTTGTTTTCAAAGCAAATCATAGTGAGGCGTCCAGTGTGAAGGAAATTCTGAGCGAGTATGCTTCTGCCTCTGGCCAGGTAATCAACTTGAATAAATCAAAAAATTTCTTCAATCCAAACGTGACGGCAGATTATAAGGAAGGTTTAATGGATTTGTTGGGCGTGGGGCAGGCGAGTAATGACGAGTTTTAGGATGTTTTTACTTGGATTGTAATTTGTTCCAGACCAGAGCAGACCAATTCAGACCAGACCAGTTCAGAGCAGACCAGACCAGACTTGGATAGTTATAAAAATACAAAGAAACCAGACTTTACCAGACCAGACCAGACCAGTTAAGACCAGATCAGACCAGACCAGACCAACAAATTACAGTCCAAGTAAAAACATCCTTACTTGGGTTTGCCGGCTCTAATTGGGAGGAATAAAAGGGCGGTTCTTTTTTGAGGCAAAGGATGGTTAATCGTATCCAGAATTGGAATAATCGTTTTCTTTCGAGAGCTGGGAGGGAGGTGTTACTTAAGTCAGTTATCCAGGCAATGCCAAATTATGCGATGAATGTTTTTATGCTCCCGAAAGATTTATGTAAGATTGAAATTCTGATGAATGGATGCTGGTGGCAGGGGAAGTCAAACAAAGGAATCAGATGGTGCAGTTGGGATCTTCTATGTCGGCCTAAAAAGTATGGTGGGATGGGGTATAGGAAGCTGCGTGAGTTTAATTTATCAATGCTTGCTAAACAGGCTTGGTGAATTTTTTCTGAACCAGAAACTTTAGTCGGGAAAGTTTATAAAGCGCGGTATTTCCGGGAAGGGAATTTTTTAACTACTGAGCTTGGTTCTAACCCCTCTTTTATTTGGCAGAGTATTTTCCAGACCCAAGATATCATTCGTAGCAGCTATTTCTGACGTGTAGGTCGAGGAAGCGACATTAACATTTGGAGTGATCCTTGGCTTCCAATTAGGAGCAATCCAAAGGTGATTTCAGTCTCAGTCCTGGGATTGGAAACGACAAAGGTTGCTAGCTTGCGGATTGCAGACGGTTCTGAGTGGGATGGGGATATCCTTCGCGACCTGTTCGACCAGCGGGATGCACAAATTATCCAAGGGATACCAATCAGTTATAGGGATGTTCCGGATAAAATTTGTTGGAGGTGGGAGGATTCTGGGCGGTTCTCAGTCCGGAGCTGTTATCGGGCTTTGGTTGGCGAATTGCAGGCGGGTCCTTGGACAAGTTGGGCTGTGATGTGGGGATGGAAGCTCCCCCCCTAAAATCAAGAGCTTTTTCTGTCAGTTGTGTTGTGGATTTCTGCCAACTACTGCAAATCTAAGGTCGAGGAGAGTTAGTTGCGATGAAAGATGTGGGTTGTGTGGAGGAGCTGAAGAATCGCTGCAGCATTTATTCCACTCATGCTCTGTTGCTTGTGAGGTTTGGCGGGCTATGAGGTGGGAGTGGGTGTCTGGTGCGGCGGCTGACTTCATGGAGCAATTGCAGCGAGAGTTTCAGGCCAAGAGGGAGCATGATTTGTGAAAACTGATTTCAGGGTGTTGGGGGTTGTGGTGTGAAAGGAATAACCGGGTTTGGAACGGAGTACGAACTGATGCAAAGTTTGTGTTTTTGAAGTCACAATTTTTTGTTGAGAGCTGGACTCTGGCGCAGCAGCAAGGGAGGAGGCGGGTAGCTCAAAGCTTGAAGGGGGCGGTGTGTTGGAAGCGCCCTCGGCCAGGGAGATTAAAGTTGAATGTCGATGCATCACTCAAGGATAGTGGTATCGGGCTGGGATGGCTTCTTAGAAATGAGGATGGCAGTTTTGTAGCAGGTGTTTCTAAACCTTGGCAGGGATTTCTATCTCCTTGGGAAGCGGAATTAGTCGGTATTCGGGAAGCTCTCAGTTGGGTGAAAGAGAATGGATGGGATTGGATCGAAGTAGAGTCTGATGCTTCTAAGGCAATCTCGGAAATTCGGGATGGTTCGAGTGTTTCTTCTGTTGGGATCTTGGCTGAGGATATTAGAGAACTTCGGTCTTACTTTTCTGAGATTTCTTTTTCTCACATTAGGCGGTCAGCGAACAGAGCGGCTCATGCACTGGCGCAAGCAGCTTGTTCTATGTCTGATAGCATTTGTTGGTTTGATTTTCCTCCTATGTTTATTTTACATGTACTAAACAATGATGCCATCAATGATAACTAATTCTCTTTCCTTCAAAAAAAATAATAAGTAAGTTGTTTTCTTTCGAAAAAGCATGCACATATGTTACACTATAATTCTAAAAAGTCCAGGGTTGCGAATCTACTAATCTGGAAATCTAAGATTAAATGACTGATTATAAATTAAAAGAATATATATGGAGTATAATACTTTCACAGTTCTGTATGCACATTAATACATGACACATGAGGCAGCTAACAACCAGTGGCGGATTTTGAATTTCCATTTTGGGTGTTCAATTTGTTTTTACGACCAAGAATTTAAAGAGCATTAAATAATTGCACTAAATTTATTCATGTATAGTTACACTTTTTTCAGATTTTTGGGTGTTCATGTGAATAGTTTTGAACAATGATGGCTCCGCTCCTGCTAACAACTCATTAATAACTGCTTCGTACAATACTATAAAACTACCATAATACGAAGTATTACTTTTAAATACTCTCTCTGTCCCATAGAAATCTTCTAGTTTGACTTAAACCAGAGTTTAATTTAAAAAGTATGAATAAAGTGAAAATGTATGATTGTGATTGAGTAATGAAAAGTAAATGAATTTTAACCGCACCAAACTTTGCAAAAAAAAGGTGAGAAAAAAATTGCACATCCCAAATTGATAAGTGAGAAGAATTTTATGGGACAAAGGAAGTATATATTAATATTGCGCCTACACTTCATATAAAAATGCAATGTTTTTCAATAATTTATTTAACTGATTTCCCGATTGAATTTTAAGCTCAAATTTCTTGAAGACATTTTCACAAAATGTCATCAAAAAATCTAACCCAAAAGCTCCTTAAACGGGCTTGACCGTATGACAATTTGAGTAATATATGAACCCCTAAGTTCATAATGAAATCTTGAGTAAACTATGAACTACAAGTTCAAAAGGATCCTTAGAGTAATTTATGAACAATATGTTCATAACGAACGTGCCGATAGCCACCCTGGATATTAACCTAAGTTGGATATGTTTTGTGGAAAAAAGTAATAAAATATAAACGCTTTTGGAGAGTTATATGTGAATAAGTATAAATCAATGATATCCTAGTTATAAAAGATAATTTTGGAAAATCCTTTTTAAAAAAGTGATACTTTACTCCTATATGGAGATGTGAATTGTTCAGTTTAAAAAAAACAACACTATAAAGGTATTTTCGAGTTATATTGAACCATTTAAAGCTTATAATGGTTATTTAAATTACAAATGTTGTTTTTGAATGATAGATGTTATTTTAAACATAAAAGTAGTATTATTGAAGAGTAGATGAATTTTCAAAGTTATGGTAATGTATAAAAATTATTTTTGACAAATTATATTATTTTATAGGGTTGAGAAGTACTTACTTACCGTTATTTTATGTGTAAGTTGGTATGGGATGTTAAGTCATTCTTGTTTGATCTGATTTGTTTAAGTGTAGTTAGATCTTATCTACTTTGACTTTAAACGCAAATGAGAAAACATCCTAATACTAAAAGAGATATTACCCAAAATAGGACTAAAAAGGTTTGAAAATTCCAAAATAGGACTGCCATGTTTTTATTCCCAAAATAGGATTAATTACTGTCATGTTTTGGCAGTACCAGACTTCAAACATGACAGTATTTTCCAAACATGGCAGTAATTACTCCTATTTTGGGAATAAAAAACTTGGCAATCCTATTTTGGAATTTTCAAACTGTTTTAGTCCTATTTCGAGAACTTTCCCAAAAATATGATCATCACCATAGTGAGCTAACTCAAGTGGAAAAGGACAAACACGTGCAACCTAATTAAATATCTTAGTTAAGAGATTTAGTGCTCGTCACAAATGCTATAATTAGCTGAATTGTTAATTTATAAGCTAAAGGAAAGAAAAAATTATATTAAAAATATTAAATATAATAATTTATAAAGAAAAGAAAAAATTATATTAAAAATATTAAATATAATAATTTATAAAGAAAAGAAAAAATTATATTAAAAATATTAAATAGTCTTCTTCAACGATATTAGCCAATTCACTACAAAGGTGAAAAATTCAACTATATTGAAAGCTAGGATATCAAAATGGCTCTATAAGCAAATAAGTTGAAAAACTATGATATTAAACACACTATGAGAGTGAAAAAACTCTACTTCAACCAATCGTATCACTACATGATCATTCACATACTGTTCATAGTTGGATTGAAAGGGGTCTTCGATGATCTTGAAGTCTGACTTGGCGATATCAACAATGAGTGGGATATTTTGTCCTTAAGGTCGCCAAACTATCGGGCCACTGACATGGCGGCGGAGTTTACATTCGCCATGATGTGAGGATGCTCCAAGGGTGGAATGACAACTTCTTTGAGCACCATAACCACCTCATTGATGTTTGTGCTGAAGTCACAAAGCATGTTATTAAAGTTGGAAATGGAAATTACATGGAAAAGTGTGGGTCTTCGTTTAGGTTGCAGTGAAGAACCCATTGGTTGGTTTGACGAAAAAGATAATGAAACCGGGTCATATTCCGCATAGTGACTTGGAAGAAGAAGGCATCCGTCAAACGATTTTCTATGCCATTGAAAATGGCATTGTTAAGAAACACACATCACTGATACAGAACAGGTGGTCTGGTTGATCTTAAATCCATGGCCATTGTTTGTATAAAAAACTTTTGATTTTTGATAATTGAAAGTTGTTGATATAGATGGATAGAAAATAAACTTGCAATTCTAGGTTTGATGTTTAAACTAGATTAATGAACCAATATAGGGCCATAGGGGTGTTCGGTTGTTCGGTTACATCGGTTCTCGATTTTGTCGATTCAATTTAGGCAGGTTTGGATTTCAGAAAGGTAAAAAGTGAATTGATCTGACAACATTTAGTATGCTGGCTCCGGTTGGTTTTAGTTCAAGTTTTTTCGATCGATTCCGGTCCGTTTGGCATGTATTTGGTCAATTTTATGTGGTTTTCACCGGTTCAATAGTTTTTTATGTGCAATCTTCAAAACATAAATTGAACTGCATTTGGTTGATTGGTTTTTATTAGTTTTAGTTTTCATGGGTTTGGTTTTGGTCGGTTTATTGATCGATTTTGAATTTTTTTTCATCTGTAATATATATACCCTGGAGATGATAAGGTCGAAACAAGCATTATTAAATTTGGCACATTTATTGACGGGAATATGCTTATACAACAACTTATCTACTAAGTTGCATTTATCATGTCCCAACATTGCAACAAAGCATTACATTGACTTTAAAGACATGGATACTAGATTTGTTAGTGGATGATATTTAATTATGAGCTTTAATTTATTTTTATTGATAGTCTATTAATAGAATAAAAAAAATAAGAAATTCACTAAATTAAGTTTCTATTCCGAACAAAAAGACAACATTGATACTCTAATTTAGTGAATTTACCAAAAAACGTTCTTATATTTTTAGGCATTATTCTCCTTCTAAAAGTGATAGAGAAAAATATCAAAAAGGCCTTGCGAGGATTGAGGATTATGCGGGTGCAAAAATAAATCAATCTTAGTTAATATGAGAATTTAGAAAAGGTTTTTAGAATCTACTAAAGCAATTTGGAAACAGTAAAGACCTTAGTGAATTTTATATAATTGGATTTAGAGTAAGAATTTTAGAATAGAGCATTAATAAGTTTTGACTCTTTTAGGCTTTTAGAATATATGATGTTTTTATTTGGACTGTAATTCGTCTCAAACCAGATCAGAGCAGATCAAATTAGTTCAGACCAGATCAGATCAACAAATTACAGTCCAAGTAAAAATATTCATAGTATTCAATGGTTCCCACGGTTTTGGAGTCTTTTACTTTTTTCTTTATTTATTGAACTATGTCTTTACAATTCATTTGTTCTTCTAAAATGCTTCCAAAGATTTACAAAAAATGTTACATGAAAAATAACTAAAAGTAGGTGTAGCTCATTATTAATTAGGGAAATTCATGATTAACCCCTTCTGATCTAATCATAATTACCAGTACAACCTTGTAATTTTAGATTCCAGCTATACCCCTTGAACTTTGATTCTATATGCTGTCTCCCCCTTCCATCAAAATCCTACTAAGAAAATAAGCGACTCAATAACAAACATCGTTAAATAGACATTGTTTTGACCAATATACCCTTATTAGGGATTATTTGTTCAATACACTCATTACTTTTTCTAATACTACGTACGGAGTATATATTTGTCGCTTCAACTCTTCACAACTCACTTGGTTTAAGAGTAGGACGTAATCCCCACAACAGAACAATGTTTTGAAAATCAACTTCCTTCAATTAAATTTTTGGAGTTGCACTAGAAGCCAAACGGTCTGCTTTCCGGTTCTCACATCAATGATTCTCCACTAGCTAGCCCAACTAAGATAAAGAATATTGATGTAGTTTTGAAGTTTATTTTCATCAGCTAGACTAAGTGGGGTTGAATGCATGCCAAAATCAACTCCCAGACGATTGCACGCCTCAACAAATATGCATCCTGTCAACTAAGGTTCTTCAATTTTCCTTTAATGTAAGAATGAGTCTATCAAGTTGGAGGAAAAAAAAGTAAAAAAGGAGAAAAACATATAAACTAAGCGTGCAACAGTGATGCATGGGAAACGAAATCATCAATTCATTGTTTGAATACTATTTGGAATAAACCTGAGAAGCTCTTGTTTTACACTCCGTAGTTTATTTTAATAGAGGACATTTTGGGAAATTCCTCTAACAATTAACCATCAAATTAACTTAAAGTTAATGCATGGAAGGGGGAGATTCCTTCTATAATAAAAGCTCAGGGGGTTAATAATCCAGTTCTAAAAATACAAAGTTGATTTAATAATTATGACCAAACCTTAGGGCTAATCGTTATTTTCCCTATTAATTATTGATAGAAAACGATCAGCCCACGGGCAATCATTTCCAGAGTCATTGTTTGTCTAGTTCAATCCATTTCAACCTCGAAGGATCATGATATTAATTACTACTACTTCTGTCCCTTAAAACTTTGTTAAGTTTAACTGGCACGGAGAATAATAAAGTAAAAATTATGTGGTTGAGATTTGTGCAAAAGAGAGAAATAACAGGAACTACAAAGTAATTGATTAAAAGGAAATGTGACAAAGTTTTTTGGATCGTCCCAAAAAAGAAAGATGACAAAGTTTTATGGGATGGAGGTAGTATTTGTTATTCGAGTGTGTCACATCTTCCTATAATTACAAACTTGTAATGTGTATGACAACAACAATTGATTAAAAAATGACAATAATATGTATTGATATTATAATATTTAAATAAGGGAAAAATAATAAAAATACCCCAAACTTTGAAGGGGTGTGAGGTAAACACCTCAAACTTGCATATGTAAGTTAAATACTCTAAACTTTATATAAAAAGTTATTTTTCACCAACGTCATGTATTATTTCTTTCAAAAATGTAAATTTATGGGGTAACATTATATAGAATAACAAATTAAAAGTATTGCAATTATATAGATTGAGGGTAAAATTATTTATTTCGCAATGGAAGTTTAGAATGTTGGTTGTGTCTTCATGAATTCTAAAATATTTTAAATTATGTAACTAACACCATAAATTTATTTTTATAGAAAAAATAATACTTGACTATGTTGCTAAAATAACTTTTTATACAAAGTTTGAGGTATTTTAACTACATATGTAAGTTTGGGATGCTATTTTCACACCCCTTCAAAGTTTGGGGTGCTAATTTCACACCCCTTCAATGTTTGGTGTTCTCAAATAAATTATTTAAGAACATTGCGCTGTTAAAATATATAAACAACGCAATCTTTTTTTTTAAAATCATTTGACTGCCTTTCTGATTGAATTTTTAGCTAAAATTTCGTATGAGTAAACTAGACTTGATAAGAAAAGTTCAGATTGGAAAGATTTTGATGAAATCATATAAGTAAGATTTAAATCAGAAAGATTTAGATCATAACATAACATATCATATCAGAAACATTGGATTAAGATGAACTGAACACCTTCTTATTATTCAAGAACATTGGTACAAATAAGCTAGGATAGACTCTGTTTATCTATTTTCCTCTTAAGAATGCATAGTGTGTATCTTGATTTATCCCATTCATTCAATCTAAAATAGGACGATCAAGATAATAGTGATAATACACATGTTGTACTCGACCTACCTTATATCCTAATCTTTTTTTTTTTTCTATGGTAACCTTATAGTTATATCCTAATCCTAAATAACACTTGTTTCATCAAAATAAAAACGCATATGTACAACTTTGATAGAAGATCGTATACGAAATATAATTAAGAAACGATCGTCAGTTTTACTCCTACCAAACACAGTGGCGGAGCCAGAAAAATAGGTCAGGGGGGTCGAAAATCAAGTATGTACAAAATGAAAATGGTAGACCGTTTTTAGACAATGTCCGAGTTGAATATTTCATTTGTAGTTTAGATAAAAAGGCATTCGTAAGCAATAAAATAGATTGTTTTTGCTCTATTTCTGAATCATGTCACGTAAGTAACGAGTTAATTATACGTTATTTATAAAATTTGGGAAAATAATCAATATTATGCATCAAATTTTGCTAATTTTACGTTTAGATAGTGCTGATTTTCCAGAAGTCATAACTTTGTACTCGTAATGAGTTACGGGGGCCATAATATATCAAATCGAAGATATTTCAGAGCTCTATACTCTCAAATTTTCAGCGGGGTCGGCTGACCACCCTGACCCCCCCTTGGCTCCGCCCCTGACCAAACATACTATGTCACATGATGTAATTCCATGCCTCAACCACTCCAATAAATGTCATAAATTGAGAGTTAATTTCAACTGAATAAATGTTTTACTTGATTTGGTTAACTGTTTCCTCAAACCGATTTGAGAATCAAATTTTATACACTTTGTATACCAACCATTTTGTAAGGGTTAAAATACAGGAGTGTCTAACCGATCACATGAAAATGGCCCGGTTCAATTGTAAACCAAAATCAAAAGCTCTTGTTCGAAGAGGCTAAAACAGTCAACAAAAGTTTATGCTCGTGCCCAAATAACAAAGCACATTGTTACACTTAGATGTGGAAAGTACGAGGTTTTTAGAAAGGTGTGAGCCTTTCTTAGGTTGCAGTGAAGAACCCACCGATTGGTTTAATGGGAAAGATAGTCAAGGATGGTCGTAATTCTGATGGTGATATGAAAGAAGAAGGCTTTTGCCGAAGGGGACCACCATTGAGAGTGATGTTGTTAAGAAACACATAACAGTGATACTGAGAAGGTTTTCCGTTTTCTTGATTGAACTCAAATCCATGACGATTATTTATCTAAAAATCATTTGGGTATTGATAATTGAAAGCTACTAGTATAGATGGAGAGAAAATAAACTTTGAAGTCTAGGTTTCACATTTAAACTGGATCAATTAAGTCGCGTATATATAATGGCGTTCGTCGATTTTCTTGATTTTCGGTTTCATCGGTTTAGTTCAGGTTGGTTCAATATTGAGAAAGGTAAAATATAAGTCGAACCAACTAAATTTACTCACTCAACTTCGGTTCAATTATTCTGGATCAGTTTTAGACGATTTGGTTCGGCCAATTTTCATGGTCAATCCTCAAACCGTGAACCAAACCGCATATGACTGGTCGGTTTTCATCAGTTTCAGTTTTGAATAAATAATAAACAAGTCTCCTGCGAGTACAAAATTCTAAAACATATTTCATTTTGTTACACTTTTTATTATATTGAAAAGTTATTTATGTAATTACATTCTACTTTAGAGAAACTTTATCACTTTTTTATGTTTATTGCCTATTGGTTAGGAATCACAAGGTCTTGGTGATTCATCATTCATCTCCGCTCAAAGAAGTCATCCTCCCTGAAGACGGGTTGTTGACTTCTTGTTGGATATCATCCACTTTTTTGACCAACTTATGTTTTTAATTCCCACAATTGGCTACTAGGCTCTTTTGTAATGAATCATCCGAGTGTTGACTACTTGACTATGGTTTAGACTTGTTTATTTTTGAACTATGGTGTTGAGGTGAGTTTGATCTTTGAATTGTTGTAGGTGTGATGTTGTTGTGCGTTTTGTGCTTAAAGATGTGTTAAAGTTAATTACCGATTTCTTGAAATCAAGTAGCTCGACTCGTATATTAATGACTCGAGTTTGAGCTCAAAACAAGTTTAATTAGCCAAGTTCGAGTCTACACATAGAATCGAATTTTAACGAGCCGGGCTCAAGTAAAACATACCAGCCGAGTTCGAATTTGAGATATTCAGACTCGACTCGGCTCGAATAAAAGCACTATGCTTATGTAACAACTTTTCTACCGGCTTGCATATATTTACCCCCCCCATTGCAATTAAATGGTAGCATTAATTTCCTTTATATATATGTGGCGTTATCGAGTGTTTAGAAAACATTGATCGATGCTTTTAGTACTACCTCAGTCTCTTTTTATTTAACAATCTTTAACTTTTCTGGTCAAAGATGGTAAACTTTGATCCATTATTTGAACTGATATATTTATGTGAAACTTCATTTTTTTAATGGAAAAGAAATTTTATTAATAATAAGCAAACGAAAGTACAAAGATGAGGAAGGGAAAAGAATGAAATAAAAGTAAGCAGACAATAACAAATAAACAAATAAACAAAAAAGAAGGCTCAATCCAATTCAACACAAGTAAAATTTATAGTTTTATGAAAGTATTTTTACCAAATAAAAATTTCATATTATTAATACTACCATGTATAAATACATAATTGGTCAAAGTTTAACATCATTGACTTAAAAAGTCATATTTGACTAAATAAAAAGGGATGTAGGGAGTACATGATAAGAAAAGAAAATCATTAGACACTATCATTAAAAGTTCTCTTTAAAGTAGTTTTTCAAAATTCTATTAATTAAGTTCAATATTTCATTATATGTTACCAACAATATTAATTATTATTATGTAGCAAATTCTAATTGATGGTGTCGATTTTTTATATTTTAATTTTCTTTTACTTTGAATATTTGTTGTATGAGTGTATAATTTTTTAATATTCACTTATCATACTCTCTTTTTTAAATGATGTACGTAAAATTATGAAAAAACTATTTTTATATTTAATTAGATCGTGAAAAACAAATATATAGACCAACTGTTTTTTCTCGTGCGTATGCACGGGTACTGTGCTAGTATTTCGTAAAAATGAGAAACGTCTTTATCAATATTAGATTATATTACAACATCCAAATCACACATCCTATCTAAGTGTATGTGACAAAATTTCTAGAATAAAAGTGAAACTAATGTAAACTTTCAAAAGAGAGTACTATATTTTTATTCACTAAACATAAATTATCAATCTATAATATAGTAATACTATTATTTTTAAGACATAATAATAAGTAATTACTTTTAATAAAAAATACAGTGATTTTTTTTTAAATTGCACGTTATGACAAACTCTATATCTCACTCACACACACGTGTGTGTTTAACATGCATATCAGACTTAGGATGTTTTATTTTGGGCTGAAATTTGTTGGTCTGGTCTGGTAAATGTTCGGTGTGTGTATTTTACTATTTAATAACTATGGAAGTCTGGTGATCTGGTCTGGTCACGAGGAAAAGTAGTGGTGCAAGTGATCTGCCCTTGCAAATGAGTTCAGTACATTAATTTGAAACAAAAAAAAATTGTAATTTTTTCCCCGAACGAAACTAGCCTCTATTCATATCATAAGTTTCAGGATCATTACATCAATGAAATGAAAAACAAATCAGACACCAACCAGACACCAACAACTACGATCGTAAACCCTATGGTGAGACTCAGAGATGGTCACCCCTGAAAGAGCAACACGAATCGCTAACCATGTAATTAACGGGCTTCACACAGCCATCCCTGTCTCCAAAGATCCAAACATACCTAATGACTTGAACAAAGGCTAAAATCCCAAACAGACTGACACACATAACAACATAGACAGTAACGAGAAACCAAATGACAAAATAATAAAATCTCATCGGAGGAGGACAAAACATGAGAAAAACTAAATAAGCAAAGTAAAAGTCTTGAACCCTAGCACCAGGGCCGTCTAATGAATTTAGAGGCCCCGGTTCCCAATGATGAATTGAGGCCCCTAAAACATGAAATGATACAATAGAACAAATAAATTTTTTAAAGTATACAAATTAGACAATCTAAAAGTTAGACCTCTTAAAATCTGGAATAGTACATAACATTAAAAACAAATCAACCTATAACTACTACTACGTACTAAATTTTTGGAGGCCCCCTATAAGAGTGGGCACTGGTGCCAAGCACCTATTGCACCTCCTAAAAGACGGCCATGCCTAGCACCTCATGCAATTCCTGGCGGTGGTTCAGGAGGAGGCTGAACCTTCATCGCTTGATTGATTGCCTCTCTCGTTGTCGCCCCGAAGTCGGATTCAGAAGCCTCATCATCATCATCATCTATTCGTAGATCACCCACCTGCTCTGAACCGTCTGAACCGTCTTCCATCCTTGTGTCTGCCGTCTGAACCGTCTTCCATCGCCTTGCTACCGCAATTGACCAAGCCGCACACAAACGACGCCATAGCCGCGTCGATACCCAGCGCCGCATGAAGATGACGAAGACTTCGCCGTCGAAATTCCAACCCCTCAGCTCTCGCTAGGGTAAAAATTCTGTATTGTCAAAAATTTGTCGAATAAGACGCGATGGGAAGCTGGTAAAAGAGGTGCTATGTTTCAACGTGGAGTCATCACGGTAGAGCTACAAGGCTTGGGTGACTAGAATGTCAAGTTAAAAAAATCGTATAGGTGGTTTGCCTACCGCGTTAAAATAAAATAAAATAATAAATAAATAAATAAATAAATAAAATAGTTATTCTTTTAATAATTTTTTAGTAAATTGAATTTGAGTATAATTATTTCATTGTTTCGTTATTTAGTATTTGAGTATTTATTTCAAATTGAACTCAAGTGTGCATTTTTAATACTCAAAAAAAAATTAAATCACTTTTTTAATTTTTTAAATCATAATTATTGGTGCAAATAAAGCTGTCACATAAATGATGTGTAATAAAAAAATTAAGTATTTATGTGTTTAATTAAAAAAATTGTGCGGAGTGAATATATTGACGGTGTTGGGTTGTAGGAAAAAATTGGATTGATTAGATGAATATGTATAAACTAGTGGGGGTTAAATTTATTGACGGGTTGAGTTGCTGTCAGCTGACGTGCACTTTGTCGTGAGGTGCACTCAAAGTAATAATACAATACGACACTAATACGTAGTATAGTGTAGTAAGGTTCGTATCCACAGGGAAAGGAATACTTTTCTTCTTACAGAAATAGATAAGTAACAATAAGGGGGGTTTATATTTGGTTGATGAACTTTAAATTATATTTAAATACGAAGATGAACGAGTTATGTGGTTTAATTAATGAGAAGAAGACTTGGCTTTGCTTTTATCCACTTAATGAAATGTTCGTCGATCCCGGTTATATCTTTAACTATCTTCCTCTCGAATACTCAATCGAGGAGTATATCCAATTCATCGAGGGTAGTTATTAATAACGAGACGCGTTCATTAATAAAACTTACTACCGAGTTAATATAGAACACGCGCCGTATATTCACTCGATAATAGCAATAAAATCAAGATGAAAACGATTGAGATTGATAACCTCAACACAAGCGGTTTATTGGTTTAATCAATATAATTAATTCCCCTTGGTTTATTAACCATGAAACGCATGCATTAATAACCCAAGTTTACTACCGCGAAAGGACCGAATTAATAACAAGCGTATTAATCGACCGATTCTAGTAATAATTAATATATGAAACAAAACTAGTTGATCCTTTAAGTAATGTTCAAAATATTAATATGAAATATGAATAGGAATTAATTAATACTCAAGGAAGAATATTAAAGAAGATGAATCCTACTATAGTTAATATCAAGATGTTAACTAATTGTCATCTTAGTAACACTCCCCGATATTAACGTAGAGGAAGAAATAACTATTACTATAACTAATGTCAAGATGTTAACTAATTGTCATCTTAGTAACACTCCCCAACATTGATATAGAAATAGTATTTAAAGAAAGAATTAATATTCAAGGAAGAAGATTAAAGATAATAACTCACAACTTACAAATTCATTAAGCTTCAAAGTAGCAAAACCAAGATGGAAGAGTTTAGCTCCTCATTTGGAGACTAAACATGATGAAAAATATAAAGAAAGAACTTGTCTAAACTGAGCTAAGAAGTATATGTGAATTGGTGCTTTTATGGGAAGGAAATGGGGTGTATTTATAGGCTTTTGGGAGCTGCAGGGCTGTGTACCCGATCGGGTATATAGGATACCCGATCGGGTATCTTAGGAAATTGCCCAGAAACTGAAAAATAGGGTCATACCCGATCGGGTCTGTCGGTCACCCGATCGGGTATGACAATCGAACATGGCCAAAATCTTTCCCGCATGTTGCTTGGTTCCCGGGTTGATCCGATTTGATTTTTTAGAAGGGTACCCGATCGGGTATAGGTCATACCCGACCGGGTACAGACCAAAAACGAAATCTCCACTTTTTGTCTTGCATTTTTGCACTTTCCTTCCACTTGTGGTGTTCACCAATGGTCCCCAAAGTGTTCTTGGACCTGTTTGAGCTCAGAATAAACCTAATCTAAACATATTACAAATATTTTACAAACTAAACTATTACACCAAAAGTGTGTAATTTCCGAAGTAACACTCACTCTAAACTAATTAAAAACACAAATTTACACATGGAAATTACATGAATGTCAACTCCCTCACACTTAGCTTCTTTACTCGTCCTCGAGTAAAGTCAAATGTTAACAGTTCCAAGTCCTCAAGAGTTCAACAATCAACAAGAAAAAGCGAAAGACCACCAAGGATAAAACATGAGTTTTACATTGAATGTTTAGCTCAACGAACAATATCTTCTTGGGTTTTATGGCCTTCTATGCTCATCTCTTTTCTTCTCCTCTTTTCATGTTCAAGAGATTAAATGATGTCCTATAAAAACAAATATCTCTCTCATATCTCTCATTTTGCCTAGGAGCCTTTTCAGGTTTTCATCCTAGCATCTCTTTTTATTTTCCATCCTTTCCACTCACTCATTTTTTTTAAAGCCATTTTTGCTTAGATTACCCATTTTTGGGTTTTCAACCTAACTAGCATTTCTTTTCTTTTCCTTTTTTTTTGATTTTTTTTATTTTTTTTGAAGAAAATGATGTTAGTTACAAGGTATCAAACTTAAGTACGTACCAATGAGTGACTCCCCCTCACTTAGCTCGAAGCACTGTCTCTAGTGCTCGTCTCCGTCATACTCGGGATGAAACAGACATCCTCGTAGCCTTGAATTGTCCCCTTGCATTTGAACTTTCGGCCCTATCCCTCTTCGGAGCCATTGATGCCCTTTTGACGCTTTGAAATTCGGACTTGGTGTTTTTGGGGTAGGGTTTCGGATTTTTGGGGAGGGGGAGAGATGGTGTAATTGGTGGGTATGATGTGGAGAGGAGAGTGAGGGAAGTGTTTGGTGGTGGGTTGAGGGAATTTGGTTGAGTGATGATGGAGATATGGAAGGAAAAGGGTCAAAAAATGGTGGGTTTGGGAGAGAGAAATCGGACATTGGGGTTTGGGGAAGAAGTGACTTGAATTGGGTCTGATTTGGGGTAAAAAGCTCAAGTACCCGATCGGGTGGTTTGATATACCCGATCGGGTAATTTAATTCGAAGGATTTTTTAGCTTTCCAGATTAATTCACCCGACCGGGTGACTCGAATACCCGACCGGGTATTACGTCGTTGTTTTTTTTTTTCCTGCTCCAGGGGTTCTCACCCGATCGAGTTTGGGGGTACTCGATCGGGGAATTTAATTCGAAGGAAAATATTTTAAATTTCCGTAATATACCCGATCGGGCCTTATGGGTACCCGCTCGGGTACCCTCTTGAAAATTTTCTTACTTCTCGATCGGGTTTCCTCGAAGCCCTGCCTTTTCATACGTACCCGATCGGGTATAGCAATGGTGCCCGATCGGGTACCCTACCCTGGGACGTGTTTTTGTCCAGTTTTAACCTCTTTTTAGTGCGGATCCGATCGGTTAAGTGATGAAGACCGATCGGAGGTTTTCCCAGGCTTTCAAAACATGGTTTTCCCTCATTTTTCTTTTGAGAATTTTCCCCATTCTCTCAAAGTTGATATTCAAAAAAAAAAAATTTAAAAAGAAAAGATGAAAGATGCGTACCTAAGCATGGGTTGCCTCCCAAGAAGCGCTTTAGTTAACGTCGCGGCACGACATTATTATTATTTTTTTATTGTTTTTATGCGGGATCGTGAATATCCCCTGTTTCATTCTTTTTCTTCAGCCTTTTCCAGTAAGGCCGAGATTTCTTCTTTGTTATCACCTCAAACACAAGTGATTTACTTTCGTATTTAGGTGCCTCTTCTTTCAAAATAGATTTTTCTTGTTTAATTCTTTCCTTAAAAAGTGAGGTCTCCTTGGCTTGTTTTCCAACAAAAACGTTTGGTGTTTGTGGTTCAAAAACATTTAGAGAACAAAGAGATTGGTCTTTAAATTGTTTTTTCGTAGAATCAAAGATGTTGAATTCTACCTTTTGGTCATCAAACTCCAATGTTAATGAACCATTAGACACGTCTATTTTTGTTTGGGCGGTTTTTAAGAAAGGTCTCCCCAAAAGGATGGGTGTAGTTTGGTTATCGGCTTCCATTTCAAGAATATAGAAATCAACAGGGAAGACCAAATTTTCAACTTGTACTAGCACGTCCTCTACTACACCCTTTGGGTATGTGCAAGACCTATCTGCCAATTGGATTACCACCCCGGTTTCATGCATAGGGCCAAGTTTTAGGGACTTGTATAATGAATATGGAATAACATTGATTGAAGCCCCTAAATCCAACAAGGCCCTAGGAAATAAAGTGTCCCCTATTTTGCATGGGATAGTGAACATGCCTGGGTCATTGCATTTTTCCGGGAGTTTCCTCTGGAAAATTGCTGAGACACGTTCACTAACCTTTACCTCTTGTTTTGCCTTCAATTTATCTTTCCTTTTTATTGTGCATAGTTCTTTTAAAAACTTTGCATAACGGGGAACACTTTTGATCAATTTGAAGAGTGGGATGTTTACCTCAGAATCGGCGAAGGTCTCGTAGAGGTCCCGATCATTCTTCAGCTTTCTTGTGTCCTTCAGTGCTTCGGGGAATGGAGGAAGTGGCTCATATGATGAAAGTGGAAGGGATTTAGTTTTCGTTGGTTCCCCCTCGTTTGGTTGAAAATCTTCTCCAGGATCAACCCCATTTTCAGATTGTTTTTCTTCCTCATGCACCTCGTTCAATGTTGGCTCATCCCTCAACATGATTGCATTAACATGTTGTCTCGGGTTTTGCTCCGTTTGAGATGGGAGTTTACCCGAGTCTTTTGCCTCAAGTCGGCTCACCGCAATTGAGATCTGGCTCATTTGATTTTCCAAGTTTTGGATGCTAGATTTCGTTGTTTCTTGGAATTGAGCCACACTTTGTTGCATCGTTGAAATATTTGTAGCAAGTGCTCGGATCATGTCTTCGGTGGACATATTTGAGCTTGAGGTTTGGCCTTGGTGATTTGGGAAGGATTGTTGAAAGGACTGATTATGTTGTGTTTGAGGGTTCCCATATCTCAAATTCGGGTGATCTCTCCACCCGAGGTTGTAAGTGTTAGAGTGTGGATCGTACCTCTTTTGTTGATGAGATTGAAAACCCAAGGCATTGACTTGCTCTTCTTGAAGATTTGGGCAAGAATCGGTTGGATGCCCCTGTTGTGTGCATATGCCGCAGACCTTGACCTCTTGGGTTCTAGGATTTAAGAGAAAATCCTTAACTAAAGAAGTCAAGCCGGCAACTTGACTCTCCAAAGATGAAGATGATTCCGCCGCGGCAACTTTACGGGTTGAGGATCTTCCGTTGTAATGCCTAGAGTTCTCCGCCAACTCCGAGAGGAGATTTCTTGCTTGAGAAGGGGTTTTGTTAACAATGCCCCCTCCGCATGCCGCATTCACCATTCTCCTATCGTGTTCCGCAAGACCATCATAGAAGTAGAGGATGAGGTCTTGTTCCGTGTATCCATGGTATGGGCAACTGGCACAAAGCTTTTTGAAGCGCTCCCAATATTCGTAAAGTGATTCATCATCACCTTGTTCGATGTTGCTGATTTGCTTCTTTAGAGATGATGAAATGGAAGCGGGATAATACCTTTCCAAGGAGCATTTTTTCATGGCCGCCCATGTGTCTATACTTCCCGAAGGAAGATAGAAAAGCCAATCTTTTGCGGTGTCCTTCAAGGAGAATGGAAAAGCTCTGAGCTTGATTTGCTCCTCCGTGACTCCGTTGGGGCACATGCTCGTGCATACAATGTGGAACTCTGACAGATGTTTGTTCGGATCTTCCCCCCTTAAGCCATGGAAGGATGGCAAAAGATGAATGAGCCCTGATTTTAGCTCAAATGTATTACCCTCGTTGAGTGTAGGGAAGGTAATACATAACGGCTGTTGATTCAAGTTCGGAGCTGTGAGCTCCCTTAACGTTCTTGTTTCGAGAGCCATAGTTGTTGGTTCTTCAGGCTCGCTAGAATAAGAGCTAGCACTTGATGAATCTCCCGAGTCGGTATTTGAGAATTTATTTTTCAACCGCTCGAGAGTTTGCTCTATTTCGGGGTTTGATTGGTAGGTGATTTCGTTCAGTGAACGATATTTTACCATATACTTCACAAAGCTCAGAAATAGAAGAATAAGAACTCTTTATATTTTTATTTAATTATATTTTTTTTTTGATTTTTTTTAAAACAAAATAAAAAGAAAAATAATTGCCTTTCCCCGGCAACGGCGCCAAATTTGACGTGCACTTTGTCGTGAGGTGCACTCAAAGTAATAATACAATACGATACTAATACGTAGTATAGTGTAGTAAGGTTCGTATCCACAGGGAAAGGAATACTTTTCTTCTTACAGAAATAGATAAGTAACAATAATGGGGGTTTATATTTGGTTGATGAACTTTAAATTATATTTAAATACGAAGATGAACGAGTTATGTGGTTTAATTAATGAGAAGAAGACTTGGCTTTGCTTTTATCCACTTAATGAAATGTTCGTCGATCCCGGTTATATCTTTAACTATCTTTCTCTCGAATACTCAATCGAGGAGTATATCCAATTCATCGAGGGTAGTTATTAATAACGAGACGCGTTCATTAATAAAACTTACTACCGAGTTAATATAGAACACGCGACGTATATTCACTCGATAATAGCAATAAAATCAAGATGAAAACGATTGAGATTGATAACCTCAACACAAGCGGTTTATTGGTTTAATCAATATAATTAATTCCCCTTGGTTTATTAACCATGAAACTCATGCATTAATAACCCAAGTTTACTACCGCGAAAGGACCGAATTAATAACAAGCGTATTAATCGACCGATTCTAGTAATAATTAATATATGAAACAAAACTAGTTGATCCTTTAAGTAATGTTCAAAATATTAATATGAAATATGAATAGGAATTAATTAATACTCAAGGAAGAATATTAAAGAAGATGAATCCTACTATAGTTAATATCAAGATGTTAACTAATTGTCATCTTAGTAACACTCCCCGATATTAACGTAGAGGAAGAAATAACTATTACTATAACTAATGTCAAGATGTTAACTAATTGTCATCTTAGTAACACTCCCCAACATTGATATAGAAATAGTATTTAAAGAAAGAATTAATATTCAAGGAAGAAGATTAAAGATAATAACTCACAACTTACAAATTCATTAAGCTTCAAAGTAGCAAAACCAAGATGGAAGAGTTTAGCTCCTCATTTGGAGACTAAACATGATGAAAAATATAAAGAAAGAACTTGTCTAAACTGAGCTAAGAAGTATATGTGAATTGGTGCTTTTATGGGAAGGAAATGGGGTGTATTTATAGGCTTTTGGGAGCTGCAGGGCTGTGTACCCGATCGGGTATATAGGATACCCGATCGGGTATCTTAGGAAATTGCCCAGAAACTGAAAAATAGGGTCATACCCGATCGGGTCTGTCGGTCACCCGATCGGGTATGACAATCGAACATGGCCAAAATCTTTCCCGCATGTTGCTTGGTTCCCGGGTTGATCCGATTTGATTTTTTAGAAGGGTACCCGATCGGGTATAGGTCATACCCGACCGGGTACAGACCAAAAACGAAATCTCCACTTTTTGTCTTGCATTTTTGCACTTTCCTTCCACTTGTGGTGTTCACCAATGGTCCCCAAAGTGTTCTTGGACCTGTTTGAGCTCAGAATAAACCTAATCTAAACATATTACAAATATTTTACAAACTAAACTATTACACCAAAAGTGTGTAATTTCCGAAGTAACACTCACTCTAAACTAATTAAAAACACAAATTTACACATGGAAATTACATGAATGTCATCAGCCTAATATTGTCCCCAAAGTAGGAGCTAAGTGCTAGCCAAAGATAGTAATAAGTAGAGATGAGCATATCGGTTTTCGGTTCGATTTTTATCTATTTGGTTTGGTTTGGTTTGGAAGAAATACTATCAAAATCAAACCAAATTGCGTAGTCCGGTATCGATTTAGTTTAGTTGCGCTTGGTACGATTCGGTTCGGTTAAACCAAACCGATGTGTCCACCCCTAGTAATAAGGATCTTGTTTGCTTTATGATAATAGAATGGATATTCTAATCCTTGCAAAATCATTATCAAGGTATATATTATCATCCGTTTCTTAATTCTTGCAACAGTTTGACTTTCATGTTTGCCAATACACAATTTTGACTGTAATTATATTTAATTATGTATTAGTAAACATTATAAAAAGTTGATATTTTGAAAATTCACATTGATAGGAATTCAATAACATTTTATACTAATAATTTGATTATGTATATTAGTAGAAAATCATGGTCAAAGTAAAGTCTGTGAATAGTGCAAAAATTACAATGTTGCAAGAATTAAAGAACGGAGGAAGTATATTACAATCATCCATAAATAATGTAATCATTGTTTTAAAAATCGCTCTAGGCGCCCGACTAGTCCACGCCTAGGCGCTAGGCGATGGTCGGGCGCCCCGATTTTAGTCTAGGCGCTCCGACTAATTGATTTGGTGCCTAGGTGAATTAGTCGGCCGCCTAGGGCGCCTAGTTGCCCGCCTAGAGCGCTTAATGGGCCCGCCTAGGCGCCTAGATTCATCGAACTTTTTTTTTGCTTTTTTATTTTAGTATCCTAAGGGATATATGTACCTTTAACTTTGACAATGCATAAGAAGAAAGCTACTAGTGAGTAAGTGAGTAAGTATAATATATTATTAAATGTGATAATTCTATCATTCATGCATGTTAATGTGTATGTGTGTGTATTTTTTATAAACACACAAACACAACATTACTAATCTTATTTATGCAAATATATTGATAAAACTACAATTTTTATGTCTCCGACTAGTCCCCGCCTAGGCACCCGCCTAGCCGACTAGGCGCTAGGCGCTGGGCTGGCGCCCGACTAGCGCCTAACGCCTTTTAGAACATTGAATGTAACCAATGGTCAATCTACACGTGTCCTTAACCCATATGCTCGTTGAATACGTCCCCTCCAGATTTGGTTCAGGAGATGTGTGTTATACACAATTCGACGCTCACGCTTGTTCAGGTGCTCCACCTAGCTATTCGTTTGGAGATAGCTCACAAACACATTTGTGTTTTATTTTGTATGCTTCCAACATACCATGCCTTCCTGGTAAATTTGAATTTTCTTTGAAAAAGCGTTTTAAATGTGTATCTACGCAACTTTCCATCCATGCGTACTTCTTTATTCCAGATATTTTTGAACTTTTTTAAAAACTCTTAGTTTTGAAAAAATTAATAAATGAAAAAAAGATAACATAAAATATGTTGCTCCAAATAAAAAGGTTTGATTTAACAAGTTATTATAACTAGTTGAAGCTTGAACTAAAAGTTGTAAATCAGAATACAACTAATATTCTCAAGAAAAGAATATAACTTTATTCAAAATATGACTGATTAGTTAAAAAATTCTATTCAAATGTAACCAGTATAATAATTACGTAAATTATACGGTAGAACCGGCTATACCATGCACATGGTACCGTCGGGTATTTTAACTTATACCTAATGAGTAAATAGTTAAAATGAAATGAGTATTGGTATTAAACTATAAAAATAGTACATAAATAATTTTTATGATAATACAATTAAATGAATAAGTTGGTTTGTAGTATATATTACATGTAGATCAAGATACTCAATTAGTCAATTGCACACCTAATACTCAATTGTGCTATCAATAAAATGATTTAATACCAATGTTCATTTCTTTTAAACGTAATGCTGCGCTCATTACGTGTAACATAAATTACCCGGTTGTACGGTGAACACCGTACAACGGGGTGTACAGTATAGGCTCTCGTATAATTCAATGTTCGAAAATATAATTCAAAAACATGTCATGAAATCAATATATCCAGTCCGAAACATAATTTTAAAGAGATAATAAAATAAATACCATCTTTCAAAAAATACCAATTAGCTCGAAACGAAAGATGCATCATCATCATCATCATAATACTAATGTTATACATGTATAATTAAAATTCACAATTAAGATCTAATTGTCTATAACAGGAATTGCACTTGTCAAAAAATCACAAATTGCACAACCAAATTAATAAATAAACCCATAATTAAAATGGAAAACTAATTATCTATAACACAAATTGCACACACAAAAAATCAAATTGCACGACCGAAATACTAAATAAGCGTACACATAATAAAAGGATAATGCATTTTGAAATTTCCCTAACTAGGTGCATCCATTGCGGTAGCGGTGGTGGCCACCGGCATTTCAAAACGGCACAAGGGGCAGACATGTCTCCTTCCCAACCACTACACAATGCAACCTCCATGAAACTTGTGATCGCAAGGCATGCGAGTCACCATTTCGTTCACCTCCATATCTCCCAAGCATATCGCACATTCTCCTTTTTCGTTGGACTTCACCTTCTCTAGTGCAGTGATTGAGGACTCGGTTGCAGGAGAATTATTGTAATCCTCCTCTTCGTTATCTATCGATAACCTTGTCACCTCATCGTTAATATCATTTTCCTCTTCCTCGTTATCATCAAACTCTTCAAATCTGTCACTGTCTGCCGCTACGACCCACTGTAATAGTAGAAAAAAATCTGTCGTAATAATTCAAGTTTTTATGTTATAGATTGCTTTATATATTGACATGCTTTATTTAATTTAATTAATGAGTTTTTTTTCACTTAAGTATTTTGGCTACTGTCTTACCGGCTATTTCTCTAGTACCTATTTTTGTTGTTTTGTTTTCAGCTTATTTTTTCTAGTTATTGTTGTTGGATAATTGATACCCATATCCTATAACTAAAGAGATTTGAACAAAGAATGTGGAGAAAGAGATAAGTGTGTATAGAGTATGAACTATGAGTTCTATGAGTTATGATTTACAAGCCTTACATAAGGGAGTATATATAGGGAAATCCGGGTCTGTGTCCCTAATATGGGTCCGATAGACCCGGTTACATAAATGGACTATAGTATAAAAAGCTAATATAGAACATCTTAATAATAATAATGTACAATAATATGAATCCGATAAACGTGTGTGGGCCGCTGTCCAGACCCAGTAGTCGGCAGACCGGGGGGTCGGAGTCCATATACTCCATCAGGAGTCCCCCACTCCCTGAGTCGAGAGTACTCGAGGCGAAAGGGAGTAGTCCAAATTGTATCTGCAACGTTCTTCTGTCTTTGGTTTCTTCCTCTCCGGCCGGGGGACCACCACCCTTGTCCATGATGGGGAGGTGCCTCGTCAAAAACCTTTACTAGGAAAAAACCCAATGGGAAAAAAAATCCTAATGAAGGGAAAAAGAGTACACCTAGCGCCCCCAACATGAAACAAGGAAGGTAAGTCCCCTCCGGCATAATCAATCTAGCTCAGCTCCTCTTCAACTGACTCAGCTCTCGTTCCTGCTCATGCATGATATTTTCTGCTCATCTAGAAACTCTGACCTCTCAGTCCCCTAGTCCCCCACTCCTTGAGGCGAGTGGAGACGGAGGTGAAAATGAGTAAAGTCATCTTTGTACCTACACATTTAACATACATATAATTTTTTTCTTGGGATTTATGTTTCCGATCGGGAGTTCATCACTTGAAATAAGTGGAGATGTGAATTGTTAATGTAATGATAAAATACTTAGTAGAATGGATGTGTGAGCCATTCGTAAGCAACGGTCGCCACTCGAGGAATGACTAAGACCGGTCTTCGTGCCCGACTTGGTTGGGGCTTTGTGCCTGATCTTGGTCAGGGCTTTAAATCCTAGTGATGGGTCTCAAGCCACACTCTACTAGGCATTTGATCATAAGTGTGTGATAGTGTGACATTCACCCGACAAAAAAATGATTTAAATAAATATAAATAATACTCATATTAGAATTAAAGAATACGAAGTACTTATCTTTTTTAATCTTTATGGACTGGAATGCATCCACGTACGTTCTCTTTTATCCACTACAGTTGAGAGTTGAATGGTTAATTGGGTCAACTGGTTATATGCCTCTTGGGATATCAAACCATGTCCACGCCGGCTCGTCCATCATCTGCGCAGCTCACCAGTACCAGAAGAAGCCACACTTTGCAATCACAAGTGGCGAGGCAACAACATTGACCACCATAGTTGCTGAATGAGAACAAACGGTGCGCAGTTCCGGTCCGCCACACCGAACAACAACTGAGGATGGTTGTGGATAGCTCGGTATGAAGAGAAGGGTGAACTAGCGACAGGACAAAGAGGGTGGCCCCAACTAGCTTTGGATCTGCTTCTCATGAACTCCAAGCCACCATTAATGACGAACCTTTAACCGGCAGATATCTCATGCCACGTCAATGGCAAGGTGGACTCGCGAGCGGCGGCCGGTGAAGTGGAGGAACGACCGGCGACTGGAAAGGAGGAGCTATGAGCGGAAACAGTGACGACACCTGTACTGGCGGTGCATGATGACCCAGTGATGGCGAAGATTACATCGGCCGCCTTTCAATGTCACCCTCCAAACAGATTTAGCGAACGGATGACACGTGAGGTCTGGAGCGGCGATGGTACTTCTTGGGAACGACCCAGCGAACTCCAACTGGTGCAGCGAGCTTAGCAGATGGCGTACGACAGCATGGACAACGGCGACAAAGACAGCTCCGGAAATTTGGCGCGGATCTGAAAACCCTAGATCTAAAATTCCCGATCTATTCTTGCTGTATCTTTGATTTTTTTCCAGAACGTTTCTTGGTTGAGTTTTTGTGATTCGTATGAATTTTTGTATTTTGGGGATGTTTTCTAACTTGATTGTGTTCAAACCTCTCAACGAGAGCACCATTGTTGGATAATTGATACCCATATCCTATAACTAAAGAGATTTGAACAAATAATGTGGAGAAAGAGATAAGTGTGTATAGAGTATGAACTATGAGTTCTATGAGTTATGGTTTACAAGCCTTACATAAGGGAGTATATATAGGGAAATCCGGGTCTGGGCCCCTAATATGGGTCCGATAGACCCGGTTATATAAATGGACTATAGTATAAAAAGTTAATCTAGAACATCTTAATAATAATAATGTACAATAATATGAATCCGATAAACGTGTGTGGGCCGCTGTCCAGACCCAGTAGTCGGCAGACCGGGGGGTCGGAGTCCATATACTCCATCAATTGTGAAGTTAAATTTTCCTATTTTTATCATTTCTCCATATTGTCATTCAAACTTTTGTAAAATAGTGTGAGCATGAAAAAGTCATTTTCTATGTATTTGGATAACTAGCAACAATGTCACTCAGACTAATTGTTTTTTCACATTGATTGAAATTCATTTTCACGTGTTTAATAAGATATAATATTATGGGTATATTATTTGTAAGCTAAGTTAGTCTGTCTTTATTAAGTCATTCTTATTTAATCTAGTCTATGACTCTATTCTGTCTACTAAACTTTGATCTAATCAAGTTGTGTACACCAATCAGTGTGAAAATATCCTAATAATAAAAATGTGATCACCACATTGTGAGCAAGTGCTAACTCAAGTCTAAAAAAATCAAACATGTGCATGTTACCGAAGTTTCTCATTTAGGAGATAAGAGCGTGTTTTGTAATGCTCTATAATTGACTGGATTTTCTAGATTTTCAAAAATGATTGCTAAAATAACATAATTATGAAAAAGTTAAAGAAAAATCATACGTATATGACTTAAAAGAAATGTTGTTTGCAAAAAGTGTGACCTCCTAAATAGTAGTACCTTAGTCATAGTAATTTATATTCAGTTTTTATTCTTAAGTGACTATGAGACTATGCTATAGAAATCATTAGTCATATTTTTGTAAATAAGTTTCATTTCAGTATTATTTATGAAAAAACATCAAAAGTATAATATATTTATTAATAATTTAATATAGTAAAAAAAATTAAAAAAGCTTAACTAGTTTTCAACAATTTACACCAATTTAGTTAGAAAAGTAATCACATCCTACATGATTAGATTATTACACAATCTAGAGCGTGAAAAGTTCAAATGTGATTAGAAAAAGTAGAGTGATGATTTAAAGCTTCTTAGTTGAAAAACAAGATATCAAGCCCCGCTCTAAAAATTTATAAGCGGAAAATCAAGGATATCAAACACCATCTAAAATCGAAAAAAATCACACTACCTGGTTGTTCACATACTCTTCAATGTTGGATTGGAAGGGATCTCCGATGATCTTGAAGTGTGACTTGGCAATATCAACAACGAGAGGGATGGTTTTGTCCTCAAGGTTGCCAAACCGTCGGGCCACCGCCATGGCAGTGGAGTTGAGTTTTGCCACAATCCAAGAATGCTCAGAGGCGGGAATGACAGCTTCCGTGAGAACCATAGCCACCTCATTGAAACTTGTGATCAAGTCACAAAGCACGTTGTTATAGTTGTTGGCAGAAAGTATGAGACTTTTGGAAAAGTGTGGATCTTCATTTACATTGCAGTGAAAGACCCACATGTTGGTTTGACGGGAAATATAGTGAAGGCTAGTCACATTCCGGACGGTGATCTGAATGAAGAAGGCATTCACCGGAGGATTTTCAACGCCGTTGAGAATAGCGTTGTTTAGAAACACATGGCAGTGGTACTGAGAAGAGATTATGATTGAACTCAAATCCATGGCAATTGAAACTAGATAATTGAAACTAAACTTTAAACTCCTCTGGGTTCACATTTAAACTAGATCAATACAGTCGGGTATATATAGGGGCGTTTGTTGGTCCGATTTTCTCGGTTTTTGGTTTCATCGGTTCGGATTAATTTAGGTTAGTTCCATATTAAGAAAGGTAAAACCATAAGTCAAACTAACTACATTTAGGGTATGTTTGGCACAACTAGCTAAAAAGATACTTTTATGAACTTTTTAATAATTGTTAGCTTTTAGTAACCGAAAAGATCTTAAAAGAAAAATGTTGTAGTTGTTAGATAAAAAGCTGACCGTTAAATTTAGTTATGTTTGATATAACAAGTGACTAATTAAAGCTAAAAGCTACTGATGTTCTCCCAGATGCTACTTACCGTAGCATCTCAAAAAAGATCTTTTATTTTGTACAAAACTCTTAAAATTTATCCTACCAAACATACAACTAGAAGCTTTTGAAGATTTTTGTAAATTATACAAAAGCTAAAAGGTAGGAGCTTATGCCTACCAAACATGACCTTAGTCAGTCGACTTTGGTTCAGTTATTTTCAGTCGGTTTCGGTCGATTTTGGCATGTTACAAGTTGCTTCAGTCATTTTTACAAGCTTAATACTTAAACCGTGATTCAAATCGCATATCTTTGACCCGTTTTCATCGATTTGATTAGTTTGTCAATCGTTTTTAATTTAGTTTATGAATTTTTTGTTCGGTCATTACTATGTATACCTCGGAAACGATAAGGTCAAAGCAAGCTAGCATTGTTTAATTTAGCACATTGATCAAGGGAATATGCTTATGCACCACCCTCTCAACCGTCTTGCATTTATCCCATCATTGCCCCCACCATTGCAACTAATTAGTAGTATTGACTTTAATATATGTATAGTAAATTTATAAATTTGTTAGGGGATGATATTTATGAGCTCTATTGTCATTATAAAAGTTAAAAAATTGTTCAAAATATTACCACAGTATATATGGATAAAAATTTAAAGTGGAATTATGTTATTTAGTCCTATTAACGTAAAAAGAAAAAAGGACCCTAAATATATGTAAATGATCAATTTCTATTTTTGGAAGATAAGAATGGTACTCTATTTGATGAAAATGTACTATGGAGTACATTTTGTTCCTATTAGAGAACTTATTACAAAAAAACTTATATTTCTGATTATTATTATTTTGTTTTCAATGTTTTAAAAGAGATTTTTTAGTAGCGGTATCATTATTATAAAATGGTCCGGTAAGGGTTAGAGCATTGTGTTAAAAATTTACAAATCTTAGGTATTTAGAGATTAAGAAAATGTTTAGTAAAATTCAGTAAAACAGTACAGAAAAGTAAAAAAAAAAAAAGCATTAGTGAATAGTAATGACTACGTAATTTAGAATAGACCATTTAAGTAATAAATATTGACTTTTTTATGCTTTTAAAATATACTCCGCAGTATTCAATAATTTATTGAATATTTTAACAAATACTCCCTCCGTTCTCTAATACATGTTCCTCTTTCCATTTTGGAATGTTCTCCAATACATGTCTCTCTTTCCATTTTTAGAAAGTTTTTTCAATAAATATACCTATATACTCTCATTCTCTTTCCTACTTTTTCATTATCTTTCCTACTTTTTCCTTCACACACAACTCACTACACCTTTTATCTCACCCCTATTAATTTCTTCTTAAAACTTGTGCTAAAGGCTATACTCCCATCTATTAGAGAACGGAGGGAGTATTTGTCTATTCATGAGAATTATTCTTTCCCTTTGAATTGACACACTTACTAATAAAGCAAAGATATGTGAATGTGATTTAATTGGTGAAGGAGCCATAACCACACAAACTATTCATTAGAACAAAATGGAAAACATTATATGGTCAAGGGAATACTATACTAACGTTTTAAGATTTTTAGTATATTATATAATCTGTCTTGTATTATTGTCTTTCAATTCTTTGTCAAATGTCCTATTAGGATATTCAAGGTATTTCACGAGAAAACAATGGGGGCAATATAGAGTTTAGAAGGATTTATGTTTCAATGAAAACTTAGGAAAGAGAAAAATATTAAGAAATGTATTTAAGTGAGTAGGGCAGGAAAGCAATAAAAAAGATAACGTATTAACAAACGCAATTAAATAAGTGGAGGAGGAATGGAAGTTAATAAAAAAGTAGGAAAGATTAAATATTTGCTAAAGATAAAAAAAGAGGGGAATAAAGGTGACATTTTTTATAGGTAAAACTTGTAAACTAGAAAAACTAGAAAGGTGGACAAATAATAAAATAATAATAAAATATCCAAAAAGTAACATATCATAAGCAATAAAGAGTGAAGAGTTTTTTTTTTTTTTTTTTTGTGAGAGTAAAACCTTAATGTTTTAATAGATTATAATTTCATCAATTTGGGTACTCTCACTTTTTAGATACCCTTACTTTTTGGGTACTCACTTTTTGGGTACTCTCGCTTGTTTTTCATGGTTTCCGATGTGTTTTGGAATCTTCTTTTTATTTCTTGTTTTTTTATCTTTACACTCGCGCACACACATACACGGAAAAGATCATCTCATGTAGTTCTAACGGGAACCTCCGTCCGAACTTGTCTATTTAAGGTGCTTCCTGGTAGAATGTTTTGATGAAATTTTATGAGCATGTCCTTCATGAAGTATAAAATATTTTTCACAAAAATTCAGTTTAAAATTCAATCGAAAAGTCAGTTAAATAAATTATTGAAAAATAATATGTTTTTTGTATACATTTGGCGCAGTGTTTTTCAGAAAAGACCCACTCAGATGAATTCTCTATTATACTTAGTATTAATATCATCATCATCATTATCATTATGTTGTTATTGTTGTTGTTGTTGTCGCTGTTGTTGTACTGTTGTTGTTGTGGTTGTGGTTGTGATTACTAATATAGGTGTAGTTAAATACTACTCCCTCCGTCCCGTAAAGAAGTTCTCGTTCGATTTACGATGCTTGAGTGACAATAAAGCAACTTGATCCCTGTTCACACTCGTATTTTTTTTAGTAAATAAAATTTACATGTTCATAAACTAACTACATTAAAACCGCTCCAAAGCCTGATCAAGAAAATTTAAATTTGATAAAAATTTCATATATAAAGTAAAAAATTAGTTGTGACTTAAGTTGACCAATGAATAGTGAACAATTGAACATGAACTTCATTTTGGGATGGAGATAGTATATTAATATTATTTTTATGTATCCTAAAAGTAGGTGTAGCCAAGGTTGTTAAGATCGCGAGGTAGATCGTTAACTCGTATGATTATACGCGTCAATGTACCAAGGTCGAGTTGGATCGGACAGAAGATCGCAAAACGCTGCCAGATCGACGGATCGTCGAGTAAGATCGTAAGATCTTAAAATCATCGATCTCAGTCGATCTCCGTCATCCATGCCTGAGGGAGAGAATCCAACTCACCTGGTCAGAATTCCGAAACGACTCTCAGAGTCGGAAATTGGAAACGACAGGTTTTGAATTTAAAATAAAACAAAACAAAAACCCAATCCCGAAGCGACGTAGCTATGCGGCGCCCAGACTCACCACAGCGACTCACCTTCTTCACTTCTTCCATAAAAAGGCTGGGGAGGGTCGCCTACTCATCTTTGTCTCATCTTTAGTTCTCCGCATAACAGTTTTTCAAATCTACTCGTGAGCTTCTCTTTTCACTCTCTGTATTCGGCCTCTCATTGCATACTCTTAGTTTTTTTTGTTCTATTCTCCAACTGTTGGCCGACTGGGCTATTGGTACTACTTTATCTTAAGTTAAGTTTGTTATGCTAAGTGTTTAAATTCAAAATTGACATTATGTTATTAAAATTTCAAAAGTTTTATGTTTAAATGTGTATATCTATGAATCCATATCTATATATAAATATATACTAGTTTATATTGATGCATGGTATCTTTGCTTCTAGGATCTTACGATCCGAGTTACGATCTCACAACCCCCTCCCGATCCGAGCTAGGATCTCGAGTTTAACAACCTTGGGTGTAGCTAAGTATTCTTGCATATAACTAGGCAATTCTTTCCTTGAGTTGATGACATATCTTAGAATGCTCATTACATTACATTAGAGTCATTGCTTGTTTGAAACACAGTTTCAATTCTTCCATAAACCTCGAGGCAGCTACATAAGGCTACTTTAATTACAACAACAATAATAAAAACAATAATGACTGTAATCGTATTATAATAAAAAAAAATTAACACTAAAAAAGTATAATTAGGTCTGGTCTGAAGGATCTAGTTCATATCAGATCAGATGAGGAACATTCAGATAAAAAACATTCAAATAAGATAAGCTGAAAACATTATTCTTAGTTGAGAATATTGTTAAATAGGGATATGTTTGGTTTCTCTATTTGACTCTAAAGAATGCACAATGTTGGTCCCATTCATCTCATGCTCAGAGTTGATTTATCCCATACGTTCAATCTAAAACATGACACATATCTATTCTAAATTCATCACCCTATATTTCACCCTGTGTCTATACTCGAAACCCAGATTGAACTAAGATTTCAAATCGAGTGCAAATAGAGAAACAAAATCTTTAAAAGAAAGATTCTTTCAAAAAAAAATCTTTAAAAGAAAGATCTTATGTTATAATTTTATTGACTTACTAACCTTGACCGGGTCACAGATCTGAGAGTCTGTCATTCACAGAACTTGTAAACAAAGAAGCTAATGTGGTGCGCATCAATGTTTTTTGTTGATGAGGCTATTGTTAATGAGGCTATGTGACTTAACAAAGATGGGAAAAGGTGGAAAGTACTCGGGGATGAATCTGGAAAATAAATAACGTTTGTGTCTGTATACGGTGGTCGCCTAGCTATGAAGCACGGATACTTCCCTAGGGTAGCGTATCGGCGTATCCGATACGTTCCCGTATCCGATACTCTAGGATACCCGTACCGTACGTTCCCGGGCCGTATCTGCAATTTTTAAAAGTTTCCACTTTTTTTTGTAATTTTTTGAAAGTTTCCGATACTCGTATCCTGACGGATACCCGTATCAACTTTTTTTTTAAAAAAAAAATCCCAAAATTTACTTAATAAAATTCTAAAAAAAAATTAAAATCTAAAACTACATTTTACTTGGTAATCAAATAATGGGCCTATATGGCTATATCCGAATTAAGTCATTAACTCATACTCCGAATTGGGTACTTGCACTTTTAATTTCAAGATTGTAGTTGTTTGACTTATTTCTCATTTTAAATTAATGACTTATTGACTATATTTATATTTCGAGATACACTAGTGTATATGAGAAATATTATGAATTTATTACTAAGTATCTTGAAAAAGGAAAATGTTTCAATGCAATGAATGGGTAGACATCATAGCATATTATATGTATGTATGTATGTATGTATATATACGAAGTATATTAAAAAAAAATCTATTTTTAATATTTATAAATAGACCCCTATAACTTTTAATATATGTAAATACACCCCCATAACTTTTAATATTTATAAATATGGCCCCGTATCCGTATCCTACTTTTTTTGGTTTTGACGTATCCCCGTACCCGTTTCCGCGTTTCCGCGTTTCCGCGTATCGGTATCGGTGCTACATAGTCGCCTAGTGATTTAGTGAGTGAGATTGAGAGGAAGGAATTTGAATTATTTCAATCACGCAATCAACATGAAGTGGTTCAATTTTCTTGTGCTACTTATTGAGGAATGGTACTCAATATATTTTACTCCTAATGTGAACGTTATGAAAAGCTAATCTACTTTTAACCTCACTCAGGCACACTCAGAGAGCGCACAACTCCTTTTAACAGACGTGTATCGCTTCTATAATTATTTTTAAATATTATAATTTTCAGCACTATTCATATATTAATAATATTTATAATTAAATGATTAATTAAAAAAAGGAGGTTCCGACCCGAAACCGTCTGGTTCCGACCCGGAACCGTCTGGTTCCGGTTCCACAATTTTTGGGGAAACTGAACCGATCTAGTAAACCTCCAGTTCCGAACCAAAAGTACTATGCGGTTGTGGTTACGGTTCCAGTCCGGTTCAAAAACAAGCAATTCGAGTTGTGGTTTGACGGAAAACCACATACAGGTCTTGGTGTGGGTATCTATTGTAAGTTCAAAATAAAACATTTTTTCAAATACCTAACAAAGGGTACCAATCATAGTAGAATACTCCTATATTAAGACGTTACTGAGACAACTCTTCCGATACACCACAACCACCTTAAAATGTCGGAAATGTAAGGTAAATTTCACATATGTACCGTAGTAATTTTTTTGCTTCAGTTGGTTTGCTCCCCCCCCCCAACCAATTTCAGAAGCACATCTAGTATTTTTTGGTTTTGAAGAAAAACAATTTCATTAAAGAAAAAGAAGGTAAAGTACATTTCAAAAGAAAAAAAAACAAAATAAAAGAGAACAAAATAAACCCAACCGGAATTGCAATAATAAAACCTTCCCCAAAAATCCTAAAAGCTCAATCGAGAATCTCCATACATGATTGTAATCTAGTCTTCATGAGATGCGACCTCTGATGTTTTTTCCTGTAAATATTGATTTGAGTGTTTAAGTTCGTTGTAGGCAAGCAATTGTCACTCGTGACCAGTCTAGCTTTATTACAAATGTCCTAAATGGTGTCGGAGTCCCATAGATCCTCTTTTGAAGAAACAGGGGTCCTCTACTCACTCTCTGAAGCATGACCAAGGAAATCATCTCCTGAGTAATACGCTATCTGCTCCGCAAATACACCCTCACAACATCAAAGTAGTTAGTGTAAGCATCGCTCGGGAATTGGATCGCCATTTTCATTCACTTCTTTACCCATTTTCTCATCTAAAGAGTCTCTAGTACTCAAAGTATATGAAAGAATTCTTTCAAATTCTTTGATTAAAAATTGAGACAATGAGTCCACTCCATTGGCCACATATAAAGCTTTGGAAGAAATACACTTAAAAAATAGGAGTGATCTAACCGAGCACATGAAATTTGGTCGAATTGGTTAAAAACCGAAACCCATAATTCCTGGAGAAATGCTAGAGGTACACACTTTGTGTACACATTTTGTGTACACTCGTCTGTCTCTTAAGAAAATTTTGTCTGTCACAGACAACTCATATATGAATTGTCTGTGACAGACAAAATTTTCTTAAGAGACAGACGAGTGTACACAAAGTGTGTAAACAAAGTGTGTACCTCAAGCATTTTTGTAATTCCCGATAGCATAATCGAAGGGACTAATATAGTCCATAAAAGTTAAAGCTACGTGCTGGACAAAGAAAGTAATAGGATATGATTTGTTTTATGATAAGCGAATGATTATTTCATTTCTTACAATCATTGCTAAATAACTAATGACCAATCTAAAGTGTCACCAACATGTGATGTAGGTCTGTAAAACATGTACCCACAAGATGTGATGTAGGTGTGCATGCAGCATGTTATACTTATACCTAGTCCAATGCTCAAGCCCATTCAAATTCTCCTCTTGGTTGTATGCTTGCAAGGAGTACCTCACAAAACAATGTGTGTGTTTGATTTTGTATTCTAACAATATAGGAGGGAAGGCACCATACTTGAATGGTTTATATTGCCTGTGGCCACCCGGTCAAGCAATCCGAATCCGCAAATGATGTGCTTCTGAATGGAGTTTGCATTGTGCGTAACTAACTTGTGCCGTGTGCGTAAGCATGTTTTTACTTGGACTGTAATTTGTTGGTCTAGCGTGATCTGGTAATGTCTGGTTTCTTTATATTTTTATAACTATCCAAGTTTGATCTGGTCTGAAACAAATTACAATCCAAGTAAAAACATCTTATGCCACAACCTCAATCGACTTATTAGTGTAGTAGTCTATGGCAATAATGCACAACTTCCTTCCCCTAAACTCATTTGACATTGAGCCAAAGATGTCTAATCTGATCTTAACAAAGAGAATGCCAGCAAATAGGGATGGAGCTACCTTGTTAGTCAAGGCCTCAAGGGACCATGCAGGGTCAACTAATAGCAAGTGAATTGAGTTCTATAGAACAGGGGCCCACATTTCATGGGGGCCCCATATTTTTATGCAATAGTAGTACTCTGTAGTTTTTATTCCTATGCCACTCCTCATAATTATTAGTAGTAAACTAGTAATATAATAAATACAACAAGGAGTACTAAATTAATAATACCGAGTATACATTGCGCATCAAGGTTGTGGGCGCTTTTTTTATTATTATTATTTTTTTTGATGAAAATGTCCGTGTATTTTAAACATAAGATATTTTTTTTGAAGAAAGAATTTTATTTAAAACAATAGAAAGTACAAGAAAAGAGGAAGAGGGAAGCGACAAGAAAGCAAGGTTGTGGGCACTTGTGGCTATTATTGTACTAAATTATTATTGTACTCCCTCCGATTCAAAAACAAGTTCCACATTTGACTTCACACATATTAAGAAAAGAAATTTGACTTTACTGTGGAGTGCACTGTTTGGCACTGTTTGAACACTGTTTGGCACTGTTTGACACTGTTTGGAACTATTTTGATGTAGATAATTTGTCAAATAAGGAAAGGTTTGAAAGTGGAACTTAATTTTGGAATTGCCCAAAAAGGAAAGGTGAAACTTGTTTTTGAATCGGAAGGAGTAGTTTATTGTGTAATTTTATGCTTTTTGCTTAGGACCAATATATAAATCACAATTTTAACATAAGCCCTAATAGGCAAATATGCGTTAATTTGGTATCGGAGATCTAACTTTCCTTGATTAAAATGTCATTTTCCCAATCTGTTAATTGTGTATCAATTACTTTTAATTAATTGTTCCAATTAAAAACTATTATTATTGGTATTCGGTGATTTGTTAGTTTTTAAAATACTTTTTTTGCGTGACTTTTTCACTATAAATAAGTGGTTATGCGATTTTATTCTAAATTATGTGTGGCTAGCTTTTTAACTTCATAATTTCTATTGAGAGAATTCCCTAAATAGGAGTAAAAATGTTTTGAAATTTCAAAATAGGAGTATCTTATTTTTTATTCCCTATATAAGAGTAAATTTCTGCCAAGTTTGGCATTACAAAGCTTTTAACATGACATTTTTTCCCAAACTTGACAGATTACTCTTATTCAGAGAATAAAAAATATGATACTTCTATTTTAGAATTTCAAAACGTTACTCCTATTTAGGGCAATTTCCATTTTAAAGCTAATTGACAATCTTCATGATATGCAAGAAAGACGTTCTTAATTATAACTGACATGTAGTTTTATTTTAGACCTATGAATATTATAAATGAATATTAATATATCATTTTTATTGCTACGATATTTTTAGATTTATGTTTTAATACTGGTATCTGGTATCTGGCCCTGGCCCCGATTCGAGCCATCCTTGTACTAAAGTCTGGCTCTGGCCCCACCAGGAATACTAGGGTGTAATAGGCCTTGAGCCCTAACACTAGGAGGTACATTTGGGAGACCTCACATATCTTACTGAATTTTTCTTGAAAGTCTAGGTACATTTGAAAGTCTTAATCCAAAATTGCGTTTTCTTAACCACTAGAAAAATATTCACTTCTAACAAAAGTTAACTTTATGATTGGTTGGCATTTACCACATCAAAATATTCAAAGGAAAATAAACTACTAGGTGGTAAATATTGTTAAAGTTCATATTTTTATTCAAATAAATCATGTCAAAGGTATATCATACTCTAGATTAACTAAAATTGATATAAGTACAACCTGTTTTTGTGATTGCCAAATGCTACACTAGATATATATACGGAGTATCACACTCTAGATCAACCAAAAGACTATTCTTAGGTCCGTTCAATTGAACCAAACTATTTTGTCCAGCTCTAAGTTAAATGACTGAATTTCTAGTGGAAAATAGTTTTGTATCATTCCTATTATATGTTCAAATATTGGATATTATTGCGAAAAAATATGGAACATGGCATAAAACACGAATATATAGAACATGGTATAATAATAGCTTTATACGCTTTAGGTGATAACCGTGATACCGTGACACCATCCACCATGCTTTCCATAAATAAAAAACCACATGAATATGTGGAACATGGTATAATACCTTTCATATTACAAAAAAATGGCAGATCTTTGTGACTGTTATGCACAATATAAGAAATATCGTAATCAAATATAAGCAACCGAACCAGAAAGCCTATACGTAGAGACTAGAGAATAAACTAACCTTGTATTACATCACTAGAAAACTATCACTAACCTCCAGTCAGCTGCCTAAGCTAACTGCTCATACTCCTAGTTTTGAATCATCAAAATAGGAATCAGGTATCTCCGGTTGAGATGAGAGCAATGACACACATTTGAACTGTTACATAACACCACACACAGAATTCATATAAATACCAATGTCACACAAAAAAACACTTTGCACAGAATAAGAAATATTGTATTGGCAAACACACCTTATGCTGCTTGTATTTTTCTCTTATGGCGAACAAGTCACAGCCCCTTCTACTTAGTTGCAAGTCATGTATGATAAGAACACAATCTTTCACATCAGATGGTTTATAACCTGAATAATGTGTGAGTGCTTGACTCTGCAATACACACATCTAGATCAATACTTTAACAGTTGAGCCATATGTAACTGTATACATGGGATATTTTATTATGGTCATCTTTTTAGTAGTAACAAAAATGGTCCAATAGTTAGGAGTTAGGACCCTTACGAAATTTGGTAGTTTAGTTCAAAATGGCCCTGGATGTCATCTATTGGATTACGTGATCTGGCCCTTTACAGGAAAAGTATATCACATTGTATTTAGTTTATTTTTGTTTGCTAATGTTGACCATTGATTTTACGCCCAATGTGAGAGTTATATGCCCATAAAAACATGTACTAAACAAAAAAAGACCAAAATAGGCGGCACATATTCAAATGCAGTTGATATTTTAGCCAAAATTCCTCAAATTAAGCAAAAAATAAGAATTACTAGGCCAGATGTGAAAATGATCCAAGCTACAGGGCCATTATGGGTACTGCCTAGAAGATACTACGTACAAGACTTAACAAGTAGTTTCCCCTAGAACTGTGCAGGGCAATTAAAACAATATACATACCCAGGGATGGAGGTTAGGTTGAATTGTAAATCTTGAAAGGAATATAACTGCAGAAGCTATCAATGAAGGTAAGAACTGAAGGCAGCAATAGTCCAACAAACTTAACTCCGCTAGGTAGTAACCTAAGAACTCTAACTGCAAGTCTGGAGTCTGCATGAAATACTTATTAGTAGCACATCATTTTAAAATGGCTTAGTCCAAACAAAATAAGTTTGCGAGCTTACTTCATTATTTCCTTGTGCAAATCGGGTAAGCCTTCTGCATAAAATAAAACGAAATCCCAAACAGTCAAAGAACATTTCATTGATTCTTAAATCTTAATAACAGCCCATAATCCCATATGTACTTACTCTGTTCTTTTTTGATTGCTAAGTTTCCATTTTCATGTTTGTCAATGAACAACTTTGACCATTGATATATTTCATACTCCGTACTTAATTAGTAAAAACTTAAAAAAATCAGATTTTAAAATTTTAAAATGAGAGGAGTGTAACAACATTTTTCAAAAACTAAATTTCTAATACATTAACAAATAAAATGCAGCAAAAAGTAGAGCATGTAAATAGTGTAAATTTAACATGTTGCATCTATTTAAGAATGGAGGTGTATAATTCAAACAAAGCAATAGCATTAAAGGAGCTAAATAATACCTAAGAAATGTCTTGACAGTCGGACTTCCCATTTCAAACTTCAGAAATTTAAGGAGATATGCCTCCATTTTAACAACTTCAGCCCTGGTATATGTGTTGTCTGTAATGTAACAAAAGTCTTCAACATGTGGAGGACTAATCTCCTCGTACTTCCTGTTAGTGATCAGAAAAAACACGTATTTAAGCTTTGTCTTTAATGCCTAATCCCTTGAACAAAATGATTCAATAACATAAAATTTATGCTTACGCAGCAATAAGCATGGAAGTCACACCCAAAAGTTGAAGATTTTGGCGGATAATGGCATTTGTGGACAGGAATCTATCAATATAGGCAACAGAGAGATGGAGAGTATCAGAGAGCAGTTTGTATTCCTCTGCAACTTCAACCAACCAATCTACCAAAATCCCTCTCATATTAGGACTGATATCTCTCTGGACCCTTTCAAAGTAGTCAGGCAATGGCCTTCTTTTCTCCTGTGCCTGAATTGCAAAACCTTAACTTAGTTCACACCCGAATACTTAATAATCAGACCAGACCAGACCAGACCAAAGTAAATACTTGTACTAAAAGTTCTAATAATCAAGATAAAAATATGCACAGGATCACTGTATTAACACTATTGTTCCTTTGCTTTTGAACTTGAACTGAAACCCATCAAATCATTCACATGTACAGAAAGGAAAAATCGAAAAAGAACAGTTTCAATTAATTTCTTATCAAACACAGTCAAGGCATACACTAAAGAATCAAAATGAAGGGCAAAAGAGCTCAGCATTCACCTCCAGATGACGCAAATACTCGTAAATCTGAGAAACGTATGCAGAACACATCTGTGGGTCATCAGATTTCGCGTCAATTTCTACTTCATCTTCCTGACATTTCTCAACCGCTGTAACCTTTTCAGCGCTCACATCCTTCAGAGTCTTCAACTTCTGCTGTCTAGGTTTGGGTTTCGAATTGTCAAAAATCTGATTCACGCCGACATTTGGGTCATTCTTAATCTCTCCCAAAACCACTCTCTTCTTACTGTGATGCTCCTGTTCAGCCGCCATAGCCTCCGCTGCCCTCTTCTTCGCAAGGCGCGTTACCCTCAAGCAATTCTCTTTGTCCGCCATGGCAAACGCCTCGAACTGACACAGTTATACTTCACAGATCAGCGGATGGTTGCTAGATTGTTGGAGAGGAATGTGGGAATTGCTTATTAGCAGCATATGATTGCTTTGTTCGAAAAGTTAACTTGCCCGCGCTACCGTTTTGGGATTTCGTCGTTACGAATTTTGGGCACTGAATTTTGGGAATCGAGGTTTGGGTCAAGAGCAAATTTATGAGGGTGGGCGGTTTACATGGATGGTGGGAACCATGTGAATTGCTTGATAATGGTGACTGAGTTTGGTGAACGAATGATTACGCGGTCAAGAGCTTCTCGATCAAGTCTCTCACACGGGACTTATGTAGTCAGAGGATATTCCGCTCAAACGTGAATTTATTTGGGTATTTTCATGTGAGAATTAATTAGGATAATTTTTTAATTTCATGTGAGGCATTTTTCAGAACTAGTTTAATATTTTTTGAAAGGAATCATCTTCTTTAAAAAAAAGGTAGACTCTACTTGCTTAATTATTACGTAGTATTAATAAAGATAACAAAAACAATTACAATTATATAGTCAAGACTAAATAAAATGGCACATAGTAATGGACGATTCAAATCGAAAATGCCGAAACGCTAATCCCGCAAAAAAATAAACTCTATCTGCTTATCTGCTACGATCACAATAATTTTCAAACAAAGTAATAAACATCCTGGTTTGTCAAGTCATTCGTAATGAGCCAAATGTAGAATTTGTTTCGGTTTCACCAGTCACAGAAGAAAAAGCACATCATGTGATCTCATCTTACTGGAACGGTGCTTCAGGAGGGGGGTGATCCATCTCAATATTGGCCAGAAGAATTTCATATTCTTGATTGATGGAAAGATCAGTGAAATCCTCTTATTAGCACAAAAGAACGGTTGACCGAAAATGACAGGGAATATGTCTTTGGCAGACGATACTTTGTCATTGAAAATAATATCCCTATACAACGTTGGGAAAGAAACCTATAGATAAAATTAAAAACACTTGTTAAGAAGATGGCCTTTTTATTCCAATATTACTAAAATGAATGAAAAAGATAAAAAAGTGACATGTTTTAAATTTTTCAAAAAATGTGACTAAAAGTCATTTATTCCTTATTATTAATCATATATTTATTATTTTAATATTCCTTTTACACATTTGATTAATAGTCATCTTTGGTAGCCACCAGCACCTCTAGAACCCAGCACCACCTCTGCCGCCGCCGCCGCCACCAGCACCGCCGCCGCCACAAGCAGTCACTATCTCAGTGACACCGAACAAAGTGACTTTGCCCAAAGTGACTCCGACCACAGTGACTCCGCCGCCACAGTGACTCGCCGCCATAGTGAGTTAGTGACTCCACTGCCATAGTGACTCCGGTCACAGTGACTCCACCGCTACAGTGACTCCACCGTAAGAGTTACTCTGCCACCCCCCGACCAGTCACTGCCGTCGCCCCGGCCAGTGACTGTTGCCGCTCCCGGCCAGTGACCGCCGTCCCCGGCTAGTCACTGTCGCCCTCCATTACGCCAGATAATTTTCCGGCGGCCATCCAACCAGAACCACCAACTACCATCTCCTTAGCTAGATTGCCCATTACCCCTATCCCCCTGCCTCTCTTACCCTGCAAACTCATCCTTACCGTTCAGCACCAATCACCCACAAACGTTCATCCCCAAACCCCAAAATCATCACTCCCCCAACCTCCAGCCCATCAACACCAGCACAATCTCAGCCCCAGCCAAGAGATCTCAGCCCCAGCCAATAGATCTCAGCTCCAGCCCATCACCACCATCGCACCCCTAGCCGTCGTTCACCACCTTCGTAACTCCGGCCGCTCCTTTCACCTCAAATATGAAAAAACGAGAAGAAGAAGAATAGAACCGGGCGGCGAGTTGGAGGCCGGTTGAAGCGGCGATAGAGGTGGTGACGTCGGATGCCGGCGGAACAGAAATGGAGACCATAAGGAAGGAGAAGGAAGGCGGCGGGGAGGCGGCTGGAGTGAGGTGGAGCAGCGGGGAGGCGGCTGGAGTGCGGTGGAGCGTCGGAGCATTGGCGGCTGGAGTGCGGCGGAGCGGCGAGGTGTGGGTCGGCGACAGATGGAGAGCTGCGAAGGAGAAACGATGGATGCTGCAATAGGGAAGGAGAACTAATGGATGCCGCAATAGGGTTTGAGAGAAAAGCTGGATGCGGGTCACTTTTGTGGGAAAAGTCAAACTTGCTATATTTTTGGAAATGAAAAGTTAGATAGTTATACGCCTGCCATTTTTTCTAAGAGGATCTTTTTCCATTATTGAATAAAAAATAATTGGAAAAAGGGAAGAAAAGAAGAGAAAGGGAGGAGACAACGGCTACGTTTCTCAATTGCCGCTCCTCTCTCTTCAATGGCTAGATCTTGAACCGCTTATTAGTTGGGTACCATAGAAATCATTTTTATTGAATTGGTGTAATATGATCTTATTTGATATGTTCTTGTTTAGTTAGAATTTCTATAATGTATATTTTGTTTTATTATTAATTAAGTCTAGTATATTTAATGGTGATCTGTTAGTTATATTACCTTTGTTCCAATGGACATTACACACTTTGAATTATGTGAGAAATAAGAAAAATAAAAATGTGTGATTCATATACTACGTATTTGTGTGCAAAGGATAGAAAAATGAGCAGAATCACAAATTAGTTACTTTAAAGAGAAAGTGACAATATTTTTGTGAACAACAAAAAAGGGAAAATTGGTAAAGTCCAATGGGACGGGGTACTATTTAAGTTGTTCTATTCTTATCAATGATAAAATTGATAAAATCCGATATTCTCTTGAAATCTTTTCCAGTGAAATCACTCAAACTGTGCGCTCAAAAACGGGGGCTCGAGAAGCATAAAAGTTGTTCGATTCACTCTATTTCATACTACCTCCGTTCTTAAATAAGTGCAACATTGCAAATTTTACACTATTCACATGTTCTACTTTGACTACATTTTATTCATTGATGTATTACAATATATTTTGGAAAAAATATTATTAAATTTGTCTCATTGTAAATTTTCAAAATCTGATTTTTTTTAATTTTTTTTACTAGTAGAGAGTTATATATATTAACGGTCAAAGTTGCGCCTCGTCAAATGTGAAATGTTGACTGTTACACTTATTTAAGAACAGAGGTAGTATATGATATTACTACATTTCCTTTTTTAGCCTTTTCACGGAAATATTATTGATTCAATTCAAAGAAATAAATTTGAGGCTAAAGTTAATTTTTTTTATCTATACAAACTTCAACCACACAATTTTTACTTGATTACTTTACATATATATCAACTATTGCCATGTTTTATGGAACATAGAGATTATGAGATAAACTTTTCACTAATGCACATTGTGACTTGTGAGTACTGTATGCACATTGAAACTTTTCACATAATGAATATGAAAATCTTAAATTATGTGACAATATCTTTTCACTAATATCAAGATGAACAGAAAATTATTTCATATTCTACTCTGTATAACTTATCGATATTGTCATTAAAATATCAAACTAGTAATCTAATCTAACAAACTCATATTTGTGAACGAGGGTTAGTAACCTTAATTTGTGTCAATATACTTTAGGCATTAGATCATATATATTGTTTTTAAAAAATGGAACTATACTTCTCCAATTGGCTTACTAGAGTTGTATGTATCTAAAAATCACTCTATTCACTCTATATATCTAGGTTTAATTTAGACAGAATCTTTTAAAAAATTAATATACGTACTACAAGAGCTAGAGGATATTAAATATGAGACTGCAGATTGCAATCTTATGTTGAGATTGGTGGCAGTTCTCTCCATCTCTGTTTAATCTTGTAATCGTCATCTTCTTCCTCGTCTTTCTCTTTTCCCGCTCACCGAAGTAGTATTTGGAGATTATACATAATCACCACCGCAGTCAAAACCTGCACAAACTAAATTTGGCTGGAGTAATAAACACAACCATAATCAAAACCTGAATACTCCAAGACCTTATTCAATTTGTTGGATTATATCCAATTAAACTCATATTATTCAATCCATCGCCGTCAAAACCTGCCCAAACTCATATGTTGTGAATTTTTTACTAAATAAATAAAATGACACTTTTATTCAATCTGATACTTTGTGAGGAATTATAAGTACAAAGTTTAAACCCATGAAATTTTTAAGGCCTCATGAAGTAAAGTCAGCTTGCCAAGAAAATGCACAAGAAGGAGACACTATACAAAGCATGTGATTGAAAAAGAATGGTCAAAAAGGAAAGAAATTTCTGGAACATGATCTTTTGAGAAAAATAGTAAATAACAAAGAACTCAAACTCAACTTTTGTAGAAGTTGAATTACAGACACTTCTCTAAAGCATCATATTATGATGAGTCTCTTTAGTATCACATTTTGAAAATATCTCATGTGTATTATACATGAATTAACAAAACTCATTGAAAGGATATTATATTAAATCTTATTATGCACACTTATTAAGGAAAATCTAATATTGACGGCATTACTCCTAACATGGTCTATATGAACTGTCCTTTTAGTGAACATTTATAATGCTTACATTTATTCTAATCTGGCATTTCTGGCAAGGGTTTTTGCAGTTAGGAACTGCTGAAAATAGCCCTGAGAAGCCTATATTATTATCTGCAAATGAATTAGCAGACTAGATCACAGAGGTTCCAGATTACTTGAGGTAGTTTTAATATATATTCTCTATTTTGATATTGAACGGGAACATAATTATAATATGACAATAAAAGCTTGAGTAACGTTGCTAAAAAATTCTTCATTCCTTATGCATACTTGGTGAGAATCTGAACAAAAAATGTGAGAATCAGAAATTGAAATAAAGAAACACACCCATCAACGCAACATTTGGGTATGCACCAAGTGTGTGTATGTGTGTGAGTGTGAGTGTGTGTATTACTAAATAAATAGAAAACATACGTAAACAACTGCAATAAACTAGCCAATAATATCACAAGTACCACGAGCTAAATCCCAGAGCAACGTAACGGTTCTCTTTAGTTACAACAATACATAGAACATAAACCATCAAATCAACAACGCTTGAAAGGTTCATTTTTCCTTACTTTCTTTTTGAACATAGTAACTAAACCTAGCATTTTGGTGAATGTATGATGAAGTTCTCCCGGAGGAAAATTGTGAGGGGCACTCATTTTCGCAAACCTCACTTGCATACTTTCAGTGTATAACCTTCCATATGCTCTATAGTAATCTGGTCTCTTATTCTCTTCTTGTTTTTTGTTTTTTTTTTTCTAAGCAGGTGGTCAAATTATCCACACCCTTGGGTTTAGATACTTTTATCTAAAAGGTATTGTAATATGTGTGTATAATTTTCAGATAAGCAACTTGCCATTTGAGTTGTGAACTACTAAGTATTTAAACGTCGATATTTTTCTTATAATTGGTGATCGATAGATGTGTAGTTGTACTCTAAAGTTTGATACTCTACCCCCCTGTATGGTTGGCGGATTTCGGAGGGAAGGGAAGGGGAGGATTAGTTTTTTACTTTAGTAATTTATCTGAATTTGTTAGTTTTAGACTACAAATAAATATATAATTAGTTAGACCATATATTTTTTATATACTATTGTGTCCTCATTTTATTTCAATTTGTCTAAATGTAAAAATTATTTTAAATTTTTATAAGACCCCTCCCCTTCCCTCCCCTCCAAAATCCCTCAACCATACTGGTCCTAAAAGTTGTGTGCTATTATTATATACTCCCTCCGTCCATAAATAGAAGTCTCTTTCCATTTTGGGTTGTCCCTAAATAAAAGTTCCTTTTCTATTTTAGGAAGTAAAATACAAATAAATGTATTGATCTTCCTACCCTCATTTATTTTCTATCGACTAACATCTTCGTATTCCACCTTCTCCATTTACTTCATCCATGCACCCACACATCTCCATCTCTTCGTATATCCCCACCCATCTTCCTCTCTTCGTATTCCACCTTCTCCATTTACTTCACCCACCCACATATCTCCATCTCTTCGTATATCCCCACCCATCTTCCTCTCTTCGTATTCCACCTTCTCCATTTACGTCACCCACCCACATATCTCCATCTCTTCATATATCCCCACCCCTCTTCGACTTCTCATGCCTCGCATACCCTATAACTTGCAAATCCATGTGCCACAGACAAACTGGAATAGAAGTGGTTGGTAGATGTAGAGGTGGACACCAGCGTTGTCCCAGACTCCGAAGATCCTTCACATTTGACTAGATCCTCGATTGGGTCGTCGCTGTCGGTTGGAACCCCGATTGTCCCTGATGAGAAACAGTCTTTAGTGTCTCTTGCATATCTTATTGTCCCTGACACTGAAGATAAATTTGACGAAAATGTTACTGCATGTTCTGCGATTGACTATGTGTAGGAGTGGACTCGGGCCGGGCGGCCCGGCCCAGTACTGTTTGGGCCCGGCCCGGTACCGGTCTTGGAGCCGATTTGGGCCTACCGGAACCGCTCAGTTCCCGGTGCGGGCTCGGGCCCCCTAAAACGCGAACCAGCCCGGCCGGTTCGGGCCTATTTTTTTTTGTTTTTTTAATTTTTTTTATTCTACCGGGTTGGGTTGGGTGTTTTGGGGGGGGGGGGGGGGGTTGGGGGGATGAGGGGGGGGTTCGGTTCGGTTTTTTGAGTTTGGTTTCAATTTTCTTGTGGTTCGGTTGTTTTGGTTGCGGTTCAGGTTTTTTCGATTCGGTTTTCGATTTTTCCGACCCACCCCTTGCTAGGAGGTAGGGATTTGTGCCTACCCGTTAATTCAATATTAAAAATAATACATTTATTACAAATTGTCCAATACAGGAGTAAACATAAAAATAATTGCAAAAGTATGAGTGAAATTTAAAACTTCTTTCAATAGAAGCAAACATTATTTTTCTAATACCCTAACCTAATTAATTCTAAAATAGGACTTACTTGATCCTATTAATATATACAAAATATAATGTGTGTGTGTGACATTTCTGATAAATGTTGGCATATTTTCCAGTGCTCGAAGATGGTGGTGCTGGTGGGAGGTTGTTGAGGCGGCGACGACAGAGGCCTGCATATTTTTTTTTATTAATTTTATTTAATACGGAATATATTTAATTTCATATTTATTTATGCATTTTTTATTTTTTATTTAAAATGTTATTATAAATTAGTTAATGTGATTCAAAACATGATACTGCTTTTTTTTATTAATGAAAACGGTTGGGGCGTGGGTAGGAGTATATTTGTCCAAACACTAAAGTTACTTCCATTCAAAACATGGTACTTCTATTTTTGCATTTTGCATATGCTTTACTCCTTGAGAATTAAACTCTACAATTATTAACACCAACCCGATTATATTATATACCTATTAGTTGAGAATCAAACTAACTTATTTAATTATTATCTAAATAACCACATCTTTTTGCTATGCGAACCTTTCAACGGAACAGAAGTAATAATAGTTCTATTTTGAAAATACTCCCTCCGTCCCTAAATAAACTTTCATTTCGCTTTTCGAGAGTCAACTTAAATCACACTTAAACTCTTACTTTATATATCAAAAGTTTATAAAAATTGAATTATTTTTTGCAGACTTTGTAGCGGGTTTAATGTAGTTTCTGAATATGTAAATTTTATTTAATAAAAATAATCCGAGTTTTCACAAGGATCATTTAACTTTATCGCTGGTCAACAAACTTCGTAACCCGTAATTGGAAGTTTTATTAGGGACGGAGGTAGTAGTTCTTTTAACACAATACACAAAAGTATGCAACACATATAAGTATATAACCAATTTAAGTTCTTCAAATTTATATGACTCCCACAACTTAATTAGAGGGGAATTGAACGTCAGTAGGCCGAGAGCCCGAGACTAAGCCCAGTAATAACCTACTTCAACATGGGTGTCAAATAAATTAAAGAATAATAATGCACACCAATAGTATTGAGGAAGACAAAAGCACAGTTGAATAAAGATCAAATACTGTTCATCACTTGTGTAAGATCTAAGTCGACATGATATTTTTTTTTTTTTTTTTTTTTTTTTTTTTTTTTTTTTTAACTACTAAGGGAAATTTTATTAATGAAGAAAAAGGAGTACAATGCGAAAAAGAAAGTAGGAGAAATGAAAAAACAAAGAGAAAAGGAAAATGAAGGAAGGTGAAATCTAATCTAAGCCCAAGGAAAATTCTTAGTTTGTGATCTAGTCCGCATGTTATGTCTCCGTTTATTCTTCTGGGATTTGCGGTAGATTTTAAGTTGCGTATTGAGATTTTCCGTTGGCAAGCAAGTGTCCTGTGTGATAAACTGTGATCTGAAGCAAATCTCTTTGTTGAAGGTTGAGTCTCGAATGTCGTCCCGATTGGAAATTGGTGGCCGACGATCACTTTCGGTTGCATGCCCTAGGAAGTCATCAGAGAAGCATGACTCATCTGATGGATTAAAACTGTCTGAGGCATCTGAGTAAGCCTGTGTCAGTGATATCTTGGGATATATTTCTGAAGATCGAAACGGTTGTTTCTCCGTATAGGCTCTCTGAACCTCAAAATTAAATATAAGTTTGGAGATAGATGTAAGTTCCTCATTGTCTAAAGAGGTTTCTTGTTCCAAAATCAATGGTTCCTCCTGCATTACATTCGTTAGTCCCAGAAAATTAGAGAAGATGGCCAGAAAATCAAGTAGGCTTGATTTTTGTCGTCCTGTTGGAATAACAATGAAACTCCCTTTATCCTTGGCAATTTTCAAGTAGCAACCTGAATTATTGACTTCAGATGAAACAATGATATGACCAAATCTCCTTCTCTGCCTAGAATTAAAATCACTTCCTGATAGTTGACTAATGAAACGGATAATTTGGGGAGCTAAATCGAATCTAAAATTAATCTTGTGCAGCATCGATTTTTTGATTTCAAAAATAACAACTTCATTGTTACTGACTCCAAATTTAAAGAGTTTAGACTTAATTTTAATTGAGTCAAAACCCTCCTGTCCAAAGAAATGAAATTTATCGGAGTCCTTGGTGAGAGTTTCGGATGCTACCTGTCCATCATCTATTGAGATAAAATTAGGTCCCGGGACTGAGAGAATAGGTTCATCCGCATCTGGAGGACTGTATGCGACATGATAATTCCCTCAATAACATGATTAATGGATTTTAAAAGTTGTGACACATCAAATGTCACATTGAACAACCACCACAAAGGAACAATTTTAGCAGAGATTAGCTCAATAAATATATACCCCACCCAGCTTAGGGAGTGTTTACAATTGCTTCAACTTTAAAAAAGTGATTTTTTAAAGTGATTTTGGGAAAAATGATTAATAGTAAAAGTTGGTAGTGTTTGAGAAAAAAGTGATTCTGAAAAAGTAAAAGTTGGTAGTGTTTGGTAAAATAAGTACTTTTTGTGTAATAGAAAAAGTGAGAAGCAGTTTAAAGCACGCTTCTACCTGCTTCCATCTTTTAGCTTTTAAGTGATTAATTTAAGCAGAAGCTGTCATATGAAAACACTCTTTTCAACTTTTTTTAAGCCAAAAGCTGAAAAGTGCTTTTTTTAAGCAACCCCAAACACTCCTTTAATCACTTGATAAAATTATACGCCGTAGTACTCAATGTCCATGGTGGTCTGGTAGCTAATTTGAAGCTCTCAAGTGTGTTTGTTCTAGCTCGGTTGCACCTTTATCATTTTAGGGTACCATGAAAAGGTAGGAAAAAAGGACAAACAATATGATCAGTACATTATAATATGAAAACAACATAGATAGACTCATAGTCAAAATTCATACTCATCCCAAAAGGACTCAGGTGTATTACTTGCACACTTCAAATCAATAGAAAAAAGTATCCAGCCCCAACTAGACTAAGGGAGTGTTTGCAATAGCTTAAAAAAAAAGCACTTCTCAGCTTTTGGCTTAAAAAAGCACTTATTTACCAAACACTTCCAATTTTTACTTTTTCTCGGCTTGCGTGTGAAAAGTGTTTTTCCTTTTTCTATTACACAAAAAGCACTTATTTTACCAAACACTATCAACTTTTACTTTTCAAAATCACTTTTTTCTCAAACACTATCAACTTTTACTACTAATCACTTTTTCATTACTTCTCCAAAAGTGCTTTTTTTTAAGCAGAAGCAGTTGCAAACACTCCCTAAGCCGCGCTTCAAATCTAGTGAAGTTGGTTGTTTTATATGCAAAAGAACACATACATTGCCAATTTCCCTCATGAATCACCATATTTGTTCATGAATCAAGCAATAAACCCACGAAAAGAGCCACTTAAATGCTTATTAGGCCAACAAAATACCACAAATATAGAGCTACTTATATATGTGTTCCTTCCTTGCAAAAAGATCTGTATTAGAACCTTCCCTACAAAAACATCATTTATTTGGTCGTATTTGACAAAAAATTCTAAAGGAAATAGAAATGGATGAAATGCAAGTATGCAACAGCATATCTCATAAGTCATATCCTATGTGCTGAAATTGGCTATTGACAGGACAAAAAAGAAAGAAAAGCCCTAACATCACCAATACAAAGTAGATTTTTTCTAGATTTTTTCTATTAGCAGACTCATGATAGTAAAACTCCATACAGTCAGTGGCGGAGCCAGGAGTTCGTGTCAGTGGTGTCAATTTAGCAAAATAATTTTATATAATAATGTATACATATATAAAGCAAAAAAAGAAAATATTGTCATTGGTAAAATTAAAGTACTAATTCACAACTGTCCACGACGCGTTTTTCATATTTTGAAAACGTTGTACAATTTTTTCTTTGTCAATACTTTTGAATATATTTTTTTCAATAAAAGTAACTAAGACATCATTCATCATAGCATCCCCCATTCGATTGCGCAACCTGTTCTTTTCGAACTTTATGGCTGAGAAAGCTCTTTCCACAGTTGCGGTGGCCACCAATAAAAGCAAAGCTAATTTCACAAGTACAAAAACTAATGGATACACAATATGTTTCTTTGTCTCCACCAATTTTTGAGTAAGAGAACCAACTTCTGTAATATCTATAAATGCAGAGTTGGAGCGCACATCAAGAATAAAAGTTTCTAGTTTACTGTCAAGAGCAAGAACATCTACCGGTGAAAAGTGAAAAGGATATAATCGAGCCATGAGAATCAACTTGTCCTTGTCAAAAGATGAAAAAGTGTCTTTAGGACTAAGGCAAGCCACATAAAGAAGCAATTCTGTAGAAATCTCTGTGAATCGATTGTTCAACTTCTCGCGTTGTCTATCCACCACAACATAGAACAAGTCCACTTTGTAACGATGTAAGTTTGTGATTTGGATAACTTTGCGATGGACTCTCCCATGAGGTACATAAAAATCATTCATACTTGGAATTGAAATTTTATTCTTTTCACAAAAAGAAGAAACTTCACCAAAGAGAATATCCCATTGGGCACAGACTGCAACCGAGGGTTTCTGATTTCAGCGATTTGGGAATTGGGACTGAGACTTATGGCGTTCAATCGTTTTTTTTTTGCAGCGGGAGTTGGAGTTCAATCAGTGATTTGGGCACAAACTTTTCAATTTGGTGTTCCAACTTTTAAAATTTTTAAATTGACCCCCATTTTTTTAAATGTTGGATGGTGTCAATTTATAATTTATGAAAGATTATCTACACCTATAAAGATAATTTTTATTTTTCAGTGGTGTCAATTTTAAATTTTAATTTTTTTTATATACATACATATGGAAGAAAAAAAATCCAGTGGTGTCAATTGACACCACTGGCCAAAGGGTGGCTCCGCCACTGCATACAGTGATGTTTGAAATCTTTTCCAAGATGAGAGAATGTATAACTTTCAGATTATGACTACTAACATTTTTGTCAGATGATGAAGACCGGTCGTTGGGCTCCTCTTTTGTTTCCCTCGTTGGGATTTTGTTACTCATTATTTTTCTTAACATTGGTTGATTGGAATTGTGGTAGAAGAGAAAACACTTGTGGGTAAAGGTATGGAATGTTGTTCTGGTGCATCGAGGGCCACCAAGAGTAGTAAAGTGCATGTTTTGTTGATTTAATATATATATATTTGTTGGTTTGACGATAAAAAAATATATTTAACACATAATTTATTTAATACTCTCCCGTCCCACATTTAACTTTACAATTTGAAAATGAAAATGGAGAAGACATGCCTCTCGTACTAATATATTTCCAGAAAACAAATCAAAATCGTAATGAACGACGACGAATGTTTTCATACAACTAAAAGGGTACGAAGAACTGAAGAAACACGAAAGAACAAGCTAGAAATTTACGAAGTAAAATTTTACGCTCTTCAAAATGGTGTGACTTTGACTCGACAAGGAAAGACTCACATTTGCCTAGCTTTTTAGCAAATCTAGATATATAGTCTAATTTATATCATTACACAATACATTGAAATTGAACTAATATTCGGACATATATGATAGATCGAAACTATGCTTAATTACGGTCCTTATGGATAGATGATAGGTATATATATATAATTATTAAAGAAGATAATGTACTCTATGCATATATTTGCGAGCTCGAAAATAGAATGATGCAATCCATCAGATAAGATCTTGAGAAAGCGTTGGGGTGGTGAGCTGAGAAATGAATGCCTCAAGCATCGCACGCTCTCTATGATATGACGACGGTAAGGAAACATTTGCACCTGCTAAATAACACATGCAAAGAGAAAAATTGATATGTGGGGATATACTTTTTACTAATAAACATGCTACCACTAATGTCTTATCGGACAATAAACAAGACCTTCAATCGTTCAAAGATCTGGGATGTTTTGAAATTTGCTAGTCTGGTCTGATCAAGTCTGAACTGGTCTTGTGTGGGGCAGATTACAGTCCAAGTAAGAATATCTCTAATAGTTTAGATCACTTTTCTATATTTTAGATAGCGGCCCATTCTACACACTTACAGGCAAAACACACGCGCGCGCACACATAGTCTAGTTCATACAGATAATGTTTTTCTAATAGTGCATATTCTGATTTATAGTTGCATTCTGATTCATAGCGGTGCACATATTTCGGACAACACATAATTTGCGGGTATAAAAAAGTTCACTTATTAAAATTTCAGCATGATTTCTAGTTCATAGTTGTGTATATTACTATAATTGAGATAATGCATCATTCTCAAATATAATGCATCCAATTTATTCTAAATTCTCCGGTTGTTAGATCATATTATCATTTGATGCGAGTTTTTCACACACACATGTTTCAGTTATGTACTATGTATATAGATATGCGCTTGTTATTCTTGCTATTTATATAGAAAGTGAACTCCCTAAATATATACAAGTAAATGAAAGCATAACACAGACTCCGTATTTTCAAATAGCAATGCCATCATTATTTTATTCTCAAAATAAAATCAATTCACTCCTATTTTTGAATCTTATTCTTAAAACAGTCATCCTTGTTTTCGTTAAAAACTTATCCAATTTGGTGCATTTATTCATGTGTACTAACTTAGAGAAAATTTCTTAAACAAATGTAAAACATAGACAAAATATACGAATCAAATTATCTTTGTTTTCTTCTACTATTTGACTCCTAACTGGAAACATTTCTTTTTAAACAGTAATTAGGGGAAAAGATAAAAGAGAAATGAAGTTTGTACACATCAAATTGTACACAACATTTAAATGTCCGTCAAATTGCATGTGTACAGATAATTTTTTTCGTTTTGTGAAGAAAATCATTTTTCGCATCGACGATTCATTTTATTTGTGACATAGACAAATTTTTTTCGATACAATTTTTGGCTGTGCACAAACAATTTCACCGGCGCCTAAAAGCATGATTGAAGAGAAAAAAGAAGGATAATATGGAAAACTAACGTGATTGGGGCTGGGCGTAATGGTCCGATGTGGGCCATGGCCCACCACCCTCCGGAATGCTTCCGCTTGAGCTCATCTCCTGCTGGCTGTGTGCGTTTTGCATGTGAAGGATAGGCACCGCTATGTCCTCGGCGCTTCCACCGCTTTCATCTCTGCATACGACACCGTTTACATATATACTCATCAATACGTACAAATTAAAATCATCACTACGTAACGTACGTAATGCAATCTCTTTTATTTTATTATATCTCTCAGTAACCAATTCCTTTATATAAAAACAGAAAAAATCGTGAAAAATGAAGAAGCATCTAAAACATTCCAAGAAGGGTTTTAATACTAATTGAATTATACTTATATACAAAAAATAAATAAATGATCACTTTCACCAATAATATGTATATATTCATTATAATTGCACCACGCGAATTGAAAGAGGCCAAATATTTCTATATAAATCTTATTTAGAGAATTCACACACAGTGACGCACTAGCTTAGGAGTGAAGTATATTTTAAGTGTAAAAATAGAAGTCAGTAATTAAAATTCTCTAAATAAGAATAATAACTTGTGATTTGATAAAAAGAAAACCTTTGTAGGAGTTGAAGCTTGATTACCGGAATGCAACCACCCGTCAAACCGCTGGTGATCTAGTGTGGTCAGATATGTTATTGCCTAGCCTATTTAAGTTTCTAATCTGATCTGTTTTGATCTGGTCTAAGACTAATAAATCAGTGCAATTAAAAATATTGATAAAGAGTATAAAAGTAACGTTACGTCCTATTTAGAGAATAATATGACATGGACTCTTTTAGCAACTTTTAACTTCATTTTAGTCATATTAATGGATTACCATAATGTTTACCTGAGAGGGAGAAGGGCATTGGAATCAAGAAAGTTGAAGATTTGGGATTGAGAATCATCTCTATTATCAGCAACTCCGGGATTAAGCCAATTATCAAATCCAAAGTGATCACCATCCCTCCTCCCATTCTCTTCCAAAAATCGCTGTTTCAATTCGATCGTCCATTAACATATTATTTAATAATAATAATAATTAGATAATAGTAGTAATCATTGACGCCAGTATCCAAATATAACTCAAACATTAAATGTCCGAGGAATATAATTAATTACGTACTTTGCGTTGTCGGATTTGGTTGAGGTTGTGCTCGAATATCCTCTCCCTGTACTGCGCCTCGCACAACGTTGTAATCTCACTTGGATCGCATTCATACACACTATAAATCGAGGTTTGTCTATAATAGTTAGTGACAATTAATAGAGAAAATGTGGTAATTAATAAGTGTAACATATACCATATTTTTCATCAATGAGGGTCTTTTTTTATTAAAAAAATTGGGTCGTTTTTCCTCTCCAAGATATAACTCATTTATTTACTCCTAAAAGAGAACATAATTTTTCAAATACAATTATGTTTAGTTTGAATAAATTATTTAAATTGAACTAAAGGTAAAATAACCTCAGTCGCTGCTCCACTTCTTCTAGCCGGGACTTGCATTGGGCAAGTTGTTGTTGAAGTTCCTGCATGCCTCAACTCAATTTGATTAAAAAAAATTTGAGAGGCACAATTTGATAATTTTACATATATACATATCTATAGATATACCAAAACTAATAGCCTGAAGAAAGAAGCTTGAATTTTATACATAGCTCTACATTGAATTATTATTAATTACGGAGTATTTGCTTAAAGAAAGTAAAATAAGTAGACAAAATAACTGAAATTACCTCGAGCTGAGAATCTGCAATAATGCTCAACGGGCTGTTTGGACAACAACAAATTAAAGTCGCCAAATCAACTTCGATTTCAGGTTAATTGATACAAATATGTGTTTTAATAAATAGTTGTATATGATGCTATTGCAAAAAAGTAGTTATATGCTGCTAATTAATTGATGCATAGATTTAGGGTTCATCAACCCTATTTCAACCTATATGTGAAGATGAGAAAATTGAAGTGCTGTTAATTACCTGGCTTGTTGAGAAATCAGATCTGATGATTCATATTTCAACTTCGTAATAACCCTTTGCAGAAACTGCGCGCACAATAATTTATTGTGTTTATTATAAATGAATTACAAATCTATTAATTAGCTTCATTATTAAGACATTAATTAATTATTTGGATTAATTAAAAGAGCCGGAAAATGTACCTCTTGGTTTTGTAAGCTTCATTCCCATATCCCACGCCGGCCAAAAGAATTGAATCCCGTCCATACCAATATATTCAAGTTAATGAGAAATAATTTAAATAAATAATGATATGAAAAATGGTTCTGAAATTGATTAGAATTGTAATTATTGTGTTATGATTATTATTACCGCCCTCTCTCCTGCTGAGGAAGATTTACATATCGCATCAAAACGTCTTCCATGCTGACACCATCAAATCCGATCCACCGAAAAACAAGCGGAAAACAAGGAAACATCAAACTTGAAGCTAGCACTTGAATAAATTATTATTATTATTATTCAAGAAATGGATTATTATTAGGATATTAATAAAATAAAAGTTCTACCTTTTATTATTTCCGGAAAAGGCAGTGAGTCTGCCGGAAGGGGAGAACAAGATGAGGGCGACATCGACTTCGCAAAGAACAGAAAGCTCATAAGCTTTTTTTATGAGACCGTTTCGGCGCTTGGAGAAAGTGACTTGCCGATTCGTTGTGTTTTCGATTTTCTTAATCTCCAGCTTGACTCTCCCCATCTTTATATTCTTTCTTCTTCCTTCTCTCACTTTCCGCTCTTTCTTAACTTCTCTACGCACATACAACTTCTCTCCCAAGTGGATGCTAAATATAGAAATTGTCAATGATAATTTCTAGGCCGGCCGAATTGATATAATCTCACTCGATATAATGAATAAATAAATAAGTAGACTCAACAAATACGTGAAAAAAGTAAATTGCTTTTTTCTGTTTTCTTTTACAATATAATAATATGAATGTTAAGTATGCTTGAAGCTTCAATATATGGTGATTCTTGGGTACCATCATATAAATAAAGTATCATACCTATATATCATGAATTTGATTGGTTCGAATTGTTATTTTATCATTTATTTATATTTAATATGATTAATTGCAAAATTCTAATTGATCCATGTGAACATTAGCAGGGGTGTGAATCGGTTCAAAACCGAACTAGACCGGAACTAGAACCGGTATTATAAAAAATGGAATAGGAACTGGAACTGGTTTCTATTGAATACTAATAATGTTAATATTTTTACTATATTTATCTACTTACCTATATTTTTATTAGTTTTAAAGAGAAAAGATTTGAGTGATTTGACTGTAGAATGATAAATGTTAATTATTTTTATTATCAAGAAAATAAGAAAAAATGGATGAATTGAATATAACATTAAGGCTAAAGGGTCAAATAGGTACATGAACTAACTTAAAGTGTTCAATTAGCCCCTTATATAAGAGGTTCTGCCCGACCGTCGCCAATTGGGGCGGTTCCCGGTTGAATTTTTTGATGAAATTTTTTGAGCATCTTCTTCATTAAGTCTAGTTTACCCATATCAAATTTCAGCTAAAAATTAAATCGGGAAAGAAGTCAAATGATTTTCCAAAATGTACTGTGTTATTTAACTGCGCAGTTATCTTCAAAAAATAATTTGACTGTCTTCCCGGTTGAATTTTTAGCTTAAATTTGGTATGGGTAAACTAGACATAATGAAAAAGATGCTCAAAAATTTTCATCAAAAAATTCCACCGGGAACCGACCCAATTGGCAACGGCCGGGCAGAACCTCCTATATAAGGGGCTAATTGAACACTTTAAGTTAGTTCATGTACCTATTTGACCCTTTGGCCTAACATTAAAATAATACTCCGTATACATTATAATCTGTTATATTTAGATTGTTATTATTACTCGTACTACTTTTTATTATTGAGTTTTCCCCTAAAATATTACTTATAAAAAAGTCATTGACAAAAATGTGACTTGGTAGATGCATGTTAGTGACTATAATTGTGTTCAAAGTTTATATCATTATAACTTTGAACACAATTTTTATTCACCAAGTCATTTCCATGAATATTCGTAGCACTTTTTCTTTATTATTATATAGCTATTTTATATTAAACTAATAATTAATATATCTTAAAATACAATTGAAATGTAACGTTTTAATCTGTTTCAAACTGGAATAATCCGGTTTTTAACCAAAATCGGACCGATTTGTGTACACCTCTAAACATATATGGTCACTAATAGTTACTAAGGTGCATTTTGTTTGGTATCCGCGAGGTCATATATGAGCCAAGTATTATTCAAATTTTAAAATAAATAATTTTTTCGAATTTGAGGTGGGCCGAAACACCACATGACCGACCACAACTATACCCATGTTTATATATATATATATATATATATATATATATATATATATATATATATAGGGTATATATATATATATATATATATATGGTTTGATTGCATATAAAAAGATGTATTTAATGTGAGAAATAAGTACGCTCCCTTGTATGATCGATTAAATATGCATTTTAAGTTATGAGTTTCATGGGCCGCAGGCCCGCAATGGGCCGATATATTCGTTAGGACCGGTCATAGGGGCGAATATTCATATTGCATATTGAGTGGTGGGAGCAAGTGCATGCCCCCAACAAAAATTCTAAATTTATTATAAGAAAATAATTTGCCGCAATGGAAATTTTAGATTACCCTAACAATATATTGTTTTTAGGATAAAGGGTCAAATAGGCCCCTGTACCTGTTTGGAATGCTCAATTCGCACCCTGAACTCAAAAAAGCTCCAATTCACCCCCTGAACTCACCAAAAAAGTTCAAATCCCATTTTTTGCAGGTAAAGTTTCGGTCATCGTCACGTCAGCCGGTTAGATGCCAACCGTGCATCCCACGTGGAAATCTAAGGGGTCAAATAAACCTCTGAACCCGACAACGTTGTTCAATTTACCCCCTCAATTGTTAAAAAGTGTCCAAATTGCCATTAAAGATTAAAAAATAAAAAAATAGAAAATAAAAATATAAATAGTATACAAGTTCATAATATAAAATATAGAATTCTATTTATAATATGACAATAAATTATTTATATTTTTGGGTAAATTAAATACATAAAAAATATAAGGGAAATAATACGCAAAATACAAAATTTAATATTAATTCGTGTGGACGAGTGATCTCGTATTATTATTATTTCCCCTCATCCTTTTTCTTCTTGTTTTTTAATCTTTTATCCTTATATATATAAACATTATTTTTATCCTTTTTATTTTATCATTTTTAAGTATATTCATCCCGTTTTATATTATCTTTTTTATAATAGCTTATTTTTTATCTTTATTTTCTTTCTTTTCCTTTTGGTGGTGTTATCATGTATCGATTCATGTTAGCCGACCCCAATATCTTTTGGGATTAAGGCTTGGATGTTGTTGTTGTTGTGGATTTAAAATATCAAATATTTTTAGTGAATTTGTTTTGTTATGTTTTATTATAAATAGACATCTATATTTTATATTATGAACTTGTATATCATTTTGTATTCTAATTTATATTTTTTAATTTCAAATTTTTTCAATAGCAATTTGGACACTTTTTAACTGTTGAGGGGGTAAAATGAATAAATTTATCGGGTTCAGGGGTCTATTTGACCCCATAGATTTCCACACGTGGGATGCACGGTTGGCATCTAACCGGATGACGTGGCGATGACTGGAATTTTACCTGCAAAAAATGGGATTTGAACTTTTTTGGCGAGTTCAGGGGTGAATTGGAGCTTTTTTGAGTTCATGGTGCGAATTGAGCATTCCGGACAGGTACAGGGACCTATTTGACCCTTTAGCCTTGTTTTTATTACCATAGTAATCATATGAATTTGAATAAGTATATTACTTAGTTATTCAAATTGAAATTGCTTGAACAATTCTAATCAATTAATGTGCAAAATATATAAGATACATACAGAAATTTAAATCAAATTACAAAAATGTAATAATTTTAAATTCAATGCAATATTTTTGTGGATGCTGTATTAATCAATTCTCAATACGTAAAAAGTAATACAAGTATCATATACTTCGTAATTAATAGTAAAAAATCATTTTAGATTTTTTAATTATGAAGTTGAGCAAACTAGTCATGTAAAAATATTTTTACATGTACCACTATACCTCATACTTTCCTTCTCGTTTTCTTTTTCTTTTTGGTGTAAATAACATATCCCTCCTCATTTTCTGTATGTCCTCTTTAGGTTTCTCTTGAAATAACTTGCATAGTTATTATACATCATTATTTTTAATTTCTTCATTAACCAAGACATACATTTTCATTTTATTAATAAGTGTGCTAATTCAATTTTAGAAGTTATTTTGGGACGGAGTGGTATTTGACAGCTTAGACCTTTTATGAACACATTATCGATTACTTAGTATTAAACCTTGAATATTGACGAGGTTATTATAAATTAATTTATCATTTAGTTAATTAATGAATTGATTTGATATTAATCTCTTGATAAGACCGATTTGACTTTGCACACTATTTTTTGAGTGATATTTGACTTTGTACTATACTTCCAAAATCATTAATATATGAAAATCATTAATATATGCATCATTTTCATTATAAAATTATTGACTTTACAATTCACTCTTTCATAATTACTTTGTGTGTGTAATTGTGTGTGGTCTCTCCATGAGTATATTACGTATACGTACACTAAAATAAGTCTAAATACTTTTTTATTCGGGTATTTTAACCAACCAGTTTGAAACTGGCACGAAATCGAACGTCTAAAAACTTGGACCGGCATGATTATATTGGATCATGTTGCAATTTGAAGATTTCATAACTACTTTTGAGCTCAAGGTATCCCAGATACGTGATCCCTTGGTTCGGAGCCTCTCTCTTGCTTTAGATCGAGCAAGGCATGGTGTCACTCTTTTGGGGTCATCCAATCAAAACAACAATAGTCGGAGATTTCGATGTCCGCATCTCGAGGCATTTCTTCTCCTATCCAACGACCCTCTGCCCACAAGGCACTTTGCTACACGCCTGCACAGTAGAAGATCTCAATCCATTAATGCTCTCCTCCCGTCCTATTCCTAATACTTATGCAATTTAAAATGAACTATATTGTTCAAACGATCCGGCCGAACACAATTAATTAAAATAATTATTTTAACCGAGGATGACAAATGTTTTTCTTACTCCACCAGTAATCATAACAAGACATTTTTACCAAGAGGTTAGGATGAAGTCAGTGACTTATAGTAGGTCCTTAATTATGACTCCGTTATGCAGTGGCGGAGCCACGTACCCTTTGAGGTGTGGTGTCAATTAACACCACTGGATAATAAAAATTCTATGTATAGACATAGATAATCTTCCATAAATTATAAATTGACATCAGTCCATAATATTGTTTTGCTAAATTGACATCACTGACACTAGATCCTGGCTCCGCCCCTGCCGTTAGAGACATTTAGAGGTCTGATAAATTTTGGGATGGTAGGGAGTTTGTCAAGGTGCCATAAGCCCAGGTGTAGAACTCACTCCTAAAAAACCAGCCGATTAGGAGGAGGGAACACCTTGCTTATAAGCCACCAATCAATCCCATAATTGACCGGTGTGGGATCGTAACAGTCGGTCAATTAATATACTCCGTATGACTGTATGAGATACAGTGTTGTTAAAGAGAGGACGAAGAGGTTGGACTTTGAAGGTTGAAGAAGTAAAGATAAAGAAGATGACGATCAATGACAATGCCATGCAGATCTGGTGATCGAATAGCATAAATATAATTTATAAACTTATTAATTAAATAAGTTGAGGGTTGATTGTTGAAAGAGGGAGCTCTTGTTACGTATGCATGATGCATGGTGGGTTTTGGCGGTATTAGGCCGCCGTTCAAGAAGCGGCGACCGCTGCTAGGACTTTAGGAGGGAAGATCGCCCGTACGTAATCGCGGTGCATTAGTTATAAATTTATAATCGAGGTATATCCGAAAAGGTTTGTCAACTTTGACTTTCACGTTGATCAATAAAGTAAAGGGAAAGTTCCCGAAAAGGTTTGTCAACTTTGACTTTCACGTTGATCAATAAAGTAAAGGGAAAGTTCCCGAAATAGGACTAAAACATGCAGTTTCAAAATTCCAAAATATGACTGACATGTTTTTATTCCCAAAATAGGAGTAATTACTGCCAAGTTTTAAAATACTGTCATGTTTGACGTCTGGTACTGCCAAAACATGACAGTAATTAGTCCTATTTTGGGAATAAAAACATGGCAGTCATATTTTGGAATTCTCAAACCTTTTTAATCCTATTTTAGTTTGGGTAATATCTCGTGGTTGAAATTTGTGAAGAGGAGAGAGAATTAACTTTAGTCACATATTCCTTACTTTAAATGGAAATGGCAAACCTTTTCGGGACGGAGCGAGTATTTTTTTTTAGCATTTGATAATTAAATTGGCATTTAAGAGTGTTAATTGTTTCCTAAAATAGAAAATTAGAACCTTTAAGTGGGACGTCCAAAAAGGAAAGTGGGAACCTTTGAATGGGACGGAGGGAGTATTTGAATTGTAATTTTCTAGTCCGTATATTTTGTGTGTATTTTATAATTGTCGAAGTTTGGTCTAGTTTGAGTTGTCAGGGCTGGTCTATTTATATCTAATTTGATATGGTTTCGTCTGATATGATGTGAAACTAGTCCAATTAAAAACATCCCAAGACCATTGGATTAGTAATTGTGTGTAGTGTAGGATTAAAATGGGATTAAAAGTAGGAAAAGAGGTGCAACGGATGACATCACGTTGACGTCATCCATGTGTAATTTTTTAAAAATGGGATCTCATATTTTTAAAGTTTTATAATTTTTTATTTTTGTTTAAATGTTTTAAGGGAAAATCGCACTTTTAATCCCTGAAATAATCACGGAAATGAAATGTCGGACCCGTGTTTCCAAGTTTGTAAATGTCGTCCCTCAATTGTCCTAAATGTTGTAAATGTGGTCCTTTGAGGGGTGAAATATACAATGTAGGCGATAGTACATTTCACCCCTTAAAGGACCACATTTACAACAATTTGGACAACTGAGGTGTGACATTTACAATATCAGAAATACGGGTCTGACATTTCATTTTTTTGACTATTTCAGGGACCAAAAGTGTGATTTTCCCATGTTTTAAAGAAAAATCAAAATTCATAAATTTTTAAGATATTTCATATGACACCAATATTATCACATATATAAAGTTACAGAATGGTGTTTTTAATTGCTAGAGCTTTTTGATACCCCGAAAAACATGAAGCACAAATTTGTAATTCGTAGTGCATTATTTTTAATCCTTGACTATTGTGCCAAAGGCACTCTTAGTCCTCGACTACTAAGTTTCCCGTATTTAGTTTCCTAAGTATTATGAAGTTGACACTTTTAATTTAATCCTTCCACTATGATTTTGATACAATAAGTGGAGGATTAAAAATGTCACTATTATAATAGTTGAAGAACCAAAAGTGTCACTTTTATGAGAGTCGAAGGAGTAAATATGAAAATTTTCAAAGACGGGTACCAAAAGTATCTTTTACATAATAGTTGAAGGACGAAAAGCAGAAAAACTCAAAGTCGAGTACCAAAAGTGTCACTGACATAATAGTTGGAGGACTAAAATTAAAGTGACAAAATTTTTAATAAGCTTTGAGTATATACAAGTTCCACGAGTTACTAAATTTGAACCACATTTTATTTTTAATCTAGTTTAAAAATATATCTTTATTTTATTTTGTGTGTAGCAGTTTAGCCAATGTTCATCTATCTATCATGTCATCAAATAAACTAACATATCCTTTGAAAATAATAAGAAGTAAATTAAAATTTATAATTAAAATGCTGAGCATTGTTTGTGCATGGTATAATTTATCATCTTGTTTTTTTCAAATGAAATCTAAGTCACGGTTGTCAGAATAAATCTAAGCCACAGAATGATAGGGGCGGAGCGAGTTGAGGGCAATCTAGGCCCTGACTCACCCAATTTGTTTTTTTATATATAAAAGAGCGGCTTTTTATATAAATATCAAAACATCATATAAAACAACCTCTAGACAGTTCTAACAGATCCAATCGTAAGTCATTAAAATGGACGTAGAGTTTACCACCTCATACAAAGCAACTTGACTCATTAGACACAAAACGGACAATTTTAAGCCTAAAATGACCGGAAACAAAACATTATCTAACAAAAGAATTCCAAATATCCAAATATTGAAACCAAAACTACTTGAACTAAAATAAACACGAGTACTACCAAAGCAAAGATAATAGTGGAATAAAACTTTTACACAAAACTGCTCTTGGCGAAGGAGAAGGAGGAGCTGCTGCAATATGGGTGAAAAGAAAATCTTTCTTCTTTTTTTGATTCAGATAGACATATAATCAGGTGGAGTAAAAAAATAACCTTTATGTCTCTACCATTTTCTATGTTCCCCAAAAGAATGCAGACAGAAACTCCAGACCAGCCCAAACCAGCAGGGACACCAAAGAAACTCCCCACATTGAGGGAGAAAAACACCAAAGAGCGTCAGTGCTCGGGAAAGAACCGCCTTAAATCACAACAAACACGACAACCAAATAAGAACAATTAATCATATCCCTATCAAAATTCCCCAAGGGTGGATGTCACCATTCTCCGGCAAAGGAGCACTTGGACGGGGACGGTCTTCGCCAAAATCCTTCAAAGATTCACTCGGAGGAAGCCTTCAGAGGCCTTGGACTCTGGGAGATAGCAACTAGGGTTTTCCCTTTCTTTTGTGTTAGATGGTGTACCCCAAATTTAAAAATATCTTTAGTAATTTTGGTGTAAAAATATCCGGGTAAATTTTTTCCATAAAGATTATTTGTACTAGTCTGGTCTGACTTAGTACCCCGATTTCTCCTGTGCCTAATGGTATTAAACCGGTCCGAAATTCATTACAATAAAATGTGTCGGAAAAATGTGTTAAAAACTGCATTAAATGATCAATTTTAGGCCGAATTTTGAGTGGGTCCCACTTCCGATTTGGGTCGTGTCAAAGTGGTTTTGGATTCTCCTTGTTAAACACTTCAATTCAACATGTGGTACACTCAAAACAAATAGCGGGTGAATGAGAAATTGATTCTCGAAATTCACTCGTTGAAATGGAGAAAAGTACGAAATGATGGGTTTCTAATGTGATTTGTCCTACACCGGAAAACCGAAGGGATTTTCATCCCTTTATAAAGGTTACTATCTTTGAAAGAGTTAAGATTTCTAGGTGGAAAGACTCTCTTCGCGCACAGGGGGGTGCCGATTAAATCCCGAAAACGAAGAAGAAAAACCGCGACTTGCTTGCGCGGACAACCTGTCGACACAAATGCCGTCCAAAAATCTATCTTTGAAAGATACAATTTAATTTTTCTTTCTTCCCATAACATTCCTATTTTTTGCTCCAGAACTAACCCACTAGCAGGCAGCTGCTCGCTGTCCAACGGTCACCAGCAGGCTCCTGGATCGTTACAATAATGAATGCCCAACGTTCTTCTCGATCTGTTAATGCAGCTTCAAATGGACAATTTATAGACGAATTGATGCCCAACGTTCTGGTCATTTATGTCCAACATTCAGGTCCATCAAAATGCACTTAACACTCAACAAATCCATCCCTATATATAGCTGGCAGGTGTTTCGCAACAACACACGTTCACACACAGTCTACACAATTTAATTTTTCTTTCTTCCCGTAATGTTCCTATTTTTTGCTCCAGAACTAGCCCGCTAGCAGGCTGTTGCTCGCTGTCCAACGGTCACCAGCAGGCTTTTGGATCGTTACAGTAATGAATGCCCAACGTTCTTCTCTGTTAATGCAAATTCAAATGGACAATTTATAGACGAATTGATGCCCAACGTTCTGGTCATTTATGTCCAACATTCAGGTCCATTAAAATGCACTTAACACTCAACAAATATGTCCCTATATATAGTTGGCAGGTGTTTTGCAGCAACACACGTTCACACACAGTCTGCACACGTAGTTTTCGAGCTAAACATAGCTCCTGTATTCTAAAAATTTCTTGAGTGTTCGGTCTTTATTTTCGTTTGCCGAAACAGTCACTTGTGTTCTCAAACGATTGTTCGTACCCATCGTATCCAGGAAAACTATCGCTGCAACGGTGCTAGTACCGTGGGAGTTAGCGAATACGTTTTATAGAAATTGTGCGTTGCACAAGCTTTGGCATTTCTGTCTCTTCTCGCTTTTTCTATTTTATTGGCTATTTTATTTTAATTAATTTAATTAATTAATTTCTTTTAATTCACCCTACAAAATGTGGCGTCTTCTAAAGGAGGACGTGTATGGTGGCTTGAACATCATGGATAATGAGTTAGTGTGTTGGTCTTATACATCGAGTCATATTTTTATAGCACCCATCACATAGGTGAATAAAATATTGGTTAATGGTCTTAAGAGTAAGGAATTAGATTTAAAACAGAGAGGTGAGGGTAGAAAATCCGAGGAGGTTATGCATGTGAGGGGTACAAATAATAATGGACGACATAGATCTAAGTCCAGGTCTAATTCGAGGTGTTGCTATTATTGTCATGAATCTGATTATTTCATAAAAGACTGTCCTGGGAAATCTCCATCTGCTCCATCCAGAATTGCAAACCTGGGGGAAGACCTGGTGAGTTTCGTAGAAGAGGAAGCTGCAACCCCACTTTGCTTTTTTCTCACCATTGTTATAGAAAGCAGAACACCAAAACAGAAAACGAGTTCTGAAGTTGAGGAGGAACAGTAAGCGTACCTCCCCTGAACCTTCAAAAATCGATTTCAGATGCTGCAGGCCCCAATCAGTCGAGATCCAGAAGGTTCCGACCCAGAACGTATTTTTTCCTTCCAAGCTAAAATCCGAGGTCAAATATAGCAGTAGGAGAAGAATCCAGCTCAATTAAACATCATCGAAGTAGAAACAGCCTCAAATCGACACAAATCCAGTTACATGAAGATGATTTATGTGATGTTTTTATGAAGATTAATTTGCATGATTATGACTAATTGAGTTCTGTGATATCTGATTCTTTGGGTAAATCACATTGGGTGGTAGATCTTGGTTGTACTTTGCATATGTCCCATTTCAAAAATGTTTTTTCAAACTATAGAGAGATTGAGCATAGCTTTGTATCTTTAGCAAATGAGAAAAAATGCAATGTGCTGGGAATAGGTGATGTATGCCTCAGGTTTTCTTCTTTTTGTGTGCTTACTTTTAAGAATGTTAGGCATGTTCATGAGTTGTGTTGTAATTTGCTATCTTGTTCTTCTCTTGAGAACGATGGTTTGAAGGGAAAATGGGGAAAGAGAATCATGAAAGTTGTGAAGGGTTGTGTACGTAGTTATTTTTAAAGCTAGGTTGAAAAACAACTTGTATGTTTGTCATGTTGAACCTGTTCTTGATTATGTAAATTTTGTATAACCTTGAGTGCTAGGAAAACAATCTAAAATTAGTTTTCCTAATCTTCCTAAGTGTACTGATGTGCTTGATTGTATTCATGCTAATTTGTGGGGTCTTTGCGATGTTTCCACTCATGGTGGGAAAAGCTATTTTCAGACTTTGCTTGATTCTTTTTCAAGGAAGGTGTGAGTTTTGTTGATTGAGAATAAATCTAGCGTTTTTGATAAGTTTAAAAACTGTAAAGTCCTTAGCTTGTTGAAAATCAAATCCATGATCTTTTAATCAAAGATGATACTCCCTCCGTCCCATTTATATTGTCCCGGAAGAGGATGACACGGTTATTAAGAAAAGTTGGTTTGTGTGGTTGATATTAATTGATAAAGTAAGAATAAAGTAAGAATGATTTAGAGCCACACAAAACTTTGCCAAATATGTAATGGGACAATATAAGTGGGACTTACCGAAAAGGTAAAACGGGACAAAATAAATGGGACGGAGGGAGTAATGTTTAGTCAATTATTTATTCATACTTCCTCTGTCTCATTTTAGTTAGTCATTGTTTACTTTTCCAATCAAAGATGCTAAACTTTGACCGATAATATCTTTCTATACGAATGTACTTAGAATATGAAAGTGATATTTAAATTATCTTAGTTAGAAATACTACTACCTCCGTTTCTTTTTATTTAGTCATCTTTGACTTTTTCAATCAAATATGATAAACTTTGATCAATTATATATTTGAATAATATATTTATGTGAAACTTAATGAAATTAAACGTTTATGATGATATTTTTAACAAATAACATTTTCATATCATATTATCAATATTATCAAGCATGGTTCTAAAAATCGCTCTAGGCGCCCGATTAGTCCCCGCCTAGGCGCTAGGCGGTACTCGGGCGCCCCGATTTTAGTCTAGGCGCTCCGACTAATTGATTTGGCGCCTAGGTGAATTAGTCGGCCGCCTAAGGCGCCTAACTACCCGCCTAGAGCGCTTAATCGGCCGCCTAGTCATATAGATTCATCGAACATTTTATTTTGCTTTTTATTTTAGTATTCTAAGAGATATATGTATCTTTAACTATAACAACGCATATGAAGAAAACCACTAGTTGTTGATTAATATAAATACTATACATGCTTTTATATATGTATTTTTAAGTGTTATTATTATTTATTAATAATTATTACGTAATATTACTTGAAGTTAAGAAGTAAGTATGTATAATATGTTATTAAATGTGAAAACTCTTATCATTCATGCATGCTAGTGTGTGAATGTGTGTTTTTATATTTTATATACACATAAACACAACATTATTAATCATGTTTATGCAAAAATATTAATAAAACTATAATTTCTATGTTCCGATTAATCCCCGCCTAGGCGCCCGCCTGGCCGCCTAGGCGCTAGGCGCTATGCTGGCGCCCGACTAGCGCCTAGCGCCTTTTAGAACATTGTTATCAAGTATATATATATATATATATATATATATATATACATGTGTGTGTGTGTAAACCGCCAAAATTTAACTTTTTTGACTTCAATAGTCAAATTAGGCTAAATAAAAAGGTGCATAGGCAGTATTATAAGAGTATAAAATTTACTACCTACGTCCAAAAAACATTGGCATTTCATAAAACTTGAATCATGATTATGATAAGTATAATATTATAGAAGTTACTATATTTATACTTTTATGAAAGTACTTTTAACAAAGAACATTTTGCAAAAGGTAGTGAGTCAGCTGGAAGGGCAGAACAAGATGAGGGCGACATCAACTTCACAGAGAACGGAAAGCTCATAAGCTTTCTTGATGAGACTGTTTTAGCGCTTGGAGAAAGTGACTTGCCTATTCGTTATGTTCTCAATTTTCTTTATCTCCAGCTTCAGTCTCCCCATCTTTATATCCTTTCTTCTTCCTTCTCTCACTTTCCATTCTTTCTTACCTTCTCTACGCACATACCGCTTCTCTACCTCCCAAGTCGATGCTAAATATATAAATTGTCAATGATAATTTCTAGGCTGGTCGAATTGATATATACTTCACACAATAAAACGAATAAATAAATAAGTATACTCAACAAATACGTGAAAAAAGTTAATTGCTTTTGGGTGTTTTCTATTACAATATAATGTGAATGTTTAGTATGCTTGAAGCTTCAATATATGGTGATTCTTCGGTACCTCAAATAAATGAAGTACCATACCTATCATGAATTTGATTGGTTCAAATAATTATTTTATCATTTATTTATATCTAAAATGATTTATTGCAAAATTCTAATTGGTCCATGTGAACATATGTTATGTGTGGATGTTAGATTAGTTGGAATCCCCAACTTCTCCTGATTTCTTATTTGTGTGGTCTATTAACATACCTTGTGTTTGTTAATAGCATTGTAATGGTTTTTGTTTTGAACTCGAGGACCCTATGGTAGATCGGAGTAAAGTCTTTTATGGACTCGGTATGCTTGGTGATCTTACACCAAGAGTACTTCGTGTCTCTCTATTACTTGTATTGCCTTTGTGATTATACTTGTAATTATTCGGCAATAATGAGTCCGCAGTTCCGTGAATGTCTAAGTGCACTATCTTGGGCCAAAGGTGGAGATTGGTCATTTATAGTTGGCCCAAACTTTTTTTGTATATTAATAATGATTAATGCCCTTTCTAGCAGCCCACTACACTGTACCCATTTATCTGTCTGACCTATCAATATTTGCTTCTCCCATTGGAATTTGAATTGAGCTCATTATTCAGCTAGTGGTGAGTTGTGTGTGTAGTGAAATATGAGTGTCCCTACTAATAAGGCCAAAACTCTTGTTATATGTACATCGCCTGCACCCTTAGTTTTGTTAGTGAAAAACATACCCGAGAGTTTCCTCCTTGGTGAGGTGAGAGTCCTTCTTGGTGAGATGAGAGTGAGTGTAACACTTGAGATTTAATTTAAACGGATTAATAGTACTACTCATACTAACAGAGGTGCATCTCCTTTTAAGGGAGCTCATTACCCAAGAACTCGAAAGTTAAGCGTGCTTGCACGGGAGTAGTCTTGGGATGGATGACCCCCCTGGGAAGTTTGTCAGGGCGCGCATGAGTGAGGACAAAGTGCACGGTAAAGGCTTGTGGTGGTTTGTGAGGACAGTACTATTGGTCCGAAGTAACTACCTCGGGTCCTGCGGGGCCGGGGTGTTACAGGTGGTATCAAAGCAACCCTGCGACCGTGTGCTGACCCGTTGGATATCGGGCAGGCACTTAGTGGGGGAAGATTTTGGGATTTGATTGAGATTTGAGATTGGTTTATGGGCGCAATGAGGGCGTTGCGTTCCTAAGTGGGGGTGTTTGTAACACTTGAGATTTAATTTAAATGGATTAATAGTACTACTCATACCAACAGAGGTGCATCTCCTTTTAAGGGAGCACATTACCCAAGAACTCCAAAGTTAAGCGTGCTTGCACGGGAGTAGTCTTGGGATGGGTGACCCCCTGGGAAGTTTTTCGGGCGCGCATGAGTGAGGACAAAGTGCGCGGTAAAGGCTTGTGGTGGTTTGTGAGGACAGTACTATTGGTCCGAAGTAACTACCTTGGGTCCTGCGGGGCTGGGGTGTTACAGTGAGTGTTGGCAAGGCCGGAAAGGTGTGTTGCTCCCTTAGCCTAGGTGTGCACAAGAAATCCAATTATAATGTTTTAGTAAATGAAACGTTTCTAAACTACTATCAATTCCCTATTTCCCTTCGAAAGAGAAAAACAATATGGATCACAATTTTATATTGAACCTAAACACCCCCAAAAATTGACAAAGTACGTACTGTTTACACTTTTCTATTTTAAGGTGAGAAGAAACAATGACCTCATTCTAGCACAAGAATGAGTTGAAAATCTTACTTCATACTTTAAGGCAGTTTAATTAAGCAGTTGACGACATGTGAATTAAATATGTTATCGGTACGAGGCTGTACATGAGTAAATTGTCAGTCACACTAAAAATACTCCCTCCGTCCCAATTTAATTGTTTGTCAAACTTTCCTTTGCTGGTCGTCCCCAAATGATTTTTCAGTTTCTATTTTTTGTGTGGAAGTATGAATAAGATGACCTATTTACCCTTACTATTATTGCCTGACTGATGAATCGATTGTACTCCCACCCAACCTACCGATGAATTAATTTCATCTACCCTATCTCACTGACATGCTCTTCTCTCACCCTCTTCCTCGATTTATCGTTCCAGCTTCTTCTCTCATCAACACATCTATACCTTCAACTTGTTAGTCAAAAAATGAAATGGATTCTAACATGTTGGTCTCCATGGTCAACGAGAGTCCTATGTTCAGTGAGTTTTGCAGTGAGTCTCAATGCCTAGGGTTATGTGTGGAAGACAGTGGTGAACAAATTGAAGAAGGTGTGGGGTCCTGCGATGAAAAAAAAAGGTTGAACGATGAAGTGTCATCTCTTCCTACGATGAAGGGATTCAACAATGATGTTTGCTCAGCGATGATGAAGGGCTTTAGCGACGATATCTGCTTGCTCAGCGACGATGAAGGGGTTCAGCGACGATGAAGGGCTTCAGCTAAGATGGTGAGGGCTCATCTATCTCTCACCAGGGGGTTGTCGATGGTCCGAGTACCAAGTTTCCATGGGAGTATGAAAAACAAACACTGGAATTCCAGCAACGGATCGATCAGTAAATATGCTTACCTCTCTGTAATTTATTTCAAATATATCAGCATTTTAGGTGGGAAATTTCGGGGTGTTACACCTACTACCAAAATGTACCCTTTAAACAAAAAAAACATTCCATAGCAGCCTTTTACAAACAAAAATTAGGTTGTCTTCACACAAAATGTACCCTTCAAACAAAAAAGCATTCCATAGCAGCCTTTTACAAACAAATATTAGGCTGCCTTCACACAAAATGTACCATTAACTACTCCAGGTTCCATAAGGTAGGCTTATGAATAAAATGAAGCCTTTATATGAGCAATAAAAGTTCAAATTTGAATATCAGTGAGATATTCAGACATGAACTCCATGGCTACATTTTCTGTCACTTCATCACTTGCTGCCATTCCTATTGGCGTTTTGCAAATGCGCAATTGATTCTTCAACCAAAATATGATCAACTAAAATCACATTAGGTAGAATACATTCTCTTTCCATTCTTCCTTTTCCCATGTGAGGCAGCTTGTATTTGTTGTGACCTTTGCATTTTAGCACCTGTACCATAACTTGTTGTAATGTCACCCACACACAATTTAAATTTCTTGAATCAAGCTCATCAAATGATTGTTGTACACGATTGACTAATTAAAAAATCTAAAATTCGGAATAACCAAATAAATAAGAGAAATAGGCCCATTAAGCATTGCCTAGCAGAGAACTGTGCCCATCAAACATCAAAGCATCCCGGCCCACATGTGCAACAGCGAGGAAATGGGCTACACTATTTCCTTCTCGCAGTGTATGCCCGATTTCCAAATTGTGTCGGTCCACAAGGAGCATGATTTCCTGAATAATCGAGCTCCATCTTCTTCCCCATTCCTCCTTTAGTAACTGAATCGCCAAAGCAGAATCCGTTTCGACCTGAATTCCAACATAGCCTTTGTCAATAGCCCAACATATCGCAGTCAGAAGTGCTCGAAGTTCAGCTTCAAACGACGAGCAAGCCTCCACCCGAAAACTAACCGCCTTTGTCATTTCTCCGGTTGGACCTCGAATCGCCGCACCACCCGAAGCCACATCAGATAAGTAACTAGCATTAGTATTCAATTTCATCTTGCATTTAGCCTTCCGCCATCTAATAATCTGAATAGATCTTCCACGTGCTTTGTAATTTTTCGGAATAATATTTTCTTCCGTCAGAACATTTAAATCCTCCCAATGTTTCCTAGTCGGTAAACTGCTAACCCAGGATTGAGTGTAATGTTTGATTTGAGATACTATTAAAACCAAGCTAGGAGGGGAACCCCCATTTCCCCAAATTAGGCTAGAGTAGTTCTTCCAAATTTGCCAGCATATAATATCTACCATGTTATGCTTAAAATTGTTCTGAACACCTTTTGAGCCTGCTTTCATCCACCAATTCTGAAATACTTGCAAGATGGAATCGTCTATTGGCCGGGGAATACCAAATATCCCCATAAAATAGTGCCAAATAGGCTTAATGATTGAGCACTGGTAGAACAGATGCTCCAAACTATCTGTATGCCTTCTACACAGTACACAAATTGATGGCTGAATGACCACATTAAATCTGCAAAGCCTGTTAGTGATTGGTAGAATACCTTTAACAATTTTCCACTGAATAAGCTTAATTTTAAGTTCCTTCTGTGAATGCCATATATGCTTATAAGACAAAGTAGGAGTTAACTGACTTCTGACTGCATTATACGCAGATTTGAATGAAAAATAATCATCTTCCTCTTCATTCCAGGTTAGCCTTCCAGTGTGATCAACAGAGCATAAAGAAGATGCCAACTCATGAATAGAGCATATCCTCCTCCAAATGACAGAATCCCAAAAAGAAGCCCAAATCGAATCCCCAGATTTCCATTTCCATCACAGTGACGCCGTCACAATGATGCCGCTACCACCCAGTGACATCAAATTTTATAGTGACATCAAATTTTCCAGTGACACCGCCCGCCAGAAATTACTCTGGCACCGCCACTTCGTCAATGTCCCTCCCCAACTCCCCTCCCAAGCCCAGTCCCTACACAATTGTTGTTTCGCTTCATAGCCCACTCGTATCACCCTAGCTAGCCATCAGATCCAATCACCACACCTCTCCGCCCAGCCACTAAACACCATTGCCGCAACCATGACTTCCTGCCCTGCCTCAGACCCTAGCTAGTACCAGATCTGAAAATGTAGCAGCGACCATCAACCGTCATCGTCATTCTAACGCGAGACAGAAGGAGAGGAAAAAGAAGGCCGACGACGAACTTGCAATGGGGGGAGGCGACAAACTTGCAATGACAGCGAGCGAAGAAGATGCGAACCTGCGATGGTGGTGAGCAATGAAGGTGTGGCGAAGGGCTTTAGCGGCAACGACGTGACCTAGAAGAAGAGATGCGACCTCATAGGGGGGTGATGTTGGCGGATCTGGACGGAGCTTGAAGACGGAGAACGGGGCTTGAAGATGGAGGATGCTTGGCTTTGGCGACGCAGAGGGACCATCTTGCATAGAGAGGGAGATAGATGGTCGCGAGAGATAATTCTTTTTTAAATTAAATGGTCACGTTTTTGTCCTTCTATTAAATAATGGTCATATTTTAGTCTATTAAAACCCCATAGTAATGTAAAACCTGTATGGTTGAGATTTGTGCAGAGTTGAGGGAATTAATTGGAATCACAAATTCTTTACTTAAAGAGAAAATGAAAAAGTTAGTGAGACATCCAAAAAGGACCAGAAAATGCATGGAGTAGTATTTAGTGAAAATTTCAAAAACAAGGTTTCAGACAAGACCAGAAGACGTACAAATAATGTTTAGCCAATATGAATAAAAAATCATGGTAGAAATAAATTGAATATTACGTTTTATGTTTAATCCTCCTTTATAATTAATAACTAATTTTTTATGCATTATAAAAAAGGATGACACATCATCTTTGAGGGGTCCCCAGAACCGATCAAACAGTTGTTTGGAATGATGTAAGTTGAGCTTTGATCACACTCTGATTAAAAGAGAGTGAAGTTTGATACCAAGGAATTACTTGAGTTAAATTCGAGACCTCTCTTTTATGACACTTTTTTACTATCAGGTGAGTTCCCGAGACCCCTGGTTTGCATAATACGGAGTATATACTATCGTATATTCTTGTGTGCTCATATAGATAGTATATTTACATTTCATTACATTTCATGTCAAAATAACAAATGGACTGGCCATGATTGGGTTGATGATCGATCTCCCGAATTCCCAATTGCCGATTCTAAAATCACAAGTTTCACAACACCTCTCAGGTTTTCAACAAACTCAAACCGGTTACCATAAATCAACTCAAACCGGTAACCCTTGTGTCGTTATTCAAAGCGATACTTTTTTGTCCAAGTGGGAGCACAGTCCCACGTGGCCATTTCATATTGGATCGGGAAACTTTTTAAATTCTCTCTGAAGCTGATAAAATCGCCACCGGACCAGAGACCCACGGGCACGGCACACGCCACCGGGACCAGAGACACCACCGATTTGCCACCTCCGCTGTGCGCTATTGACGTTACCCCACTATTCTGAAAGCGGAGAAAAAGCTCCAGGAGAATTTCAGCTGACTGGTACGATGATACAATGAGTTCGGCTCCATCGGAAGAGACGACACCCTTGAATTTCAAAGACGAGGAGCATCGAAACCTCCTATTACCTTCTCCCTCCCCTCCGCCGTCATCAATCCCATTGACGGAGCTGGATGAGCGGAGGGTTGAAGCAGGGATCGAGTACGAATCGCAGGAGAAATTGGTGGCAGTCGATATCGAATCGGAGGATGCCGACGGCGTGGATCACAGTACAGTCCCTCCCTTCTCGTGGCGGCAGCTGTGGCGGTTCACTGGGCCGGGGTTCTTGATGAGCATCGCGTTTCTGGATCCGGGGAATCTCGAGGGGGATCTGCAGTCGGGAGCGATCGCTGGGTACTCGCTCCTATGGCTGCTGATGTGGGCCACTGGAATGGGCCTGCTGATCCAGCTTCTCTCCGCCAGACTCGGTGTGGCCACAGGTCGGCACTTGGCCGAGCTATGCAGGGAGGAGTATCCGTATTGGGCCGGGCTTTTGCTCTGGTTCATGGCGGAGGTTGCCCTGATAGGTGCTGATATTCAGGAGGTCATAGGAAGTGCCATTGCTATTAAGATTCTCAGCCGTGGGGTTATTCCACTCTGGGCAGGCGTTGTAATTACAGCTTCTGATTGGTAAGTTAAGAACTTAATGAGATAATTGTGATAGTTCAATCGATCTTCTTGGATAGTTAAGAACTTAAGGTGCTGTAAATTTACTTTCTTTAAGGTGATGATGTAATTTTGTAGAGTTTATAGTTCTGATTGCAATTCAGATTCTTGACAGTTCCATAATTGGGAAATTACATTCTTCACAGTTTCTTAATTTTGGTTCTGGAGAACTATGGAGTGAGAAAGCTTGAAGCTGTTTTTGCAGTTCTTATTTCGACAATGGCTTTCGCCTTTGCTTGGATGTTTGGAGATGCCAGACCCAGTGGAAGGGAACTTCTAACAGGTTTTTATTTTATTTTAACTTTAGCTATATTTTGAAGAAAAATTACCCGATCTATGAGTAGAACATCATAGGTTTCTCTAAATATGACTACTAATATTTGTGCAATTAAATAAATACTCTGTACTACTTTGAAATAATAAAAATATGTTAGTCTTCTTTAGGTAGGGAAAAATAAATACTTCATATTAATTAAGAATAAAAGATGTTAGTTAATCAAGTATGATTACCTATTCTTAGTCAAACTTTCAGTAATTATTCCACTTTTTAAGTTCATTTGTTGTTTTACATACTGTTTAAGGCATTTAGAAAAACATTGAAAATTGAATAGATTAAAAATTAGTTTTTTTTTGTTCAAATGGGACTCTTTTATGAAGACAAAAACAAGTATCAAAGATGATTCATTTTCATTGGGATGGTGGAAGCATGTCATTTCAATAATTTGATTCCTTTGCCCTGGAAATCATTTCTTATTCTCCCTTGACAGGTCTTTTGATTCCAAGACTTAGTTCAAGAACCATCCGCCAGGCTGTAGGAGTAGTGGGATGCGTCATAATGCCTCACAATGTATTTCTACATTCAGCTTTAGTACAGTCAAGGGAGATTAACACCAAGAAAAAAGGTCAAGTCCAGGAGGCATTAAACTATTACACCATTGAATCATCGGGTGCCCTTTTGATCTCATTCATGATCAACTTGTTCGTCACGACTGTCTTTGCCAAGGGGTTCTATGGGAGCAAACAGGCCGGTAGTATAGGGCTAGTCAATGCAGGGCAGTATCTTGAAGAAAAATATGGTGGGGGGATGTTCCCAATCCTTTATATTTGGGGGATTGGGTTACTTGCAGCAGGACAAAGTAGTACCCTGACAGGGACTTATGCAGGGCAGTTTATCATGGGAGGGTTTCTTGATCTACGGTTGAAGAAATGGATGAGAGCTTTGATTACCAGGAGCTTTGCCATTCTGCCCACGGTTGTAGTGGCTTTGGTTTTTCATAGGACAGAATCGTCACTGGATGTGTTGAATGAATGGCTTAATGTGTTGCAGTCTGTTCAGATTCCCTTTGCTCTCGTCCCACTTCTCACTCTGGTTTCTAAGGAAGAGGTTATGGGGTCCTTCAAGATTGGGCCTTTCATTGAGGTAAAGGAGCGTTTTTCCGTAATTTTCATTTACAGATGTTTTTGTTTCTGGTTTCTGTTTTTACTTTAAAATGTTTTTTGTATAGTCCACTGATAGTATTTCGAGGTTTTTCATATTATGAGAAAATATATAAGAAACTAAGACCACAACATAGCATTGTATTCCATCCTATTAAGGCTTATAAGTCTTGAAGTTCATTCCAAAAGAGTAACCATATAGGGGAATAGCCCAACTTACCAAGACTTTATAGGTGTGTTTCTATGAGACTTGACTTTTGTAGGGACTCGGGATGCTATTTAAAACTGACTGGTCTGGAAGTACCTAACACATCCGTCCCACAAATACTACCACAACATAAGGAACACTTGATATCACAAGGGGTAGATTGGAAATTGCATTTGAGGTGTACTGTTCGTCTGTTCCTGCTATATTAAGTTCTTTTAAAACCAAACTAATAATACGTACTCCGTATATTAATATTTTCGTATTTTACTAAGTTTAGATTTACAAAAGATGTGAGACCCTTGATAGTGAGTTGGAGGCTTTCAGAAGTGTTAGGTCCGATAATTAAAGAGAGAATGATGGGTCAGTAAGAATTTGGATTAAATAGATTTAAGTCAAATCTTTTACTGTAGTTTGGTGCAAGTGATGTATGCCCCAGTTAAACGCCCCCAACTCCTTTCCTATTTCTATGCAAAAGTGTTTCACGAATGGGAAGAGAAATTGGGGTTTCGGTTTCAAACGATGTGGTGAACATGTGAGTTCCATTCTTTAGGTACTCACTGATGAAGATGCCAATAGAAGGGGGGGAGGGGTTACATGGTATGATTAATAGAAGAACCTTGACTTAAAGAGAAAAGAAAGTTATACTTCTTCTGTTCAGAAAAGAATGCAACATACAAACGGGCACAGAGATTAAGAAACTCAGTCACATACATTTTCTTCCTATCTTACCCTCCCTTTTCTGAACTCTTGTCTGACAAATGCTGGCACCGTCTCTTTCCTTCAATTTACCAAAATTTTCATCACCATTAATTTCTTTTAAAATCCTCCGTGTTGCTTACCTTCTTCGTCGTCTTCATTAGCAGACCAAGAACTAGAGTACAACTAATTTAATTATTTTACTTTCAATTTCCATAATCTAGATTATGAATCTCCCTAAAAAGTACTGTAACAACTATGACTTTTTAAGATCCTTCAAAGACGTGATCCGTGCTGACGTGATGTTAAGGATTTTAGATTGGATCTCCAAAGAAAACCAAAAAGATGAAAAGAAAGAAGGTAGTGGAGGAAAGACACGAAAGAAGAAAAACGAGTAAAACACGATTGGATAGGGATGTCAAAAAAATCCGACCCGCAATGACCCGCCCTGGCCCGAGATATTTGGGGCGGGTCCGGCCCGCCCCGTCTTGCAAATGGGGCAGGTCCGCCCCGCCCCGCCTATACAATGGGGCGAGTCCGGGTCTTAGTATTGACCCGTGCTGCCCCGACCCGCCAATGGCGGACCCAGAAAAATGGAGTGACGGGGTCCCTACTCTAATGTTATTCTAATTAAGAGTAGTTTTCATGTCCAGCCGGCCTGACGGGACCCGCCGTCCGGACGAGGGCATTTCGGGCACTTCCCGGTGGAATTTTTTGATGACTTTTTTTGACCATGTTCTTCATGAAGCCTAGCTTATCCATACCAAATTTCAGCTAAAAATTCAATCGGAAGGGCACTCAAATAATTTCTTGAAGTTAACTGGGCAGTTCATACATATAAACTGCGCAGTTAACTTCAACAAATTATTTGACTGCCTTCCCAATTGAATTTTTAGCTGAAATTTGGTATGGATAAACTAAACTTCATGAAGAACATGCTCAAAAAAATTCATCAAAAAATTCCACCGGGAAGTACCCGAAATGCCCTCGGCCGGACGGCGGTTTCCGTCAAGCCGGCTGGACATGAAAATTTGTCTTCTAATTAATACTACGTACTACGTATAAAATTAAACAAATAGCATGGTAAACAAATAACATGATAAATAAAATACAGCATCTTAAAAGAGAAATAACATGGTAAACAAAATGTAGTATTTTGAAACCCTATTTCCAAAAACTAATAGTTCATAAATACACAAATTTAATAGTGAGAAAATTCTCTAAATAGAACTCAAACATAGATAGAGTTCATAAATAGGACCATCAATGTTTTATTCCAAAAATAGGACTCATACACTATTGAAATATCTTTTCATCCTAAATCGTAAAATATTGAGAGAAAAACATTCATAAATACACAAATTTAATAATGAAAAAATTTCTAAATAGGACTAAAACATGATTCATAAATAGGAGCATCAATGTTTTATTTCGAAAATAAGACTCATTCACTCCTACTGAGTATCTTGCAAAGTTCTAATCAAGTTATTCTTTTAATAGGATTAAATAAGTCTCGTTTGGAAAATAAAACATACTTAGTCCTATTTTTAAACTTTGTATATGTTTAATAATTTAATCTTAACATTCAAACTCCTGTATATCGTACATAATGCGAAGAAAGGATTAATATACAAGGTGTTAAACAAAACCATTTAATGAAAATATAGTACGTATAATTGGTTCTAACATAGTAATTTAATTAAAATCAGTTTTTTTTGTACTATGGGTACTATTTTAAAGAAAACAAGAAAACGAAACTACGATACAAGTATAATGTAAATAAAAATTAAAAAGAAAGTAAAGTACTCCGTACTTAACTACTTATTTAAAATAATCAAATAAATGAGGAGCATGATTGACTTTTATACTAAATAGTAAATACGAGTAATCAAAAATCCATGGACGTATCTTTAGTTTTATGTCTAGGGTAAACAATAAAACATGGGGAAAACAATAAAAGTAAAAATGAATGATTGAAGTTTAAAAAACGAAAATGGAGTTGAAGGGGAATCGAACACTATATCTCCACAAAAAGCAAAATGCATAACCCTCACGTGTCCACCCGTCCAGCTGATGAAGATTTTCAGTTCCATAGTAGCTTTTATCATATATATACATTTATTAATTAATTTTACATGAAATATGTATGATATATATAGGTATTTTTGGAAGTTCACGGGGTCCCGGGACCCCATGGGACCCTTAGTGGGTCCGCCTCTGCGACCCGCCCCGACCCGCCCCGCTCAATATAAAAGTGTACATACTTTTTTCTTAAATTATACTACAAATATACTTCAACATTCACATTTGTGTATACAATAAATATTAAATTTTTTGATCTTATAATATATTAATATATATATATATATTAGAATAAGATGAACGACGAATTATCAATATATCCGTTATATATAGTATTTTAATACATACATTCAATTATTAATATAATTAAATAGATTAACTATTCAAGTTTGAGTAATTTTTCCTCAATTTTAGAAATTTTTAGCGTATCATGAATTTGATTTAATATATTAATTTTTAATTATTATTCAGAGATAAACCTTATGTAGATTCAATTGCTAACAACTTCCCACAAATAGAAATACATATTAGCAAATTAGGTTATGGCGGGGCAGGGCGGACCCGCCCCGCCCCGCCAAGTCATGGGGCGGGTCCAGGTCTTGCAGTACCCGCCCCGCCCCGACCCATTGCCATGCCTACGATTGGAGATATGAAAATGACCAAGGGTGATGGGGAAGGGAAGAAATGAGAAACTGAAAAAGAAAAAACATAGATGAACACATGGGTGTTGACTGTTGAGCAGGGCATATAGCATGTGGTGACGCGTGAAATGATAATATTTGGTGAGAGAGTGAGGATATTGATTTGGGGTGAAAGGGTATTATAGTCATTGTTGTTATTTAATATTATCATAAATGGAAGTGTTGCAATTATTTTGAAACTGTCAAAAGAGGAAGGTGTTGCATTTAATTAAGAAAGTATAAGACTGTTAGTTACTTGAACATGTTGATGAGAAAGTATATACAGAACATTTACGTTTTGATGTAATGATTGACACAAAGCTCGGTTCTTTTATAGATATATATTTATATAATATGTCGTATTACATAATACGGAGTAATTATTATTTTTGAATGGTAGAAAACTGCATGGACGGTTGCAATCCTGGTGATGGTGATAAACGGGTATCTGTTGCTGGACTTTTTCATCGTGGAAGTCAATGGTTTGCTGTTTGGTCTGCTGGTCTGTGCCGGGACTGCTGGTTACATCGCCTTCATCGTATATCTCATCGTACACGGCGGTGGACCTATTGCCAATTGGCTCAAGTTTTGGATCAACGAAATGTATTGTCATGCTTGTGGAAATGAGAGATAGCACACGAGGGACACTCACATAACCTTTCAGGACTTAAATGTACACTTCGAACTGACAGAGATTGTTTAACTTTGGTATAGAATAGAATCTGCTTCTTTCTCATGTTGTTGTTGTGGAGTAGTAGCCCACAATTTTGGACTTGCTCAACTTTAACAAAAAAAAATCTGTTGATAGTGATGGATTACATACAATCATATAGAGTTTGGTACGCTTGAAAAGTTCTGCTTGAAAGTCCCTTAGTTAAGACAGTGAGATTAGTACCCAGAACAGTGAGCTAAAACAAACATATTTGTGGATCCCATATTTCGTTTATGAACTAATTGAGGTTGTGCGGTGAGAAGCATATACTAATCAGAAGAAAACATTTTCTACGCCTAAATAACTCCACCTATTATCTACTAGTATTAGTTCTACATAAAAGAATAATATTTTTGGAACAGTATCTCAGCCTAAATAATTCCACAGCACGACAACGCACCATAAAACCCCCAAAGTAAGTACTTCCTCTGTTTCATATAAAAAATACGCCCCGGTGGGCGTAGCTCAACTGGTAGATAGGGGGTGCCACAATGGGTAAGTCTCGGATTCGAATCCCGACAATTGCGATGAGAGGTTAGATTAGGAAAATAAAATGTTTGGTCCGAAGCCCAAACTCTTTGTAGTTAAATACTCCTCTAATCATGGAATGAAAAAACCCTTTGAAACCCTAAACACTTAGCATCTTTAACATGGTATCAGCCTACCAGGGAGGATCCGCTACCCCAGTAGCCGCTGCCACGACTTTTCCGATGTCAGACGAAAAGGTTTCCGTCGAAAATTTCGATAACCCGCTCGTCATGGCTTCCGGCTCAACCTCTATCTCTATCAATCTACCAAAACTTAATATTCTCTTGGATCGTTCGAATTACATGCTATGGCGTCAAACTGTCCGCTCAGCCCTTGAAGCTTTCGAGCTCGACGATTTTCTCTCTTCCGCAGCCATGCCTCAGCCATTGGTCAAATCTGCCGGTTCCACGAGTTCAGCGCCCGTTGCAAATCCAGAATATCTCTTGTGGCGGAAGAAGGACAGGTTAATTCTTCTCTGGATCCGCTCTACATTAACTACACCATTACTTGTTCATGTTGCACGTGCTACATCCACCCATGAAGCGTGGGATATTTTATCCCGCATGTTTTATTCTCAAAATCGTGCTCAACTCATGCATCTCAAAACTCAGCTCCAACAATTTCCAAAAGGTGATTTATCAATCTTGGATTATGTTGAAAAGAAACGCTCTTTTTCCGATGCATTAGCCGAATGCAATTATGTTGTTCCCGATGATGAGTTTATTGAAAGCATTCTTCATGGCCTTGATGCATCATATTATGCCTTTCGTTCTGCCTTCAATCTGCATCCTGGACTTATTAATTCGCATGATCTCCTTGGTCTGTTGCCTGCATGAGGAAGCCCGCCTAAATTCGGAAAGAACGAGCCCGTTGACTGCCACTGCACTGGCAGCCACCCGGTCGGGTACAGAGGGAGCCCGGTCGGGTTTCACAGACAGCAGGTCTGTATCGGGTGATCTCGTCTCCGGTTCTCGGGCTACTTGCCAAATCTGTCAAAAACCGGGTCATGAAGCGGTGAATTGCTGGCATCGGGAAAATTTTGACACTTATCCTAAAACCAAACCACGGCAACCCTCTCGCCGTGCATAGCAGCAGCATCGCCGTGCACAGCAGCAGCCTCGCCGTGGACAGCCGCATCAGCCGCGCCGTGGACAGCAGCTTACCACAACGGGCTCCGCCTATCACACTCAGGCTCCTCCAGCTCTCAATCCTATTCCCATGCAGCCTGGGCAACAAGCTTATCATGTTCAGAATCCTCCTTCAGCTCTTATTGACCCATGGTGTTTTGACTCCGGCGCAACAAATCATGTCACGGCTGATTTTGGTAACCTTTCTGTTCACTCGAATTACACCGGTAATGAAGGGTTACAAGTTGGTAATGGTATGTCTCTACCCATAACTTATTTAGGTCATTCTACTTTACAAGCATCACATACCCCTGTTCATCTCGATAATATTTTATTTGTTCCTTGCATGAAAAAGAACTTACTCAGTGTTTCTCAACTCACCCGTGACAATAATGCTTATATGATATTTTATCCTACTTGTTGGTTTGTGAAGGACCTCCAGGGATGGACGCTACTCACTGGACGCGTTGAAAATGGACTGTATCACCTCCAACCACCTCACACTGCACTCTTTTCTCCTCGTGTCTACCTTGGTGAAAAGACGTCTCTACAAACTTGGCATCACCGATTTGGTCATCCACATGAGTCTATTTTGTGTCGTTTAGTCTCTAGGTTTAGTTTACCTATTTCTTCAAATAAATTATCTTCCATTTGTGAATCTTGTCAGTTAGGGAAAAGTCATAGACTTTCCATAACTAGTACTCATTCATCTAGTTTGCACCCTTTTGAATTAATTTATTTTGATGTGTGGGGTCCAGCCTCGGTGAATTCCTTTTATGGTAATAAGTATTTTGTTATTTTTGTTGATGACTGCACAAAGTTTGTCTGGATATATATATTTTTAAAAAAATCACAAGTTCTTCCCACTTTTCAAATTTTTCAGGTCATGGTTGCCACCCAATTTAATTCTAAAATTAAACAACTTCAGTCTGACTGGGGTGGAGAATATCGATCTGTTTCCTCTTACTTACAAACACAGGGTATCCTCCATCGCCTTTCTTGTCCTCACACGCAATCTCAAAATGGAGCCGCTGAGTGCCGTCATAGAACGATTGTTGAAAAAGGCTTGGCCTTACTTGCTCATGCACACGTGCCTTGCTCCTTTTGGGAAAATGCATTTCACACCAGTGTTTATTTACATAACCGCACTCTCACACCTATTTTAAAGGATAAATCACCCTTTGAATCTTTATATGGCGAACCCCCTGACTACTCATTTTTAAAATCTTTTGGTTGCCTTTGTTATCCTCTTTTACGACCATACAATGCCAATTAACTTGAATTTCGGTCGTCTCCTTGTATTTTTGTTGGTTATAGCTCTAAACACAAAGGCTATCAATGTTTTCATGTTCCCACTAACCGCATTTACATCGTTCGGCATGTCATGTTTGATGAGACGTCCTTCACATACCCCTTACATGCTAACCCTGCTTCCCTCACTCCCCTTTCCTCCACCTGAACAGCATCCCCTCAACCATTACAGCTAGCCTCTACACCACCTCAGCCTCCGTTTTCCTCCCCTAACTCACTGCCTGCCCAACCTGATCGGGTAACTCCCTCACCCGACCGGGTACCTGAGCTACAACACCTACTGGATTCACAACCCAATCGGGTAACTCCCTCACCCGACCGGGTAACTGACCATTTTCAGAACAACAGCTCTTCACCCACCCCCTCCTTATCTACAGCTCCAACATTACCTACTACAGTCTCATCTTCGTGCTCCAGTACAAAGCTCCGTCCTCGGATTCTTCGCCAAGCTCAGGTATACCTTTTTCACCTTCTCCTTCCACGGTTTCTTCTTATTACAGACCTGTTGATACCTCCACTCATCCCATGATCACTCGTTCCAAATCAAACACCCTTAAACCCAAATCTCTACTCTCCACTAAACATCCTTTTCCAATACCCTCATATATATCCTTTGAACCACAAACCTTTTTCCAAGCGTCCAAATACCCTGAATGGCAGCATGCGATGCAGGTTGAGTATGATGCTCTAATTAAAAATGGGACTTGGGATCTTGTCTTACCTCCTCGTAACTCTAACATTGTTGGTTGTAAGTGGGTGTACAGGGTGAAGAAGCATGCTGATGGCACTATTGAGCGCTACAAAGCACGATTGGTTGCTAAGGGTTTTAACTAGGAAGAGGGTGTTGACTACTCTGACACATTCAGTTCGGTCATTAAACCCACTACAATCCGCATTGTGCTCTCCTTGGCCCTATCTTTTGGGTGGAAATTACGACAGGTTGATATTGCTAATGCTTTTCTTAATGGTGATCTCTATGAAACCGTTTATATGACTCAACCTCCAGGTTTCGTAGATCGTGCTCGTCCTACTCATGTCTGTCTGTTGCGGAAAGCTCTCTATGGCCTTAAGCAGGCACCCTGTGCCTGGTTTCACACGCTCCGCCAGTTTCTTCACCAACACCACTTCATTGCATGCAAATCTGACACCTCCCTATTTATACGTCGTCACAACGGTACCACTCTCTATGTCTTAATTTATGTGGATGACTTAATTATCACTGGCTCTCATCCTGCAGAGATTGATACTTTTGTGACTGCACTTAATGTTGCTTTTACTCTACGTGACTTAGCTTGGGAGATCTTCACTATTTTTTGGGCATCGAGCTAAAGCGATCCACTTCCTCTATTTTTCTGAGTCAGCAGAAATATATTACTGAGCTTCTCCTGCGTAGCAAAATTCATGATGCTCGCCCGATTATCTCCCCTGTCGAGCCTGGTTCTTGTCTCTCGGCCTCTGGAGATCCCATGGATGAGCCCAATCTCTACCGTAGTGTTGTTGGTGCACTACAATATGTTACTTTCACACGGCCTAAAATATCTTATGATGTTAACCGTGTGTGTCAGTTCATGCATGCTCCTGCAGACATCCATTGGCAAGTTGTCAAGCGCATACTCCGTTATCTCAAGGGCACCATCACCACAGGCCTCCACCTACGGCCCTGCACCGATAACCGTCTTGTTGCTTTCTCTGATGCAGGTTGGGCATCTGACATTGATGACTGTCGTTCACAGCATGGCTTTGCTATTTATTACGGTGGTAACCTCATCAGTTGGGCGTCCAAAAAGCAGCACATTGTCGCCAAGTCCAGTACAGAGGCTGAATACAGAGCCATTTCATTTACCTCCACTGAACTCATTTGGATTCAGCGGCTTTTACAGGAACTACAGTCTCCATTGCACATCCCACATATTCTTCTATGTGATAATCTTAGTGCCACTTACATGGTTGCCAATCCTGTGTTCCATCAACGCTCCAAGCATATCAAAATTGACTATCACTTTGTTCGAGAACAGGTTGCGGATGGATCTCTTATTGTTCGTCATGTTCCTGCCTTGGACCAGATTGATGACATCTTCACGAAAGCTGTTGGAAACACTCGGTTTACTTCTCTTCGTTCCAAGCTCCATGTTGTTCAATCTCCATGAGCTTGTCGGGGTATTAAGGGAAAGTATATTTGTATTTATTTGTAATATCCTCTTGGCTTATTGGGTCCATATTAAACTCCTTGTAAACCCTAATAAGCCCAAACTCTTTGTATTTAAATACTCCTCTACTCATGGAATGAAAAAAACCCTTTGAAACCCTAAACACTTTAACAAAGGCAAGTCAATTTACTGTCTGCCTTTCGTTTGGACACTCTTTCAAAAGGAAAAGATCATCGAACGATCCAAATTATTATTCAATAAATCAACAGTCAAAATTATCATCCAAGTTTTATGCTATATTGTTTGTCAATTCTAAACACGAATTTTTATACTTTCTAAATATTTTTGAAAGAAAAAATTACTTTCTAAATATTTTTAATATGGAGTATTTGTTTTAGCCTTCTACGCATTCATAATACCTTCTAAACTCTGGAAAGCATAGAAAAAACCGACTTTTGATTTTTAATATTAAGGTATTTTTTCCTTTTAAATAACCAAATAAAGAAAATAAAACATATATCCGATTTCAATTTGTTTTATATTGCAAAGTGCGGGTTTTTAAAACGCACCCTACTACAAATTGGAGTTGTAGTAGTACTATTTTTATAGTAAAAATCGTAATAACATAGTGCATATCAGCATATATCGACAATTAGTAAATTGTAACATAAAACAAATTTAAATGAGTGCACGCATTGACTCTTAATACGATGTAACATAAAACAATTCAAAAGAGTGAAGACATTATTTTCATACTATAGATTACATACCTAATATTTGACTTTATTAATAGGCATCCATTCATATGGATGATCAATTTAACAACTTAATCGGTACCATTGTACCAAGAATAAAAATTTGGAAAAGTGATGCAGGCTCGAAGCCTCAAATATGATACTTAACCCATCAAACAAAATATGTTAACGAGTGTGGCCTTTAATTAATTAAGAGTCCCTTTTTTAACAAGATTTAAGAGTCCCTTTAGTAAAATCGATTTTGATGAAATTATGGCACACAAAAGGGGTTGAAATGGCTACAAGTCTACAACGGTTAAATTTTGGAAAATTTATATTGAAAATATACAAAGTATATATTTTGTTATTACAATAAGAAAAAGTTACGATAGTACTAGTATATGACAATATAACTAGATTAATACTCGGTATTGTACCCTAGTTTTTGTCAATTCAATCCGAAAATAACTAATCATACATATGTGAATTATTACACTATTGAACGTTTGAACCCATAAAATTGATTGATAAGGTGAATATATGAATGACCAATCAAGCTCAAATGATCACTGTTTAACACATCCATATACTCTTTAATTAGGACGTGCGACTCTTGAAGTGAAACAATTGGACGTTTAGAAAAAGTATGAGTATAGTTATGTTTAGTCAAGTCGTGTTTATAACAAATTCTAAGGCTTATGTTGGTTCCTTGGTACGACCAATAACGTGTGGTCACTTTGACAAAGTAATTTACCAAAATTAGAACTACGCGTGAACTAGCGAAATATGACCACTTACGCTAAACGTTGTCTGTTTTGGGGGGTTACTTCCTAATCTACACTGGGGATACATCGTACCTTACGCAGTCAAATGGTCCATTCGGATACAATGACCATCAACTCATGGATAGACTGTAGACTAGTAGTAGTATCAACTCTTGGTCATTATCAAGCAGATTTCCCAAGCGTTAATGTCATCAAGGCTAATCGTTAGCTTGTTGTACACACTTTTTCTACACATTAGTACACATGTCTGTGAATCACATTTACATACAAAAAATATTCACGGATACCGATAAGACTCTTTTATTTGTGAATATTTTATTCATAAACAAAAAATAGTCTTTTTACAGAAATGTGTATGCAAAGAGGTTTTTTTAATATATACTCCCTCCGGTCCTTATTAAAGTTCTCACTTTCCTTTTCAGGATGTCCCTTATTTAAGTTCACACTTCCATTTTAGGAAACTAAACATTGCAAGACAGTGTCAAACAGTGCCAAACAGTGTCCAAACAGTGCCAAACAGTGCATTCCACAGTAAAGTCAAATTTATTTTCTTAATCTGTGTGAAGTCAAATTAGGAACTTTAATAAGGACTGGAGGGAGTATTACACGAATGCTTGTGTACCAAAAGATTGTACACTTTTTATTCATCTTTTCTGAAACCATCAACAAGGTTATTTGTTTTTTAAGGCCACAAAAAGGAAATTTCGGTTGGATCGGAAAATCCAAATTTACAAACTATGAGGCCATTTGTCAACACGTTTTTTCGGCTTATCAGGCTTATAAGCCAGTTTTTTTCACCAAACACGTAATTTTTGATTTCGCACGCTGAATTATGTAATAAGCAGAAAAAGTAAGGTTATAGTTACTTTTCTGGCTGTATTGGCTGAAGTTACTGTAGATGACAATTTTAGTCATTTTTACATGCATTTTTTTTTTAATTTCATCAATAAAATATATTTTAAAAATAATTTTCTTAAATTAACAGAATCAACCAATGCAGCCACTTCAGCTAGAACTTCACAAATTTGTGCAGAATCAGCCAAATCAGCCGATTTTCATGCTACCAAACTGGCTCTATATATGTGTGAAATATAAAACATTGTTTTTTTCTCCAAGAAGTCTGGGGGAGGGGGCCTGGGGGCCTAGAGTAAACAGGACCGAAACTCACTCCATTGAGTTTCGACCCCTTATGTGCCTAGCGGGTTTCGAACTCGATACCTTCCACTAGGCATGATAACCTCACAACCATCTGGGCTGGAATGCTTGGCGTTATAGATAACATTGTAAGGTTACAGATATTTACCGCCTTTGACATATAATTCATAGAGTTTCTATTTACATATTTTTCATATTGATTCTCTAAAGAAGAAACTTAATGATTTGTTATCATCTTTTAGGTCCAAAAGAGGAATTTTATCAATTCAGAACCTGAAAGATAGATGAATTATCAATCCAGGACCTGAAAGATCAAATGTATCGATATAGGACCCGAATGATGGAAAACTATCAATTTAAGATCTGTATGATTGAAAATTATCAATTTAGGACCTAGGTTATCATGAATTTTATTAATTTTTTAATTTTAAAAATTGTAAATATTTTGTAGTTTTATGAAACTAATAAACTTTTGGGAAGAAAAGTTTATAAAAAAAATTAGCAATGGAACTATTAAAAAATTAAATAAGTCAAAACATATGAAACATGAGGTCTTAGATTGATAGTTTTCCATCATACGGGCCCTATATCGATACATCTCATCTTTCAAGTCCTGAGTTGATAATTCATTTATCTTGCTGGTCCTGAATAAAAACCACTTTTCGCACAAAAGCCGAGAAACACTTTTTTAAGTAGAAGTTGTCACTTGAAAACACTCATTTTAGCTTTTTTAAGCTGAATGCCGAAAAGTGCCTTTTTAAGCAATTGCAAACACTCCCTTGACCTTTTTTATACAAGATGTAACAGAAAGAGTTCAAATTATCACTTCTCTTCATCCTTTAAAACTTTGTCAACTTTTTTTGTCTCACTAACTTTCTGATGCTCCTTCCTTTGCACAAATCTCAAACACACAATTTTTATTTTATTAATTCATGTGTCACTTAAAGTTGAGAAAGTTTTAAGGAATAGGGGTGCCCTAAATATTCACGGTGTATTAGGTTTTAAATTGGCCTATGATAAATGATAATTTCTGCGTACATCATAACCATCCTACCATATTCACGCTACAACAAGACCCTATACATATAGGTAGGAGCGTTTTAAACGTGAAACAACATAGAACTATGGGAGAGCTAAGGGATTAAAAGGGGTCAAGGGTTTGGGGGTGACACCAAAATTGCAAAATTTAATGATGTTTGTACGCAGGGAAAAGAGATTAGGCGTCCAATTTGATGAAACTCCCTCTGATTCTTCCACAGCTGAGCGTACGTCGCACGATACCTACGATCGACGCGTCGCGTACGGTATTCCTCCCTCCCCCCACCCCACCCCTCAGGTCAGAGGAAAAGAGTCCTCCTTTCCATATATTGCATGCAGATTGGGATTGCAGACTCCACGCTCCCTCTCTTTCTTCTCCCCCTCTTTGTCTTCCACTCCAACTCCATCACTCTCTCTCTCAATCCTAATTATTACACAGTTAATAACCTTTTAATTATCATTTCAAAATGAAAAAAGATGGTATTTTTCTCCTTATGATGGGGTTCTTTACACAGTAACTTTTCCATACACATTTGGAGCAATAAACCCATTATTTATACTGACCGGAGTAATGTAAACCCTTGGCTTTCTTGACCCAGTCTCTCTACTCCATTGTTTTTGAAAAAGAATTAGTTTTTGTAACACAAAAGAGAGGAAAAGATAGATAACCCATAATCATAAATCCTGTTTTCATCTTGATTATTGAATATCCGATTTACGGCGGCAATGGAGGACCAGAAGTTCCGGGTTTTGAGACGCCCTTCTAAGCTTCCGGCGGGTATGTCATCTCCGACGGATGATTTGTTTTCGCTTGAGTCGGCCATTTCTGGGCTCAGCATTTCTCCCGGATTTGACGGAGCCCGCCGCCGGGCTTACCGCGAGACTACGCCGTTGCCAGCCTTGCCGGGTGGTTCTTCATGGGGTGGCTCTGACCTGGCGGCGGGGTGGGGATTTGATCCTCAGCCCGTGACGGCGCATCAGGCTCCGGGTTCATCGGCGGCGCGGAAGGTGGGCCAGAACGACTACGGCGACTTGTTGGGCTACGGTGGAGCCCATCAGGATTTTAGTGCGGGCCCGGATTGGAGTTGGGCCAAGCTTAGCACTGACCCCAATCTCAATGTCGCCGCCGCCGCCCATTCGTGGCCGCGTTTCTGCGGCGGAGAAGAGTCATACAGGTTCGAAAATGGCGGGATGTTTGACCCTTTCTTGCCCTGCAAGAAACCCCAGCACAGTACCCACAACCCCAAACTCCAACTCTTCAATACTTCTACCGGAAACCCCATTTCTAACCCTTCCATCCCGAGAAATCCTGAAATCCAGCTATGGAACCCGAAACTGGCAAGACTGAATGTGGACGAGATCAGAGGGAAGATACTCGCTTTAGCAAGCGACCCAGTGGGTTGCAGGACCTTACAACACAACCTAAACTTCTGGACAAAGGAAGAAATCGAGGTTATCTTGGGTGAGCTTTTGGATATCGCGGGTTATCTGATCAAGAACCCTTCCGGCAGTTACCTGATTCAAAAGCTTTTCTCGACTTGCTCCCAAGAACAGAGACTTCGGATCATATTGACTCTGACGGAGACGCCATTTGAGCTGATCTACATTTGCCTGAATTCTATTGGGTATGGTTTTAAATTACTTTGCACACTGAAATAAAAAAAATGGACAATTCTGTACACAAAATGTGTACATAAATTTGTATATTGATTGTATACACAAGCAAGGAGAATTTTGACATCAAATTATGTTCATTTTCAAACATACTAGAGAACTACGGGAATTTGTGTACACTTTGTGCACAACTCATGTATACTAAAAATTTTCTAAACAAATTGAATACTCCATATATGTTTGCTGGTTTGAGGGTGAGTTAAAAAAGAATGGCGTTGACACTAATTTGACATGGATTTCTAGACAATTTTGGATCTAGCTCGGGACAAAACTGCATTAATACAGATTTGGCCCCTTCATGTATGTAGGTGAATTCCTATCAAAAGTTCGTGTCAATCCCGTTGGTTTTTTGTAGTTTTCTCAACCGCGGGTGTTGGGGCCCGCGATTTGAGAATTTTGTAAGATTTTGTTAACTTTAAACTGTATTTTATGTGCATGAAGGGCTCGGGCTATGCAGAAGATGATGGAAGAGATGAGTTCAGCACAGGAAAGGTCCATAGTGATGAATGCTTTACGTCCGGGCGCTGTGAGGTTGGCCTGTGACACATATGGCCACCTTGTCATTTCATATTGCCTCACTAACTTTTCTTTCGAATTCAACGAGGTATATATGTTGGTTGTTCCTTTCTCTCTAGTCTCTATGATGTCTACATGTTTTGTTTTACTTTTTCGCTGACCAGGTCAATGATATGTTGACTCACAAAAGTTGGTGTGCCTTGGGGAACTAACACGGGTGTTTTGGGGACCCCACAATACATTGCGATTGTTGTAATCCAAACTACGTAGTAATTTTCATCAATTACAAAAAACTTGAGAAAATTTGTTTTAAATTGCGTATTTACACATGTATTTTTAGTTGAAACAATGTCTTATATTTGGATTGTAGTTAATTAAATATCTTTTCATGTCCGTGTTATAACTCATTAGCTACAAAATTACACAATCCCAAAATTGCCCTTGAATTAGTGGCTTAATAATAAGAATAGGAATTTAGGCTATATTGTTCGGCTCAACCAACTGAAAAGATACATTTTATTAATTTTTTTAGTAACTGTTAGTTTTTAGTGACTGAAGAGATCTTAAAAGAAAAAGTTAGTAGTTGTTTGATTTAGTTTTATTTGGTATACAAGTGGTTGGGGTGTTTTAATGCTAAGAACTACTCCGTACATACTTTTCTCATATGCTACGAATTGTAGCATCTAAAAAAAGATCTCGTATAAAGCTTTTAAAAATTGGCATGTCTAACATACAACTAAAATTGGCATGTTTAAAAATTGGCATGTCTAGCATTTTAAAGATTTTTTAAATAGTGCAAAAGTTAAAAGGTAGAGACTTATGTCTATCAAACATGCACTTAGCGTTCCCTAAGATAGTGTAACCCTTTCAGATGAGGTAAAAGGAAGTGAAAGTAATAAAAGGGGGAAAAAGCTTAACCAATGTTTAGGTAAGAAGTCTAAGTGTACCTTACCTACAATATGAGTGGATCTTCTCCTAGCGTACTACCTCCATCTTGCTAAATTTGATATACTAAGAGGTGATACTATTATTACAAAAAGTAAATATATGTTATTTATATTGAATTGATATAGTAAGAATAATTTAGAAGCGTACATATATGACAAAATTTACATATATTGTATCCATTAACAATTCTGTTGGCCTTCAATATATTCATGATTGAGGGACATTTTTGTCTTCTCATACGGGGTTGGGGTGCAAATACAAAGATTTTTAAAAACGGAGTGCAAATACAAAGATTTTTAAAAACAGGGTGCAAAGTCCAATTTGGACAATAAAATGTTGTGCAAACTCAAATTATTTCTTTTTTATATTGTCTAGTTCAAGTCATGTATGATCTAGATTATTTAAGTTTGTTGTCTTGTTAGATCCGTTTAAGTTGGATGAAGTCTAATCTATCTAGTCTAGTTTAAGACCAAAATCCATTTAAGAAAAATGTTTACTTTGAATATGCAACCTTATTTTTTCTTGAAATTAAATGTTATGCATGTGCACAACAAATTACCTCATAAATTCACCTTATTTTATGACTCATTTCTCTTGGTGTGCGAATGGTAACAAGCAAAATGACCATCTTTTTTTCCTTTAACAACCAAATTTGTAGGGCATAATCAAGGAAATTACTGACAAATGCTTCCAAGTGGCAACCCACATTAGAGGGTGCCGAATGCTGCAATTATGCGTGGAGAATGCTCGTGGAGAGGCTAGAAACCGTCTGGTATTTGAGATTTTAGCTAATGCTGCCATGCTCTCAGAAGATCCCTATGGGTTAGCATCTAACTTCTTGGCTTTTTTCATTCATGAAACCGAACACCCGGCCTGATAGTATTCATAAAAACATGATCTTTAACTCTTTATGTACTATCTACTCCCATCCAGCAACTATGTGGTCCAGCATCTTTTAGAGCAGAACATACCCAAAGTTGAAGATTCACTTTTCAGAGTTCTTGAAGGAAGGTTTGCACCCCTTTGCTGCAACAAATATTCCAGCAATGTGGTTGAGAAGTTCTTTCTCAAATATGGAGAAAACTCTGCTAAAATTTTAAGGGAATTGATCCAAAGCCCAATGGCCCCTAGGCTTCTTGTGGATCCTTTTGCTAACTATGTCATCCAGAAAGCACTCAATGTCGCAACTGTAAGTTCTTTCATTCTTTCTGACCCACCTCTAGCTTAGCTTGTTCTTGAACAACATGGTGATCATAAGATTCATTAGGCATCATATGAATAAGCAAGTATTAACTTGTTAACTTGTAACCATTAATCATGGGAAAACTGTTACAAATTATAACAAGAAGTCATGAACACCTGTTTTAGCATACTTTTTTTATTCTCAATAAAATTTGTAAATATACAAAAATGGAAATAACAATGGTCAAATTTGAATATTGAAAATCATAAATGTGAAGCATGAACTTTAAATAGGGATAGAAACAGTACTCCCTCCGTCCCAGAATTAACTTCGGTTTTTACTGGGCACGGGGATTGAGATAGTGGGAAATGTGTGGTGGAGATTTGTGCAGAGGAGAGAGAAATGTGTAAGAATGGTAGTGAACCAGAAATTATTTGCCAAAAAGGAAAAGAGGAGATAAATTTGAACCGACCGAAAAGGAAAGAATGAAGATAATTTCAGGACAGAGGGAGTATTACTGTATTAGCAAATGTTTTTTGTACAAACAAACTTCTGCAAAGCAAACCGAATAACGATTACCAAACAGGCCTTTAATAACATAGGTATTTATGGTTCACCCCCACGGGTAGCACATTTAGTTGAGGATGGAAATGTTGAAACATTGACCAAGGATCAAAACTTACAGCTACCGTGTGGATGTTACCACTCCTGTATGCTGGGTAGGACCTCTAGTGCGCATAAAAAGTCTACCACAATTTGACTGATTGAGTCATCGTGACTTGCATCTCCCAAATGTTAGGTCAAGGTGTGGGGCTCTTATGGTTGGGGATTCAACCTTTTGGAACATACAGTTACTTATGAATTTATGATTTTATGTTGTATAAAACTATAAATGCAGGGGCATTGGTCAGTTGCACTTATGGATCTAATCAGAATGAATGCTTCAACCATGCAAAGTACTAAGCATGGGAGAAAGATCCTTTCTTGGATTGACAGTAGGAAAGTCCATTCTTTATACATGTGATGTGACTTACCTGTCTGTACCCTTGCCTTTTGGTTTACTACTATCTGTTGTTTGGTTTGTGTTTTTTTTTTGCGTCTATAGGAAAATGCATGGAGAAAGGGGGCGTGCAAAACCGTCATAAAATTTGTTTTGCTTAGATTGTAACACGTACTGTTAATTAACGTTCGAGATCCCCCGGCCTATATGTCTCTGTTGTTTTTACAGTATATATAGATACTGTATTACTGTATTTATACGGCCTGTAATAGAAGTGTCTCTAATGTCTTTTGTAAAACTTACCTTACCAACCATTTATTGCTGTTTATTTTTACTCGCTTCTGAAAGGGAGTAAAGGAGAAGATGACTGAGCTGAAATGTTGAAAACTGAAAGTTGAGATCTATCAGTCTATCACGTAGTAACTGTAAAGGAGTACGGAGTATTAAATTTCTAATGAAAATTATTACTGTACCACCGTGTAATACTGCGGTTACTTAGCTTATTCGGTACTAAGCTTCAACAGAATCCATCAAATTTTTTATTTGAATGTAATACTGCGGTTACTTAGCTTATCCGGAATTACATTAAATGTTACTTGTAATTACGATATTTACAAAAGACCAACAATAATGTGAATGTACATGAAGATAAATATGTAATACAAGTAATGTGAATGTACATGAAGATAATTATGTAATATTATGATAAAATGTTACATATTTATGTAATACATGAGATAATTATGTTACATTACATACTCGTAATTATAAGTAACATTTTAATGTACATTAAAATGTTACTTGTAATTACATGAGATTGTAATTACAAGTAATGTGACCTTCAACTAATGTGAATGTACATGAAGCTAAATAGGTAATATCATGATATTTGTAACTACGATAATGTTATTTATAATTCACATTATCGTAAGGTTTGTTAGTTGAAGGTCACAACATTTTCATTGAGCATCAAACATCTTTTATTGAGATGAAGATCACGGTTTCTGTTAGATGAACATTCATGAACTTTTACTGAGCATTACACTTATTCTGTTGAGTATTATGAGTCTAATATTCAGCATCATGATATTTTTGAAATATGAACTTATATGACATTTTAAAATGAGCATAATGTGCTCAAATCTCATTTAAATATGCTCATTTCGTTTAAGTGTTATGCTCATTTGGTATGTTAGAACGATGCCACAAGGGTTGGATTGATCTGCCAGATCAATATCACTGGAATCTAGTCTATACAGAGCATTAACGTTGTCATCGATCTAGAATCTATGTAACATCAGAGATGGAGGAACGAAGACAGACCAGAGATGCCTGAATTGTGACGGACCGGAGCGCTGGCGATTGGGCAACCCAGGTGAGACTCGAACAAATCAGGTTGCAGGAAGATGGAATTCACTCTTGTTCAGATTGCATCAATGGAAGAACTCTGGTCACCGGTTGATGGTGATGGTGAAGCTCAGCGCGGTAGCAGTGAAATATGCATGAATATGACATTTTAAAATGAGTATTACACCAATATCAAATGAACATAAATAAATTACGAAATGAGTATCAAAAAATTCAAAAAGCTCATTTGAAATCTCCAATTTGCTCAAATATTATACTCATTTGAATTTAACATAAAACTCATTTCTATAATATATGCATATAATCTACCGTAATTATTACTCCGTATTAACAATTTAGTCTATAAGTCTATTCCTCGTCATGAATCCTGCTACAAGCTTGATGGACGGCAAGGCGGCTAGAGATTAATTATTGGAGGTGGCTTTAAAGGGGATATTAGGCTAGAATATATTTTTGTAAACAAAATAAAAAGATATACGTTACCTTTTCTTTTGGCTTGTGTATATTTTGTATATCCTTCATGTTAATTAGGAGATACTTTAGGAGATATACTTAGCAAGTAATTGTTGTATAAAATACCAACTTATGCAATACCAAAAGCAGGTCGATTGATTCCCTCACATCTTTCTTTATTCTTTCCAATTACTTTATGGTATCAGAGCATTCGGCTTATTCCTAGCCGAACGAGTCCTTCGATGGCCGGTGGAACCACGACGACTCCAACTCCTCAGAATCCAATCTACGCACTCAGCCCTAGCGATAACCCGGGGACGACAATTACTCATGTCATCTTGAAGGGTTACAACTACGAAGAGTGGGCAAGAGCTTTTCGTATCTCTCTGCGTGCTAAACGCAAATTGATGTTCATTGACGGAACACTCAAGCAACCGGAAGAGAATTCCGCTGAGTTAGATGACTGGTGGACTCTAAATTCGATGGTTGTTGCTTGGATATTTAACACAATTGAACCGGCTCTTCGAACATCCATCTCTTACCGGGATGTTTCTCGTGACTTATGGGAGGACATTAAGCAGAGGTTTTCCGTTGGCAATGGAGTAAAAATCTATCAAGTGAAGGCAGAACTTTCTGATTGCAAACAGAAGAATGGAGAAACCATTATGAGCTACTATGGGAGGCTAAAGAAATTATGGGATGATATGAATGACTTTGATCCCCTTCCAACTTGCGAATGCAGAGGCTGTAAATGCGACCTGACAACGAAACTCCGTCAACGGCGTGATGCTGAACAAGTTCGTGAATTTCTCATGGGTCTTGAGCCATTTTATGCCAATGTTCGTTCGAGTCTTCTGGGAATTGAGCCACTGCCATCTCTTAATTTGGTCTACTCACGTTTAATCCAAGAGGAAGAGGTGAGAACCATTACTGGAGGTCAAATTGAAGGTGTGAATCCTATGACTTTTGCTGTTAAAGGTGGAGCATCTAATGTTCATGGTTCAGGGGGGGCTGCCCGAACTGTGATGGTGTGTAACTACTGCTCAAAAACGGGACACACCGAAGAACGTTGTTTCGTCAAACACGGATATCCTGAAGGGTGGCTTGAACGAAGACGCAACAAGGGCAGAAACAGTGGCTCTGGACAGCAGGTGAAAGCCAATGTAGCTCACACAGGAGACATTGGAACTAACCTTGGTGAAGTTCGGTTAAATGGTAAGACAGAATACCGTTGGATTATTGACACAGGTGCTTCGCATCATGTGTGTGGCAATGCTTCCTTGTTCATGTTTTTAATTGATATCAGGCCTACTGACATTGGACTTCCCAATGGTTCATCCATTAAGGCTACTAAATTAGGCAATGTAAAGATAAATGCTCACCTCACGTTACACAATGTCTTATTTGTGCCAGAGTTCACTTGTAATCTGATGTCGGTCTCTACTTTGCTCAAAGACACTAGAATTAGTATTCAATTTACTAATGCATATTGTGTTATACAGGACCGAGCCTCGATGACCAAGATTGGTGTGGGTGAGCAGTTGGGGGGTCTCTTCTATTTGGCAATGGAGGAACCAGTTCGTGTCAACAAAGTATTGTCCCTTGATTCCAGTGATTTATGGCATGCTCGGCTTGGACATCCTTCATTGCAAGTTTTTGAATATTTACCTCAAGTTAGTGGTCAGTTACCAAATGTCAAAAGTCTTGCTAATAAACCGTGTGATGTTTGTCATCGTGCTAAGCAAACTCGTTCTACTTTCTCTTTAAGTACAAGTAGAGCTGTTAATTTATTTGATCTGATTCATTGTGATATTTGGGGACCATACAGTGCAAATCGTTCTTGTGATTCCCGCTACTTTCTTACTATTGTTGATGATCATTCACGTAGTGTTTGGGTCTATTTGATGAAAACCAAGAGTGAGGCATCTATTTTATTACGCAATTTCTTCTCTTTAATTGAGAGACAATTTGACAAGAGGATAAAAATTTTTCGTAGTGACAATGGGAAAGAATTCATGTCCCTTAGCACTTATTTTTGTGAACAAGGTGTCATTCATCAAACCTCCATGGTTAAGACTCCTCAACAGAATGCTCGGGTTGAGCGCAAGCACCGTCATATTTTAAATATAGCGCGTGCCTTGCGTTTTCAAGCTAATTTGCCAATTGATTTTTGGGGAGAATGCGTCTTGACCGCAACTTATTTAATAAATCGGACACCTTCCCGTATTTTGCAAGGCAAATCTCCTTATGAGCTTTTGTTTGGACGTTTGCCTGATCTTAGTCTTCTACGTGTTTTTGGTTGTCTTTGCTATGCCAAAGAATTGTCCCCAACTGATAAATTTGCTAGTCGGAGTCGTCGTTGCATTTTTGTGGGATATCCTTTTGGTAAGAAAGGTTGGAATTTATTTGACATTGAGAGCGGGGCATATTTTACCTCCCGAGATGTCATTTTTTATGAGGATATTTTTCCTTTTGCATCGGGAAACATTTTGTCTCAACCATCTTTTATAGAGGCACCAGACAGTTCAATATATGACCCATCTTCGGAGTTCATTCCAGCCACTGAGTCTCCAGACTTGATTTCGCCGCAGACCTCTTTACCGCCCATCAATCCAGAACAAAATGCTTCTGCAGATCAGTCCTCTGCTCCTGAAAATGAGTCGGAAAATGTCTTGCTAAATTCTGATGACTTGGGCCGTGGGAAAAGACAGAAGTTTCCTAACACACGTCACAAGGATTTTGTTATGATGACTGCCCAGGTTAACCCCCTCGCTGTCACACCCTCACTCTCTCGGTCTTCAGGTACGCCTTACCCAATAGAGCATTTTGTAAATTGTAATACTTTTTCTCTTGGACATCGTCACTTTCTTGCAGCTATTACTGCTGGCGCGGAGCCCACTTCCTTTAAAGATGCCATGCGAGAATCACATTGGCGCCAGGCTATGCAAGAGGAAGTTCGTGCATTAGAAGACAATAATACTTGGACCATTGAGGATTTGCCCCCCGGTAAAACTGCTATTGGCTGTATGTGGGTTTTCCGCATTAAATATAAGTCTGATGGTACCATTGAGCGGTACAAAGCCCGTTTGGTGGTCTTTGGCAACCACCAAGTGGAAGGTATTGATTTTGGTGAAACTTTTGCTCCCACGGTCAAGATGGTTACAGTACGCACTTTTCTTACTGTTGCCGCTTCCAAAAATTGGGAATTACATCAGATGGACGTTCATAATGCTTTTCTTCACGGTGATCTTGATGAGGAGGTTTATATGAAATTTCCTCCAGGCTTTCATATCGGTCCTCCAGGTAAAGTTTGTCGTCTTCGTAAATCCTTGTATGGTCTGCGACAGGCTCCCAGGTGCTGGTATGCTAAACTCGCTCATGCTTTGCGATTATATGGGTTTCATAATAGTCCATCTGATCACTCTTTATTTGTCTATCACAAAGGATCTGTTTCTATGAGCATTCTGATTTATGTTGATGATCTTGTTATTGCTGGTAATGATACTGATTCTATTGTTGCGTTCAAAGCTTATCTAAGTACTTGCTTTCGTATGAAAGATTTGGGCAAGCTAAAATATTTTCTTGGTTTAGAAGTTGCTCGGAACTCTAGTGGTATTTTTCTGTGCCAAAGAAAATACGCTCTTGATATCCTTACCGAGACTGGTCTTCTTGGGGCCAAGCCCGTTAGTGTTCCTATGGAAGAAAATCATTCTTTGGCTCTTGCTAGTGACCCACCTCTCGAGGATCCGGCTAAATATCGACGTCTGGTTGGCCGGCTTATTTATCTTACTATTACGCGTCCTGAGCTGTCCTATTCTGTGCATATTTTGTCGCAATTTATGCAGCACCCTACACAGTCTCAGTGGGATGCTGCCTTGCGGGTTGTTCGGTATTTAAAATCTAATCCCGGCCAGGGTATTTTATTACGCGCTGCATCTGATCTCACTCTCACTGCGTACTGCGATGCGGACTGGGCCAGCTGTCCTTTAAGCCGGCGCTCTCTCACGGCTTATTTTATTTTTCTTGGTGGTTCTCCTATTTCCTGGAAGACAAAGAAACAAGCTACAGTCTCTCGTTCTTCTGCTGAGGCTGAATATCGCGCTATGGCATCTGCTACTTGTGAAATTCTCTGGTTAAAGGGTTTATTGACTAGCCTCGGCATCTCTCACTCATCTCCTGTATCGTTGCACTGCGATAGTCAAGCTGCTTTGCATATTGCAAACAATCCAGTGTTTCATGAACGAACCAAGCACATTGAAATCGACTGCCACTTTGTTCGTGATGAGATCCTCCGTCGTACAGTTGCTCCTGCTTACGTTCATACCTCCTCTCAATTGGCGGACATTTTGACTAAAGCTCTTGGACGTCGTCAGTTTAAAGTTTTACTTGCCAAGTTGGGCATTTCGAATCTTCATGCTCCAACTTGAGGGGGGGTATTAGGCTAGAATATATTTTTGTAAACAAAATAAAAAGATATACGTTACCTTTTCTTTTGGCTTGTGTATATTTTGTATATCCTTCATGTTAATTAGGAGATACTTTAGGAGATATACTTAGCAAGTAATTGTTGTATAAAATACCAACTTATGCAATACCAAAAGCAGGTCGATTGATTCCCTCACATCTTTCTTTATTCTTTCCAATTACTTTAGGGGATGAAATCATCAAATTGAGTTGGGACTTTTGAATCTTTGTGAGGGGAAACAAGATACAAAAGTTCCCAGGGATCTATTGCTCTTTTTCTACAATTTTTCTTTCTTTTTCCAATCTTCCCTTTAAAGAGCATATTCACAAGCTGCGCTAATCGTTTCATATTTTATAGTGATTTAATATCACCAAGTTTGATTTGGATGGAGTAGCAAAAGCTCTAGCAGTCCAAGCGATGATTTTGATTCTGGTTTGATCAAAGTAATCATCGAGGAGCAATTTCTGTACGGTCAATGAAATATGAGTTGTAGGTGATGTCGACGGCAAAGGCTCAACGTGCAACAGATGTAAAGTAGGAGAATTACAAAAATACCGGGTGTATAGGTACAACCGAGTGTACCTTATAATTTACCGTGCAACAAAGGGGTAAAAAGAAATTGTAACAAAAAAAATAGAAATAATGCGCATCCGGGGAATCGAACCCCGGTCAGTACCGTGGGAGGGTACTATGATACCACTACACCAGATGCGCTTTGGCTTGTCTTAACGGAATTTTGCTTTTGACAAAATTTAACAAAATTTAAACCGACTAACCGTTAATTGATCTGCCTTTTTTACTTGAACAAAGGCTTTAATGTTTTAAGTATACTTTTTCTTACAACCGTTAATTGGTGGGCGAGTTATTCTTTGCTCTGCTAAGTGCATATTAGTGGGCGGTGACTAGTAGGAGACGGAGGCACGAATGCGGAATATCATGGCTTCAAAAAATGTGATTACGAATACTTAGAGTCTTAGATATCTTGGTTCTAAAAGGTACATGGTTGTTCAAGAAATTTAAAAATTGAGATCATTACGGCTCCAGTCTAATTAAAGTGTAGTAACTACGATAGTATATTCTTGAACTGTGATAATAATAGCTTAGAAGCCGTGGAGGCATATTCGTGGGCAGCGATTGGTGGGCGATGAGGCAGTCAGGCAGATTCTTGGGTTGCGACTTGATGGGTGATGGCTTGACGGGCTGCGACTTGGTGGGCGATGGAGACATATTCATCGAGATTGATAGCCGATTCATCCAGATTGATGGACGGCTTCAATGGAACTTACTATCTATAAGGTCAGATTGATCCTAGAAATTGTATAAAAAGGGTCAAATAAGTCCTTACTGAATAAGATGCTCAAAAAATTGGATTTATTGAATATTTCGAGGACCAATCTGACCCTTTAATTTACTCCGATCTATAAGGAGGCAGTGGCGGTTTTTTTCTTCGTTTCTTCTTGTGCAATGAACTTTGGTAGTGAATGAGTTTTTTTACAAAGCAATGAATGAGTAAGTAGGAAAATATAGAAGAGCTTTGAATTTTTGATAGAACATCTTTTCTTATACGCACAACCTTTAAGTAGCTCTTTGGAGATATTCATCAACTCACTAATCGCATATAGGCACTGAATGGATGCATAGACAATAAATGAATATTTACATAGGATATTGTGCACTGATGAATCACAAGGAATAGATAATATCACAACATTGGCGAGAGAAGTGCAATGAATTCAATAGTGAACACACTTAGTAATTTGTTGTAGTTATATCTTGAGAAATTTCCCTATTAATTAATTACAATTATGTGCATGAGAGCTCGCTCAACACTCGTCTCCCCATCCTCCCTCGACCCATTGCATCATCATATAGAAAAATGTGTTTTTATTCCGTATATCTTATGGTCAAAATGTGTGCAATTTTTTTTTAAAAAATTCTTTATGCAAAGGCTTCATATATCTCACAAAGGCTTATTGATTCGTAGTTTGGTCAAAATGTTTTTAGAATTTTTTATACAATTGTTAATAGATTTTAACACAATTTTTTAAAATGTGAAATATAAAACTTCAATTCTATCGAACTTGGAAAAGTATTCACTAGATGATGAAAATGTATCCACTTTTCATCGTCCAGTACGCACATATTAGCTACAAAATGTACGATTCAAATCTTTATTGTAATTAGGTTTGAAATGAAATACGGAGTACGATGTAAAATAAACAAGTGGGGGACAATTTGACTTCAAAACAAAGAATAACGTAAGACTACTACCATTGAAATTTGAAAGACGCTGGAAACAGGCCATTTAATTCAACAAATGTCTTTATTATCATCGATTTATAAACCTAATGCCACGTACGCACTCCATCCAGAATGGAATTAATTAAAGGCTTATTGATTGGTAAACCCAAGATTTACTTGCCAGCCAGCCAGCCAGGAACAACAAAGGAAGAAGTCAAGGCCCAAGAGTGGAAGAATGGCGGGCCGGCCATGAATTAAGGGCACTTGGGCTTGCCCTTAGTGTTCTTGAGGTCCCTATAACAAGGGCACTCGTGCTTGTTCCCATAAGTCCCAGAGGGCACACACTTGCATTTGCTGCAGCATACTCCACAGTACTTTAAGCACCTGTCCTTAACCCCTGCCTTTGCACACCTACTGCCGCACTGGGCGTCGCACGTACCTGCACCAACCACACTTTATATTACTTCTGTTCACATCATTTAGATTTTGCGGAGTTCGAAGTAGGTAAGAAATAAGAAAAATAAAATTTTATTGTCAAATTCGTACAAAAAAGTGAAAAATTAATTGATTTAATAAGAAAGTGACAAAATTTTTGTGACAACCTATAGAAAAGTTACGTTGGCAAAGTCCAGCCAATTCAATTTATTTTAGTTTTACCAAATAGGATTTGTCTATTTCATTCCGAATTCCGTAACACTATTTTTCTACTGTTGGAAAGAGAAACATATTAAACATTATTAAAACATACTCCGTATATTAGATCAATTGTCATTTAACACTAATACTCCTAACAAGTACTCGGGTAATGGTTAATGAAGTATACTTTATACCGTAGTACTTCCTTTTTCCTTTTAATATTGTCTGATACATAGTACTTCGTATTTTTTTTCAATCAAATCAACTAAGATCGTCACACAAATATCAAATTTAATAAAGTTCATGTGATTCTAAGTCTTATATTGTCTCATATTTGCTTTAATATTACTCTATCAATTCAATATCAATAACATAAATTCACTTTTTGATCTTAATAATCGTATCACTCCCTCATGTTTTAATGGTAATGGAACATGTATATTATAATTATAATGACAAATAAAAGAAAACATCTAATTGTGCACACCTTGGTTATTATGCAAGGTTTCATGATGGATTAAGTAAACTTTTTCATTTTCATATTTAACATATCTTTCAGTCAATTCCATATTTTTGGATCCGCCCTAATTGCCTAATTTCTTTTGCATGTATACGATGGGTGAATAAAAGCGATTTTTCATTCACTATAACGTTTTTCTCACCTAAATCGGTTGCCACTGCTGTCTGAAAGAAGGTTGTTGCCGGAGAGGAGCAGAGAACAAGAGCGACCAGAAGCAAAGTTGCAAAAACTCCCTTCATTTTATATATTCTTTCACCTTTCTTCTTTATAATGATCTTTTTTCAATTTATAGCTATAAAAAGAGTGAATTTTCTGGGATGTGAATTGAAGGTTGTACACTAGATGGCCTTTAAATTTATAGGTCCTGGGTGGGGGTGAAACTGGTAGGGTGGTGTGTGTGGGGAAGATATATCATACTCGTTAAATGCAACAAAATTGATTATTTAATTTTTTTTAAGAAGGGTGATGAAGGGTAGTACTCTAGTAGTGGACTCCAGACTGTCAAGTTGTATTTGCATGCCGACCAACAGATTAGGACACAGAGTTGATAGAAAGAAGAAAAGATGCCCTCCTAGTACTCTCTAGAACATTAGAAAATTTAGTTGGAATTAATGCATTCTGTTCAATTTTTGAATTGAAATTTTATGTTGTAAGCATAAATTTACATCTTGTTGACTTGTAAAAAATAAAAATAAAATTATTAGAATTGCAACCTTGCATTTTCAAAAACCAGTTAGTTACCCCCTAAGTTTTGATCATTCTCATTGTATGCCCCCTCACGTTGATATTTATTAAATTAAATGTAATATGCCTCTTAAACTCGATAAAAAATGTCTATAAAATTAATTTTTAAAATATAATATAATTTTTTATCATAATTATAAGTCATTGTTGTTGATCGTTTGTTTTTATGCTTACCTACTCGATCGTGGAGTAACTATTAATGATAGTAGTTAAAGGGAAGACTAACAAGTAATATTCATGGCATACATAAAAAGAATTGTTTATAATATGTGATATCAAAATTCTAGGCACTTCTTTATATTTTTTGAAGTGAGGCACTTCTTCATTATGAATATAAAAGTCTTGTTTGAAATTCATTCGGTTGAATTAATCGCAATGACATCCCTTTCATGTGTAGTGAAGAAGAATACCAATATTTTTTTATCATTCCATGACCTAAAAGATAGGTTTAGTATCAATAAGGGATACAAAAGACAAAATGTGTGATGAATTTGATTATTCCAATTATTCCATGATCTGAATAATTGAAAGCTATCAATCTAAGACGGAAAATATCATAGATTTTAATTTATTTAAAAATTTTATTAACTATGTTACTCATTTGTGATGATTTTATCTTCACAGAGTTTTTTTTACTGTAAGAAGTTTATTAGTTTTATAAGATTAAATGATATTTAATTTTTTAAAATAAATATATTACTCATGATGTTTTATATCTTACTCATGAGTATTTTCTCTTAATTACTCTCAATAATATTTATTCCACGATGGAGTAGCTAAGTAGAAAGATAATGATCAACAACAATGACTAATAATAATGATAATAATTTGTGTTTTAAATTAAGAATTGATTTTATAGACATTTTTCATTGAATTTAAGAATTATATTAAATTTAAATTTAACAAATATTAACGTGAGGGGGCAAAGAATGGGAATGATCCAAACTGAGGGGGTAATTAATTGATTTTTGAAAATGCAAGATTGCATTAATAATTATGGCATAACCTCAGTGGGTTAATAGTAAATTTCCCCACAAAATATGAGGGCTTCACCTTTTAGAAAAAATGGGACCGTATGTCAGAGTATAAAGGGTATTTTTTTAGAGTAAATGACTTATATTAAAATATCATAATCCCAATAAGTAATATCAAGACCAAATAAAAGACAGTAGTCGGCAAGACTAGAACTCATAACTCGATCGAGTTATTGCCATTTTCGGTCCCTCGACTATTATGTCAGTGACACTTTTGGTACTTGACTTTTAACTTTTCCATTTTTAGTCCTCGACTATTGTGCTAGAGACACTTTTACTCCCCGACTTTAAGGTCTTCCACATTTAGCCCCCTGAGTATTGTCAAAGTGACACTTCTAGTCCTCCCATTATGATTTTGACACTATAAGTGAAGGACTAAAAATGTCATTATTATGATAGTTGAAGGACTAATAGTGTCACTTTTATGAAAGTTGAAAGAGTAAATATGGAAATTTTCTAAGACGGGTACCAAAAGTGTCTCTAGCGCAATAGTCATGGACTAAAAATGGAAAAAATTAAAGTCGGGTACTAAAAGTGTCAATGACATAATAGTCGGAGGATTAAATGTGGCAAAAACTCTAACTCGATCATACTCACTTCGACTAGACTTGGAGTCCACCACCCACAAAGGAGCAATGTGACTTGCAGATCCACACACGGGCAATTGTAAACCAACCATGATCGGTCTGGTATTCTTGTCACTTATCCTATCCTGAACCAGACCCTCCACTAAAACAAAGACAAACAAAGAATCTAATTGGGCAAAAAAAACGCCAATAAAAGTTTCAGCAAAAGACCTTAAATCAAAAACATAAAACAAAAAATTGGGAAATTAAAATAACTTTCAAGAGCTACTAGACGAGCCTAGAGATCTAGACCCAGCCCTTCCACATTTTTGGATCATCCACCACCATGGCCTTAGCAAGCAATTTTTATTGCTCATGAATCTTGAAAACACGCCTCCTCTTTGGCTCCCCTACTTTACCAGCATCTGTTTCCTCACACAAGCTCTTAGAAAGCCCCCCTGCAGAAGGACCATCATTGAATTTCACTCTTGAATTCCGTCATCTATGTCTTTTGTGTATGCCCCTCCTACCCCCTCTACCTTTTGCTCTCCTCGACCAGCCTGAACTCCATCCTTAACTAACCACTAGTTCCCCCCCCCCCCCCATAATTTTACCTCTAGAACCATCTGTCCTAAGCTACGGACCATATGGTTTAATTAACTTACCCTTATCCTTTTTATACTCCAAGGGACAGAAGTGATCAACATGACAAATAAATCCACAAATAAAGCGAAAATTCGGGAGTTTCTCATACTTCAAATCTACCCAAAACCATTGCTATTCATCTTTACAAACCTCCAGTTTCATTCTTAAAGGTTTACCTATATCCAGACATGACTCTTAATCTCATAGAAGGCATCTAGGAATCTTCAAACTGACTTTCAATTCTTCAACTGTAATTAAATTTCCCATAGAATGTCCAAACTATTTTGTCACTTTCATAGTAAAGTAACTCATAGGTACATTATCAATTTGAACCCAAAAACTCCCTCATTTAAAGGGACCATCAAAGGTAATTCACTCGCCTTCAAAGCATGCAATACTAATAAATTTTGCTCAAACAACCATGGGTCATTCTCAGAAACATGATTCATATCAATCACATGAAAAGAGTAAAAGAGATACCTTTTTTCGCCAATCTCGTTAATAAGAGACCTCTTTAGTTGGATGCCAAATTGATGCAATGAAAGATCTGAAGAAATGAAATTTTACCGTTTTGTCAGTAACTAGCCTTTCGATCTACCAATGCGAAAGTCGGCCTGCTCTCCTCTGCTTCTTCCACCTCTTCATCTAAACCGATAATAAGGCCTCATTCTCTTCCTATAAGACCAGGCCTTGATCAATCTTCACTAGTTCGTCCATTGTTTTTAGCAACCTTCGTCCTCTTCCGTATGCACTGCCTCCCACTTCGTCGCACGTCAAAGCTCCACAAGACACTGCCTCCTACGTCCGCCATGAGAAATTTGACACCCACCAACTCAAAACTCTTTCCCATCACATGCTATATCTGGAGCCTATAGCCGGAGAATCAATTCTAACACTTGAAAGGATTCGAAAATCTAGCAAGAGTAGCTGCACGCTTGCGCGGCGGTAGTATAAACAAAAAAAAAAGATGACACCCCATCCCTGAGGCCCCCCCAACACCGACCGAACGGCACGATGGGAGGATGTAAATTGGACTATAATCACAATCTGACAGATAGAGAGTGAGGCTCTGTCCTCGGTACTTGCAGAGGCCCTATGCATTTTTCAGCATAGTAATCCCTCATCGCAGTTGCCGGAATTCGAACCCAAGACCTAACCCTTGTGGCACTCCCTTGCTACCAGTTGAGCTACGCCCACCGGTAAACTAAAGTATGGGTAAACTTTTTATAGTGACTAGCTCCACAGCTTTCACGACCCCTTACCCCAGAAACCCAACTTTGACTTGGCCCTACGGGTTAGTATACACCGCTTGGCCCTACCACTTGAAGGGTTTTTGGGAGGAGCATAGTTCCACTGGTGCTAGCCGGACTCGAACACGTGACCTCTCCTATGCAAGGATAACCTCACAACCAGCTAGGCTAGAAGTGATGGTTGGCGGTAGTATAAACCCTCCGCTTCAGAGGGAGGGATCCGCTTAAAACTCAGGTGATTTAGAAAATTGGAAATGTCATTATTATTCAGTAAAGGTTCATCCTCGTAACAATAATTACTTGTTAACTTTTATTAAGCAATTTCTTTTCTATTTATAAAAATTAAAAACACGTTTTTATTGTCATAAACTATACACAAAATAAACCTTTGTTCTCATTTTCATCTCCTAAGTCCTAATATTAATGCATCAACTAGTTTGAAATCATTGTTATTGTCAAGTTTTAATGTTAATTTTTTAATTTTAGTTTTTTAATCAAAATGTGTATATTTGTACTACATGTATTCATAAGTTATTTATAATATGGGTCTCAAATTAACATTTTAAACAGAGTCACTCAATATCATTAGACAACTTTTTACGAAAAAAAATCATTAGACAACTTTGAGTTTACACTTCTATTTGTGGAAACATTTTCATATATAAAGACTTTAATATGATTATCCACATCTCATCACCACCTACATTCTCAACATGACTTCAACTACTCACCCTGATAAGTTCGTATTTCAACACACATTTGATGCGTGTTTGGATCGACTTTGATGGTTTTCCTAGCTTTAAGGTGTCACAAATCTCAATTTTACCTCAAGTTATGTTTACCGGGCGTTGGTTCGAATTTTGTGTTGTTTGGAGTGAAAATCAGGAAATTAGAGTCTGGCACCGGCGCTTGAGAACCAATCGGGTTGAGTTGATGAGCATTAGAGAGAGATTCGAGAGTTTTGGAGGTCACCAAGAGGTTCACGATGAATATCTCATAATAAAAGAGCTCTAAGATTGGTCACGGGGTCAAAAGAAGATGAATAGAGCTTCAAAAGAAGATTGGTGACCTTCTGTTAATTGTCCAAGCATATCTTTTTTTAGAAACATTCAAAGGACACGATCCAGGTTCCATATGAAAGCTAACTTCAAAGGATACAAATTATATGAAGACATCATTGTGAGAATCTGATAGGAGCAAGGTGAAAGCAGACACAGAAATCAGATGATCGTTGTTGCGATTTCAGAATGCAACCTTTCACCATTTTATTTATGGGGGTGTTTGGTTAGCGGCCTATCAGCCATTTTATGGCTGACTTGACCACTATTTGGCTTTTTGACCAGATAAACAGCTAATTGAAGTGTTTGGTTAGTTGGTTTTTTCACTTGGCTGTTTGTCCAAAACACCCAAAATGGAAAAAGCTGATAAAACCGGCGTTTAGGTAATGGCCGTTTGAATATTTCGCATCTGTTCCTATTCTACCCAGGGCCGTATCCTCTTCTTCATGTGTCACATCTCCTCTTTCGGTAAAAATAAAAATAGCAGAGCATTGAAAGCTGTGTTGCACACGAATAGGGGTGGTTCGGTACGGTATTCCGAATATTTTTTCTCATACTTTTTCCGTACCAAAACTTTCGGTATACCAAATTTGTATATCGTTACCTTACCGAAGTTTCGGTATACCGCATTTCGGTATACCGAAGTTTCGGTTCGGTATCGTTACGGTTTCGGTAAATTACCTATCATGTCTCCCAATACAAAAAATTATCATAGACTAACAAAATATACTAAATTCGTTGTTACTAGTGACATATTTAATATATTATTAAAATGTTACAAAATACAATTAATAATATATTGATGTCAATTCAATATTGAACAATAATTATTATTAGTATATTTAAGCAGTTTCAACATGCCACATATTAAAAAAAGTACACATTCTCCTAAAATAACTTGAACAATATGGATATAATTAAATCAATAGTGATCTCTAACACAATAAATAAAATTATTCAAAAAATGTGGATATAAAATCATTTATTCCTAATATGATATTGTGTATTTAGTCATCTTTAGTTTTAATAAAACATTTGAATAAGACTTTCGGACAAAGTTGTGTGCATCGACTCGCGGAATCCCTATGTAAATAGACTCGTCACATAAGTGTATCTCTCTTCACTCGTACGCTACTTGGCTTTCAGTCGTCGCGATTCGCAAGTTCTTGAAATAATTTGTGGACATTAGTACATTACTCATTAGTCATTAGGAATGTTACGTAGTAGAAGCCTGGAGTGTTATAGTGGATTTGGGAAATTGGGCCTTTCTTTTTGTATTTTGGTATTTGTAACCAACCTAAGTATTAGTTTTGGGTTTCAAAATTGTGATGGATTTTTATAATATTTTAGAATTAAAATTAATTGTTAGGTAGGGAGTCGGTGCGGTATTATACCAGTATACCGCGGTAATATTAAAACATTTACTGTTACTGTACCGAAATAAATCGGTACGGTATGATACCTTACCGAAAATAACGGTATACTAATATTCCGATATTTTCCGGTATATTTCGATACGGTAAGTGCGGTATACCGATTTTTCGGTATTTTTGCCCACCCCTACACACAAAGGTCGTCTCTAAACTCTAGGTCCAATTTGAGAATATAAAGACAAAGTCCTAAATGATTATGTATGTAATTTCCTCTTGTTAATGCATATAAATCACCATAAAACAATCTGGAGAGAAAACACTCCATAATTCTTGGTGCAACACGCCATAACAGATTCAACAAAAAAGTGTTAAAATAATTATTACTCCCTCTGTCCCTATATTATCTCCTCCTTTGACATTTCACACAAATTAAGATAGTGGGATTTGTGTTGTGGAGAGTTGTGCAGATGAGAGAGAAATGTGTAAGAATGATTGTGAACCGCAAATTCTTTACCAAAAAGGGGAAAAGGAGAGAATTTTGTGACGGACAAAAAAGGAAAGTTTGAAGATAATTCAGGGACGGAGGGAGTAATTTTTTTCATTAATTTTTTTTAAATCATAAATTAATTTTTAAATAGTTGTACTAATAATATTAACAAAAAAATTAATTGATGTACTCAAAAGTAATTCAACAAGTTATCAGCCGATTGTAAACAGCCGTTTAACCAAACACTATTTTATAAACAGTTAACACTATCAGCTAATCAAAATAGCCAACAGAATCCGCTATCACCAATCAGCCAACAGAATCAGCCAACGGCCAATTGCCAAACACCCCCTATATCTTTTGATTGGATGATTCAAATCCGGTTTTGCAAGCTTTGATAGATGGATGACTTCATTATATACAAGTGATGGAGTATATGTCCCAGGAACCCCCGGCCCATAGACTCCTGCTTCTCCTACACAAGTCCATTGAGCCCAGAAAACAACTCAGGCCCAAATACAACGGCCCAAGCCTCAAAGTAACCCAGAATACACACTGGGGTGCCTTCGGCCTCCTTGGCCGAAGGCTCCAAAACTCACAGGATAGCCTTCTCTGGCATAAGAAGCTGCTAGGAGAAGACGGGCGAAAACATGAGCCTTCGGCATTTTCATGCCCTCGGAATCGGAGAAGCCTTCGGCTGAACCAAGCCTTCGGCTACACAAAAGGGTCCCTCGGCTACAAGGAGCCCTCGGCTACACATGGGGCCCTCGGCTACACCGGGAGCCTTCGGCTGAACTAGCTCAATCATCGAAGATTCCTTTTAGAGACAGCCAACCACCGCATTTAATGCCACGTCGCATCCGCCAACCGCATTCAATGCGGTTGACGTACCACTGCCGGTGCCACCAGGCTGATGTGACCCTTCGGCCGTTGGATTACTGACACGTGTCCTCTCATCGCATTTATTGCTGCTATAAATAGCAGCCCATTTCTCCTTGTAATGGACAGAATCTACATCCCAACTCCACATCTGAGTTCATTTAATAAAATCGACTCTCTCTCCTCCTATCATGCTCTGACTTCTCTCTAGTTATTCCTGCAATAACCCCTCGGATAAGATACCCCCCGGGTAGACTATCCATCATTTGGTGCTCTCGTTGAGAGGTCTGAACTATCAAGTAAGAAACCCTCCCCCTCTACCAAATACAAAAACACTTGCCAAAAAATGGGAAGAACCACTCGTGCCCAATCCAAAACTCTGGAGGAGAACCACGTCGCCCCCGGCGAAACCAACGGGGCTGAGGCCTCCAACAGGCTCTTAGTACCCGAGGGTGGTGTCATCCTTGAGTTAGAACAGGCTACCGCTGACCTCCGTCAGCAGCTACAGAAGAACGCCCCTGATGCCCGCATTGGCCTTGATAATCGAAGGAGGGATCGGAGTGAGAACCAAGTTCCCCCTCCGGCCCCGGCCATCGATCTTCAGGCTGCCTTTGCGGCCTTCGTTCAAAACATGGCTCTCAATTCCGGAGCCCTCGCCCCCCAGGCGCCCCTTCAGCCCCACGCTGGAGGGAATGTTATCCAACTACCGCCACTCCCTCCTTTGTTCAACAGTCCTCCCCCGGGGATTGGCAATGCCGAGGGGGTCATGGCGCAGGATACCGCCTCCCAAGAGGCCCAGTCCAGGGACAAGCGCCCCATGATGAAGGAGAAGCCCCGAACCTCTGCACTTGAGAGGCTCGGGGGAGCTCCCGGGCACCGAGTGGTCCAAGACCGCCTCGGGAAACAAGCGCTCAGCAGGCCCCAGGAAAGTGGAGCCTCCGCTTTGGGTGCCGAGGGCGTGCCTCCCCCCCGAAGCAAAGGCAAAGCTCTCCTCCATGCCGATGATGCCAGGCACCAAATCACACAGGCGCAATCCTTCCGGGCCAACTCCCAAGGGGTTGCCCCGAAGGATCCCAAGGACGAAATCATTGAAGCCCTCCTCCGTCAACTCGAGGAAAATCGTCAGGCACCCCCGACGGCTTCCACAGCAAGGCCGGATCCTGAGTACGCCGACCTCCGGGCGCAGGTGGAGGAAATGAAGCGTAAGCTTGCCGAAGGCTCAGGCGAGCCCCTCATTCAACTCCGTACTAGAACACCCTTCACCCCAAGGGTGTTGGCGGCCAAAATCCCCCACAAATATCGGGGGCAACCCATCAAGCCGTATGAGGGGAAGACGGATCCCCAGGAGCACTATAGCCGCTATCAAAACAGCATGATGATGATGGGGGCATCGGATGAATACTTATGCCGTTGGTTCCTTTCCACCTTGGAGGGACCCGCGTATGAGTGGTTCAACCGATTGCCCGAAGGCAGCATTGATTCGTGGCAAGAACTGGCCCACCGCTTCCTTACACAGTTTGCCGGGAGGCACCGCTCAAAGAAGCACTTCTCCCACCTTCTGAATGTGAGACAACAGAAGGAAGAAACCCTTCGGAGTTTCCTGGAACGCTGGAGGCAGGCCTCCCTCGAAGTCGAGGGCGCCGATGACAGAACCCTGATGGCCCTCTTCCACACCGTCCTCCGCAACGGTAACTTCTCCCGGAGTCTTATTACTGATCCCCCCCCGCGATTATACGAAGGCCCTTCAGCGGGGGGACCGATATGCTGAAGCGGAGGAAATCGAGAAGGACCGCCGCAACACGGATCCTTCCCAGAAGAAGGAAGGCAGGAATCGGCCCGGAGGACCTCCTCCTCCGGCCAACCGCGAGGCTCAATATAATGATCGCCCCCGAGGTGGCCAAGCCAGAACCGGGGGCGGTTACAAGAATAATCCGAAGGCATGGGCGCAACCCGTCCTCCTTGAGCACCCACGCACTCCCTTGACGCATCCCGTCAGCGTCATCCTCGATCATGCTGAAGAGCGGGGGCTCGTTGAGCGAGACTCCCGTACACCCCTCGAGATCTATGCTGTCGGCCCTGATGAGCCGTATTGCCGCTTTCACCGCCACCATGGACACAAAACCGACGACTGCCATCAGCTGAAGAACGCCATCGAGAGGCTGATACAGGCGGGCCACTTGTCTCAATTTATCAGGGGCCCTCCTCCCCAGGGCCCCCTTCACCATCAAGGGCCTCCGCCGAAGGCCAACAAGTGGGTGAACCCCAACACCATCCCCTTAGGAAACCCACAGGGGAAGAAGCGAGAAATAGGGGGCCTCGATGATGAGGGAGAGGGCTCCCTCCGACAATACAAGCGCCATATTCATATGATCAACGACGGCAACACTGGAGGCGATTCAACAAGCCAAAGGAAGAAGTGGGCACAGTCCCTTTACATTGGGGAAGTCAATCACATGCCCCCAACTAAGAGACCGAGGGGGGAACCCATCTTCTTTACGGACGCGGACCTCCCCTCGGGCTCTCTGCCGCATAGGGATGCCCTCGTCATCCGCACTGAGATTAATGACGCCATCATCCACCGGACTTACGTCGACACGGGGAGTTCCGTCAACGTCATGTATCTCAGCACTTTTCAAGAGTTGGGACTCGACAGAGGGTCCCTCCAACACATCAACACCCCCCTCTCCGGATTCACGGGGGATAGCGTCGACGCCGAGGGCGTCATCGCACTCATGGTTGAATTCGGCGACGGATCCCATAGAGCCAAGCTCGAAGTGGAGTTCGTCGTCGTCAACCTCGACTGCGCACACAACATCATCCTCGGCCGGCCTGCCCTCGAGGACTTGGAAGCCGTCATCTCCATGAGGCACCTCTGCCTCAAATTCCCCACGCCTACCGGCATCGGTTACTCGAGGGGAAATCAGAAGCTCTCCAGGGCATGCTACCTTCAGCTTACCAAGAAGGTTAGTAAAACTGAATTTCGGATTGACACCATCACCGCCAAGGCCCTGGAGGAAGAAGAAGGTAGGCCGAGGGCTGAACCCGCCGAGGAGACCGAAGATTTCTTACTCGATCCGGCCAAGCCGGAGAGAGTCCTGAAGATTGGAGCCAAGCTCCCCGAAGACTTGAAGGCTGGCATCACCAAAGCCCTCCGCGCCTACTCCATTGTTTTCGCATGGGGGCCGGAGGATATGCCGGGAATTGACCGAAGGGTTATCACCCACCGCCTAGCGGTAGACCCTTCGGCCAAACCAGTGCAGCAGCGGAGAAGACCCCTCTCGGCCGAGAGAAGGGAGTTCGTAAAGAAGGAGGTATCTATGCTCCTCTCCATCAAGCACATCAAGGAGGTGAAATACCCTTCTTGGCTGGCAAACGTAGTCCTCGCACAGAAGCCTCCTACCTTCCGCATGTGTGTGGACTACACGGACCTAAATAAAGCGTGCCCCATGGACCCCTTCCCACTGCCAAACATTGATCAGCTGGTTGATGAGACCGCGGGATGCGAAATCATGTCCTTCCTCGACGCATTCCGCGGGTATCATCAAATCTACATGCATGAAGAAGACGCTGAAAAAACTGCCTTCATGACACCCGAAGGCATCTTCTGCTACCTTGTGATGGCCTTCGGCCTCAAGAATTCGGGCGCCACCTACACCCGAATGGTGGCCAGGGTCTTTCAAGCTGTCCTAGGACGCACCATGGAGGCTTACGTTGACGATATGATCGTCAAAAGTAAGAAGGCAAACACTCACGCCGACGACCTCCGGGAGATTTTTGCCATCATGCAAAAATTCAACCTCCGGCTAAATCCAAAGAAATGCACCTTCGGCGTGCAGGGAGGAAAGTTCTTGGGCTACATGGTCAGCCGGAGGGGTATTGAGGCCAACCCCGAGAAGATTCAGGCCATCATCAACATGGAGCCTCCACGCAACGTCAAAGAAGTTCAACGGCTGACGGGTCGCCTGGCGGCCCTCAACCGATTCCTCTCTAAGTCAGCCGAGAGGGCCCTCCCCTTCTTCCAAATCATGAGGAAGACGGCGGGTTTTCAATGGACACCTGGGTGTCAAGAGGCCTTCGACGAACTCAAGAAGTATCTCTCCTCTCCCCCAGTGCTCTCCAAACCAAAGATGGGGGAGACTTTATACTTATATCTCGGTGTTAGCCCTGCGGCTATCAGCTCAGTACTGATCCGAGAAGAAGACGGCATCCAACATGCCATCTTCTACGTCAGCAAAACCCTCCGGGAGGCCGAACTCAGGTATTCTCCCGTCGAGAAGACGGTGCTAGCCATCGTTTGGACCGTCAAGAAGCTTGGCCACTACTTTCAAGCTCATCCGGTCCAAGTGCTCACTCATCAACCCCTCGGCGCCCTCATGAGAAGTCCCACTAGCTCCTCCCGGATGGTAAAATGGGCCATCTTCCTCAGCCAATACAACATAGACATCCGTCCGAGGCCTTCCATTAAGGGCCAAGCCCTGGCGGACTTCGTAACGGAATGCACCGCAAGATCAGCAACTGACGGGGAGCCCTCGGCACCCCTCGATGAGTGGTGGACCCTCTACACCGATGGCTCCTCGGCCACCAAAGCATGCGGAGGGGGAGTAGTTCTGATCACACCCGAAGGCTTCCGCGCCTATTATGCCATCCGCTTCTCCTTCAAAGTCTCCAACAACGAGGCCGAGTATGAAGCCCTCCTATGTGGCCTTCGGCTGGCAGCGAATCTGAAGGCCAAGATGATCCACGTCAAGTGTGACTCCAAGCTTGTTGTGGGTCAAATTTCCGGGGAGTACGAAGCCAAGGAAGGAAGGATGAAACAATACAAAGAAGCGGCTAAGGAGTTGCTCAAGGTATTTGAGGCGCATTCCCTCACCCAAATACCGAGGGCTCAAAACTCCGAGGCCGATATTCTATCGAAGCTCTCGGATGAATCCCCCGAGCACCTCTCCAAAATTGCAAGAATTGAGGAACTCAGCCTCTCAAGCATCCACGCGAGCCCCGTCATGGACATCCACCTAAGGCCGGAGGATTGGATCTCCGACATCATCACCTTCATCACCACAGGGCGACTACCCCAGGACGAAGCCCGCGCAAAGTTAGCCAAGCTGAGGGCTCCCAGCTACACCATCGAAAACGGGAGGCTTTACAAGAGATCTTACAACGGCACCCTCCTTCGGTGCCTTCATCAAGATGAGGCCGAGGTCGCCATGGAGGAAGTGCACAGTGGCACTTGCTCAGCTCACCAGGGACCCTTCTCCATGTCCCGAAGGCTCATAGTTCAGGGCTACTTCTGGCCCACGATGGCTAGAGACTGTGCTGACCTAGCCCGGAGGTGCGCCGCTTGCCAACACTTTCAGAAGGCCCCCGGAAGACCAGCGGTAAACTATGCTCCCATCAGCACCGCTATACCCTTCTCCAGATGGGGGATTGATTTAGTGGGCCCTCTGCCGAGGGGTACCTCCAACAACAGGTACATCATTGTGGCCATTGACTACTTCACCAAATGGGTAGAGGCCGAACCCCTCGCCAGCATCACGGAGGCCCGGTGCCGTCACTTCGTCCTTAAGAACATTCTCACAAGGTTTGGCGTCCCCCAACAAATCATCTCCGACAACGGGACTCAATTCGAGGCAGCCCCCTTCTGTGCCCTCCTTGAGGCTTGGGGCATCAAGCACACGTTCTCTTCCGTTGCCTACCCTCAGGGCAACGGGCAAGTGGAAAATGCCAACCGAACCCTACTTGAAGGATTGAAGAAAAAGCTGGAAGCCGAAGGGGGAGGCTGGGTAGAAGAGCTTCATAACATCCTATGGGCCTACCGCACCACCCCTCGGCGCGCAACAGGCGAAACACCCTTCTCCCTATGCTATGGCTTCGAGGCTAAGGCCCCAACAGAAGTGACTCTTCCCACCCGAAGGGTTGAGCAATATGAGCCCGAGGTAAACGACGCCAACATGACCCTCGACCTTCATCTCATCTCGGAACGCCGAGAGCAAGCTTTCCTCAGGGCCGAAAACTATAGGAGACAAATCAAAGGATACATCGACGCCAAGGTCCGCTCCCGGGAATTCCAGGTGGGAGACTACGTCCTCCGGCGAAGGGAGGCCAGTCTACCCACCGAAGGAGGAAAGATGGCACCCAAGTTTGAAGGTCCCTACATCATCTCAGCCATCATCAGACCAGGGACATACAAGTTAAGACGTCCTAATGGGACAGAGATTCCTAGACATTGGAATGTACACCACCTAGTGAAGTTTTACCAATGAGTGGCCAAGCTCTCATCCTCAACAAGTGTAAATGATCAATGGCCCAAGGCCCCATCTGTTTTTGAAGAATAATCAAAAGGCCAAGCCTTCATCACCTACGCATTGTACAAACGGCCCAAGGCCCCCCTTCTCTCCTACACATGAGTGGCCAAGCCCTCATCTCTCCACCAAAATAGGCCCAAGGCCTCTCCCTCCGATGAGGGGGAACAACAACAATTTAGGCACCAAGTACCAAGTGCATGGGTCACCCCCATCACTCTTTGAGAACACCAAAGTGTTTTCTCACCAAGCCGTACCCCACGAGGACGCAATCATGCATACACTATGCATACTTTTTCATACCCTCCTCAAAAAAAAAAAAAAAAAAAAAAAAAGAACCGGGGGGTTCAACACCCCTCGGTTCCGGCTGGTACCAAGTACCCCCGGCTATTTGTGTTCCACACACAAATAAAACCCTTCCCAGGAACGCTTTCCGCGCCATCCCCCAAGGGGAGGCAGGCAACGGACCATGTCCCGGGCCCAGGATTCGACTTCCACAAACGAAACGCTCCCCGCGCTATCCCCCAAGGGGAAGCAGGCAACATACCATGTCTCGGGCTGAGGGGACGACTTTCAAAATCGAGGCGCTTTCCGTGCTATCTCCCAAGGGGAAGCAGGCAACAGACGATGTCTCGGGCCGAGGAAACGACCCTCAAACCCTTCGGGATATCGGGAGGTCATTCCCGAAGGGGGAGCCAACGGTTTGTTCCGTTGCCTCCCATATAGGCCAAGCCTTTCTTAGAAACCAAGTTTCTAGATGCCTCTCCTACACCATCTCAAAAAAAAAAAAAAAAAAAAAAAAAAAGATGTGTAGGGGGAAGGAACTCCCCGGATACTATTCTCCCCGGAGGCTCAACACTTCGGATATATGTTCCCGAAGACTCCTACAAAGGACGAGAAAATCTCTCTACAATCAGTCATCTGGCTACATAGCCGAAGGCTCCCCTACATAAAGCCTTGGAGTACAACGGTTTCCCCGGAAGCCCAAGAAGAGAGCTCACTAAGCAAAACTTCACCTAAATTTGGCTAAGGCCGAATTTAAGTTGGATCAAAGTCAACTATGTGACATGCCGAAGGCTCCACAAAGTTCTAAGGCAAGCTAAATCTATACCTACGCAAACCGGAGGGTTCATACCGACGAAGGCGGAATACTACCAAACTCACTCAATGATGACAATTTGGTACCCTTCGAAGCAGACTCATCAACCGAAGGGTCACTCTATGGGAGACAAATCTCAGAATTTCACTAAGACCAAAGTCTCGAACCCCTCGGCAACCATATGTACCGGGGGCTCAGAGCAATTCCCATACCGGGAGGTTCACTACAACTACTATTGGAATATTGTGGAAATTTGACTAAGTCCACAATCGGAGACCCTTCAGGAGAAAACAGGGATGCCCTCTTCACTTACGGGGTTGCGGCCGATGGCCCCCCAAACTACTTGGCAATAGCCAGAAGATACACCACTAAACGAAGGCTTCCGGGGGCATAGGATTCAATTCCACGGTGAAATTCCTGAGTCTAATTCAGGTTTTTCCATCGGCATCACTACTACAAACATCCGAAGGGGGTTGATTCCACGCTATGACCGGAGGCACACGACAAAAGTTCTTAAGAAAATTTTTTAAGTCCACAATCGCAAACCCCCCGATGATTCTACTCTACATCCGAAGGGTTCTGGTCAAGTTTACTTGGAAAATTTTCTAAGTCCACAACAACGGCCCCCCGGCGATACTGCACTACAATCGGGGGCTAGCAAGGAGTTACACTTAGAAAAATTTTCTAAGTCCACAAACTTGTGGCCTCCGGGAACACATGCATTCATTCAGAGAAGAGAGAGCATACAAACAAAAGGAAGTAAGGCGAAAGCATACATTCAAGTTCAAAATGAAGGAAGCATTCATTCACAAAAGCCCGAAGGCGATCATTCATTCATCCGCAAGAGAATATTCAAAATACAAATAAGTGTTTGTTCACATACATGGCCGAAGCCGGGGCCTACTGCTATTACAAAGTTTACACTTAAAAGAATTCCTAAGATTGGGCATCCATAGCTGCGTCATCCCTCGGCTTAGAGGATGCATCGTCCGCCGCCTCTTCTTCATCATTGAGGCCATACTCCCTCATCAACTCAGAATCCGCCAGCTGAACCCGCTCCTCGCCCTCCGGAAGGGGGACCCTCACATCTGGCTGCCGGGGAGGAAGGCCGTATGCCGAGGGGTCGAAGTCATCTTTGGGGATTTGAAAATGCTCCGCCAACTTCCGATAGATAAGGCGCTGAGTGAAGAACTCGCCCCCATCGAAGTAGTCTTTACCCTTCAGGGCCATCCACTCTGATCCGGGACCTTTCACCCAAGCGCCGACGCCTTGCTCAATGACCGAGTCCACCCATCCCTGGTGCTCATCGGATTTCCATCCCTCGGCAAGAAAAGCAGCAACAGCGTCCTCCTTCGCTTTAGCCACGGCCTCGGTCTTAGCCTTCTCGGCTTCATCAGCAGCTTTCTTTGAGGCCTCCTCAGCTGCCTTCTCTGCCTCGGCCTTCCCCTCGGAGCGAGCCTCCACCCTCGCGGCCTCAAGCTTGTCGCCCGCCAGCCTCAGGGCCTCCTCTAGCTCAGCCATCTTTCTGATGGCCTCAGTGTTCTTGACAACAAGCCTCCTGAGGGCCTCATCATCCTCCGCCTTCCGGAGGCGAAGCTGTTCCACCCTCCGGACATACTCTCCGAAGGCCAGGCTAGCCTGCAAGCAAAGAAGGGATACTAAGGATCAGAGCCTGCAAGCAAGAAATACGTGAGAGCAAAGCATGTGTTTAGCGAGGGGAAGGAACTTACCGTGACCGAGGCCTCAAGTGCTCTCCGCTCGAGGGCTTCGTCCTCAAATTTGCTGAGGGTCGAGCGATCTAAGGGAGGAGTGGCACCCCCCAAGTATTCCCTCGGATCGAGGGTGCCGTGGACGATAGCAGTCCCCTTCTTGAAAGAGAACTGCACCGTCTCCTGCGGCCAAGCCCCCTCCTCAAGATCCACCAGGTGAGAGGGGGAGGGCTCTTCAAGGATCACCAGGGGGGCACCCTTACCTTCGTCGGCCCCCCTCGACTTCTTAGCTACCGGAGGCTTGGAGCCCTTCCCGGTATTCTTCCTCTTGAGCTCCCCAGTTTGAGAGCCCCCGGCACCAGCTCCGGTACTGACAGCAGCGGCTTCCTTGGGAGGCTCCTTGGCTTCCGGAATCTTGGAAGCACCAGCCTTCTTCAGGACTTCATCGACGAGGGGTTGATTCGCCGAGGGCCCCTCCTCCTCCTTCTTCTTTTTTGGCACCTTGGCCAGCTTTTTAGACAGACGGGCGAAGGCCTGCACGTCCATAATGTCACCTGCAACAATTCAGAAGGGATTAGAAACGAAACAAGTAAACTGCAGAAAAAATTCTAAGTACAAGACAGAAGAGCCCCCGGTTACAACCTCCGGCGCTCTGATATCCGTGGACTATCACGGGATACTTCTCGTCCTTATCTTCCGGTAGACGATAACGCCGGAAGCCCAAGAGATATAGCTCCTCAGGCGCTGCCGCCGCCTTGATAGCAATCACCTTATCGGAACCTTCCGGTTTCTCGATAAGCTTCTTCCCGGCCTTGTCGAGGGCCGCATTGCCAACCTTCGGGTGCCTCTTGAAGTGATTGTTGAGAGCCCCCGGGAATGGGTTTGCAGCCAGCCTGATGTAGCAAAACTTCTCCTTCCATTCCTTGTGGGAGGAAGGGGTCTCGGAGAACAATTTCCAAGCCGGGACCTGTTGCAAGTTGGCGTATCCCCCGGCATGTGAATGGCCTCCCCGGCACAAATTGAAGGATAGGAAGAACTGGTCCAGTGTTGCTTCCACCTTCCGGCTGCGACAGAGGGCCAGGAAGCCCGCCAGGTAATAATGGCTGTTCGGCGTGAGCTGGCATGGGGCCAACTTCACAAACTTCAAATACTGCAGGACGAAGGGATGTAAGGGGAACCTAAGCCCTAGCTCCACGGACAAAAGGTGCACAGAGAAACACCCCTCCGGAGGATTAGACAGCAAATCTTCCGGACCCTGGCTCCACAACCTGCGCCGACGGTCCCACAAGGACCTGCAGAGCATAGCACTCGGCACTCGAGGCAGTAGTCTTCACCTCGAGGGCGGTGGTGTCCAAATAGGAGTGACCCTCGGGGATCCCAACCGGTCGCCCCGCGTCGACGGCTGCTTGTTTCTTCTTAGGTGCAGCTCTCGAATTCTTCTTCTTCTTTCCCTCGGCAACTCGGAGGGGTTGCACGTCCAACGGCCGGGAGGTGCTCGCCTCACCGGCACCGCGAGAGGGCATAATAGCGACGGTCACCCGACGACGCTCTTTCTCTTCCTCCTCTTCCGCGACCTGGACGGCGATGGCCATCTCCTCATCTGCCACTACCTGCTCGAACTCTTCAGCCTCTAGCTCCGTCCGGAGAGTGGATTGGATTTCCTCAGCTACGGCGGCATCATCCCCAACGGAGGGCTGCTCGCTTGAAGACTCCACCTCGGAGTAGCTCTCCGACTGAACCGGGGCCTCCACGGAAATGTCTTGGGAGTCACTCGCCGACGACATCCTTAGGCGTTCAGAAGATAGGAGCAGGAGAAATGAAAGAAACCGAGGGCTCCCTAGAATACTAACACTAAAACTAGGAAAGAAGGGAGCAGAGGAGGAACTGACCTCAGAAAGCTTGGGTTGATCGAGGGTGAAACTTTCTCTCTCTAGAAATTTCAGCAGAGCTTCGCTTCAATTCTAAAACGCGCAACGGAAATGAGCTCAGACTTGGGGTATATATAGGCAACCGGGCCTCGAAAAATGGGCCTCGGTTCGAAAGCCCATCATTACGGGCCGCCGGTTCAACCAATGGATGGCACCCGCCCCCCACCGACCAACGGAAGCGTGCCACGTCAACTCCTCCTCCAACGGCTATATTACAACGACTATATTTCGGCAACACTCGGGTGCCTTCGGATGATAGCCTCCGGCTATCACCCGCCACACCCTTCGGACAATTAATTCCACCAAACGCCTTCGAGCCCGTAGCAGCATGAGCCCTCGGCTTATCAATGCTATCACCCCTCGGGGATCATCAACTCATCATAACTCCTTCAGCCCGAACTCCCCTTCGGCCTAAAGGAGTGGGGGACTAGCATACACCCCTCGGGGATCATACACAACAAAAATTTCTTGGAAACAAACAATTTACAATTGACGCGTGCAGCCTCCGGACAAACATCAAAGTGAAACCCCTTCGGCAGAGGCAGGATATCACAAGTTTTCTACAAGTCACTTGCGGAAATAAAGCAGCCCTCACCACAACACACGCAGGCAATACACCTATGCTTTCCCCAGAAAACCCTCGACATGTGAGGGACTGAGGAAGGCCTTCTGCAGTCATACAGGTGTTATACTTCCCTCAGAAAACCCTCGACATGTGAGGGACTGAGGGAAGCCTTCGGCAATCAGCAGTAGACAAAGTTCTCCAGCAAAGGCACCCAGCGAAATGATGAAGCCCCCAGAAGAATCAACGCATCTACTCCTTTTCCCTCAAGTACCTTTCGGCAAAAGGAGTGAGGGACTCCTGATGGAGTATATGGCCCAGGAACCCCCGGCCCATAGACTCCTGCTTCTCCTACACAAGTCCATTGAGCCCAGAAAACAACTCAGGCCCAAATACAACGGCCCAAGCCTCAAAGTAACCCAGAATACACACTGGGGTGCCTTCGGCCTCCTTGGCCGAAGGCTCCAAAACTCACAGGATAGCCTTCTCTGGCATAAGAAGCTGCTAGGAGAAGACGGGCGAAAACATGAGCCTTCGGCATTTTCATGCCCTCGGAATCGGAGAAGCCTTCGGCTGAACCAAGCCTTCGGCTACACAAAAGGGTCCCTCGGCTACAAGGAGCCCTCGGCTACACATGGGGCCCTCGGCTACACCGGGAGCCTTCGGCTGAACTAGCTCAATCATCGAAGATTCCTTTTAGAGACAGCCAACCACCGCATTTAATGCCACGTCGCATCCGCCAACCGCATTCAATGCGGTTGACGTACCACTGCCGGTGCCACCAGGCTGATGTGACCCTTCGGCCGTTGGATTACTGACACGTGTCCTCTCATCGCATTTATTGCTGCTATAAATAGCAGCCCATTTCTCCTTGTAATGGACAGAATCTACATCCCAACTCCACATCTGAGTTCATTTAATAAAATCGACTCTCTCTCCTCCTATCATGCTCTGACTTCTCTCTAGTTATTCCTGCAATAACCCCTCGGATAAGATACCCCCCGGGTAGACTATCCATCAACAAGAAATAAACAGTGTTGAAAAAATTTCACCGAGTCAATGCTCTCATCACCTTCCCTGTGTTAAGGCATCGCCTCTTTCAAATTTAGAAGATGTGAAGTCTTTTCGAATTTCATATATGCAAATACAGGTAACTTCACGTCTAACCCTTAATTTTCATACCAAATGTTTATCAGGTTCATATACTCAATATATTTAATTTGACCATGGTAGTTCATCTAAAACATATTCAGGATGACAATTAAGAAGGAATATGGCGACAACTTGGTCAGTGACATGCATATAAGGTTTGATGATTTGGGTGAAGGAAGGGAAGAGGTGACATCAGAACCAATGGAGAATGAAGGGGGGGACTCATACATGTTGCTTTGAGGGAGGGAGATGCCATGTATTCGGACAGTCCTCGATCTCTAAGTACATGCTTTTGAGGGTTGTAGTCTCGTTTTCTCCGTTTCAATTTCTATGGTTTACATGTTACATGATGTTAATGTATGATTGTCCATATCATGTCTTTTTATGAATAACCTACGGTGTAATTTGTGACGTGAAAACTATTGATGATTAGAAGCATTGAGTTCAACTACGACTGTGAATTTATGTGATGAATGAATTTGTAGGATTTCTCTTGATTGTGAATTGTGTTGTCTATTGTGAATTATGACTATGAACTTGTGCAACTCACTAATATAATATGTAAATGGCCAAGTGTTAGAATGATTTGTGTTGATGCAAAATACATTATAGGTTCCATTCATTTTCCACTAATGTGCTTATAATAACTAGCGTACACTTTCACTAAGAAGTACTTGTAAATAAAAAAGTGTATTTTCTTGAGTGTGAGTTACATAGAAAAATAGTGCATCTCATGTTAAACAAAAAAATCTTATACACAGTACATACAAATGTAAGAAAAAGCTAATTGCTTGTTCAAGTTAAACAATTCAGAGATGAAGATCTTGATAATACTTATCTATCGAGTTTGTCATCTCCTCTAAACTTCATGTCATTGTTGCTTTTGTTATCATGTGCTCATTCATGTGTGACTCAGTTGTCTATACACTTGTTGACTAATATGGACATTATTAGGTTATAAACCTTATCTTTCCAGCTTATACTTGCCAACATATTTGAGCTTGAAGTTGTTTCCCTATTGTGTTTTTATAATTTCCCCCATTACATATTGCTAGCTTAAAGAGTTCTTTTTTAAGGGCTCAGTTGTCTGCTCAATGTATGTGGTTTGTAATGCTTGTATCAAATTCTTGATCAACTTTGGAGCTTTTAGATCTTTTGAAGAATGGGTATCCCTAAAAGGCCTTAAGTTGAGCAAATTCAAACCCTGGCTATTTGGCAACTCACAATGCAATTCAACGTTCCATTCATCTTGTGCTTCACTTTTTACGAACTTTGGATAAATTTTTATATGAGATGTATCTTTATCTTATTGTATGGTAAGATGTTTGTTTTCTGCTTATGGCTACTTCTCTCTAATGATTTCATTCCACAATTCCTCCCCTGTTATACCCATTAGAGCAATGAACATGTTTTTAGTATACATTTTTTGGACTGGGATGTATGTCCTCATATGTTGAGAAGGTGTGAAATGTCATTTTTTTCTTTTTATAAGTAGAATCATTAGTCATCTCTGTGTACATGGTCAAGGAAATCATGAAAAGTGATGGAAGTAGAAACTAATCGAATGAGGAAGGATATATGACTTTCACTTATGCCGAACTCTAACCTTTCGTGCTTCCTTTTTTTTATCAAAGAGGCTTTACGATCCCAAAGTCACAGGTTCCATGATGGATGTGTACGACTTGCATAGTGGAACCTGTGGCTGATCTAGAAAAATAAATTGGTGGGTGCATAAAGCCATGAAATCTGAGCATTTATAGATTCACCAATTATGTAACTTAAACTCGATTATTTGATAGTATTTTTATATAGTGACTAGCGGATTTCAACTTTTTATTTTGTGTGTACGTATTTCATAATTGATCATATGTTAGATGAAAATACAGTCTTTTAACATGTAGTGTTCTATAATGTATAGACTTTGTCAAATTTTCTTTTTTTGTTAAATTTATCTAAAAAATTACAATTTTCCTTTCAAAGTAAAATAATTTGTGTTCAACTCATTTTTCTCTCCTCTCCTATGCTATCTTAACTATACAATTGACCTTGGTAATAGGATTTGATACTAAAAAGATTAAAGTAAAAGACAATGATCACATAAATAGAAAAATAGCAATGTTGGGTGGGACAAAGAGAATCTTTATTTTTGGTAGTTTGGTGAATTAACTATCTTGGTGCAACATTGATAGAGGTCACTTGTTAGATGGTGTCCAAATTGACATGCAACCTAAATATCTAATTACTTGCAATACAAATTGATTTCCGACACAATTTTATATTGGAAAAATTGATAGTAATAATCCCAACTATTGGCGGTCCGCTCATAATAATCCCAACTATTGATTATTACAGAATAATCCCAACTTTAGGGACCTTCCGCCAATAATGGTCCCTATGAATAAATTCTTGTAGTTTCTAAAGTGGATGGGGTGAGATATAACAAGTAATCCCTCTAAATAATCTCAACTTTTAATTTTTACGCTTAATTTCTATTTAAAATTCACTTTTTATAGAGGTAATATATGGTCATGGACCATTATTGGCGGATAGTCTATATAGTTGGGATTATACAAAAATAATCAATAGTTAGGATTATTTTCAGCGGACCGGCAATAGTTGGGATTATTATTTTCAATTTTTCCTTTTATATTTTGCAGTAAGAGGGAAAGCTCACTAAATAAATTTTATAAAAAGAACAAAAAATTGCAACAAAAAGTATAAAAAGTACGACATATGAAACATTAGGGAAAAAATGTTTTTCGCATGATATTCCTTCATTTGGTTGTGGAATTCAATATGATGGCCGGGTTTGGTTTTATGATCAATTTGTAAAAATGAATATACAAAAAATAAAATTAACAACTTAAGTCGGCATTGAACCGTCTTTTCTCGATTGATTTGCATAGCATATAACCTTGAAATGTAATTTAAAAATTGAACCTGATATGACTTGGTCATTTTGATAGGTTTCAATTTTATTCGGTTTGATTTCCTTATTTCATCTTATATCACCGTTCTATTTGTTTAAACTTTATTTGTGAGTTTTTCTGTCCACCGTCATTCTTAATAAGAAAATCAATGTCAAGCTCAAGCGAGTTTTATTGTTTTAAGGATTGAAGTAATTAACATATGAAATTGGCTTGGTGAAGTTGAGAGATAAATTATCTATAATATTTTCATATATTGAAAATTCAAGATCAAAATAAAACCCAATACAATCAGCTCAAGCGAGGTTTATTATTTTAAGGATTGAAGTAATTAACATATGAACAAAAAGACTTCCTTATTAAATTTCAACCCTTTCTCCGAACAAAATAGGCCTACAATTAATTACAAATCACAAATAATTTCAAAAACCAGATAAAAAAAAAACAAAACAAGATATTCGGTAAAGAAGCCCAATAAAACCAGTTAAATGAAAAATAATTTCAAATAGTTAAATAACTAAACTAAAATAGTGAATGTAATATGAAAATAGATAAGTAAATATACATTAAAATACATATACTAATAAGAAATATATATAATTTTAATTATTATATATAACGGTTCCACGTACATATTTTTTACAGGAACCGATAACCGAACCGTTAATAAAAAGTAGGAACCGAACCATTAACAAATAACTAATAAATTTTGGAACCGAACCGAACCGGGTCATAACGGTTCGGTCCGGTTCGGTTCTCCGGTTCGGTTCTCCGGTTCTTGGTTCCAAAGTCCCAGCCCTATCCTCGAACCCCATTGCCATTTTACGGTATGTTTGTAAAAAATTAAAAATAAAAAAATGATTTTCAACTTTTGGTTTAAATAAGTTGAAAAAGTGTTTTCAAGTGACAATTTTTGCTTAAATTGAACACTTAAAATAATAGCTAACAGCTAGAATCAGTTTTTTTTATTACACAAAAAACATATATTTTACCAAACACTATTAATTTTTATTTTTCAACAATCAACTTTTCTTAAACACTATCAACCGTTACTATTAAGCATTTTTTCTAAAATCAATTTAAAAATGATTTTTTTTAAAGTAAAAGAAGTTGCAATCACTTCTTTCACAAAAAAAAAGCAATTACAAACACTCTCTTAGTCCCTTAATTCGCTCCTTAATATAATAATTTTTTTTGAAGGTCTTATTGCAATAATTTTGGAATCCAAAATGTCTATTGTTAAAATTTTGAATTCTCAATATCTTTGTCAGACTTTGGACTACAAATGAGTGTTTAAAATGTTCTTTTTTTTTACAGTATTTAAAAAGTTCTTAGGTGAAGTGAATATTTAGTGTATTTCACATTTATGAAAATCTGATTTAATTTAATGTAATTATATATCTAATTTGATGTGATCGAGGTGAATCGCTTCAATTAAGAGGCCAAAATACATTTGCTTCACCAAAACGGCAGTCATTGTACCCTGCCTTCCCTTCTGCTAGCTTTACTCCCCTTTTCGGTCTTTAAAACAGACAGCAGCTGAGCTCTTTCACTGGTCCACTCCTTTCCGAAGAGCTTCACCGGTGAAGTAGGAGAGCGTGAGGGCCACCATTTCCAGCCCTTCGTTGTGAATTCCGAGAGGGTGGTTTACTGGTTCAGGCCAATCTTCAAGATATGGAGAGAAAGCAAGGATTTTTCTCCGCCCTGAAAGGGGAGCTCGTCCGAGGACTCTCTCCGGCGAGGTCTCGGAGCAGGAACCCGACTCCCTCGGGTTCGGGTCTTCTTCGAAGCAGACGAGCGAGTCAGGCTCCTCCGCCAGATGCCTACATTTCGAGATCCGGCAGCCTGAGGCCCGGCGGCAACGAGACGCTGTCGCCGTTGATGGAGGGTCCGGATCCGAACGGGTCGGAGGGGACTGACTCCAAGAATGAGAAGTGGGGTCACTGGATGAAGGGTCAGCTGTCCCGGGCTCCATCCGTTTCCGTTTCCGGGTCGGGTTTCCAGCAAAGGTCCGATCTGCGGCTCTTGCTTGGCGTCTTGGGGGCACCCCTCGCCCCTCTGCACGTCAACAACAACGGTTCTTTGCCTCACCTCAGTGTTAAAGACACTCCCCTTGTTAGTCACTGTTTTTCTTTCCTCCCACCTTTTTTTTACTGTCAGTTTTTTGTTCATTTAATAATTTCCCATATTTAATTTAACTTCTTTCATTATTAAATCTGTTTGGAACTTTAAATGCTGCATATTTAAACTGTGTTCTTTAGCAACTCTTGAAATCCCACCCCTAAATTTTCAACTTGAAGTTCTACCCTAGTGAAAGAAGTTGTGCAAATGTGTTTGCCAATGATTTTCTTTCCAAACTCTTTAGCTTACTTAAAACTTTGTTGTCTTTTTGGTTTTGGGTTTGAATTGTTCTGATGGGATGTTTTGGATTTTTTTCTTTTTACACTCTTAGAGCCTTTGCTTATCATACCACATAATAGTGAGATTGAATTGAAGCGAAAAGAATAACTTGATTCATGGAAAGCTATTATATATCCCCCCAGATAGTTCGTGGGTGGTTCTGGCATTCATTTAAAGCAACTGCAGTAATGTTGTAGAAAAAGATGATAGAATTGTGATTAGTTGATGGAATTCTTGTCATTTAATTTTGCAAACAATTTAATGAACTGGTGGTCCTTGAGTTTGGTCGTCCTGTTTTTCCTACCGACAGATCTTTTTGAGGATAGAATTATGCCATGTTCTGGTGACTAGAAAGGATATTCAATATTAAATAAGAAATGTATGAAGTCTCTAAATATCCACAGAAATCTTCCCAAGATTCTATCCTTACAACATTGCTTGCTAGTTACTCCCTTTATTATTCCCAAATATATTTCCCAAATTAAATGTCACTTTTGAATTTACACAGAAAGCATTCAATGTTCATTTTTTCATAGTAGTCCTGCTCCACCTATAAATACTCCACAGTACTGTTTGTATGCTATCATTGGGGTTTTCCTATAAATTTACTCAAATAGAACTTATGGACAAAAATATGACTACTTGGTCACTAAAGTCGCTATAAGAGTACGGTTATGGTTAGAATAATGTAAAATTAAATGTGTCATCACTAAGCAAAAGTACTACTATGGTTAGTACCTATTAAAAATATTATTTTTTTTATTTATTTGTCATTTTTTCTATCTTCAATGCGTACTAAAAGTCATATTTTTCATTCATGAAGTTCCCTAAACTAATATTACTTTCCTTGATTCAACTGCAGGAAACTTCATCAGCTCAGTACATATTGCAGCAATACACAGCGGCATCCGGAGGGATGAAGCTACAAAATGTGATTCACAATGCATATGCAATGGGGAAGGTGAAGATGATGGCATCTGATATAGAGACAGCTACCAAAGTAATAAAGAGCAAAAACTCTTCAAAAACAGCGGAGACTGGAGGATTTGTACTGTGGCAAATGAACCCTGACATGTGGTACGTGGAGCTTGCATTGGGAACCAGCAAGGTTCACGCTGGCTGTAATGGGAATCTTGTTTGGCGGCACACACCTTGGCTTGGTGCTCACGCTGCTAAAGGTCCCATCAGACCTTTACGTCGTGCTCTTCAGGTGACATATTATTAAACAAGACAGCCTATACTTTCATGTATCCATTTAGAAGCCGGGAAGTGCTAGGGAAACAAAATGGGGAGGAAAATAGAGGATTATTTCGGAATGAAATAAATATGCAGTGTAGTTCAAACTGAATAGTTCAATTTATTATCTTTGTTCAAACTCATTTTTTCCACATTTCAACCATAGACGGTCCGTTTTGAATTCAGAAAATAATGTGCTATGAAACCAGATATGGAAATATGGGGAAAGAGACTGATAGGAAATTGATTGGAAATCAAAGATAGAATCAATCACAATAAATTTACTTTATACATTTGCTCAAACTCATTCTATTTTTTTATGTAGAGACTGAAAAATTAAAATGTATTTTCCTTTTCCATAGTCCAAACACACCCTAAACCTTCAATCAACAGCCTATCTTCCCTGAAAAGTTGAGTGAAAAGTAGCACTGAAAATTTTCGCTATGTTTACTAGGGACTTGACCCAAGAACCACAGCCAACATGTTTACCAATGCAAAGTGCACGGGAGAGAAGAAGATCAATGGAGAAGATTGTTTTGTCCTCAAGCTCTGTGCTGATCCACACACTTTGAAGGCGAGGAGTGAAGGGCCGGCTGAAATCATTCGGCACGTCCTGTTTGGTTATTTCAGCCAGAAAACCGGTCTTCTAGTCCACTTGGAAGACTCCCACCTGACCCGAATCCAAACAAATGGAGGGGACGCTGTTTACTGGGAGACAACTATCAACTCGTTCCTAGATGATTACAGGCCGGTCGAGGGGATCATGATCGCTCACTCGGGACGGTCAGTTGTAACCCTGTTCCGGTTCGGCGAAACTGCCATGAGTCACACCAAAACCAGAATGGAAGAAGTGTGGACCATAGAGGAAGTGGCTTTCAATGTTCCTGGACTGTCAGAAGAGTGTTTCATTCCTCCTGCCGAGCTTAAGATTGGTGGATCCTCCATGGGTGAAGCTTGTGAGTATTCTCAAGGGCAGAGAGTACAACAAACCAACATGGCGGCTACCGGGTATAGAGCAAAAGTTGCTGCAGTGGATGATGAATCGCGCAATGACAATGATGCTAGTAATCTCTTACTGCGCATGAGGATTTGATGTCAATTATTTATGTCTGGTTGGTTTTTCATTCTGGAGGTAATATACTGAGCTAGGAAGGAGTCAGCTGATTGAACTCGAAATTAAACTAGTCTTGTTTTTACCTCATCAATCTGTATATACATTTAGTCTCTTTAGTCTCAACCGGGCTTTTTCATGTATTTTGATATTTTGTCTTGACTTTTGAGGTCAAAGCCTAACTCTTATTGTTAGCTTTAGTTCTGTGTTTCATAGATTGTTTTCAAAATAATTTCAGTCCAGTGTCAATCCTCGTTTACTTGCTGCACAGTGACTGAAAAGCAAAATTGCTTGATTTCTGCCAAAAATGTTTCATTTTGGCATCAACCCTGCTATAGGTACCCCAATTTGTACCACAACCTATTTTTGTGGCTCACAAAAGCCCACCTCAATATATGAATTGTCCCACTTTAATGATGTGCTTTTGTGAGCCACAAAAATAGGGTGTGGGTACAAATTGGGGTACCAATTGAGGTACCTTTAGCATTTTTCTTTTGGCATTGTGTTGTTTTCACATTTATACCTTGGGAATTGTGTCACTCGCACTTCAAAATTCCCAGCAAATTCTAGATGCTGCAATGTGCTGTACTTTTCATAGGGTTAGAGCCTAGAGGGTTGCTAATTAGGAAAACCTCACCCATTTCTATGTAGGGATGGACTCGGTCGGGTCAGCCTGACCCGGTCCTGACACTATTTAGGCTCGGCCTGGTCCTCTTTAGTCTTTAGGCCCGGAGCACGGCCCAGTGGTTATAAGACCGGGCTTCGGGCTAGTTTTTTAGTTGTTCACATTCTTTCCATGTGTAATAAATATTCAATTGTTGTTTGTTGATAATGTGGTAAACACACCGTCTAGATGTAGACATTGTACTTGACTTTGTGGATAACAAGTAATTGAAATGTATTACGTCATGGAAAGAAAGAGAGACTTTCTATTGATTAATTCTTTTGTGTCTATATATCTTTTGCCACATGTGCATTATTCACACGGGTTGATGCATCTTGAGTTTGGACCGTCCCCACTTATTTGTCTTAGAACTTTAAACAATCTTTCCAGATAGATGAAATTGACTTAAAATGGAATAAAATGCTCCATTGGGTAATATTTTTAAATGAAGCTACATAGAGAACTATGATTAACCTATTCTGATCCTACAGACTTCATTTTAAAAAAGGCTCCATTCAGTAATATTCTGATCGCGACTATCATTAATTTTAACAGATTTAACCTATTTTGGTGTTATCAAACGGGATATATTTGTAATTAAATAAAGAAAAAGGTATATACAAGGTTAATTATATACAAAAATCGATTGATTAATCAAAAAAGATATAAACTCCCTAACAATTGTCAGACAAATGTTGTTTGTGCATGTCAATTTCTACATGTCATGTTACATGCCGGATAATTGTTAATATATTGACAATTCGCGGGCATGTTACATGTATGACAGTTGTAATTGGCTACTCCGCAATTGTTCAAGGCCAAACCCTGTTCTGCCGTGCGGAACAAAAGGATTAGAAAGAAGGAAGGAATGGGTTAAGGATGATGAGTTATTATTGATGGATGGGTGGCACGACACACGCTTAGCTAGCTCATGGCCGGAATATCTATCATTGTACAAATCATGTGTTCCTTTCTCCATTAATCATCTACTTTTTTCAACCCCTCCTGCTCATTCCTCAGCCACTCGTAATCATTAATTTTTTTGATTGGCATGCCGTTGAACAGCCCAATCGGCTTTATTGTAGGAATACTTCTTCTTTTTTGTTGACGCTAAGCACAAGAAATCCTTTTTAACTCTTCAGGTCATAGGGATGTCACAACGTGTAAGTTTTGGAATCGAATCATGAGAACTACAAATTTACAATGAGAGATTATTATGAAAAATGCATATGACCTTAGTAAATACTTGGATCAGATCTTCACTCGTTATTTGGCAGTCTGTGATTAAAATCAAATTTATATCCCCAGTCCTCACAATTAACTGTCCGCCGGTGTTGGGGCTTCAAGGATGATGGGTCATCCTTTTCCCCTTTTTATTGAATGGTTACGTGTGTCTTTAGGTTTTGAACATACCTGAACACCGTCACTAAATGATCAAATATCACCAAATTCAAGCATGAAGCAGTCACGCTTGAAGCGAGACGAAGCGTTATTTGCACGGGATCATGGCGAAAGCATCACAAATTCACTTCGTGACTTGAACTCAAACCCCCCTCGTGGAGGATTTTAAGTGTGGGAAATGGACATCTTGGACCACTCTCACTTGTCTTATAGTTATGTATTTGTAACAATGTGGATAGTGAGAATGATTTAGGATCTTTTTAATTCAGTGGAAATTTTCAGCTCTTGTCGTGTATGATTTGTTAAGTATGGTTTAGTATAGTCTAATCTGAATTGTTCTAGTAGATATTTGTTAGATGTATATTTTACAACTATCAAAAAATCTGGGATGACTTGTTTAAGTCTGGTAAGAGATTTGGATTTGAAATCATTCCAATTAAACAAGACAAGACTTAACTAATGATAAATTTGCACACAAAACCGACAGACGTAGTATATTCAACAAGTTCAGATCAAACAACATCCAAAAATTCCATTCAAGTATCCGTTTGTGACATTGGAAATGGATTGATGGACTACCTTTCTCTTATTCGTCTGTTTGGCAGTTTAGTATAGGAATGAATGGCCAAGATATATGAATGAATGGCCAAGATGATTTTGAATCCACTTATATCATTTCTGCCATTTGTTTGCTAATGGTTGTTTGATCAGAAGTTCAACGGACATAAAAAGAAATACTCCGTATGCATGTTATATGTCTTTGAAAACAGATATACGAGTCAAATCTGTTTGGCGAATAATAGTTCGGAATCAAAGAATGTGTCGGATCAAACCTAATTGTTAGTTATATTTCAAATCATGAATTGAAACATTCTACATAAAACAAGTAAACTAGGATATGCTTAATTTGACAAAATACTAGTCAACTCATCATATAAAGACAATTAATCATGTATCTTTTTGCACATGAATTTAAAAGGGGAATCTTAAAAGAGTAATGCTTTATGTACACAGCAAGTGTACACAACACTACACAGCACAAAAAGCCCACACCCCCTTTTTCCTACCCTAGTAACCCCTCTCTCCTCTCTCTTTCCTTTCTTTTTCTTTTTTCCTCTCTTCATTGCGCCCAACTTCTTTCTCCCTCTTCCTCTTTTCTTTTTCTTTTCTCTCCCTCACTACTGTGTACATCTCCAACCTCTTTTCTTCTCCCTGTGGACTGTGGTTATATCTTCATTTCTTTCCTCTTCCTCTTTCCCTCTTTTCTTTTTCTTTCCATTCTTTATCTCCCTTTCTCCATCTTTTTTCTTCTCTTTTCCTGTTTTTTTCATTTCAAAAGCTCTCACTTTTTTTGCAGATCTAAATCCTCTCAGAAAAATTGGAGGAGTCACAACATGAATTTACTTTGCTCTCTCAAATATTATTCATGAGGTAATACTTTATTTCATGTTTTTTGTGCATTTATGGTATATATGTTCCATTTTTAATTTTGTAAATCACAAGTGTTGTTATGATGTTGAATACTAGTACTTATTACACTTGTTATACTAAATAGATTTGTGATTTTATCATTTAAATTATTGTCTGCATCGCAGACAAAATATAAAGATTTGTCTGTATTGCAGACATTTTAGATCGTAATTTTTCTTACTGTCTGTGACACAGACATTTTTTTATATTTGTCTGTGTGAAAATCGATTTTCTTCATAAATCGCCACTCAATTTGCATGTGTAACCTGTCAAGCTGTCTGTGTACAGACAATTATGTGAGTGCATCTTGTAAAGTACCAATGCTTGTGTATGTCTTCTCTATGACTTCTTTATTATATAATATTTGTGATACAGACAATTTTTTTATTTTTGTCTGTATAAAATCGATTTTCTTCATAAATCGCCACTCAATTTTCCTGTGTAGCCGGTCATATTGTCTGTGTACAGACAATTATGTCAGTGCATCTTGTAAAGTACCAATAGCTTGTGTATGTCTTCTCTATGACTTCTTTATTAATGGGATTTGAATATTACGTAGTACTTGTTTATGGTCAAGTTAATGTATCATTTAAATTTAATATATTTTAACTAATAGGAGCTTTAACCATGTGACTGCTTCAGGGACATCTTCTACCTCTTCGTGACCAATATTAGTATGTTGAAGGACTGTGATTGAAAACTATGTCTCTTTTTTAGTCGGGAGCAAGACAAATGATATTTCAAATCGTGGCATGAAATGGATTCAGAAGGTCAAGAATGAGAGATTTAAAGCAAATGATAATTACACACTTCATTTTTGTAATTAGTTATGTTTCACAGTTAATTATCTTGTATTAAAATGATAGTGTATTTAAAATTTCTTTTTTGATGGTCACAGTCAAATATAGTTTGTTTAGTGTACTTGTAAAGATAAGCTTTAACCAATTGTTTGTAAAGATAAGCTTTAACCAACTAAGTGTATTCGTGTCACTGTTCAAACTATTGTTTTATTTTTTTTAAAATTAATACAAAAAAAATTGTCTTAGACACAGACAATTTTTTGATAAGTCTCACAAACGATAGACTTTAAGAAACAAATAAAGTGTGTGCACAAAAATATATGCATTGTTATGGTAAATTTCATCACAACTATTATCTGGGCACAGACAATATTTTTTATTCTCATCTTTACTTCTTCCTTCATACAAAAAATAGAAAGAAAAGTATCATAATAATCCACTACTGGAAAAATGAAAAAGCTAGGACCCTGAACATAAAAAAGCATTATTAAACCTCGAACACAATTTGTCAGAGATAATACTTGAAACAAAACTTGTAAGTGCAGTGTCTGTATTTGTTATAAAGACTCGTGAAGTTGTCTATCTGTCTGTAATTGATGGTTATTTGTCTTTTATTTGTTTTGAGTTGTCTGTATTTGTTTTGACTGTATGTAATTTGTGATGTTAATTTTGAGATGCAATTAGTATTACGAGACAGACATTAAGTGTACACATACAGACAATAAGTATACACATACATACATTACTTTATTGTGAATTACCATTTTGACATATGTTTCATTAAAAAAGACAGACAATACGTATAACTAGACAGACAATAGACAACCCACAAATTACATACAACTCGCAATGAAATGACAAACAACTAAATATGAGTTATAGACAACTTCTCGACTCTTACAGACACCTCAAAATAAAATGACAAAAGAAATCATTACAGACAACTCAAAACAAATACAGACAAATAATAGACAAATGACAAACAATTAAATATCAAAACAAATACAGACAACTAAATTACAAAAATACATTGTGTAAATAGGTCATACGACTTCTATATTATAAAGTATCTGTGATACAGACAATTTTTTATTTTTGTCTGTGTGAAAAACGATTTTCTTATATATCGCCACTCAATTTGCCTGTGTAGCCGGTCAAATTGTCTGTGTACAGACAATTATGTGACTGCATCTTGTAAACTACCAGTAGGTTGTGTATGTCTTCTATATGACTTCTTTATTGATGGGGTTTGAATATTACGTAGTACTTGTTTATTGTCAAGTTAATGTATCATTTAAATTAAATGTATTTTAACTAAAAGGAGCTTTAACCATGTTACTGCTTCAGGGACATCTTCTAACTCTTCGTGACCAATACTAGTATCTTGAAGGCGTGTGATTGAAAACTATGTCTCTTTTTGAATCGGGAGCAAGACAAGTGATATTTCTAATCGTGGCATGAAATGGATTCAGAAGATCAAGATTGAGAGATTTAAAGCAAATGATAATTACATACTTTATTTTTGTAATCAGTTATCTGTATTTGTTTTGATATTTAATTGTTTGTCATTTGTTTATAAGTTGTCTGTATATATTTTGAGTTGTTTGTAATGACTTGTCTGTCATGTTATTGAGAGTTGTCTGTAAGAGTCGGGAAGTTGTTTGTAACTCATATTTAGTCGTTTGTCATTTCATTGTGAGTTGTATGTAATTTATGGGTTGTCTATTGTCTGTCTAGTTAAACATATTGTCTGTCTTTTTAATAAAACATATGCCAAATTGGTAATTCACAATAAAGTAATGTATGTGTATACTTATTGTACGTCTGTATGTTTACACTTAATGTCTGTCTCGTAATACTAATTACATCTCAAAAATAAACATCACAAATTACATACAGATAGCTCAAAACAAACAAAAATACATAATTAAAGATGAGAATAAAAAATATTGTTTGTGCCCGATTTAGATCTGCAAAAAAAGTTGTGCCCGAACAAAAATACATAATTCAAGTTGTGACTCCTATTTTTCTGTGCGGATTTAGATCTGCAAAAAAAGTGAGAGGTTTTGAGATGAAGAAAACAAGAAAAGACAAGAAAAAAGATGGAGAAAGGGAGATAAAGAGAGAGTTATTTACGAAGTAGAAGGGAGAAGCACATAGGAAAAGAGGGAGAAGAAAGTTGGGTGCAGGGAGGGAGAGAAACGAAAATGAAAAGAGGAAAAGAGGGAGAAGAAAGTTAGGCCTGGGAGGGAGAGAAACAAAAAAAAGAAGAGAGGAAAAGAGGGAGAAGAGAGCTACGCGCAGGGAGGAAGAGGAAAAAGGGAAAAGCAAGAAGGAGGGAAGGGAGAGGTAATACCGTGGAAAAGGGGAGGAGAGGGGTTAAATGGGTTAGAAAAGGGAGGGGTGGGCTTTTTATGATGTGTAATGCTGTGTACAAATGATGTGTACACATAGCATTACTCATCTTAAAACATTTTATTTACATACTTTAGTTTTTTGCATTCTCCCTCGTTTCCACCTTCCACAATGATAGCCACATTTGAATTTATTTTGACCCATAGATAGAGGTGATGGCTTTCAATTTGGAAGTGTGCACCAAATCCTGTTGTAATACGTAAATTATGCACACTCATGATTTAAAAATGTGGTAAACTCTCATTTCTTACAACTTATAACTAGTCATGCATATAATAGTTTAAAATAATGTGTTTCAGAGTTATGATTAAGTATGAATATAAATTTGTTAAGATTTCTAAATTATAGAAAATAGCAAATACGTTTATCAAATTTGGTAGTTAAATTTAGGGATAAAGACCAAAAATGACACTAAAGTTTTTAGCGAATCTCAGATTAGACACTAACGTTTTAAATAGATCAGATAAACGCAAAATTATAATTTTTGGGTCCATTTTGACCATCCTTTGAGGCTAACCCCTCCCGTCGTTAACTTCTCATCCGATTAAAGCTAGAACAATGGAGATCGTCCTGCCTAGAAGATTACCTGCTCTATCTCTCGCTTCTCGCTTCTCGCCCCTCGTCTCTGTGTCTTGCCAGCCACTCCGCCCCACTTGTCGATTGTCTCACCATCGAGTTGCGCCAGGTAGCTCTGTCTAACTCCCGCAATTTCTCACTCGTGGGTTTATCAAGACTGTCTTTATTCAACTTTAATTTAATTATGTGGACATCATTAAGTCTTTTGTTTAATTTGTTTGATTTGTTTAATTACAGCTTTCTTTTACATGTCATGCTTTTGTTTGGTACACTTCTGGTATGTCATAAGTTTTATTCCTTTTATGTCGTAAGTTTCTCTAAATTACAGGTAATTTTAATCATGTAATTTTAGATTTAATTATTTTAATTAATTAATTAATATTAGCTAGAAACATCAAAATATATGTTGATAATCATAATTTGCATTCATGACTCACTTTATCGTTCATGGATCTAATAAACTAAAACTTTTACCTCAAATAATTTGTTTGATTTCATGTTTGAGCTCACAAATTCCGTCACTTTATGACATTATTGTTGGTTTGTTTGTCAAATGTGGTGTTTTGGATTAATATTTACTTCTTTTTATTTCATATAGCGAGGGGGTTGTGGCTAGGGCTCGGGTTGGGGTTGGGAGGCTGGGGATGGATGGTCGGAGCTTAGGCCAGGGAGGTGCGGATAGGGGTTTGGCTGCTCGGATCGGGAGTTGGGGAGGTGGCAAGGGCAAGACATGGGCTGGGGAGGGGCAAGGTGTTGGACTTGGGTGGGGCAGGGTCTAGTGTGGGGGGTCGCTAGCTTGGAGGGGCTTTTGGAATGGAGAGTTAATGGCAGGGAATGTTCCTTTAACGGAGGTGTTAAACGGTGGTCAAAATGGACTCAAAAACTATAATATTGTGTTTATTTGGTCTACTTAAAATGTTAGTGTCTAATTCGAGATTCGCTAAAAACCTTAGTGTCATTTCTGGTCTTTATCCCGTTAAATTTATTCTCTCAAGGTGTTAAATGTATGTTTAGCTATGATACAAAGGAGTTTAACGCATTACCTACCTCTATATAAAAAGAGGTGGAAATCAGGCATTTTTCCCCGCCCAAACTACCACAATAATATGGGTCGGGTAGGGTAGGGTACAAGAGATAAGGTCAACTTTCTGCCTGGACAATACTTAATGTTCTGAACAACTGATGGGTTTGTCCCTTTCAAATTTGAAAAAGATGGCATGTTACACACAATTGCCTATCAAATGAGTTAATTTGAATACGATATGTGGTTGGTATGTTATGTAGGATCATTTTTGGGGGATTCTGCCGAAAGAATATTTATAGCCGGATATTATTAAAATAAAAAATTTTGTTTATGGTGATCTACGCTCTGCATTGTGCTATCTAATCAAATTTCATGTCATCAAAAGTAGGACACCACATACTTTTAACCATCGTGCGGAACGAATACTTTTTATCATACATAGTAATAGCCCATTCACGATTGAAGTATAAATACAACCACAATACAAAACAAAAAAATGCATTGAGAGAGAGGGGTGTAGCGGGTATACAAGATGATTCATTTTTCAGAGAGATTTATTTCATGTCCGTGGTACAACTCTTTTAAAACATATGTAGATTATTCATCTCCATATTTATGTTCATCTGAGGAAAGCATTCTCCAAACTGCAGGGAAGATATACATTTACATCCACGGGTTATCAACTTATCTATTACAACTACTAATTGGTCGGTGAGCCCAATCCATTTCTCATTGCAGTTCTTTTTTGGTTTGTTTATATTTGTATTTGTATATTTTGTGTGTTTTCTTGCAGGGTTGATAGACCGTGTGCAGCACAAGCAACATTCAATAGCAAGGTGTAAAGGAAATTTTCAAAAAGAAAAGGTTGATATTTCTTTTGGAATGTCATATTGTTTGGAAGTACGACATTAGTGAATGTAAAATACATTATTTTATGATATTCAATGTTATGGTCTGAATTTTATTATTATTTTACATTCAACGTTTTGAGGTAGTTATTTAGACTACAAACGAACATACTAAAGAAACTAAATATGATGAATGATATTTACGTTAGTTTCTGAAAAACTTTCCTATGTTATTTAAGGCCAGATTTAAAATGAGAGTCTATTTGTTCACCAACCACCTGCAGTTTAATGAAATAATTAGAAAATGAGAAGATTAGGGTCATACCTGAGGTTTAAAGTGAGCGAAATTAACTGCGCAATTATCTTCAAGAATTCATTTGAATGCCTTCCCGATTGAAGTTTTAGCTGAAATTTGGTATGAGTAAACTAGACTTAATGAATAAGACGCTCAAAAAAATTCATAAAACAATTCCACCGGGAATCGCCCCAAATGGTGACGGTCGACAGAGCCTCCTATATAAGGGCTTATTTGATCTTTTTATGTAAATACAAGAGTCTATCTGACCCTTTTCCCAAAGGCTCATAATTAGCGTCTGCTGGATTGAAACTATGAACTTGAGTGGCAAGTTGAGCTAGATTATTAATTTATTATCATTATTTTTTAAGTAGTGTGTTTTTTTTTACATTGAGAAAACGGACTTTTGAATTCCGAGCACTCGCATACACCAAGCGAGCACACACACTTGCGCCATCGGGTCACGTGAAACGGGTGTGGCGATAATAAGCTCCAAATCTAAATGTTATCTAATACACACTCTAGTTTCTACGTTCTGTACAAGTTATGTGTGCGCCCTAAAACTATGAGTCATACTCTAGATTAGGCCCGTGCCACGCTCCATGTAAGCATAGAAATCCAGTTTGAAGTAAGCATAGAAATCCAGTTTGAGAAATCCAAGTAAGCTTGAAAATTTGCGGTCACTTATGTAGGCCCAAATCCAATAGCGAATTATAAGCTCAAGAAATTGTAACAATTTTATTTGAATAAATAGGTGGAACTAAATGATGGCATCATATCGACCCCTTAGCCGTCTCTCTTGGCCATCTTTATTTGATGACTTGGACTTCATATAGGCCTCTCGGCCAAATACCCCGGTCATCTTTATTTTATGAGTTGGACATCATATTATGGACAGTCGATCGACCTATCTCACAAACATCTTTATTTGATGACTAAACTATTTATCATGCCGAGTTACTCACGTGTGAAGACCGGTCTCGACCATCCCCTCATCAGATGGCGGTCGTTGCAGATATGCGTCTAGGCCGAAGGACTTACCCTTTTGCTTCATTTGGGGGCATTCGGTGTACTCTTTTTCCCTTGTTATGATTTTTCCCACAGGATTTTTCCTAGTGTGGTTTTTAACGAGGCATCTCCCCAATGTGGACAAAAGGTGTCGGCCCTTGGCCTCACTACATTCACGAGAAATGCATTATTCTACTCCTCTTCACCTCACTACATTCACCTCAAGGAGTGGGGGACCGGAAGAGCGGGGTACTATGCGCCTCCATTAATCGAAGAAACACAAATTCAAAAAAAAAATCTCGAAGTTTTTTCACCAGACAACGACAGATCAGCACACAGTTCTACTCCCTTTCGCTTCGAGTACTCTCGACTCAAGGAGTGGGGGACTCTTGATAGAGTATATAGACTCGGACCCCCGGGTCTCACGATTATTGGGCCTGGACAGCGGCCCACACATGCTTACTGGACGTCATTTGTGTTATTGTACACTTTATATATCATTTGTATGTACTGGATTAGTCTTTTATGTAGTTGGGCCTACTGGGACTAATCTTAGCGGCCCACACATATTTAGCGGCTCGGCTTGTTCTTTCTCTATTTATACTCCTCTTGGAGCCTCTTGTAACCCTAAGTCATAATTCCAAATCCATAACTTATACCCATTCAATACTATTCATCTCATTCCTCGCCTCTCTTGCTCAATCTCTTCTTTAATTATAAGTTTGGGTTCCTATTAATCCATCAATCATTATTAACACTATTAACAGTTCAACACTACTATGATGGCTATTTAATATTTATTTTTATTATTATTATTATTGTTATTACAAGGTTTTTATCTAAATATTACTAATAAAAAGTCAAAGATAAAAGTGTGACTTACATGTAGAGCCCGTTTGGAGAACTCTGTTTTCGGCTTATCAGGCTTATCAGCCAGCTTTTTCACCAAACACGTAACTTTTACTTTCGCGCGCTGAATTGTGTAATAAGCCGAAAAAGTAAGGTTGGAGTTACTTTTCTGGCTGTATTGACTGAAGTTACTGTAGAGGACCATTTTAGCTATTTTTACATATAATTTTTTCTTTAATTTATTAATAAAATATATTTTTAAAATATTTTTTTCTTAAATCAGCAGAATCAGCCAAAACAGCCACTCCAGCCAGAATATCATAAATTTCAGCAGAATCAGCCAAAACAGCCGATTTTGGTGTTACCAAACGGGCTCGTAGTTTCTACTTTCTACGATATAAAATTTGAACACATTTATAGTCTCTGATACTCCCTCCATTCCCAAAAATACTTCCCACTTTCCTTTTTGGGCCGTTCCAAAAAATTCTTCCCACTTTCCCTTTTTGGATAATTTGTGTGGCTCACATTCATTTTACCTTTTTCTCACACAACCACAACCACACATTTCCACTTTATTCCACTTTCTTAATAGGCGTGTCAAGTCAAATCGGGAAGAATTTTTAGGAACAGAGGTAGTAGTTATTAAGACCGCTTTAGATCAGAACACATAAAAAAATTCTGATCAAATTAAAATATTTCAAATCATATCATAATATCAAAAGTCAGATTAGATTAGATCAAACTGGAAATTTTTTATATCAAATTAAATTTTAAAACTATCAGATCATAAATATTCACAGTATCTAAGAAGCTTAGAAGAGTCATGTTGTAGAGCCCAGCCCATCTGCTTATCGTCACAGTATCAGATCATAAACATTAGTCAATCATCTGCTTTTTTCGCCGGAGGGGCAAACGAAATGGTGCTCACAAACTTCAGCGGAGCCGGAATCGGATTCGGTATGCTCTTTTATTTTCTCCGATCCATCTTCACTCCATTATTTTAGGTTAAGTAGTCCATTGACTCCATTCAAGTATTTCGCTAATATTTTCAACTATATATATTTATATTTACATCTTCAGGCTTTGGTATTGGCTGCGGCTTCGGCGTAGGGTGGGGTTTCGGTGGTATGTACGATTTCACTGCACAGTTGTTTTTTATGAAGGTTTCATCATAACTTGTATTCCGAGATTGCAGTAAGTTAATAAGACATTATTATTTCACAAAACGCAGGTGATTTTGATTCAAATTTGGAAGTATTTCCTGTGAAATTTCCCCTAATCCCATGCGCAAGAATTTGACTATAAGTCATAATAACAGATTATGTGTTCAGTGTTCTAAATTTAGTTCAGAAATGCCAGAAAATTTAACTAAGAACACTGGTAACTGGTAAGAATTACTCTAATGGATTATCACATCATGGTAAACAATAGAGCTGTTAAAAACAAGGCTCACTAACTAAAGACTGTTAAGTTTTTTTTTATGAAGGGGTCAATCCATGATTGTATTTTACACATATTCAATGGAGTGAAGGTTAAGATATTTCCTTTGTTGAATACTTGAATGTCTTTATGATTAACTAAAAGCTTAGACTGGTAATTTGATTACATTTCTGTATACAACCACATATAAAAAAACACATTTTTACCTTTAAGAAGTCACATTTTTTTTTTAAATGTGAGCTTTTATACTTAAGTGAGTATAATAATAGTTTTATAGTAACTTTAGCTATTTTTATAATTTTTTTTCTTTAAGCAGATACAGCCACTTCCACAAATTTCATCCATTTAAGCAAATACAGCCGATTGCCCGATTAAGTCAATTTCAACATTACCAATCGGTCTCTTACATTGTAGTGAATGTGTAAACATACAGCTGTCAAAACCTAACAATTAAATATTGTGGTCTATAGTCTATACCAAAACCTTTCCTATAACCTTGAATTCTTTGAGCGCAAACATTTAAGTGCTTCTCTGTTTTGACTAATTTCTTTTTTATCTTTCTGCTGATCTTTCCTGTGGCTGCTTTCAACTATGGAGCACTAGATAGATTGTCCCTATGGAAATTGATGAATCAAATCTGTTAATACTTAATATTGATATTTTGATATTGGGAATATTCTTTAAGCTCACCATGGTATACACCAGCATGAACAACATATATTTTGTTCTCAAACGCATCTGTTTCTAACTTTCTATTTTGTCTTCGTGTGTGTGAACAAAAAATTGCCTATACTTTCCTTTCATTGTGATGTTTAAATAAGTGCTAAAATTCCCCAAAACAGCAGGTTTATTTCAATTTTTCTTCTTCCAGGGATGCCGATGAATTTCTTAGGTCTTGGTGCAGGTAAAAAAACAATGTTTATACGTACTGAACTCAAATTACTATTGACGAGAAATTAGTCACTAATACATTCTCCCAACTTTCAAATGTTGTAATAAAGGTGGTGGGTGTGGCATTGGAATGGGGCTTGGATGGGGCTTTGGCAGTGGCTTTGGCAGTCAGTATAGGAATTCCAGGGTTACATTTGATGGTAGCGAACCACTCCGTAGCAGCAAAGCTAGCGAATCAAAAGATCGAAAAAAATAAAAACCCTCGACTAGCTGATGATTCTCAGAAAACATTTCTAGAGCCACTTTTGAGTTTTTATCAGTGCAATCCAAAGCTATGATGTTGCAAACTTGCAAAAGCTTGTTTAAATGTGCCTATAAGCTGGTGTACCATTAGTTAGAAAGCATTGTGTTGTCAACAGTCAACACGCATAATCTAGCCTTTTTGTGAGTAATTTTCCATTTGAATCGGCTAAACAACTTCCAAATGTAAATCTATGGTTCATGTGATTCACTTACACCTCTCTCAGTAGCGGAAATTACCAAATATACCTCTATGTTGAAAAGGTTTAAATATGCTTTTAGTCCCTGCAAATATGACACATTTTGTTCTAGGTCCCTGCAAAATATTTTCTTTGTTTTTCATCCCTGTAATATGTGCTATTTTGGTTTTAGTCCATCTCTAACTCCGAAACCACACGACTTGGAATTTTTTCTATTGTTGGTTACATATATCTATTAGAAACTTTTAAATTTATCAGTTTATAATTTTCTAAGGCTAATAAGAGTGTTAAAACAATATTAAAACTAATTATTTGCATTTTGAAAATATGTATTAAAAACCCTCAAAAAAGAAATTAAACACTTTTTGAATGACATGACAAAGAATTAAAGAATATCTGTTAGCCGGGATTGTTTTGTTGTCAAGCGGAGGTTGTGTCATTAGTCATGGACTAAAAAGAAAATCAACATAAATTTGAGGGATGAAAAACAAAGAAAATGTATTGCAGGGACCTAAAACAAAGTGTGCTATATTTGCAGGGACTAAAAGCATATTTAAACCTTGAAAATATAAAAAATACCTTGTTTGTGAAATTATTATTTTTGAATTAGGATTTACATCTCTTGAGTGTATATGAAAAAGAAGTTGGTAAGGTACTATTGGAAATTATCAAGTACGAAGTATATGTTAGTCTATATCACACGAAGTTTAAATTAAGTATTCCATGAAACACCTTTGGGGACCATTTGGAAATGTCTCTTATTCAGTATGGTGTACATTATATAAACTTTTTTTTTTTTGAAAACCGACATTATATAATCTTAAAAAGTTTATATAATAATGATGCTGATATATGATAGTACTATATGAGAAAAAAATTTGAAATAGGAGTTGGGATTCGAACCCTCGGTGAATAAAAGCCTACATAATAGTTCTAATTTCCCTGTTCCAAAAATTCCTTTTTATGTTTATATTCCTAAGTCATCCGGCGAAATTTGGCCTCTTCTCCGTTTCCACCCACGTATATAGGATATTTTAAGAAATGAGCAATGCTTTGATACCAAAATTGGTTCAACACATATGACTAGCAAAACCACTCCTCAGGCGGATTCCTCCTTTTGCTCCTCATCAGGTTCTATATTTTCAATCTATAAATAGAAGTAATTACTACACACTTACACAATTTGGAAAATAATTATTCTCTCATTATCATTATAAGGTTCTCACTTTGTTTTGGACGATCCATAATTCCATATAAAGATTCTCATTTCTACTTTAGGAAACAATTAATAATCCTAATTGACAATTTTATCATTTAAATATTAAAAATAAAATATTTATAACATCACCATTATCATCATCTATCCAATTATATTATATATCCATCAAAACTAGTTTTCAAGATATAATAGAATTACCTTATTGAATTACTAAATAATCGTGTCGTATTTAGTGAATAAAAATATGACAATCCTATTTTAGAATTTACAAACGTTTGTACTCTTATTTGGAGCAATTTCTGCACCATATTAGGGATGGCCTCGGGCCGGTTCGGGCCCGGCCGGGCCTCGAGTCTGTTTTGTTGGGCCCGAGCCCGAACCGGTGGCCAACGGTTCCGGGCCGGGCCACCCGGTTAGTTTTTTTTTTCCTTCTCCCCCCCCCCCCCCCCCCACCCCCCCAAACCCCCCAAACCCCCCAAACTGGTCCTAAACATCAAGCCCAACTCAATAAAGCCCAAAAAAATGAAAAAAAAAAAACAGTTTTTGGCCCGGACCCGGGCCCGACCCGGCCGGGCCGGTTCGCCAAAAACTGTAACCGAGCCCGGAACTGCCCAAGCCCCCGGGCCTAGGCCCGAACCGGACCCGGACCTGGAAAACCGGGCCGGGCCGGTCCCGCACAGTAGCGGGCCGGGCGGCCCGAACCGAGGCCATCCCTACACCTTATATCACTTTTAAATTAAGTATTCCACAATTACATTTTATTGGATTGAACAAAATTACAAAACTGACATCTGATTATATTATCATTCATATAAAGTTTAAAAAATTAAAGACATCTGAACAGTATATAAAATTTATGTCTAAAAAATATATACAAAATTTATGTCTTTTTCGTAGTTTTTTTTTATTTTTACCTTTTTGTAGTTCTAGCCTTATGTATGCTTTAACATCAATCAAAATTACTCTAATACTCTCCAATTCTATTTTATCCTTAGTCAAGGAATGCGGAGTATATAAATGGCTAGAAGTCCTAGAACTGCAAAAAGACTGAAAAAATTCATAAATTATATTTTTTTATGTGAATATATAAGGAGTATATAAATGCCTAGAACTTTATATGAATGATTATATAATATCCATATGAAATGTCAACATAGCAACCTGGAAATGTACACTTGAGTAGTTGAGTAAAGAGACATTAGACATGGGCATTTTATGTGACAGATATTAATTGCTTGATCACATTTTCAAGTTCTTAACACCCTGTACCACATAAGAACAGAGAATGTCTTTTCATAATATCCATATGAAATGTCTGCTTAGCAGTATTCAAATGCAATACATATAAAAACGCACAGAACCTACTGAAATCTACTTCTAAAAAGAACAAGTCTAGATACAATTGTTTGGTAATTCGGAACATCTTTATACAATTGGCATGCATTCATTGGGTAATAGATAAGTTAATAACTTTTCATTACCAAACAAACGTATACAGAGACTTGCCCTTTTAAAAAATACATGACATCTAGTTTAGACTTCTAAATGAAATTCGAGTGTAATGGGCAAAATCAGCTCATGAAAATGACAAGGGACATGCAAATGCAATATTGATCTATTTACAAGATTTCACTGACTACAACACTGATTCCTTCATAATGTGTATTCATTATAGTACAAACAACAACTATGGGGAACGAAACCCGTGAAAATATATAAATCAGACGCAGTTAAAGCGATTCTCTAACCGCAACTTTGTATGGAGCATTGCTGCCACATACTTTGCACACATTCTAATTCCCAGCAGATTCCTTTTCCAATTCCTGAGATTAGACTTCCCACTCCTCACATATGCAATGCCAAAAAAACTGTATACCAAATTGATGAAATAAAACAATTACCAAACAGACATAACAAACTCAAACACACAATGATCCATTTAGAATGCTTTAAAATGATTCACTACAAATAATGATTTAAAATGCCAAACGAAACTTGGTCAAGTTCATCCCAACTTTTATAATGATCCATTTAGAGTTAAAAAGAGAGCTTAGTGTATAGGGAAAAACACTTTTTCCACTTGTAAAAGGACAAAAATTTCAAGCAACAATTTACCATCAACGAAATGAATTCAAACTCCTCATTACTAAATACTAAACATGCCACTCTATATTAAAGTTCTACTTTGAGAACAATAGTTGAGTTTAAATTGATAGATGTACAAAGCTCGAATAAACCGACTCACCTATCAAGCAGAGGAGAATGATGGTGAACCCCACACGAACAGAGCGACTATATTGTACATAATACTGAGACCTCTGAATCTGTCTATGTGCAGCTCCGTACCAACTATACAGTTGCTTGTCATAACATTTATCACATCCGTTTAGACAACTCTTACACCGTTCATAGCATGCGTTGATGCCCTTTTTAGAACAAAGCATCATGGATTATAATTTAAAAAATCACGATTACAATAAACAAGAAATTTAGGGAAAATGACACTTTTTGTCAATTAATTATGAGATTTGATACCACATTATTTTTTAGTTTCATCACTTTCCGTTCCTATATTATCCATAGAATAGAGGTCTGTGTCCCTAAAAAGTTTAAATGTCAGATGTTAGTTCTCAACTTCTCATTAGTCATTACAGTATAGACTCTCTTCTGAACTTTAAAATGGTCTATATCGTACAAATTTCTTCAACGGAAATTAAATCATACGAGTACATTTTAAAGATATTATAAAATTCTTTCTGGAACTAAGGACCAAAATATCATAGCAGTTTAGAGTAGTAATAGTTTCTTTTACATTTACAAATTAATTTAAGTTATAATTTAAGGTTTTCGTCCATATATTAGTTTCTGACAGTTTTATTCTTTCTTTTTTGCAGATTCAGTTTTATGAAGGCCAAACAATTGATTTACACATGTTGACTTTATCACTGTTTGGTTACAACAGTACTCAATTAGTCAATTACGGGGTATAATCTTAGTATCCTTGAAACTAAAAGCTACGGAGTATATAAATACAGAGTATTACATATTAAATATTTCGGTTATTAATTAACAGTTCCTTTTTAAAAGGGATTCAAACACCTCTTTAGTGTCAATGAAGGGTCTGTTTAGTTCGAGGATTCGGAGGAAAGGGATGAGTGATATTAATTCTTTAAACAACTTCTACATCAAGAAGGCGGGAAAATAAAGTGAAGATAAAAAAATATAGAAATACAAGCTCTAACTAATCATATACTACGTAGTTATTTCTAGTCTAAAGGTAACAAATAGATACAACCTCCGTCCATACTGAGATTCCTATCCATTATTCTCCGGTCAAAGTAAAGACTTCTTAATCTTTTACCTTTTTCTTTTTTTAATGTTTAATATAGTGTTGTTAATCCTGGATAGCGGAGCGGAGCGGCCAACCCCAAAAACGCTATAGCGGTATAGCAGCGGATAGCGGGATGACCACTATTTCGACAATATATATGCAAAGTACATATTATATGTGTGGCTTTGTGTGCATAGAATTACATATCATGCACATATCAATTCCAAGAAATGATAACCATGAATATATTACTCAAACGTCATGAAATAAAGAGGCATTAGTGTCTTAAACAAAAGAAACAAATAATTTAAGTACCTTACTTCTAAACATTAAAAATTAAGTTCCAGATAATTATTAATACATTCACAGTCATTAATATCTAATTATAACAAAATCATGGTTGCTGGGATGCTTTGAACTACTTTAACATGGAGATGCATGCTATAGGTTATGTTTGATCTTGGTTACTATTTTGAGTTAACTTAGTAGGGTTAGTAGGGATATTTTGTCCCCCACGTGTTTTGGAGGGTGTATTGAGGTTATTTTTTACTCCAAAAACATCTAAAAGTAAAAATTACTCCCAAATTCCCTCAAAACTAGCACTAGAGTAACCCTGTATATTATAGCAGCGCTATAGCGCCCGCTACAACCGCTATTGCCAACCGCTCCGCTATAAGCAGATTCATAGTGCCTAGCCCCTGCTCCGCCCCGTTATTCCACTATAGCCCGCTATTGACATCACTAGTTTAATCTTTTACTTTATATATCCAACTTTTATCAAATTTGAGTTTTTTTGCGACTTTATAAAACTTTTAATTTAGTTCCTAAATAAGTAAATTCTATTTACTAAAAAATCTAATAAGGACAAGGATCAGTTAACTTTATAGTCAATCAAACATTGTAAATCACGTTGGAACCTTTCTACGGGACGGAAGGAGTATATTATTCATAAAATAAGAGTCAATTATCCCCTCTCCTTCCCTCTGAAACCCCTGACCAAAAAGCCCTACACTACTAAATCTACTATTTACCCATAACTTTGACAAAAAGTGTCATTTTTTCATGAAATTTTAAAGAACAGTTCAAAATGTAAAAGAAACAAAGAAAAGACAATAACTAACTCACCCTGGGCAACTCCTGAGTCCTTGGTAAAGTAGCATCAACTACATCATTGTGGCAATCTGTGGTCTTCAACTTTCTGTAACCATTCTTTCCAAACTTGAATTTGGCTGCACACTCCATCGTATTCAGAAATCCTGAAAAGCTAGGAACCTTCCGAGGAGGTGGTCCCGCTTGTGTGTTGGCGACATCATCGGTGACTGCAATCTTCCAGGAACCTATATCAGCACTTGCACTTGCGGTTCTTCTATGTCCCGCCATCTTCTCTTCATTAACATCTGCTAAACGCCCTTTCTCTCCCGGCTTCTCTTTTTGCCGAGGAACATTCCCAGACAGAAACAGTGCAAGTTCATCCCTTTCCCCCTCATCCAAACGCACCCATGGTGATGGTGGCTTTCCTTGGGAGATGGCTGACTCATTTAAAGATCTCTCAACTTTCTTTATCTGACTGTCAATTGCAACAACAAACTCACTATGTCTATGTTCTGAATCATCAGCTGTGGAATTAGCGTAGCTCGATTTAACTGCCTTCTCAAACTCCTCTAACTGCATTGTCATTCATAATAATAGTCCATATTCCACAAGTATAAGTTCTTTGTTTCTTCTCTAGAAAATTAACTCTCAAAAGAATCCCACTGTAGTTTATAGATAGAATCATAAGCATATAACCATTATAGGGTTCACCTGCCATTTAGCTGTGCCAAGAGCAGTCTTTAGATCTCGGCGTATATCTTCAGAGTTCCAAACCTTAGATTTATCCTTGGTCACTTGAATCCATGTTCTATAAGCTGATTCCATCCTTCATTCATGAAAATCAAATTGACCAACATAGGATTTTTAACCAATTAAAATATAACTGAGAATCCAACCAAAGCATGATACATACATATTACCAATTAATAGGACAAGCAAATAAAACAAAAACAATAATACAGCAGAACGAATAACACCCAAAAATGCAAAAAGGAAACACATATGATATTACGGGAAAGGTTACCTGTCCGCAGATTCCTGAACCTCCTCGGCTGCAGAAAAGAAAGGATCTTTCTCCCAGCGATCAAAATGCGTCGCCATGTACGTCGTCTAATTTTATTCCGAGTTTATTCCAAACGGTGCATTTGCAGATTAGAAAATTCTTGAAAATTTTATACAAAGAAATGCCTAAACTAAAGAAAACATAGAACAAAAGAAAGAAATAAAACCTAGAGCAAATCTACAAACAAAAAAATTAAGGCGTTAGAGGAAAAGCGATATTTTGAATCTATAATAGCTAAATACAGGGGCCAAGGAAATCGGGAAAAGCAGATTAGGCGTTCGAATGGTAATTAGAAGCTGGATAAAACTAAAGATGAAATACATCAATTATTTGGGGAGATTTAGATTATGGTCAGGAAAATCTGCGTTTATGCTTTATGTAAAGGCAACGTCGTCGTTTACTTCCACGCTTGTGTGAAAATGGGTGTGGCGGCCGATACGAATTTGATCTTCTTTTTATTCTTTATTGATGATGATTTCCATTTCGTAGAGTTTAAGAGCTCGTTTGGGAGCACGAAAATCGGCTGTTTTGGTTGTTTCTGCTGAATTTTATGAAGTTCTGGCTAAAGTGGCTGTTTTGGCTGATTCTGTTGTATCTAAAAAAAAATATTTTAAAAATATATTTTAGTAATAAAATAAACAAAAAATTACATGTAAAAATAGCTAAAATGGTCATCTACAGTAACTTCAGCCAATACAGCCAGAAAAGTAACTCCAATCTTACTTTTTTTGCTTATTACACAATTCAGCACGCGAAAGTAAAAATTACGTGTTTGGTGAAAAAGCTGGCTGATAAGCCTGATAAGCCGAAAAAAGAGGTCTCCAAACGGGCTCTAAAATTATTGTAACAATGGTTGAAGTCGTTGAAAATATCAACTTCCAATTCAGCCATAGTGGGTGTGTTTAGCACTTTAGCTGATAGTTTTTGTGTTAATAGATTAGTAACTATGCATTCGGTTAACTAAAAAATGTTTGCATATTATAAGTAGTGGTCTATTTCATTCACAATCTTCACAAAATCAGTAATCCTATCATATCGAGTAAGATGTTTGATAATTTAAATTATGTTTGACATGACCAATCAATTCATAATCAGCCTGAATTTCTTCAACTCAATCAATAATTATAACACTAGCTATATTTAGAGACAATCTTAAATTAAACTGAACGTGAAAAAGAGTTGAATAAAAACATTATTGAATAACAAGCTTTTGATACACCTAAATGTCAAAACTATCCAATACAAACTATCATCATACCCTTATGACCTAAAATACATTTCTCATCACATTCTTTTATTTGCTCGTTGTTGGTGTAAGACGTACATATAATTTTTAGCTGGTTTGACCAATTTTAGTTGATTTGACAAGTTGACCACCTAAAATCAATGTTTTGAAACAAATTCTTCATCCAACAAGACAATTTGTTTTCTTAAATGTTGTTGCATATAGTAGTGTGTTGATGTATAGTAGCTTGTTCATTTTTATTTTATTTTCTTTTTCCTTTCTCTTGCTTGCTTTGGCAGTCCTAGGCTCCCACCATGATTTTGGTTGTTTTCATTGTTTTCTTTTTCTTTTGTCTTTCTTTTTACTTTTCCTTGTGAAAATCATCTCGTAATGACATGGGTAATGATTGTCTCAGAAGTGTAAATTGGTTTTTTGTGTAATTTGGTTTAGGTTATCTAGTTTAAGTGAACAAAAGAAAGAAAACCTAAGCATACATCTCGTAAAAACTAAACAAACCTAAAGAAAACCTTTAGTTTATCTTCAAATTAAGGATAAACAGAGGATTTTGTGTAGAAGTTTCCTTGTTATCACCAGACATGGTAAGGAAATTTAGTGAATTCTAAACAAGTCAATCTGATGCCATGAAGGAATGACACGACCAGATCGATGAAGGTTATCCTAATCTTGAAGAGTGATGATGTAAATTCCATGATTATTGCATGCATTTTCAACACCATCGATCCAGCTTTCACGAGTTGTGGGAAGATATCAAACAATATTCCCCTGTTGGAAACAATGTAAGAATTTATCACATAAAGGCTGAGATTTTCTGATTGCAAACAAAAAAAATGACGAGCCTATAATGGACTGGTATGGACGATTGAAGAAATTATGGGATGACTTAAATGATTTCAATGCTTTACCAAAATCTTCTGGTGATAGTTGTATGTGTGAAGTATTTGTTATTTTACGCAAAAGACGTGAACCTGACCAAGTTCGATTGTTTTTTATGGGTGTTAATGCTCGTTCAAACTTGTTGGTATTCAGCCTATACCCAGTCTAAATACAGTGTATTCTCAATTATTTCAAGAAGAAGAGGAGCACCCAATGATATATAGTGTACCTTTTGCTCTCTACAGGTCATACCGATGTATGATGATGTGCTAAACATGGCTAACCTAAAGCAAATGCAGTTACCCGGTCAACAAATATCGAAAATTTTTGCTTTGACAGTAAGAATGTTATTAATTCTGTAATAAACTAATAAGGAGTATATTTTTTTAGTTAGGATGTTTTTAATTTAATTTTATTTTCTGGTCTAGTCGGGTCCGTTTAAGTGTATTTGAACTGATCTAATATGATAAATGTATGCTTTATATGTATTGTATAACTATCGAAGTCTGATCTGATTTGTTTAAGTTTGGTCTGAACTGATCTGGTCTGTTTAAGTTTGATCTGTTCTAGTGTAATTTGGTTTGAGATTGAAATTATTCCAAGTAAAAAAAAATTGACTTTGAGTATCCAAACAAAAATTTAATCGACTGACAAGGTAGTAGTAATTGCTTACAAATTATGTCATGATTATTTTTCACATTAAGTTACAAGTTCGACACGTTCTCATCTGGATTTATGTGAGTTCTCTTGTGCCGAACTGATAAATTGAAGAAGTTAGTTCTAGAACAGTAGAATATAGAAGTTAAAAGTGAACCTCTCATCAATTGATTCGATTCGCCCCTTGCTATTTGGTTTAAGAGCTTGTTTGGTGGAGATAAGGGTATGTGGATGTATTTTTGAATTAATTTCATAAAAATTTAAAACTATACGAAATACATGATTTGTTTTTCTTGGAGTAAAAAATACATAATCTAGTTTTTGTAAAGTTTTTTGAATCTCTTTTCCTCATAAACATTATCGGACCAAATAATTCGGGATGGAACTCTGTCACCTACTCACCTGAACTACTCCATTAACCAACTATAAATGATTACGAAGTAAATTACATCATCACATATCTAAGGTTTTACATAACCATAAACATTACACATCAAGGAGTAATGAACTTCAGAACTACTCCGTATAAAACAATTTTACTACTCTGACACAAAAGGCCTTGCAATTAGTGAAAGTTTGAAACGCATCTTCAGATTGAGTCATCAGCGATGATCAGATGACCATGAAGCGTTTGGCTGTCAATTCCCATCTTGCTTATTCCTGGAAAAATAATCCAGATAGAGGCAGCTACATCATAAATAATACCCATAAGAAAGTTTTATTACATTATACCATTATTTTACATGATTACATCTGTACCATAATTTCCCAATATGGATACCATATCTAGCATCAAGGAAGTATAAACAGTTCAAAGGATTAGCTAAAACAATTACCACCTACATTGCTGCTAGCAAATCTCACTTTTCACCTGCCTGTTTCAGTTCGAGTTACCTACACAAGATGAAGATAGTGTCAACAAAATTCAAAAATTGATCATTTAACAGAGAAAAAGAATCAAATGGAGTGTCAAAGAAGAGGCTTCACTACCAGGGTCATCACCTTTTACCGTTTCTGAAGTACTTACACAACCATCCTGCAGAAAATAATGTGCTCATCATGAATCTGTCCAACTTTAAAATTGAGGTAAGGTTGAAAGAAAAGTGACACCTAAGGCCTTTCTGTTAAGGGTTGTTTGGCTGAAATGGATGGATCAGTTGATTTATTTAAAGGGGAAATGTTTGGTAACATCCATTTCAGCCACATAGGCCAAAATCTACTTGCGCTGAACAGAGTAAGCCAGATGAGGCTACCAAACAGGGTTTTAAAGTGGAAGGCACATCTATCTTACCCAATCAGGAACAGAATCAGAAACAAGTTTAACGTATTGCTCCATAGCCACCTCTGAGCTCATGCTTCCCAGTCTTTGCCAAGCATTCCTTGCACAATGGAATTACTATCCTCCATCATTCACAAACATAGCAGCTTTTGCTCCTGTTATTTATAACTAGCAATCAAACTATACCCTAAAGGTAGGTCTATGGTCATCCCAACAATGCAGTTGCATTTAGTTTGCGTCCCTAATCCTCTCAGAGTCTTCCTATTATATCTAACATATTCAAAACTCACATGTTGTGGGGTTCTTTCCCAGTTATAATCAGCAATGCATTCACACACGAAGCATAATGTGATGTGGGAGCTTGTGCACGACTGAATCAGTAGCAACACAAGGTTCAATGAAAATTGTGCTTTCTTGAGGTTCACCAGCATTCATTTATTACAACTGAGATACTTAACAGCAAGTAAATTATATCAGAATCAGATGCAACTCTTACATGATGATTTTTTAATATCAATATTATAATAAGACATGATTTAGCAACTTCTTTAACCCACTGTTGTCTCACACGGTGTATACTTTTCCATATCAAGAGAAAAACTATGAGATGACGATTTTAGATTTTCACCTTATGGTGTATGAGGGAAAAACGGAGTATATTCCCTCGTTAGAAGGTCGCAGCAGGGAGGACATCTGGTGTAAACATTGGTACTATGTTGTTTTCTAAAATGCTTTCATAGTGCTTAACAATTATTAACAATTAATTGGCAATATAAATTTCATACTGCACTGCTACCTACCCAAGCATATTTGAGATTAAGGTGATGGTGATAGCTATAATTTGCTTTCACCTAATTTATTCTTCAAACAGATTAATTCAAAGAAACCATTATGTGCTTGAGATGGATTGATGGGCTCACGTATTAAAACTAAATCACTCCCTTAAAAAAACTAAATCACTTTGGATGACATTTAAATATATAAATAAAACCAATTCTGGGTGATTAGTTGCTTTTTACTCATTGTGACCAAGGGATTATTTTGTTGGAGAAAATTGGAGTGGAGGGAATTTTTGGGGAGCACTAATTTGTTTTATTTCTTCTATTTTTATAATTTTAGTAGTTAGAATGTTAGTCTTGAATCTCTTGAATAGGAACTGATTGTATATTTACATATGTTCAACCAATCATTCCTGAGAATAAATTCCGGAGTTGTAATAAAATAAATATCATCCCCATTTTCTCTCCCCCGCTAAATCCCCCCAAACGAACAACAGCTAAATGTTAAAACTAAATTGTTTGGGATTCATTGAGATTAGATATAAATAACACCACACATAATGTCAAAGTTGTGAGTATATATAATTGTCTATGGAGTAGTTCAGGTTATATACCATTTGGATCGGGCAGAGACTCTGAATACCATTGGCTGAGGCTCAAAACAAGGCCCTTCCATTGCTACTTTCTGAAGGCCATACAGCTGCATCTGCAACTCTGTTCCCAGATTTGATAGAGCTTCATCTCCCCCACACTCCACCAAGTTAACTGCCTTGCCAAACACCATCTCCAGCTCACTTCTCTCAATTCCTTCCCAATCTTGATCCTCATCATCTTCTCTGAATCCACCTCCAGTCCCGACCACCCCGGTTTCTCCGGTCATGGTTCTTTCCCCTTCAATATGAGAACGAAAAGCATCGAGCTTTGAGGCTCGTACCTTCTCTGTAACAGCCCCATCCTCTGAAAATTCAATATTCTTTGAGTCCTGTTCACCAAACCCGCCATCACTCGCATCCAAACATTGCTCAACCTTTTGGGACTTTTTAACAAGCACCTGTCCTGCATCTTGATCGGCCATCTTCACATGATCGATAGATGATCGTTTTGCCGCAACAACTCCGCTGCTTTCAGCAGTCTTATTGACATCGCTGGACAGGGCATCAGAAAACAGCTTTGCAATTATGCAAGAAAAAAGCAGAGCTAACAACGCTGTCATGTAGTATCCCTCCAAAACCCCCATGATTGTCTAGACTCTAGAATAGCGAGTTGCCGAGTTATTTAAATATAAGAGGCCTTATGTATATGTGCTGAAGACACAGATAAGAAGATGAACACTGCTGCGACAAATACGTTGTATTCCTTATTACGTACTACTATCGTACGTATTTAGGATGTTTTTTACTAATTTGCTGGTCTTGTCTGGTCTGGTAAGGTCTGGTTTCTTTGTATTTTTATAACTATCCAAGTCTGGTATGGTCTGATCTGGTCTGAACTGGTCTGGTCTGGACTGATCTGGTTTGGTATGGTCTGGGACAAATTACAATCCAAGTAAAAACATTCTTAGCTTTACGATTTTTTCAGAATGTTTATATATGGTCGAAAAAGAAGAGAAGGAATAGATTAATGTAGATATAAGTTTCTTAAATAGGCTTATTATTGTTACCGTATTAGAATAGGATTCATTCATGAAGAAAGGACGCAAATAGTTTTCTTTTTTCAAAAAAAACTTGATTAACTTTTTGTTCAATTTGGCTTTTTTTGCAAACACTATTAATAAGTACTTTTGAACTTTTTAAAGTGTTTTTTGAAAAAAATACTTAATAGTAAAAGTTGGTACTGTTTGAAAAAAGAGAGATTTTAAAAAGTAAAAGTTGACAGTATTTGGTAAAATAAGTGTTTTTTGTGTAATAGAAAAAGTAAAAAGCAGATTCTAGCTTTAACCTTTAGAAATTAATTTAACTTGAAGTTGTCACTTGAAAACGCTCTTTTTGACTTTTTTAAACCAAAAATTGGGAAGCGCTTTTCTTGTAGTGTTTGCAAACTGTAGTGTTTACATTTTAATCCGGTTTTTTCATTATAATTTATATCCAATCTCAATCCGGTTCCTCACACTTGCTCGGCTGTTGTCAGGAATCATCCCCGCAAACTGCCTTTATTTATAAATAATTATGATATTTTTACATTAATAAAATTTAATAATTTATACGATAGTATAACTTCTGCTCCATTGGACATTGTGAATTGTTGAAATATAAACTATAATGATAATAAAGATGGAGAGAAAGATTTTCTGTGTATTTCATTGGAGGGTTAAGTCCCTATAAATATACATTACAAAGATAGAATATTCCTATAAGATTCTATACAATAATAATATCCTAGAGTATATTCCTAAAATATTCTAAAGTATATTCTAAGGATAGAAGAATATTCTAAAGTATATTCTAATGTCTTTCACACTCCCCCTCAAGTTGGAGCATAGATATTTATCATGCCCAACTTGTTACATAAATAACCAACATGAATTCCATTTAATGCTTTAGTGAACAAATCTCCAAGTTGCTCTCCAGTCTTCACATATCCTGTAGAGATCAATCCTTGTTGTATCTTTTCTCGAACAAAGTGACAATCAACCTCAATATGTTTTGTTCTCTCATGAAACACTGGGTTGTTGGCAATGTGTATAGCAGCTTGGTTATCACACCACAGTTTAGCAGGCATTGGTGTCTTCAATCCGATTTCACTCAGCAAATGGTTTATCCAGATTATCTCACATGCCGATTGTGCCATAGCCCGATATTCTGATTCAGCACTCGAACGAGAAACCACATTTTGCTTCTTACTTTTCCAAGAGACGAGATTACCACCAACAAAGACGCAATAGCCAGATGTGGATCTCCTATCATCTTTAGATCCAGCCCAATCAGCATCTGCAAAGCATTCTATTCTCATGTGATCATGATTTTGGTAAACAATACCTCGTCCTGGTGTCCCCTTCAAGTAACATAATATATGCTCTACTGCATTCCAATGATCAACTGTCGGAGATGACATATATTGACTTACTACACTGACTGAGTAGGCAATATCTGGACGGGTAACTGCGAGATAGTTAAGTTTTCCAACCAACCTTCTGTATCTTTCTGGATCTTCAAATGGCACACCTTCATGAGTGAGCTGCACATTAGGAATCATGGGAGTATTGCTCGGTTTTGCCCCCAATTTCCCTGTTTCAGTTAGCAAGTCAAGCACATATTTACGCTGAGATAGAAATATGCCTTTCTTACTCCTTGTAACCTCAATCCCCAAGAAGTATTTTAATGAGCCCAAATCTTTTGTCTGGAATTGTCTATGAAGAAAATTCTTAAGGGCCAAAATACCTGCATTATCACTCCCTGTAATCACAATATCATCGACATACACCACAACAATGTGACACCTGATTCTGTTTGTTTGTAAAATACAGAGTGATCTGATTTGCCTTTTATCATTCCAAATTGTTCAATAGATTGACTAAATTTCCCAAACCATGCACGAGGACTCTGTTTCAGACCATAAAGAGATTTGCGAAGTCGACAAACCTTACCATACTCCCCCTGAGCAACAAATCCCGGAGGTTGCTCAATATAGACTTCTTCTTTAAGGTCACCATGCAAAAATGCATTTTTAATGTCCAACTGGTGTAAGTGCCAATCATGAGTTGCAGCGAGTGAAATAAGTAACCTGACAGATGTTAATTTAGCAAGAGGAGAAAAAGTGTCAGAATAATCAACACCATAGGTTTGAGCATAACCCTTCGCAACTAATCGGGCTTTCAACCGAGCAACAGATCCGTCTGGGTTAACCTTAACAGCAAAGACCCACTTACATCCAATAGATTTCTTCCCTGTAGGCAAGTCAACCAAATCCCAAGTACCATTAAGATCTAAAGCATTCATTTCCTCTACCATGGCATGACGCCATTCAGGATGAGACAAAGCTTCTTTGACAGATTTGGGAACAGAAATAGAATCAATGGAAGCAATAAAAGAACATGAAGCAGGAGATAACTGATTGTATGACACAAATGAAGAAATAGGATGAGTACAAGACCGTGTACCTTTACGTAGTGCTATTGGGAGGTCAAGATCTGATGTGGAGACAAGATCTGAAGATGCAGGTACTGGTTCAGGACATGAGATCGGAGTTGAACTAGTATCAGGATAAGTAATCACAGGTATCGCCGGTGGAGGGTGATCAGGTGCTTTGTGTCGACGGGTGTATACCAAATGTCCGGGAGGCCTAGGGTCAGGAACAGTAACTTGTGGAATATTTGTCGAAAGTGTGGACTCGGGAATAGTCATCGTGTAAATGAGTATATCATCATTACTCTCATGAATATCTGCCTTAGATGATGAAAAAGGTGTATTTTCATGAAATGATGCATCAATAGAAACAAGATACCGATCAGTACTCGGACAAAAACATCTATACCCCTTTTGGACTCGAGAATAACCCAAGAAAATACATTTTAATGATTTGGGATCTAACTTTGTAAGATGAGGATTAACATCTCTAACAAAACAAGTGCAACCAAATATTTTAGGTGGGATAGGAAAAAGCTCTTTGTTTGGAAATAGACAATGATAAGGAGCTTTACCATTCAAAACAGAAGATGGCATTCGATTTATCAAAAAACATGCCGTAGACACGGCATCCGCCCAAAACTGTTTAGGCACATTCATTTGGAATAAAAGAGCCCTTGCAGTTTCCAACAGATGTCGATTCTTTCTTTCAGCAACTCCATTTTGAGGAGGTGTGTCTACACATGAGGTTTGATGAATAATGCCATTTTGAAGCATAAAAGATTTAAATGGAGCATAGAGATATTCTTGGGCATTGTCTCCCCTCAACACACGAACAGGAACATTAAATTGAGTTCTAATTTCAGCACAAAATGCAGAAAAAATGAGTAAATAATTCTGATCGACGTTTCATAAAATATAACCATGTCATACGAGAGTAATCGTCAACAAACGTAACAAAATATTTGAAACCAGATTTGGACACAATAGGACATGCCCCCCAAACATCAGTATGAACAAGGTCAAATGGAGCATTTGCTCGTTTATTAAGTCGAGGACTTAAACTAGTACGATGATGTTTTGCAAATTCACACGACTCACATTGTATAGATGACACCTTATTAAACTGAGGATATATTTGTTTCATTAGTGAGAGAGAGGGATGTCCTAATCGGTAATGAGCTTCTAATAGATTTCCAACCCCAAGACAAGAGATACCTTTTGTGATTGATGTATCCAAAATATAAAGACCAGCCAACTCATGTCCTTTACCAATGATCTGCTTTGTCAAAAAATCCTGAAACACACAATATCTAGGAAAAAATGTAACAGGACAATTAAGAGTACGTGTGATTTTACTGATGGAAAGCAGATTAAATGCAAAATTAGGAAGACTCAAAACAGGTGATAATGGTAATGTAGAAGTTGGGACAACAGTACCGGATCCAAGAACAGGTGAGGTAGACCCATCAGCCAAAGTGACAGTAGAAGTAGGTAAATATGAATGAAATGATGAGAATAAATTAGGATTACCAGTCATATGATCTGTGGCACCTGAGTCAATGACCCACTGCGAGGATGAGGAGACAAGACATGTGTTTGAAATACCTGAATTAGCAACTACCGAAGTAGAGACAGAGGAATGCTTTAGAGATTCTTGGTAGCAAATAAATTTGGCATACCGGTCTGAAGAAATAGCAACTGATCCATCAGATGAACTGGTAGCGGAAGCAACATGAGCAAGCTGATTTCCTGGATTTTTGAACAGCAATTTTCTACATTCTTTGATCAAGTGCCCGGGTTTCTTACAGTAATTGCATATTACTCCTCTGTCAAATTTACCCGTACAAGACATAATTTCTTTTTTTTTTCTTTCTTTCTTTACTTTTTTTTTTTTAGGAGTGAGCAATTACGAGAAAAAAAAAAGATAATATAGACTCACAGCAGCTTTCCCGTTTTGTGGACTCAAAAGCTGGAAAATAAAATACTCCGTATCTAATTTACTGGCTCATGCGCGTTGACTGCTACGGACTCCAAACACAACAAAAGATGCGCTAGAGATCCGATGGGAGACCCACCGCGCAAGACCCCAGCAGATGCGAAGAATCATGCGGATGTCCGATGCCAGACCCCAGCGACCAACCGCAAGAATTCCTCCCACAAATATTCGTTCCTTTGCTGAAGTAAATGATACCTGGTGGTAGAAGACTCTCAGGCGAATATGTGGGAAAATCCCGACCAAGTCTCTGGCCAGAGAAGGTGTGTCACGCGCGGGCGGCTGCTAATACTCCCGGGTGGCTGACGAGCGTAGATTTGGAGCAGCGAACTGTCAACGCCTGGTTGGAGACGGCAGGAATGGTGTAGTCGGAATTTCACCGGGGAAATGGTTGGACCAGGCGGAGATGGGGGTAGTTTGCTTGATACCTAGATTCTGAATTTGTTTGAACTGAGGTTCTGAATAGAGGGTCTGGTTAATGGCGATGGTGTGTAGAGAGGTTCTGTTCTGGATTGAGTTTCTTGGTGATAGTGGTGCACAGAGGTTCTGAACTGAACTCAGGTTCTTTGAGAAAGAACCGAGTCTGCAAACTAAATTGAATCTGAAAACTAAACTGAAATATGAAATCTAAACAGAAATAGATGTCTCTGATACCATGTTGAAACATAAACTATAATGATAATAAAGATGGAGAGAAAGATTTTCTGTGTATTTCATTGGAGGGTTAAGTCCCTATAAATATACATTACAAAGATAGAATATTCCTATAAGATTCTATACAATAATAATATCCTAGAGTATATTCCTAAAATATTCTAAAGTATATTCTAAGGATAGAAGAATATTCTAAAGTATATTCTAAAGTATATTCTAATGTCTTTCACATGAATTTTGTATTGAGTATTAAATGAATAAAATGTAAAAAGAAGTGTGCAGAGGGGTAAAAATAAGATGGACCACAAATTCATTATTTAAAAGTGACAAAAAAAAAAGTTTACGGAAATTATCCTAAATAAGACTAATGAGTTTCTAAAAAACACAAATAGGACTACTACTTTTTAAAATTTCTAAATAGGGCTAAGATTTTCTACCCTAAATACCCCTAAGAGTATTACGTAGTAATTCATAATGAAATGTTTTAATACATAATAAAATCTTAAAAAAACGTAAAAAAATATTTAAAACGTAAAAACATTATAAAAAATTTATAAAAATATTTATAAAATAAAAAATTTAATTTTTATTTTTTTAATTTTTTTAAAAAAATAATAAAAAAATAGTAAAACCCATAAAAAAATAAAAAAAAATTATGGATACCTTTCTCGCCGTCTCCCAGCACCACCACCTCCAAATTGGTGAAATTTCTTCCACTTTTGGTAAATAAAATGCCATCTTTTTCTGAAAATGCCAAAAAGATGACATAATTACTCTTCAACATGCCAACATTTTCATTGAATATGCCATCATTATGACATAATTTAAAATGTTGGCATATTTTTCTCTGGTGATGGGAGTTGGTGGTGCTGGGGGGTGGCAGGGGTGGTAATGTTTTTTTTTTTAATTTTACGATTTTTTTTTTGATTTTTTTAAGTTTTTTAGTATTTTTTATGATTTTATTATTAATTAAAACATTTCACAAGCTACAAGGGTATATTTCTCCAAACACACATAAATAGTCATATTAAGGGAATTTAAAAAATTTAGTCTTATTTGTGCAATTTTGCCACTTTTTAGTCCTATTTAGGGAATTGACTCAAAAGTTTATCACATAAAGGGAGGGAGCATTTTAGAAAAAATATTTCATTCGTATTTTAAAGATTGTTACATTAACTTTGACACATAATTTAAAAAAAAATAGTAAATATAATGAATGGTGTAGAAAAAATAGTAGCAAGGCATTTTTAATCTTCTCTTAATCTTAGCTTCGCACATACGCAAAATTGGCGCTAAGAAGATTGTTTTGGGATAATGAATACTCAAAAAGCTCATGTACATTTTAAAGGCCTCCTCACTATAAAAAGAAGATTAAATAAGTAACTCTAATATAGATAATATTTTTTAGAGAAAACTTTTAAATACATCTCAAAAAGAAAGTATAATAAACTTTAGAATACGAAGAGATAAAAATATAGGTATTTATACACTTTGCATATGTTTTATTTCTATTTGGAACAATTTCTTAAAATTGAACACTACAAATTTATTTACTCTAGAATCTATATTGTTACATATTACAAAGGTTTGTTTTGAAATTTGACTACTGACTCTGTAGTCTGTACTCATCAGGAATTCAGGATAAGAAGTGCTGGTCCTAGAATCCGTTCTATTCTTTTCTTAAACCCCAAAATTTTATTCCAACATTATTTTTAATGTATGTTATGTTGATTGTCTTACATAACAATCAGTCTTCGTTCTTAATAAGATTGTCAAATTGATTTTAGAACAATATTTTCTAACCGAGACTAATTGACAGTGTATCATATACAAGTAATTTTTAAGATTCTTCGTATCAGATTAAAGTAGAACAATTAAAAATAGACGTAATTAAATTATGTCGTATCACAAACACTTAAATACGGAGTAGATCAAAATGGGTTATCGTTAAATAAATAATACTACGCATTAAGTACAAATGACAAAATTATAATGGATTAAACTAAACCTATAAAAGTAAATAAAAGTAGATGAGACTCAGAACTCTCATTAGTCATCAATTGAACAACTGGTGGTTACAAAACTCTACCACCAAATGCTTCTTCGCGTAAGTGGAATATTTTCGAAATATTCTAAACAAGGAAATGAGGAATATTCTAATACTATGACGGAGGAATATTCTAATACTAAACTCCGGGTTACATCATAAAGGAAAAATTGACAAGAATAATCACACCTTCTTTCATTGGATCCTGATCAAGTTTTTTACTCTTTTTTGAAAATCTTATATAAATAATCTCACACTTATAAAGATGTAACAAAAAAGTGAAAGGTGAGATTATTTATATGATTTTCAAACAAAGATTAAAAAACTTGGTCAGGGTCCAATGAAAGAAGATGAGGTGCAAATGTGGGATTATTTTGGGATTATGTAAAGGTGGGATTATTATGAGAAGACCACTGAAAGGTGAGATTATTCTTGTCAATTTTTCTCATCCTAAAATGTCAGTCTGTTAGGAGTAGTCCGGATCTTAATATAACATTTAGTTCCTTCACACGTTTTCCGGTGTGGGAATTCAACATACTACCTTCGTCCCACTAAGGTTGGGACAAGAGAAGATGACACGATTATTAAGAAAAGTGGATTTGTGTGGTTGATATTAAATTGATAAAGTAAGAATAAAGTAAGAATATTTTAGAACCACACAAACTTTACCAAATTTGGTATGGAACAATCTTAGTGGGATTTCCCGAAAAGGTAAAATGGAACATTCTTAGCGGGACGGAGGGAGTAATATGCCAAAGTTTTTAGAACTTCAATCCACTATAATCAGTGTTCTAAAAGGCGCAAGGCGTGTCAAAGCGTCACAGTCAAGCTTTAAGCTTTCGGAGCCTAGGCGGGTTTATGCGTAGTCTAGGCGTGAAAAGACGTTTTGAGTTTTTACTAGTTATTTGATTTTTATAGAACTATTAGTTAGTATATAAATATGAATTTAGATTAAATCGGGTAAAAAAATATACAATTCAATTTTATAACAAAAATATACTCCTGGAGTTTTAAAAATCCCAAATAATAGTTCTAACTATGCTTGCTACAAAAAGTAGAACTAGATAAGTAACGGGGACACGGGGTGTTAAACAACAACAACAATAATAATTATAATAATAATAATTTTTAATTTTAATGACTATAATCATGTTCAAATTATGCAATTATAGTTATTATAAAAGTGCACATAGTCACATTACTTACATTTTTTGTCCTTTTTTAATGTTAGTAATATTTCAAGAAGATTATGATAATGATAGAAGTAATAATAAGAATAAAAAGGTTGTAGAAATATAATCCGGAGTAATATAATATAATAATAGAATAATTTATTTTAGCATATTGTAATGTAATGTTGTAGTACTCTTTATTTCAAGAGTGCATTGATGGTCTGGTAAGATGGGGTTGCACCAAGTCCAAATCCTAGCAAATAGGGTGTTCCGTATGACCCAATGTAAGTTTTTGTTCTTCCGTTTTTAATCAATTTTTTTCCCACACCGGTTTTCAAAGGCTGCTTCATCCTTCAGGCTGCCTTATAAACAACCACCCTCATCCGTATTCTTCTTTCAAGTAAGCAACAAGTACAATCCATGGTTAAAGTCCCATCGATTAGCTTTCATAGGCCTGGCCAGCTGATGTTAGGGCCATGGGTAAGCTTTGAAAGTTTTTGGGCCGCCTTTCATCACGCATTTGTGGCATGCGAGGCGTTTGGTCTACGCCTTGGGCCTAGGCCCGCCTAGGCGAGGCCTTTTAAAGCCTTTTAGAACACTGACTATAATATGTTGATTTGAAAATATCCTAAAACAAGTTCTTGGTGTAATTGTTTATATTAAAGTTTTGAATTTTTAATAACAATAAATTATACGAGTACTCCGTACATTGTCATTTGTTGATTATAACGTAGCATTATTAGTTTATTTTGTCATAAACTATCATCAAGTTCACAAATCTAGCTATCTTATTTTTTAATTTTTATCAAAAGAGATTCAAACTTCATCTTTTTCAACAATTATGCTTTTCGTGTTTTCTTCTTCAAAATTAGCAGTTTTACCAATATCCATGCTTTTTATATCCTAGAAATAAATTTAATAATTTTTGTTAATGATTTAACTATATTTATTTTTCATGAATTGGCAAGAAATAGCTAATATATTTATGTTTTTTAGAAGTTACTAAAATAGATTAAACACTAATAAATAACAAAAATTCATTTAATATAATTTATTTGTTACCTAGAAAATTTTGAACGTACTCTTTTTAATAAGTTGGTCAATATATCTGTTTTAATTTTTCGATCACTTTTGAATATCGGATTGAGTTAGTGTTGATTGCCCGATTTGCCCCCCTCTAACAATTTCTAATAGTGTTAGGCTTAGGCGCCGAACACCTACAGTACGTTCATACAGATTTAAAATATGAGAGTATGAGACTACTTTCATAAGAAATGAAGCATAGACTCATATCTGAAAACACATATAGCCGCCAAATCTTTTTCTATACTTTTCCCTAAAATATTTAAGAAAAATTAAAGTGTGGGATGTGATTCACTCACTACAAAAAAACACGGACTTAGTCACGGATTTAGTCACGGACCGTAGTATTAAAAATCCGTGACTAACTCTGCTAGTCACGGATTTTTTCCGTGACTAAATCCGTGACTATATGGGCATGACTAATTCTAGTCACGGTCTATTTCCCGTGACTAAGCGTAGTCACGGATCGTGTGACCGGAATAACCACTCCGGTGACTTAGTCACGGCCGTTATCCGTGACTATTTTTTTTTTAATATTAGTCACGGCCCTATTCCGTGACTAATTTTTTTTTAATTCGAACATGTTAGTCACGGACAAATCCGTGACTAAATTAGCGTTAAAATTTTCCAAATTTTAAATTTAGTCACGGACATTATCCGTGACTATAGTTTTTATTTTTTTAAAAAAAATAATTTAAATAATTTAAAAAATAAATCCGGTCTACAATTTAGTCACGGCTCAGATCCGTGACTAAAGTTTTTATTTTTAAAAAAAATCATTTTAAAAAAAATTAAAAATTATGTTTTAAATTTTCTTTAAAAAGTTTATTTAAAAAGTTTATTTTATAAAAAAAATTGTGGAATTAACAGACTAGAATAAAAATAATAAACAGACTAGAATACACATTTAAGTTAATAAACAGACTGAAATAAAAGTAATAAATAGAATAGAATTATAGTATAAATAAACAATGTTCAATGTAAATTACAAATGCATTTACAAGCTCCTCCGGCCATTATGATAGTATCTAGATTCATCATACACTAGATAATCTTCTTCGGTCTCGTCATCTTCTCGGTTGCCTCCGCGGTTGCCGCCACCTTGGACTCCACGACTGCCTCCTCCTTGGCTGCCTCCAGATGTTTGAAACAGGTTACGAAAATTGATATCCTGAAAAGATCCATATGAAGGCAACCCGGACACAGAGTTGGAACGGAAATAACCGCCCATCTGCGGAACTTGAGGAGTTTGCTCAGGGTGCAGTATATACGGCTGAGGCTGAGACCGAATTCCGGCGCTGAGGATTTGTTCTATCACTTCCAGCCGGGCTCTTGTTTCTTCGTCCTTTTTTCGCTGCTCCTCTAAGGCGCGCTCCTCCTCCTCCAATTTCCGCTGCATTTGAGCGATACGTGGATCCTCTCTCCGCCTTGATCGAGAAGATGAAGCGCCACTGCGATCGTACAAAATCCGTTGCCCCTCAGCCCCAATGCACGGAACCCGGCCCTTGTACACCCCAGCTGCCTCAACGATGGCATCATCTTCCACATCAGAATTGATCTCATCCTCCTGGGTCAAGCCTAATTCCGCCCGCTTCTTCTCAACATTTGTGTTATACTTCGTCTACATGTACAAAAATTGTTGAAATGTTACTCAATTCGATTTCGAATGGTACTAAGTAACAAAATAGATGTTACTTACTTCGATTTCAGCGAGGCGGGGTGGCAGATCGGCATTCGACTCATCGCCGTGTTTCGTCCAGCAGTGCTTGATGACCTTGAGAATCGAGACCTTCTTCTTCTCAGGCCCCGCCTAAATAGTTTGAAAAAAGGCTTAGGATCCATAAATAAATATGGGCATGACTAATTCTAGTCACGGTCTATTTCCCGTGACTAAGCGTAGTCACGGACACGATCCGTGACTAATTTGTGACCGGAATAACCACTCCGGTGACTTAGTCACGGCCGTTATCCGTGACTAATTTTTTTTTAATATTAGTCACGGCCCTATTCCGTGACTAATATTTTTTTTAATTCGAACATGTTAGTCACGGACAAATCCATGACTAAATTAGCGTTAAAATTTTCAAAATTTTAAATTTAGTCACGGACATTAACCGTGACTATAGTTTTTATTTTTTTAAAAAAAAAATAATTTAAATAATTTAAAAAATAAATCCGGTCTACAATTTAGTCACGGCTCAGATCCGTGACTAAAGTTTTTATTTAAAAAAAAATCATTTTAAAAAAAATTAAAAATTATGTTTTAAATTTTCTTTCAAAAGTTTATTTTAAAAAAAAATTGTGGAATTAACAGACTAGAATAAAAGTAATAAACAGACTAGAATACACATTTAAGATAATAAACAGACTGAAATAAAAGTAATAAACAGAATAGAATTATAGTATAAATAAACAATGTTCAATGTAAATTACAAATGCATTTACAAGCTCCTCCGACCATTATGATAGTATCTAGATTCATCATACACTAATTAATCTTCTTCGGTCTCGTCATCTTCTCGGTTGCCTCCGCGGTTGCCGCCACCTTGGACTCCGCGACTGCCTCCTCCGCGACTGCCTCCTCCTTGGCTGCCTCCAGATGTTTGAAACAGGTTACGAAAATTGATATCCTGGAAAGATCCATATGAAGGCAACCCGGACACAGAGTTGGAACGGAAATAACCGCCCATCTGTGGAACTTGAGGAGTTTGCTCAGGGTGCAATATATACGGTTGAGGCTGAGACCGAATTCCGGCGCTGAGGATCCGTTCTATCACTTCCAGCCGGGTTCTTGTTTCTTCGTCCTTTTTTCGCTGCTCCTCTAAGGCGCGCTCCTCCTCCTCCAATTTCCGCTGCATTTGAGCGATATGTGGATCCTCTCCCCGCCTTGATCGAGAAGATGAAGCGCCACTGCGATCGTACAAAATCCGTTGCCCCTCAGCCCCAATGCACGGAACCCGGGCCTTGTACACCCCAGCTGCCTCAACGATGGCATCATCTTCCACATCAGAATTGATCTCATCCTCCTGGGTCAAGCCTAATTCCGCCCGCTTCTTCTCAACATTTGTGTTATACTTCGTCTACATGTACAAAATTTGTTGAAATGTTACTCAATTCGATTTCGAATGGTACTAAGTAACAAAATAGATGTTACTTACTTCGATTTCAGCGAGGCGGGGGTGGCAGATCAGCATCCGACTCATCGTCATGTTTCGTCCAGCAGTGCTTGATGACCTTGAGAATCGAGACCTTCTTCTTCTCAGGCCCCGCCTAAATAGTTCGAAAAAAGGCTTAAGATCCATAAATAAATGTAAAAATGAAGGGTTGTAATGGTGTAAGGTTTTTTGAATAAGACTTACAAGATCTTCTTTATGTTTACTCTGAGGTAGTAAAAATTCTAAATAAAAATATTTAAAAAAAGTTAAGTTAGTTAGGAAAAAAATATAATAACACCAATTTTTTCACTGTAAAAAACCAACACCAAATTTTCAAATGTAGAGATTTAGACATCTATCACCCATAAATTAAAAGGCACCCATAAACTAAAAGGATACCATTGTAAAGTCGTAAGAAATTAAACTAATTACTATACATATTTATCTATCAAAACAATTTAAAGCTTATTTGATCTCAAAATATAAGTAAAATTAAGATACTTAAATGAATATGTCACGCTTCATTAACTAAGAGTCCTTGTTTACAAAAAAATATAAATAAAGAAAACTTGATACATTCGGAATAGAGAATTGGAGAAGAGTATGTATGGACTTTGAAACTCTTTTTAATAGATTGACAAATTTATTTAATTGAGAGTCTTTGTCGAGACACAAAAACATGAACAACTTAGGTGTGTTAGTATATTTATATATATTAAATATTATATTATGGAGTTTATTAAAATAATATTATAAACGGTTCGGTCTGGATATCTGTTCTTCAAAAGTTTAGGAACCGTTCGGTTCCTAAGTTCTTAAAGACTCACCCCGTCCCGTTTGGGTTTTCTAAAATTAGGACCCGTCCCTAACCCGTTCCGAAACTATATTACCCGATTCACCCACGATTCTACCTGTTTGGCCTGCCCTACCTCAAACTCTTTGTATAATTGTGTGTTATGGAAATCTGTCTGCCGTAGTCCAACCAGTGTTTCCACAGACGTTGAAGCTCAACGCCTCAACACCTAGGATTTTGAGTATGCGATTAAATCCACGTAGACTACTCAAATTTACCTAGAAAAATATGAAAATGATGCTAAAAGATTATAAAGAAAATTTAGTAAACTGGATTAATTCATAAGCGCATGTTGCGCAGTCGCACACTCCATTTAATCAAAGCTAGGACTAATCTTGGGGTAAATTCTTAGTGTATAAATCTGAGGTGAAAATATTTAAGAGAGTTAGATCGGATAGAAGCGACGAGAATATTTTATTTAATGATTTTGTGAACTTTAGAAGGGCTATTCACCTGTTTTTAAAAATCTAAAATTGTGCGGGTGCTTAGCTAAATTTTTATTACCTATCTCATTGAGTGAAAATGAGTTTTATAATTCTTGGCTACTTTTGCATAAACTGAAACAGTGGAGCATATATATATGTTTCTTAAATTGAAGAAATAATGTGCTAATGTATGTGCAATATTTTAAGCTATGTTATTGCTGATATTAATATGATCGTTTTTGGAGAATGTGTACACACTAAATGATGCATGTATATGATTATCTGTTTATACATTATTGAAACAAAAATACTGAATTTTTTGAAAAATGTGTTTCCTTTGAAAATTGAACACAAGACCATTGCGCCATATAGTGATTGTGATCCATTAAAAGAAAATAATTCTTTTAATAATGAACCTTCTCTTTTGAGAAGAAGTAAGAGGCCAAGGATAGAGATATCTTTTGAAAATGATTTTTATACATATCTTACTAATGATGAATTTTGACTGATGCACAAGCTATTTCTTATAAATAAATAAAAATTGACTTGAGGACATACAAACTTAAATTGACTCCCTTTACAATCTTTTTCATCAAGTGGATGTTAAAATTGTGTTTTTAAAGGGTGAGCTAGAGAAAGAAATTTATATGGTGCAATCGGAGGGTCATGTGGTTAGTGGTCAGGAATAGAAAGTGTGTAAGTTGATCAAATCTTTATATGTTTTGAAACAAGCTCCAAAACAATGGAATGAAAAATTAGAGAAAGTGTTATTTTCTTATGGTTTTACCTCACTAGTGTGTATGCACTAAATGTAATATGGTGTGTGCATTATTATTTATTTGCTTGTATGTGGATGATATGTTAATTTTTTAGTAGCAACCTTGAGCTAATAAATGAGAAAATCCTTTTTGAAAGACAAGGGGGAAGCAAAAGTCATTTTGGGTATTAAAGTCATACGGAAGGATGATGTTATTATACTATCTCAAAAGTATTATTATGGTGAAAAACTTCTAAAGAGGTTTGGACATTTCGATGTCACCCCTGTGAGTACCCTTATGACTCTCATATATATTTAAAAAAAATAGAGGTGATCTCAAGGCTCAATATGAGTATCCCCAAATTATTGAATGTTTATTAAATTTGATGAATTATAAGAGGAATGACATAGTTTATATTGTCGGAAGATTGAGCCAATATACTAATAACCCAAGTGGGGATTATTTGACTGCGTTGAGGCGGTTATTGAGATATTTGAGAAGTACCATTAATTATGGTATATTTGATTGAGATTATCCGTTGTAATATATTAATACAAAGATGATACCTTCTATTGAGAAATATCCATTGTAGAGCGGTACAATGATGGTATATATTTTGTTTAGAATTATTCGATGTACTAGAGGGTCGCATCGATGTCATATATTATTGAGATTTATCCATTGTATTTCCGGGTTACAACAACGATATCTGAGTCGACTCGCATGAGATAAATTAAAATAGTGAATATCCATTCACCCTTAAAAGTGGTGCAATGATGTTTGAGAATGAAATTATTTCCATTAATTTTGTGAAGACAGAGAGAATTAGTTACTCCTTTGACAGAATCCCTAGAACGAAAAATGATAACCGAAACATCGAAGAAAGTGATGATCTGGTCTTGAATGCTGCTGCTTTTATCTTAAATATAGTTTACAACTTCACATGTTACCTTACTGATTCTTAAGACTCTTAGATACACACTATAGATGCATTGCTCGTGGTGTTGGTCAATCTGAGATACTTGGTGTTGCTCCGATCAAGGTTTGTAACATTTTCAAACAACGTCGTAGTCCATGAGATTGTTTGTATTAGAACGGTGGAGACTAGTAGGCTGGTTTTTTATGACCTTCTAAAGTGAAGTAACTGATGCAACAACTAGTCTCCAGTTACATGTGTTTAATGTTCTCTGCAAACCAGTAACATTTTCGATTTTCCTTTAAGCTTTGCTTGTAGAATCCATTGATGCTTGTAACTGGGTCTGCCACAGGGTCCAAAAAAAATATTAATGTTTTTATTGCAAGAATGATGTGAAAAGAATTTAAGTCATGTTCATTTGTGAAGATGCATAATACTCATAAGAAGATGCATATATATATATATATATATATATATATATATATATATATATGCAATATATATATATATATGCACACAGTGATTGTCTGCTTGAATGAACTCTGGCAGATTGGGCCAATATTTTATCCCTGCTCATTTCTGGTTCTGGATTCCCAAGTATGGAATTTTTATTTGGACTTGACATGCTTCGTAAACATCATGTAACTACTACTCTCTCCTATTAGTGTGAACTATTATACTGGTTTATTACTGATTCAATGAAGACTAAATTAATTGAACATCATTAAAGTGCATGATTGATCTGAAAGAAAATGTCCTTTGAGTGGGTGAAGGGGAAGTCGCAACACCATTTCTACATGGTTTGTGTTCTGCCCATCGCTTTTATTTTTCCATTTCAGCAACATCTCAGAAATAGTTCTATGGCCTTTCAGAGAACTTAAGTACTTATTTACTTTGTAGGTATGCCAATGAAAATTGTAGGTATTGAAGGTAATAGTTGAGAGCCAATGAAAATTGCAGGTATCTACTACACTCTTCTCCTATTTATTCGTAATTACGTGTTTTTAATAATATTTGTAGGTAATAGTTGAGAGCCAATGAAAATGCAGGTAGACCTTGTCTTATGTACGTGTTCACCTTAAAATGTGGAATATTGAACTCTAGTTTTTTTATGTGCACGTCAGGGGAAACAAAAATTAGAGTTAAGGAGACGAATGCAACGTTCTTGATCTTTTGGCTTGTTGTTCGCCTTGTATGATTTGTGTATTAGCACCTTCTTTTGATTATTCAGGCCATCATTTGACTTCTCCTTTTTACTTATTTAGTTTTAGGGTATACCATTGCGAATTACGGAGTATGTACAATTACAATTGTAAGGAATGGTGATTTAAATTTAATGAAATTATTCGTTTGATCTTTTGATTATTTATTGGTAGTAAGGAATGTTTTGATTGTTTATTTGTTAATAAAAAATCTAGTATGATATATATGTAGAGAGAGTGTGTGTGTGTATATATATATACACACACATATACACACACACACACTTATGATACTAATGTATCATATATCTTTATGATACCAGAGTGTCAAAAAAGTTATGATATTATAACGTCATAATTGTATGTGATATTTTATTGTCATGATTTTGTGACACTAATCTGTTTAGCCACCATTGACACTAAATTTTGTGTCACTTGTCTCACTTTTGTGTGACACTTTCAGTGTGTCATTAAATCATTTAGCGACACTAATTTAGCGTCACTATAAGTCATTTTTTTTACTAGTGACATGGGCTATCTCATCGCCAAGCTCCTCCACCGCCAGACCACCAACCATATCAAGGCCATCTATGATGGCCCATTCATCACAAGACTGTTGACTAGGATGGGATTCGGAGACCGGTTTCTGAGGATGGAGGAGAGCTCCAGTTTTCTTGCTTTGACCCGGCTCCCCGAGGTCAACACTGGAGTGGCGAGGAGGAGGGCACAGGCGCAGCCGACAGCAGCAGCAGGGGGAGGACACCGGGCAGATGATGATGATGATGATGATGAGCATGACGAGGATGAGACTGATGAGGAGATGGAGGCAGCTGCACACCAGGTTCCCTATGATGCACCCCCCTACGACAACACTTTTCCCGATACTTGGGCGGCAATGCATGCACATCAGGATGTCGTGTACCATCAGTTGTCTACTGAGCAGCACGAGCGTTTTGACCAGATGCGCTTTGAGCAGCATGACTTTTATCGAGAGATGAGGGAGGATCAGGCGCTGCCCTATACACAGCTCCAGTCCCAGTACACGTAGATCGATGAGCGCCTCACTTCATTGGAGGATAGCTGGCGCTCATTCTTTGATGGATACCCGCCACCTCCCCCTCCTGAGTATTAGAGTTCTGATTAGATTGTCCTCTGCTAGCCTCTGTATTATGATTATGTTGGATGATTGTACCATAAACACTCTCACGCTCTCACTATTACACTTAACTCTCTATATTGCTATGCTTTGTTGTTTCATGATGTGTTGCAGCTCAAACAAATGCTTAGTGGATGATGTGCCGCGCGATCAAAGACCCAGTTTAGTTCCAGACCGACCAACGCTATAGAGAAGTTTCAATGACTCTTTTTACTCGCTGCGTAATGTTAACTTGAGTTGATTTTGAGCATGCGTGACCCTTTCCTCTTTACCCCTAGTGCATAGTGCATATTTGGTCATCGAGGGCGATGCCAAAGTTTAAGTGTGGGGGAGTGAATTGGGCATTCGGGCAGTAGTTGTTACATGTGATTTTTAGAGTTAGCATGCACAGGTGTTAGTTGTATATCCATAGGAAATTCATGTCAAATTTTTGAAAATTTTTCTTTAAACTGTGTCTTTGTGAGCTGGCTAGCGTATGACTATGCTTTTAAAATTTCCTTGAAGTTTATAGGCTTAAATTGTTTGCACTAGAATCTGGTTGTTGAAAGGATGAAGGCATTAGTCACTGCACCCATGTAATGAATTAATAGTTTTCCCATTGACCTGAGTAAGACCCTTTAGGAGAAGCCATTTTGAGCCTGACCGTTCTTTGTTTACCCAATTAATTGAGCTCCATAGCCAAATGGCATGTTTCCTTACCCGTGAATATTTCTGATTTAGTCTTGATGTTTAGGGAACTAGGGGATTAATTTACTAGGTTTAGGGAATTTGTGTAGGAGCCATTTTTGGCACTGTTCCTATACCCATAAGGTACCCTACCTTAGTCCACATGAACCAATGAGAATGTAACAGTTGAATTATTTAAATCTAAATTAAAAATGGTAAAGTGATGTGGTCCAATCAAATGAATGGTAGGTACGGTACCCCATTTTTTTAAAAGGTACCGGAGTTGTCAACAAATCCTAATACTTGGCAATTACTAAAAATAATGTATAATTAATTAGGGATAATTACTTAACATAAATAAATACTAGTATGAATATTGAGACCGTTTCTCGTATTTTTCAAAAACACCGTGTGATAGACTGATAGCGTGAAAATAATCGGTTTTAAAATCCGCCCTCCTCTAGCTATTGCTCGCTCGTTTGCTCCTCATCCTGTTTTTCTGCTCGCCGACATTGTTGAAGCTCTAATTTCTGGTTAGCTCTAATAATTCTGTGCTTTATTTGCTTTTGTGATTTTACATACTTGTTAATGGGTTTAAATTCTTCTCCATACAGCCATACTTAATTACTTATCTTTTATTCGGTTTTCATCCTTGTATATGTGATGAAATTTTGTCTTAATTTGTACTACACCTGTTCTTAAATAAATGCAATACTTTGACTTTTACATTATTCAAATGTTCTATTTTGACTACGTTTAATTTATTAATGTATTAATATATATTTTGAAAAAATATTGTTATATTTGTCTCATTGTAAATTTTCAAAATCTAATTTTATTAATTTTTTTACTAATCAAGAAATATATATTTATTAACGGTCAAAGTTGTGTCTCGGCAAATGTGAAATGTTGACTGTTGCATTTATTTAAGAACGGAGGAAGTATTTAATTCAGTTTTAATTTTAGTAATTTGAATTATTTATACTACGAATTACTACGTATAATTCTTTTCAAAAAAGTTTTAGGTTGTCGAGTAGCCATTATTGCATATTATATGATAAAACCGCCATATATTAGTTATGTGTAAGAAGCTGCTGTTCTTTCAATGTTTTTTTGAACTTTTTTTAGTGTTATATTCTTTCAATGTATTTAATAATTTTGTCTGTGGGTTCTTCGGATCTATGTTGAGTATGTTCCGTAGTTTTGGGAATGAAAAAGAATACTAGAAGCTAGCTGTTAAAATTGAAACATTACTGCATGCATTTTTGGCTTATTCGACTCCGGTAACCATTTAAAAAATGAGGTATTGTACGGTTGTACCTATCACTCACATGATTTGTCCAAATCATTAAATCATTTTTAATTTAGATTTAAATAATTCAACTGCAACATTTTGATTGGTCCAAGTAGACAAAGGTATGGTACTTTTTGGGTACCATAGAATCTACCTATATATAATATATAATACGTAGTACTTCCTAATTGAATAATATCTAGGCTATGTTTTTCTTTTTTCTTTTTTATAAAAAATTTTAGGTCAAGTTTCAAACTCTGTAGAAGTGTAGTACGGGTGGGAAAGGTTAGTCGGAGTAGGCTAGAATCTGGATACTGAAAGCAGGGTTCACTGATCCGAAATTCTGAACTCCCTTCTCCCCGGTCTTGAATTGGTCCTTATTTTCATGAACTCATTTCTATTTATTAAGGATGGCAATGGAGGCGGGGCCCGTGGGGAACCGCCCCGTGGGGGGAGTTGGGGCGGGTGGTGGGGTGGGGCGGGTGGTGGGGTGGGTGAGATATTTTCTCCCCGCAAAAATATGGGGCGGGTGATGGGTTATGCACCCCCCGCACCGTCCCCGCCCCGTCCCCCGTAATAATTAATAATAATAATCTCAATAATAATACTAATAATAATAGTAATACTAATATGAAGTAATTAAAATAGCATGGTGGTCCGGTGGGTTTAGTGGTTTCCTATCTAATGGATTGTGCGTAATGGATCTATCTAATTCTTGTTTAATAACTAAGCTATCTTGTAAAATTGTTTATCAAAATCATAAAGTAAAATGATTTTTTTAGAGATAAAATAAAATTAATTTGGGAAAGTTATAAAGTGATATTAGCTTAAACGCCTCAGGCACGGTGCGAAAGTTTTTTTCCTTTACTATTATAATGCATTAATTCTTTTCTTTTGAATGTCATCTTTATGATTGTAGTTAGGGCTCTTAAAATTTGGTGATCATATGTCGTCCTAGATGACGTCAAATGACCATGATTGATTGAATGCAGGGTTTAAGAAAATATTATAGAGCTAATCAATGCTAATTTAGAGTTTGATAAAAATTACTAATTTAGAACGCGTATAATGTGTTCTAGATTTGAAATGGGATGTAAGATTACATTGACACTTGAAAAGTAAAAAAAAATGGCTACTAGAAGTGTTGTTAAATTTTTGAAAAATTGTCAGAGTCTAAAATGATGTTAATTTTTGACGAGTACTTCCCCATTGGGTACCCGTGGGTCTAGCGGGTCGGGGCGGGGGATGGGGCGGGTCGAATAGTAGTGGGGGATGGGGCGGGGGTGGGGGCGATTGTTTAGACACGGGGCGGGGGATGGGGGAGTGAACCCCCGCCCCAACCCCGCCCCAACCCCGCCCCATTGCCATCCCTACTATTTATCCTAGTACTCTATTACGGAGTATAAGATTGGGTTTCTATTCATCTCTTATTTAAAGGATCCGCTTTAACTTGCATTCATGTTAAGAAACTATTTTTTTGACGGCAAATTTGAATAAATTGCATTTTGAAACATTTATGTTTATGTATTGATATGGTAATATTTTGATTCAAATACCAAAACGTAATAATACCAATAATTAAAGTACTAATGTACCATTTATGCATTTCACCCTATTTTTTGAGATTGTAGTTCTGACTTAGAGCATCTACAATGGTTAGCTAACCATGTTATGACTTTGCTTGCCACATCATTTTTTTCTAGTTAATCCATGGGATAGTCCAATAATGGTTAGTCACATTGCTTGCATCTTGAATAGGCCCCACAAATCAATCAATTTTGAAAATATACATTTTTGAATGGATTGATTTATTAATATAATATTTTATAAAATATTTTCAAATCGATCATGTTGACAAGTAAACGTAACCAAACTTCTAGCAGATGGATCAAGTTGATCATCAACTATGACTTTGACCAAACATTAGTCCAACACCCAACATTAAGCCGACAAGGGTGAAAATGCGTATTATGAAAATTAGTTCAATAAGATGTATTTCGTTAAGTAAAAAAAATAAGGAATATCAAATTTTAACAACACATGCATACTGAAAAATATCAGCTTTTGCTTAAATATTTCATGAGTAATACTTGTTGTATGAATTTTCATAGCCCTCTATTTGAAGACCTTACGTAGTGACCATAGAGATGGAGTACGAGAAAATATTGCATAACTCAATTTTCAAACCATTCTCTATATATAATAACGACATGAGATTGAAATTACTTTTTATTAATTTAATATATCAATTACAAATAAATTAAATATAATTGGTAATTACCATTTTAATTTAAGTTTCTCTCCTTCCTAGCAATTAGATTGTTTTGGCTAATTTGCTTGCCCAAGCTAGAAAGATAGATGCACTCCAATGGTAAGTTAGTAACTTGAAAATTGCAAGCAAATCCCTATAAACAATCATTGGAGATGCTCTTAAATGATTCTCTCTTGGTGGCTTGCTTGAACATTTTCTGGTGCAAAATTACCCCCTTGGACAGCTAAGGGTTCATGATCTACTTTCTCCAAATAGTTTTCTTTAATTGTCTCATCATACAGCTCATAATTATCAGTTTTTCTTTTCCTCAGGTCTTTCAGAGATGGAAAATAGCAAAGTAAAAGAAGAGACTGTTCTCGGTCTTACGTACAAAAAAGATGAAAGCTTTTGGAAATGGTATTCTGAGGTAAGTGTTGAAGATGAAGAAACTCATACAACATACTGCGGAAGAAAAATTTACCATCTTTATTTTAAAAAAAACTAAAAGAAAAATTATATTTATTTTATTACATCTTAAATTATTAAAAATGTTTTTAGTGGAAGTAACGTTATGAAAATAAGCTTCAGTGAAGTATCTTTACATTCTAGATCGAAGTATGTGAACATATGTAAGTAGTTTTACTACAAATTCAACTATGTAAGAACATACTTAGCTTGTTAATGCATTTTATCATGGGGTAATTTGAGTTTGCATCCCATATTATTGTGCAAATTGGACTTCGCATCCCATATTATTGTGCAAATTGGACTTTGCACCCCGTTTTTTAAAAACTTTGTTTTTGCACCCCAACCCCATATGAAAAGACAAAAATGCCCCTCCACTAACAATTTTGTTGACCTTCAACATATTCCTGATGGATGGCATTTTTGTCTTTTCATATAGGGTTGGGTGCAAAAACAAAGATTTTTAAGAACGAGGTGCAAAGTCCAATTTGAACAATAAAATGGGGTGCAAACTCAAATTACCTCTTTTAATGTTTTATTATTATTAACGTATCTCAATTTAAAAGGGGTTCCATTAAATTATTATAGTCATTTTATCTTTATACTCCGTATATAAACGACGATATAACTTGTTCCTCTAAATTGAATTACTGTATTTATAATTTGAGTTTTTTACATAAATATTACCAATATTCTTTGGAGTTACAAAAAACTGACAAACAATAACGAACACGTTCTGCAGCATGGGAGTAAGGTAGGCCATGAGGTCATATTTTTGTTAGTGGGGTTTAAAGTAGTTATATTTGTGTGATTTTTTCTAATAATTTTAGTCCTTTACATTGAAGTTTTATGTTGTAATTTTGTATTACAACTACACGAGGTGACAACGATTAAGAGTCTCTTCAGTCACACTCAATTTGGTTGAATTTGCTAGATCTGTTCAAATTGTTGAAATTCTAACGATACTGGTTGAATCCGTTGAATTATGAAAAAATTATATTCAAAATATATGGATTATTTTATTAATAGAATAAATAAAAAATATTGAAAATGGTTAAAATGGTCCTTTATAATAATTTCAATCACTTCAACCTTACTTGTTTTTATTTTTAAAAAAATTCAATGCGCAAAATAAAAAGTTACATATTTGGTAAAAAAAAAAGTTAGTTGATAAAGCTGGTAAGCTGCAAATATGGGTTACTAGATGGGTTTTAAGGATGTTTTTAAATTTTAAAGTCTAGTTAGGTCTGACATGAACTAGTCTGATACAATAGTTTACTATCTGATTTAATCTAGACTACTATTGCCCGATGCCCCGATCTAGTTTATTTAAGTTAGCCTAACCGATTTGATGTGGTCTTGGACTGAAATTATTCAACAAAAAACATGTTAATAAGAAAACAGAGAGGTTTGTTGAGAAAAAAAAAAGATTTAACAAACATTTTAATCAACCGTTCTTTCCTAGCTTTGATTTGCATGTAACACAGTAATCAACTCACATCACCATCCAGGCATCTGCAATTCTGCACATTAAGAGTTTTTCTTGCCAGCACATATAATACACCTAGAACATACATGGGGCCAAACAATTCTTCATGTACTAGTGCTTCAATGTGGTGGTTTGTCACACCAAAATATCATTCGTTTTTTTCTAGTCACAAATGCTAGTGCTTCGATGATCTCAAATTGTTTAGTGTTCTCATTTGACAATAATATAGGTGGTCGCTAATGGTGAAATGATTGAGCACTATGAAATATCTGGCCTTTTCACTTTGCTTCCTTGGGCTATATCCGTCTGGGAGATTATAAAAGTAAGTTTTTTACTCTGGTCTTTCTTTTGTCTTTCAATTTCAAAATCAAGACTTGCTAAGTAAGATAAACTACTTTGCAAATGCATTGAATAATCCTATAAAATTTTGCAGAGCTTCTTTGATGCTGAAATTAAGAAAATGAAGATTAAGAACTGCTACTTCCCACTTTTTGTGTCTCCTGTGAATCTAAAAAAACAAAAGGACCATGGGGAGTGATACGTTTGTAATTTCCGTATGTTTATTTACGCTTTTAGTTAATTTTGATTGTTTAATATTTCGGAAATTACACACTTTCGGTGTAATAGTTTAGTTTGTTAAATTCTTGTAATTTGTTTAGATTAGGTTTATTCTGAGCCTAAACAGGTCCAAGATCAATCAAATGATCAATGGTGAAGGAAGGTGCAAGAGTACAAGACAAAAAGTAGGAAAAATCCTGATTATTGGTCTATACTCGGTCGAGTATATACATATACTCGATCGGGTATCTGGTTGACATTTCAAATCGGATCGGATCCGAAAACAAAGGAACATGCAGGAGAAGATTTTCCCACGTTCGAGTGTCTATACCCGATCGGGTATACTTATATACTCGATCGGGTATAGCTATAAAAACTACCCGAGTATTGATCGAGTATAGGGCGAATTCGATGTTCTACACATACTCGATCGAGTATGTATATATACTCGATCGAGTACTCGACCTGCACCTCAAAAAGCCTATAAATACACCTCCTTTCCTTCACTTTTAGGACACCAATTCCTTTATACTTTTAAGCTCAGTTTAGAATAGTATTTCTTTTATATTTTTATAGCATGTTTAGTCTCCAAATGAGGAGCTAAACTTCCATTTCTTGGTTTTGCTCTTGAAGCTTGATTGATTATTAAAGTTGTGAGTTATTTTCTTACTCTCTCTTCTTGATTATTAATTCTTCCCTTAATCTCATTCTACATCATTGTTGGAGGGTTGCTAAGTGACGATTAGTTAACGTTCCAACATTGATTATTACTAGAAACGATCAACGAACCAATGGTTAATCGTTGATAGTTTCACAAGTAAGTAACTTCGGTTTGTTAATGCACGGTCGTGGTTAATAAACTTAAGAGGGATCAATTTTGTTGGTTAAACCGAAACCGTTGCGTTGAGGTTATCAATCTCAATTGATTTCATCAAGGAGTTAAATAGATTGAATGCTACTATTATATCGGTATACGGCGTTGTTCTATATTTGAATTAAATCCCATATAAATCGTTCATCTTCGTGTTTAATTTAATTAAATCACTCAACAATCAAAACCCCCCCTTTTACTTACTATTTATATAAAAAGAAAGTTATTCCTTTCCCTGTGGATACGAACTCTACTACACTATACTACGTATAAGTGTTAGTGTTGAAATTACTTTGAGTGCACTCACGACAAAGTGCACGTCAAATTTGGCGCCGTTGCCGGGGAAAGGCAATTATTTTTCTTTTTATTTTATTTCAAGAAAAATCAAAAAAAAAAATATATATATGGTTCAAAGTATAAAGATTTCTATTTCTGCTGAGCTTTGTAGTACATGGTAAAATATCGTTCACTGAACGAAATCACATACCACTCAAACCCCGAAATAGAACGAACTCTCGAGCGGTTGAAAAACAAATTTTCAAACTCCGACTCGGGAGAATCATCAAGCACTAGTTCTCAATCTAGTGAAACCGAAGAGCCAATCACCATGGCTCATGAAACGAGAACATTAAGGGAGCTCACGGCTCCGAATCTAAATCAACAACCCCTTTGTATCACTTTCCCAACTCTTGATACGGGGGTCACATTCGAGCTAAAATCTGGGCTCATCCATCTACTCCCATCTTTCCATGGCCTACGGGGGGAAGATCCGAACAAACATCTGTCGGAGTTTCATATTGTGTGCACAAGCATGTGCCCCAATGGCGTGTCCGAAGAGCAAATCAAGCTGAGAGCCTTCCCTTTCTCTCTAAAAGACACCGCCAAGGACTGGCTTTTCTATCTTCCCTCGGGTAGCATCAATACATGGGCTCAAATGAAAAAGAGCTTCCTCGACAGGTATTATCCCGCATCTATCTCTTCAAGTCTCAAAAAGCAAATCAGCAACATTGAGCAAGCCGATGATGAGACCTTGTACGAATATTGGGAGCGCTTTAAGAAATTATGCGCTAGCTGCCCATATCATGGATATTCGGAACAAGATCTCATCCTCTACTTCTATGATGGGCTTGTTGATCAAGATAGACGCATGGTGAATGCGGCATGTGGAGGGGGTATTGTCAACAAAACCCCTTCTCAAGCAAGGGACCTCATCTCCGAGTTGGCCGAAAACTCGAGGCATTATAATGGGAGGTCATCATCAAAAAGAGTTATGGCAGCGGAATCCAACAATTCGTTGGAAAGTCAAGTGGCCGGCTTGACTTCTTTGGTCAAAGATTTTCTTTTGAGTCCAAAAACCCAAGAAGTCAAGGCCTGCGGCATATGCTCAACACAAGGGCATCCCACTGATTCTTGCCCAACATTACAAGAGGAGAACCCCGAGCAAGTCAATGCTTTGGGTTTCCAAGGTCAAAGAAGATATGATCCTCACGGCAACACTTACAATCCGGGGTGGAGGGATCATCCCAACTTAAGGTACGGAAACTCTCAACCTCCTCAACAATCAAACCCTCCCCCTCAACAATATAAGCAACAAGGTCAAACATCGAACTCGAGCATGTCCACCGAAGACATGATTCGATCACTTGCCATGAACATGGCTACGATGCAACAAAGTGTGACCCAATTCCAAGAAACAACAAAATCAAGCATCCACAATTTGGAAAACCAAATGAGTCAAATCTCAAATGCCGTAAGTAGGCTTGAAGCTAAGGATTCGGCAAAACTCCCATCTCAAACTGAGCCGAATCCAAGGCAACAAGCTCACGCGGTCACTTTGAGAAGTGGCAAAGAGTTGGTTATGGCTAAAGCAAAAGCAAAGAGCCATGTTGGGGAAGAAGAGGAGGATATCTTGGTGCCAAGCACAAATCCTCAAAATGAAGAGGAGAAGGAGGAGGAAGTCACACCTCAAAGAAAGTTTCCACCGCTCAACTCATACGAGCCGGTACCACCTTTCCCGGAGGCTCTCAAGGACAACCGCAAATACAACAATGACAAAGATATCTATGAGACCTTCAGTAAATGTGAGGTAAATATCCCTCTTCTCAACTTAATTAAAGGCGTTCCTAGATTTGCTAAGTTTTTAAAAGAACTTTGCACTATTAAAAGGAAACACAAACTAAATGGCAAGCATAAAATCCAAGTTAGTGAAAGAGTTTCAGCCGTTTTCCAAAAGAAACTTCCTAAAAAGTATAGTGACCCGGGAATGTTCACTATACCATGTAAGCTGGGAAATTCTAGTTTTTCTAGGGCTATGTTAGATTTGGGTGCATCAATTAATGTCATTCCATACTCTCTATATAAGTCCCTAGAACTAGGACCTCTACATGAAACGGGGGTTGTTATCCAACTTGCCGATAGATCCAATGCTTACCCAAAAGGTGTAGTAGAGGATGTACTCGTCATGGTGGATAATTTAATCTTTCCCGCTGATTTTTACGTTCTCGAAATGGAGAACGATAAAAATGCAGTCCCGATTTTACTAGGAAGACCCTTTTTAAAGACGGCTAAGGCAAAAATAGACGTTTTTAGTGGAGTATTAACTATGGAGTTTGATGGTGAGAAAGTTGAATTTAATATCTATGACTCCATGAAATACCCCACCGATAACCACTCTCTTTTTGCCATTGACACTTGTGACACTTGGGTCCAAGATGTGTTTGAAGTCGAGGGGAAAGACGAATTGCTAAGCTCAATTGAGAACAACGTAGAGAATTTCACTATGGAATACTCTATGTCAAACAACATGAAGATGATGGTGGCGGAGTTAAATCAACTCCCACTTTTGCCACCGGGCTCTAAAGCCCTCCCACTAACCATTCCGAGCGAGAAGCCGCTACCATCTGTTTTGCAGGCACCGGAGGTGGAATTAAAACCACTCCCTGAAAATTTGAAGCATGTGTTCTTGGGCGAAAATCACACTCTACCGGTGATTATCTCAAACTCCTTAGCCCAAGAACAAGAGGAAAGATTGATTGCGGTCCTCAAGGAATACAAGTTGGCCATTGGATGGTCTATCGCCGACATCAAAGGCATTAGTCCATCCACATGCATGCACCGGATCCTACTCGAAGATGAGGCCAAGGCGGTGAGGCAACCGCAAAGAAGATTGAACCCACCCATGATGGAGGTGGTGAAAAAAGAAGTGATCAAGTTACTCCAAATGGGAATCATATTTCCCATTTCCGATAGCCAATGGGTAAGCCCAACACAAGTGGTGCCGAAGAAGACCGGAGTGACGGTCATTGAAAACAAAGAAGGCGAAATGGTGCCCACCCGAGTCCAAAACGGGTGGCGAGTTTGCATTGACTACCGAAGACTCAATTCGGTAACTCGAAAAGACTTTTTTCCACTACCCTTCATTGATCAAATGCTAGAAAGACTAGCGGGGCACAAGTTCTATTGTTTTCTTGATGGTTACTCCGGGTATTTTCAAATACCAATAGCCCCGGAGGACCAAGAGAAAACAACCTTCACATGTCCTTTTGGCACTTTTGCCTACCGACGAATGCCCTTTGGATTATGCAACGCACCGGGCACCTTTCAAAGGTGTATGATGAGCATCTTCTCCGAATTTGTGGAGGTGTTCATGGAGGTCTTTATGGATGATTTCACAATTCATGGGGACTCCTTTGACACCTGCCTCTACCATCTTACTCTTGTGCTCAAAAGTTGTATTGAATCCAACCTTGTCCTAAATTCTGAAAAATGCCACTTTATGGTAGAACAAGGGATTGTTCTTGGACATGTGATCTCCTCAAAAGGCATTGAAGTAGACAAAGCCAAGATTGATGTCATCCAAACACTCCCGTACCCAACAAATGTACGGGATATTCGATCTTTCCTTGGACATGCCGGATTCTATAGAAGGTTCATAAAAGACTTCTCTAAAATTTCATCTCCCCTATGCAAACTCTTGCAAAAGGAGGTGGAATTTGATCTCAATGCCGAATGCAAGGAGGCTTTTGACACATTGAAAGAAAGGTTGGTAACCGCCCCTATCATACAAGCTCCCGATTGGTCTCTTCCTTTTGAGATCATGTGCGACGCAAGTGATTATGCTGTGGGGGCTGTTTTAGGCCAAAAAGTCGGGAGGGCTTCTCATGTAATCTACTATGCCTCATCGACTTTAAATGAAGCTCAAAAGAACTACTCCACCACCGAGAAGGAAATGCTAGCAGTAATCTTTGCCTTAGAGAAGTTTCGTGCCTACCTTCTTGGAACGAAAGTTATTGTTTACACCGATCATGCCGCTCTACGATTCCTCATGACAAAGAAGGAGGCCAAACCAAGACTCATTCGATGGGTCCTTCTATTAAGTGAGTTTGACTTGGAGATAAAAGACAAGAAAGGAGCGGAGAACTTGGTGGCCGATCACTTAAGCCGCCTCATTCCTCACAAAGACATTGAAGACCTTCACTCAAATCTCATCAAGGGTGAATTCCCAGACGAGACCCTTTTCGCCATCAAAGTCACACAACCATGGTACGCCAACATAGTAAATTTTCTTGTTTCCGGCAAATTTCCTCCACAATTCTCAAAATCACAAAAAGAAAAATTAAAAATGGACTCAAGACTCTATGTGTGGGATGACCCATATTTGTGGAAACATTGTAAGGATCAAATAATCCGAAGATGTATCCCCGAATATGAGATAGCTCACATCATAGAGTTTTGCCATTCTTATGCTTGTGGAGGACATTTTGGCCCGAAACGGACTGCAATGAAAATTCTCGAAAGCGGATTTTGGTGGCCAAGTCTTTTTCGTGATGCGAATGGTTTTTGTCGGGCTTGTGACAATTGCCAAAGGATGGGCAACATCTCAAGGAGGAACGAAATGCCACAAAACCCCATGCTTTTCTGTGAGATTTTTGATGCATGGGGTATCGACTTCATGGGGCCTTTTCCAAACTCTCAAGGTAACATCTACATCCTACTTGCGGTAGATTACGTCTCCAAATGAGTGGAGGCAAAAGCAACAAAAACCGATGATGCCAAGGTGGTAGCAAACTTTCTCAAGTCTCACATATTTTCAAGGTTCGGGGTCCCTCGAATTTTAATAAGCGACCGAGGCACACATTTTTGTAATAAAATTGTGGGATCCCTACTGAAGAAATATGGTGTGACTCACAAGATCTCCACTGCTTACCACCCTCAAACTAATGGCCAAGCGGAGACCTCAAATAGGGAGTTAAAATCTATACTCCAGAAAACAGTGAATCCAAACAGGAAGGATTGGAGTATTCGCATTGATGATGCACTTTGGGCATACCGAACCGCCTACAAAACCCCAATCGGTATGTCACCTTATAGACTTGTGTTCGGAAAAGCTTGTCACCTTCCCGTAGAGCTTGAACACAAGTCATATTGGGCAGTAAAAGAATTCAACCTCAATCTTGACGAGGCCGGTATACACAGGAAGCTCCAATTACAAGAATTGGAAGAACTCCGCCTGGATTCTTATGACAATGCGGAGATTTACAAAAGAAAGACGAAGGAGTGGCATGATAAAATGATCATAAGGAAGGATTTCAAACTTGATGACAAAGTCCTCCTATTCCAATCACGCCTTCGTCTATTTCCGGGAAAGTTGAGATCCCGTTGGGCCGGACCATACAAAGTGGTCAAAATCCATCCACACGGGGCGGTGGAAATTGAAGACCCGGAGACGGGAGAAGTACTCAAAGTGAACGGACAAAGACTAAAACCCTTCTTTGAAGGTTTTCAACCCAAGAACGTGGAGATCATAGACCTTTCTGAACCGGTCTATGAATGAAAGGGAAACGAAGATATCGTCGAGCCACGACGTTAAACAAAGCGCTTCTTGGGAGGCAACCCAAGCAAGGTATGTTTTCTTGTCAGCTTATTTCATTATGTGTGTGTTTCAAAATAAAAAATAAAAAATAAAAAAATGAGCAAAAAGTGTATCTGGGTACATGCCCGATCGAGTACTATATCAATACTCGGTCGGGTATGGGTAAAAAAAAAGGACCCGGTTCCCATACTCGATCGAGGTGCAAATCTATTTTCAAAGATACAGGCATACTCGATCGAGTATTGGAACATACCCGGTCGAGTATGCCTGGAAAATCAACTCCATCGGAAGCCTGCCTCTGAGGCCCGATCGAGCACATACCCATACTCGATCGAGTATTTGTGGAAAAATGAAAACAAATAACCCCTGCCTCCTATACCCGATCGAGTACATATCAATACTCGGTCGAGTATAGGTGCAAAAACAACTTCTCTGACCCCCTGCCTCCTGTACTCGATCGAGTATAGGTACATACTCGGTCGAGTATACACCGAAAACAGCCTTCCTGGAACCCTGCCTCCGGTACCCGATCGGGTATACAGGGATACTCGATCGGGTACCCCTGCGGATATAACACCAAATTAACCCCAAAAACACTTCATCTTCCCCAAACTCTCCCCAACTTCGAACAACCCTCCCCCAAAAAACTCCATTTTTGGACCTTCTCTCTACCATATCTCACCCAATCCTTCACCAAATCATCCCATTTCACCACCAAAATACCCCCCTCACTCTCCTCTCCATATCTATACCCAAAAATCCCCTTTTCCCCAAATATCCAACAAATCCAAAAAAAACCCTACCCCCATTCGAATTTTTGGATTTCAAGCTCAAATTCATCAACAATGGCACCAAGGAAGAATAGGGGAGAGAGCTCAAGCACCATAGCACCTATTCCGGGTTTTGAAGACATCATTCCCGCCGACGCCGAGCACCGAACTAGACTCCTAGCAACAACACAAAGGCAAGTAAAACCTTCCCGTTTTCTATGCCATGATGCTCTACGTGAATTAGGAGTCTATAAAAGCTGTAGAAAATTCTTTCATGCATTAGATATGGACCGTATTTTCAATATGAAGTACAATTCTAATGAACGAATTATCTACGAATTCTTGAGTTCGGTGAAGTTTGAGAGTGATGAGACGGATTTTAGGGATGATAAACTCGAGTTTCGTCTATTTAACCAAAACTATTCAATCACGAAACTCGAGTTTGCTGAACATTTTGGCATCCCGGTGCCCTACGAGAGAACCATCTCGGATAACACCATTTTTGGGCACTCCCTATGGACAAAGATGACCGGGGAAGTGAACTTTAAATCCTCCCAAATGTATATTAGTCATGTCCAACACCCCGTGCTCCGGTTGTTCCTAAAATTTTTGGCGAATTGTTTGCTTGGCCGTCCCAACAACCATCACACTAGAATCGGGGACGTGTGTTTGATATCCGTGGCCTTATTCCGTCGCCACGTGGACTTTAATCTGTGCAATCTCATGTGGGCACATTTAAAGAAAGAAAGCTCAGCAAAAGGGACAATAGTTGTGGGTGGAGTGATAATGCACTTGGCAAGTAGGTTCGGATATACGGATAACTCCCCTATACCCGACTATTGCTTAATGGATATAGGTTGGCTAGGACGCTCGGGATGTACATCTTTCTCCCACACGGTCTATATTGGAGACCAACCAAAAAACATGTACAATTGGGTCATACACGTACAACCTGTGCAATACTTCCTAATGCCAAACCCGGACACCCCCAAACTACGCTACAGACCGGAGTTCGAGGAGCCTCACTACCTATTCCCTCACGCCCTTCCACCACATCTCCAAGAACCGCAAGCCCAAGATCTCCCCGAAGACCAACCCGACCAAGAGCCTCAACCCGAGTATCAAGAACCCGAGGTTGCACATCACCACATGCCCGAACCGAACCAAGCTTCCCCACCTCCCGCTTACTTCCAACAACTGCTTGACGGATTCAATAGAGTTACCAATGAAGTTGGTAAATACCGGGAGGAACAAAGGGCGGGATTTCAAAGACTAGAGGAGCAACGGGCCGAAGATAACCGAAGGTATGAAGAAGATCAACGTAGGTTCTATGGACCTATGTATTCCTACATGGCTCATCAAGGCCAATTCCACACCATGGCTCAACCACCACCACCCCCCTCTTGGTATGACCCCACTCAATGGGGCAATTTCGGAGGATCTAGCTCCGGGGGTGGAGGTTTTGATGGAGGGGATGATGGCGGCGACACCCACATGGGCGATGGGAGCTTTGGAGGAGGCTTTGGAGGCGGTTTCTACGGCGGAGAAGGCGGGCACTAGGGACAGTGCTTCAACTAAGTGTGGGGGAGGAGATTACTCATGGTATGTAATTTCATTTTCTACCTTTTACTATGCATGAATTTCTTTTACCCTTTGTAAACAAAAAAAAAAAAAAAAAAAAGAAGAGAAAAATGGATAAAAGAATTAAAATGCTAGTTAGGTTGAAAACCCAAAAATGGGCAATCTAAGCAAAAAAATGGCTTATAAAAAAATGAGTGAGTTAGTGAGGATGGAAAAACAAAAAGAGATGCTAGGATGAAAACCTGAAAAGGCTCCTAGGCAAAATGAGAGATATGAGAGAAATATTTGTTATGTGCAGGAACTCATTTGATCTCTTGAGGAGAAAAGAAGAGAAGGCAAAGAAGAAGAGGCAAGAAGATGGAGCATAGAAGATCATAAAACCCAAGAAAGAAAGTTGTTTGTAAAATCATTTTTTCTTGGTGATCTTAGTTCATTTCTTTCTTGAACTCATGGAATGGTCTTAAACTGTTTGAACATTTGACTTTACTCGAGGACGAGTAAAGAACTAAGTGTGGGGGAGTTGATACGTTTGTAATTTCCGTATGTTTATTTACGCTTTTAGTTAATTTTGATTGTTTAATATTTCGGAAATTACACACTTTCGGTGTAATAGTTTAGTTTGTTAAATTCTTGTAATTTGTTTAGATTAGGTTTATTCTGAGCCTAAACAGGTCCAAGATCAATCAAATGATCAATGGTGAAGGAAGGTGCAAGAGTACAAGACAAAAAGTAGGAAAAATCCTGATTATTGGTCTATACTCGGTCGAGTATATACATATACTCGATCGGGTATCTGGTTGACATTTCAAATCGGATCGGATCCGAAAACAAAGGAACATGCAGGAGAAGATTTTCCCACGTTCGAGTGTCTATACCCGATCGGGTATACTTATATACTCGATCGGGTATAGCTATAAAAACTACCCGAGTATTGATCGAGTATAGGGCGAATTCGATGTTCTACACATACTCGATCGAGTATGTATATATACTCGATCGAGTACTCGACCTGCACCTCAAAAAGCCTATAAATACACCTCCTTTCCTTCACTTTTAGGACACCAATTCCTTTATACTTTTAAGCTCAGTTTAGAATAGTATTTCTTTTATATTTTTATAGCATGTTTAGTCTCCAAATGAGGAGCTAAACTTCCATTTCTTGGTTTTGCTCTTGAAGCTTGATTGATTATTAAAGTTGTGAGTTATTTTCTTACTCTCTCTTCTTGATTATTAATTCTTCCCTTAATCTCATTCTACATCATTGTTGGAGGGTTGCTAAGTGACGATTAGTTAACGTTCCAACATTGATTATTACTAGAAACGATCAACGAACCAATGGTTAATCGTTGATAGTTTCACAAGTAAGTAACTTCGGTTTGTTAATGCACGGTCGTGGTTAATAAACTTAAGAGGGATCAATTTTGTTGGTTAAACCGAAACCGTTGCGTTGAGGTTATCAATCTCAATTGATTTCATCAAGGAGTTAAATAGATTGAATGCTACTATTATATCGGTATACGGCGTTGTTCTATATTTGATTAATAGTAAGGGTTATTAATGAACGGTCGTTGTTAATAACTACCCTCGATGAACTGGTTATACTCCGCGATTGAGTATTCGAGAGGGGATAAGTTATGGATATAACAATGATCGACTAAAATATATCAACAAGTGGAAAGTAGCAAGACCAAGTCCCTTTTATCTTTGAATTAAATCCCATATAAATCGTTCATCTTCGTGTTTAATTTAATTAAATCACTCAACAATCAAAACCCCCCCTTTTACTTACTATTTATATAAAAAGAAAGTTATTCCTTTCCCTGTGGATACGAACTCTACTACACTATACTACGTATAAGTGTTAGTGTTGAAATTACTTTGAGTGCACTCACGACAAAGTGCACGTCAGGGAGCAGTTTGAATCTGTGGTAAGACTGCATCAATCTGTATGTATATTTCTTTCATGAGCTAGTGGGGATAATCATGAACGACTGCCATTTGAACACTATCCATTTGAACACTGCATAGCTGTTTTTTATTTCATTCTCAACTTTTTGCAGCTTGCTTGGGTTACAAAAACCGGAGACTCTGAGGTGGAAATCCCTTTTACAATTCGTCCCACCAGTGAAACAGTTATGTATCCTTACTTCTCTAAGTGGATTAGAGGTCACCGTGATTTGCCTTTGAGACTGAATCAATGGTGCAATGTTGTGCGGTGGCAGTCCAGCCATCCCACTCCTTTCATAAGGTGTTTGCTATCTAAGGGCTACTCATCTTCTAGCTTTCTCTACTTCTAGCGCCCCCGGCCCCCACCCTCACGCTTTTATGTCATACATGAGTGAGTCGTCTGTAATTTCAGGAGTCATGAATATCTATGGCAAGAAGGGCATACAGCATTTGCAACAAAGGAGGAAGCAGAGGATGAGGTAATTACCTCTTTATACATGGGGACCTAACCCAGAAAAAAATCTTAAATCTTGTGTTGTTTTTTAACCAAACCCCAAAAGCATAAACTATTGACTTTTGATAGCCTGATACAGTGATGCTTCAGTTGTGCATAAACTTTTGACTTGTATTTTTTTGATATTTTTTCATGTTGGCTTTGTTTTTTAGGTTCTTGATATTTCTGAGCTGTATAGAAGTATATACGAAGAGTATTTAGCAGTTCCAGTCACCACGGGACGGAAAAGTGAGATCGAGAAGTTTGCTGGTGCACTTTATACAACAACCGTTGAGGTTCATTTTCTTTACAGAGAAAAGACATTTCACATTGGTTGTTTTCTACACCAGTCAGTTTTTAAGTGTTATCATGGGTAATAAAAGGTGGATACATGTTTCTCCCAGGCTTTTATTCCGAACATTGGGCATGGTATACAAGGTGCAGCTGCACACTGCTTAGGGAACAATTTTGCGGAAGCATTTGAGATAAATTTTGAGAATATGAAAGGAAAAACGGAAAAGGTTTGGCAGAACTCATGGGCATTTAGTACCAGAGCGGTAACTCATTTTAGTCCCTCCCTAATTACCCTGCCTGCACAGTAGTACTGGACATGCATATTTTATCAAGAATTGCCTAGGTTAAGGTTAAAGAATTGCTGCAAATATGAGTGAAACATGAGGAAATGAACAAATAGGAGTGTTTATGTTTTATCTTAGAAAAAGAAATCCTTTAGTCTTACTAAAAGAATAAAAGTAGTTAAAACTTCTTTTTATTAGTGAATGAGTCTATTTTGGTGGAATAACAATGATGGTCCTATTGAACAACTGTGTTATACTTCAATCAGTTGTAAGGATTTTTCTCTTAAGTTAATCATCATTTTACTTGTTTGTAATTCATTGTTTCGTGACAGATTGGAGTGATGATCATGGTTCATGGGGATGATAAAGGGTTGGTTTTTCCACCAAAAGTTGCACCAATCCAAGTGGTTGTTATCCCTATGTCTTACAGTGAGGATGCTGACGCCAAAGTGATTTTTGAAGCATGTGCTGCCACTGTTAAGAACTTGGTGGAAGCTTGCATTCGTGTGGAGGCAGACATCAGAGAACACTATTCATCTGACTGGAAATGTTCTAACTGGGAACTGAAGGGGGTTCCTCTTAGGATTGAAATACATCCCAAAGACCTTGCCAATGACCAGGTAATTTGTCAATAGTATTATTATTTAATAATACCAATAATTATAAGTACTAGTATAATACTATGATGATAAGAATTCGCCATGAATCCATGGCCAGTGTTTGTACTATAGCTTGTAAGAAACCGTAGGACCTGAGAGGTTCCCTTGATTCTTGTTTATACATTGAAGCATATTAAAGAACACAAAATGATGTGTCTTTGTTAGGTAAGAGTTGTGAGGCGTGACAGTGGTGCTAAAACTGATATTCCACTGGCTAACATAGTTGATCATGTAAAAGATGTGCTTGCTGATATTCAACAAAATCTTTTTGACGTTGCAAAACAAAAGCGAGATGACTGTGTCGAGATTGCTGAGACCTGGGATGAGTTTGTGAATGCTCTGAACAGAAAGAAGGTTGTATTAGCTCCATGGTGTGATGAAGAGGTTTGGATACCTGCCTGACTTATAATATTTTTGTGCATTAGATTAGTTTGTTCTTTCCTCGTCCTGGTGTCTTTCTCTCATCTTTCCTTTTCCGTTAGTCCCGCCGCTAATTTAGATAGTTCTGGTCACATGAGTAATAAATTGGCTGGATTATCTCCTCCATTTTGATATATGATTTGTGTAGGCTGTTGAGAAAGATGTGAAAGCAAGAACAGTAGAGAATATGAGCTCGATAAAAACCATTTGTTCCCCACTGGAGCAGCCTGAGCTAACTAAAGGTGCCAACTCTCATATTCATATGCCCCCTGTTTCTTATTATTTGTTTACTTTGACCAAATTAGGAAATTTTTATGATGGATTATAAATCAGTCATTATCTCATTTATGCTCCTCCGGAAAAGGGTAAATGTATTGTGTAACATGGATACAACAACTAACAACATCCAAACATTATTCACAAAAGATTTAGTGTAATATGAATGAGTTGAAAAATACATACGTAGTAATTATCTCATTCATTTGCTTAGTTTTCATAAAAATAAATAAATAAATCAAAATAGGGAAAACTGTCAAATAGGTCCTCGAACTTTCATACAAAGGTCAAATAAGTCCCTATATAGGAGGCTCTGTCCGGCCGTCGCGGTTTGGAGTGGTTCCCAGTGGAATTATTTGATGAAATTTTTTCAGCATCTTATTCATCAACTCAAAAATTTTCATCAAAAAATTCCACCGGGAACCGCCCCAAATCGCAACGGCCGGACAAAGCCTCCTATATAAGAACTTATTTGACCTTTTTATGAAAGTTCGAGGACCTATTTGACAATTTTTCCATCAAAATATGAAAAACATGTCAACTTAAACAGATAAATATTATACGAACACAGGTAAAAACGTTCAATAGGTGCCTGACAGACTTCTTTAGCACATGAAATGAAACTGTAACTTAATCCCTTTACTCCAAATATATGGTGTCTAGCACTTTTACAAAAACTGGTAAGGCAATGCTTATATTGATCCACTCATCTTGTGATTTTGGTAATGTTATTAGTGATGACTGATGAAAGAACGACTTTTTCTTAGTTCATTCATTATAACTGTTTAATGGAATATGACAAATTGACAATAAAAATAGTACTTCTCAAAGTTGAAAATGAGACTATGAGACTATCTAAACTTCTAAAGCCTAAAAACGAAAAAAGTTGTGGTTTGAAATAAAATCATCAGTCTGGTTTAGGTTGGTATCTCCTTTTGACTGTGTTTGTGATATTATTTGATTGTGCTTGCCTGAAATTAACCATCCAGTCCCAATATTTCTGGAGGATTAAAATAACATGCATTGATTTTCTTTCAATCTTAAGAGTTTTCTTTTTTGGTCCGGTGTAAACAGGGCCGGTCCTGACAATTTATAGGCCCGGGACAAATGACAAAAAATAGGCCCCTAATTATATACTCCGTATGTTGTAAGAATGTATTACAAAAGTTTCATTGTCAAAAATAAAATTCGTTACACAAGTAAATATTTTTTGCCATAAAATTACTCGGTATTATAAGCTATACAAAACATTTTTTAGGCATTCTTAAAAGTAAAATTGTCCATAATATTATCAATTTTTAATTCTCGGCTTCTGTGAGGAAAGTAGAAAGTCATCTAGTCGTGTTTCGTTTATAGCTCTGCCGTTGTGGCTCAGTCTACGGATATGAGGGTTGAGGGCAGTGGCGAACCCAGAAACTCAGAATCACGGGGTCCCTAACGTGATGAAATAAGATGATATAAAGCAAAAAATCACATATAAAAGTCATTTTACAATTCTACAAAAGTACCTCATAGGTTTCATTTGTTGGAAATATTATATAATATATAGGTCCACCAACGTGTACATAAAACCTATTTTATTTATTCCATGCTGAAAATCATATTCCCAAAAAATGATTACAACTAACTTCCCACTCATTCGGTCATTACTAAACAAATAACACGGTAAACAAAATGCAGCATCTTTGACAATACTGTATTCCAACCATTTATGCAAATCAAACCAACTTGAAACAAATCTACGTTTGTTGCCGTCAATTACTTTAATAGGGAAATCATGATCCCAAAGTTGAAACGATCATTTTTTTTATAGTAACTACTGCGTACCCTCTCTTGAACATTAGGATGAAATCAGTATGTTGTTCATGTAGATTATACACCACATTAATTTCAGTTTCATCAAGTACTAGATATTCTTTATTTAATAAAGACGAATCATTTGAATGAATATCTTAACTATTCTCCGTACTTTGAATTTGTTAAAATTTTGGTACACTACCGAAATACCTTTTCATCCTTAATCGTAAAATTTCCAAAAAAAAAAAGAAAAAAAAACATTCATAAATACATAAATTTGTTAATTTAATCTTACTATTCAAAGAAATTTTATAATTAATTCAAAAAAAAATTAATTAATAAGAAGTCGATGAGATCTGAGGGAGATACGTGGATGGCATTAATTTTGTTGTGGTAAAGGATCGTTGGAAGGGGTTTAAAAAATGGACCAAAAAACATCATTCGGAGTTTTAAAACAACAAGTTTTAAGGAAGCACCACAAAGAAAAAGAGAATATTACCTAAAATGGGACTAAAAAGGTTTGAAAATTCCAAGGTTTGAAAATTCCAAAATAGGACTGTCATGTTTTTATTCCCAAAATAGGACAGTATTTTCCAAACTTGGCAGTAATTACTCCTATTTTGGGAATAAAAAACATGGCAGTCCTATTTTGGAATTTTCAAACTGTTTTAGTCCTATTTCGGGAACTTTCCCAAAGAAAAATTATCCACGTGATGAATCGAACCTTGCACCTCACGAATAGCAGGACTTTAAACACACGCATGCTACCATTACTCCGCTGCGTCCATTTCGTTTTTAAGTCGCACATCTTTTATATATACATAAATATATACAGGTAAATTTTGTAAAATATATATAATATATATAGGTAAATTTTTCAAAGACCACGGGGTCACGGGACCCCATGGGATCCTTAGTGGGTCCGCCATTGGTTGAGGGGTATCTTTTACGGAGTATTGGAGTATAAGGAAATGATCTGATCAGCAGGCGTGCCTGACAAAATGATCTATTCGAATTTTTTGATAAAATTTTGTGAGCATGTTCTTCACAAACATTAAATTCTTTAAATGAGTTTGGCCATACAGAATTCCTGATCAAGCACGTCTGAGGTGAACGAGACTCAATATATATACTACTGGAGTACTGTTAAATAATTTATGGGCCCCTCTTCCTGGTGGGCCTTGGGCAGCCGCCCATCCTGCCCCTATGTCAGGACCGGCCCTGGGTGTAAACTTCTGTAATCTGGGGTTGGAAACTTGGAATAAGATTAGAAGTATTATGAAAAGATTTTAGATTGGCCATCATAAGTGAAATTTGGTAGTCATATACGACGACATTAAGGTGGATATTATTATCAACTATTCATGGTTTCATATGGTGTTACTCCGTATTTGTTTTGATACGGTTAGTTCCACGTATTTATTTATACATTATTTTTTTCTCCAAAAAGTAATGTGCTTTGCATCTGGAAAACCTGCCAAGAAATGGACTTATTGGGGTCCAAGCTTTTGATAGACTGATTAACAATGAATTGGTTGTTAGATATTTGACATTTGGATCATTCTAAACTTCTATTTATTGGATCTACACTAACTAATTCATTAATTAATCAATCAATTAATTGTATCATGGAACAATGGTGTTTTTAATTATATTGACTTCATTCTCCGATTATATTAGACGAGATCGGATCAAACTCGACAAACTAGCCCAAGTCATATCAAAGTAGATCAGATTAGAAATTTTCAACCAATTAAATATGTCCTAATTGTATTTGTACCACGGAATGTACTAGTTCTATGACATCGCTAGCTAAGAGTATTCATATACATAAACACTCATGTACGGAGTATTTTTTTGGCAAAAAATGATTTTTATGCACAGAGAACTACATGTTTTTACTTGGATTGTAATTTATTGGTCTGGTCTGAACTGGTCCGGTAATGTCTGGTCTTTTTGTATTTTTGTAACTATCCAAGTCTGGTCTGGACTGGACTGGTCCTGGTCTGGGACAGATTACAGTCCAAGTAAAAACATCTGTAGTGGCTTATTTAAGAATTCTCATGTTTTTCTAAGAGTACAATAACTTAATCGACGTTTTCGTGATAAAAGAATGATCAAATTGAAAATTTGCATTTTCTTTAAACATAGTCTTTTATTGCTTACTATATCATACCATAATTTAAATCAATAAACGTTTTTTCGAGAATAAATCAAAAAACGTTAAACAAGCCACTTACAAGATGCATCATGTGCTCGATCAAGGAACATAGTTTGGGACATAGTTTAAGCTCAACATATGTCAATCAAATTATCAACCTTCAGGTCAGTGTAGGCTTGGCCCGGTTCTAGTCCGACCAGCCCAGAAACCGGACCGGCGCGCCACTGTGTGGGACCGGCCCGAACTGGTGAACCGGTACCGGTACCGGGCCTAGGCCCGACCCGGGGGATTAATGGGGGCGGGTCCGATCTGCACATCCTTTAGAACCGGCCCCGGTCCGAGCCCAATTTTTTTTGGGGGGGTTTTTTCAGATTTTTTTGGTGGTAGGCGGGTAGGGCTGGGTGTTTTGGGGGGGTGGGGTGGGGAGGATGGAATTAATTAGAAAAGCAAAAAAAACAACCCGAGCCCGGCCCGGTCTCGGTGGAATCCCGACCCGGTTCCGGGCCTTAACCCACAACCCAAAAGCCCGGTTTGGACCGGCCCGGAACCGGTCCATGCCTAGGTCACTGCTAGTGAAATCCACTCTTTACTTTTAATAGATTCGATTTAGATACTTCTTAATTGTAGGAGTGAATATATAGGAATATTTTTATTAAAAATCGACAGAATCTGCTAATTATAAAAAAAATTATATTTAAAATTTATTTATTAATAAAATAAAAAAATATACATAAAAAATTGTTAAAATGGTCATCTATAATTCTATTGTAACTTCAGTTAATTTTGTTAGAAATAAAAACTTCAACCTTACTTATTTTGAATCTTTGATTGCTACAGAATTCAACTTGTTAAATCAATAGGTTACATGTTTGAAGAAAAAATTGACTAATAAGACTATTAAACTGAAAAACAAAATCACTAAACAGGTTCTAAATTGATAGCTTTTAGATACCTATATAAATCGATAGACGATAGGTGCTTTAAATTATATAGAGAAATTATTACTCGTTATTGAATCTAGGCTAGGGATCAGTTTGGTTTTGGTTAAAATTTGATAGAACCGTTTAAAAAATTGTAGGCGTGAAATTTGATTCGGTTCTAGTGAAAAACGTAGTTGTTAAATTTGGTTCAGTTTTAGCCTTCTTCGTGACGGAGGCCTATTGATGCAGGCAAGCAAATCATTCTTTTACACGTGAGTTCTCTATCATTTGGAATTAAATTTGAGTATTCTTATGAGTTATGAGTGTTATAGTTGCTTACGTTGAGTTTCCACAGTTGAATGGAAACTGTCACATTATTTACGCAGAGGAGAAGGCAGCCGGGACCCGTATTCTCATTGATGGCAGGACTTGCTTACTTCAGGTGCTCTGGAGTTTTATTTACCCACTTCGAATGGTTTTTTATCGTCAAATTTTTGTCCTCATATCGTTTTGGCGATCAAAACTGTAACATTTCAGTCTCGAAACTCTATAGTTCATGTGATTTAGTTCATTCCGTTGAGTTTTTGATACATTTTACTGTTCAATTCCACATGGGTTGCTATTAGCCACATGGTATCACACATTTGACTTTGTATTATTGAAATGTATTTGTTTTTTTTAATGAAATGTATTTAAATTTACTAATTATTTACTAGTACAACTTATTAATAGGTTTTTGTAATAGTCTCATTTATATTGGCACATACCTTTTTTTCTCAAAACATATACGTAGTATATGCCTAAAATCTATGTTTTAATTAAAATAATATTTTAACAAAATGGATTAGTTATTGCAAACTATAATTACAGATTAATATTTTGAAAAACATTACTTGCATTCTAAGGGAGTGTTTGCAATCACTTAAAAAAAACATTTCTCAGCTTTTGGCTTAAAAAAGCACTTATTTACCAAACACTACCAATTTTTACTTTTTCTCGACTTGCGTGTGAAAAGTGCTTTTCCCCTTTCTATTACACAAAAAGCACTTATTTTACCAAACACTATCAACTTTTACTTTTCAAAATCACTTTTTTCTCAAACACTATCAACTTTTCCTACTAATCACTTTTTCCTTACATCTCCAAAAATGCTTTTTTTAAGCAGAAGCAGTTGCAAACACTCCCTAAGTAGTATGAACTACACTGCTTTTATATGCCAAAATCTGATAACTAATCGTTTTTGGTCCAGAATGATCATGATCCATCCAAGCTCATAGCAGAGACTCCATGAGAGAGAGAGAGGGGAGAGGGAGAGGGAGAGAGAGAGTAGGAAGGTAGAATAGGTTGTTGCTCCCTTAGTCTTGGTGGGCACCTAGTCTTGAGCCCAATACGGTCGACGGAAACGGATCCACAACAATATCAATGCATATTTCAAATGTACAATATTACATTGGATTCGCATATTGAAGTTCATAGGAGTTGATTATAGATCTAATTTAATAAGTTTTTATAAAAGAAAAAATAAGAAAAGAAAGCGAATTAGAAGATATAAAACAACCGGTTACATGCCTATTTTTTAGTCGGCCCATAAACAAAAAATTTGATTTTAGTAAAGAAACGGTATGTGACCCCGAAAAAGTAAGTTGTCAACAATTCACTTAGAAAAAGTTGCGAGCAGAAACCTAGCGTTGTTTTTCCCTAGCGAGAGCTCTCGCGTAGGGTTTTTCCTTCACCGCCCTGGTGCGGCGTTTCTTTCAATCGACGCAGCTCTGCGCCGAATTGCCTTGATTTTGACGTAGCTTGGGATGGATGATCTTGGCAGCGAGAAGATGGTGGAAGAGGCGGGAGAGAAGCGTAGGGATGATCGAGACATGATCAGCGTGGAGAGGTTGAACGCTCCATTCGATGGCATGAATTTGGGTCATACGGCAGGTACCCTACTGAGAGAGGGTATCATTAGAGCGACGGTCCGACCTCCACCTGAACCACCATCATGGGTTGTACGAGGGGCTAGAATCCGTGAAAGTTTTCCCAGTAATTTTTTTTGTTTGTCATTTGTTTTCTTGTGTTCATCTTTGTTATTGATTTTGACAGTTTGTTTGAGTTTTTAGTCTCTCTTTATGTCATTGGGTATAGTTGGATCTATGGGGACATGTTTGGCTGTGTCAAGTCCACTACATGGTTAGCGATTCGTGTTACTCTTTCAGATGTGACCGTCTCAAAGTCTGATCATAGGGTTTACAGTCGTAGTTGTTAGAGTTCAGTTGGTGTCGGTTTTATTTTCCCTGTGTTTGATGTAATGATCATGAATCTTTTGATATGAATGGAGGCTTGTTTTGATTATCAAAAAAAGATATAAAACAAAGGTCACGATGTTCATTGTTAGACTTTTAATACTTAACAACATATGTTTGATGCTCAATAAAAGTGCATTAATGCTCATTTAGTGGAAGACGCGAATTTCATTTAAAGTACTAAAATGTCACCGGCTGTACGGTGCTTACCTTATACCATCCTGTGAGTTATATACGGTCCGGAAATTAAACAAGATTTAATATGTACACGTTTTATTCGATAACATGAATGAAAAACGGTCAAACATTCGTTGAAAAAACATTATTGACTTTTAAAAAGGTGTAAATATATATCTAATTTATCTAATAAATAAAAAACTATAATATAATATAAAAATATAATAAAAAACTATAAGCACCAATAGAGGTAAGGGTTCAATAGGCATTGGAAAAATGTTGGTGTAATCAACAAGCATTAAGAAGTTGTTCACTAAGCATAATTAATCGTACGTTTTATACCTAATTGATATTTTTCACCACATATTCCGTTTCTATGGGTTATTTCCCCGTTAAGTATACGGAGGAGTAAGAGAAAACCAATCGTTTTCCTTTTTTTTAGTAATTCTTTCATCTGTATAAAATGTTGGACCTTGGTAAAAAAATGTTTTGTGTAGTACCTCTTTTATGATAATGGAATCCCAGGGCACCCGATTATTCATATGTTTTTATCTCTTTCTTCATTTCCAAGCATTTAAAAACAGAGAGAATTAGATCACAGTTCTCTGTGAAGAAGGTTAGAATTGATCTTATAAAGAAGTGGTTTAAAATCATTACAAATGTCGCTTATCATCGAAATCAGTAAATATTATTCTTAGAAATATGTTTCATTATTTCATTTTTGTTCTAGCTATGATTTTTGGTGTGGGAAACTCATACCATTTACTATCGTATTAATATGGGAGAATTGTCAAATACACTCTCGTAGTATATCATAAAAGTCAATTAAGTCCACGAACCCAAAAAACACTTAATTAAACCATCAAACTTTAGATATATATTACGAGGGCGTATTTGACCGTTTTCCCTATTAATATAATGATAATGGCTTCCAAATTGTTCTCATAAAGTTTGACCGCCTATTAGGCTTTTATTAATCAAAATTTTCATCATACAGCTTTACGGTTTTTGAAATTTGTTTTTAAATTTACATCCTGGGGCAATAGAATTTGAGATTTTTTTCAAAAATATTATTAGAATAAAACGTATTTATAAAAATATGACTAATAGCTACTACAATGTAGTGTCGATAACTTAAATTTAAATATTGAATATAAGTTACTATGATTTCATTACTACTATAGTCATTAATCACATTTTTGTTAACAATTTTTATTTTAGTCATAAATATGTAATTATTTCGTAAAATTTATTTCTATGTTTCTTCTGGAGCTAATTACCAAATCAAATTTAGTTTTAATTTGTGAATCTAATTTATTTCCTAAATTCCATTTATTGTCTTTTGTTTTCAATATTGATGTGGCTCTGTTAGTATCTTATTGAACTCTCATTGGTGTCATCATGCATGCCTACATGTAACCCTTGATTAGTAGTTAATAAGTACTGCATGTCTATATTGTCCGCGTACACTTATTTTATTATGGAACTAATTCAGCATCTATTCAGCACAAAAGGTATTCGCTAATATGCTTCAGTACCACTTTTTGTCAAAATTTGCTTCTACTTAGCTTTAAGTTTAGTCACTAATAAAAAGAATCTATTCTAAGTATGAAAAAGTACATAGGGTTTACGTTCTCATTGCAATAAACAAAATATATGTATCTACACCTGCGGTTATATCTTCAAAACATAGTAATGAGTACATAGAGCAATCAGAGTAAACAAAAATACATAGCAGAAGACAAGCTCACACATCAGTAAAGAGAATGAATATGGTTCTAATATCTTGGTCCACCACAAATTTCATTTGAGAATAAATTTATTTTAACCCGAAGGCAACCCACCAAAATCAGTGGGGTAAATGTTGGGGAACATTTACCAAATATTATTAAAGAAGCAAAATTTAAATGCAAGTGACAGGGGGGCAAACCAAAACTACCTTGCTTACGCTATTACTTGGGTTTGGCACGAGTTTAAGAAAATAAAGGGAAAAGGTTGTTATTTTACTATTCTAACCTCAAAAATTAAGAAAAAGAATTAGTGGGACATTAGAATAAACTCTTAAAGCATATTTTCATGAAAAAAGTGAAATATGTACTTTGTATAATGTTTTCTTGAAGTTGGCTGGTTTGGACCTCTCCTTCCTTTTGTTTGTTGTTACTTTTTTTCTTTGATTTTCATTTTCATAAAAAATAGTTTTTCTAATACTTAATATTTGAAGGGAAAAACTAAATAGAAAATGATGATGATGATGATAATGATGAGTGATGATAATGTTGATAATGATGATGATGATGATGATTATGATTATAAAAACTTAGAAAAACCTATTGCCAACATAGATACTGAGATTGGGCATTATCTTCTCGCGCATCGCGCGTTATTATAACTAGTGCGTGTATAATACGCTATCTATTACAAAACTTCAAACAAAAAATACGAGGTTTTAACTTGAACATTTAAATGATATAATTCATAAAAAAACATATATAGTAAAAAGAAATAAAAGTATACACATATTCAAGTAGCAAATCCCTTTACTACATAAAAGAATAATTCGTAATTGCATAAGTCGATGAAAAAATAAAAATAGTAATTAACTCCAAGACATAGTTTTGCAAATGAATGTTAAAAAAATAAGGCATAATAACAATAGAATGAGACTAAATAAAATCATTATCGTTATATGATCACCAATTAACACTGAAGTTGAACTCATCATTTTCATCAAGATGGCAAATGACATACTATGTATCAGAAAAGTTGTGCGACTGCTACACTTAAATTGTTTGTGTAAAAGTTTATACTAGAAAAATGTGAGGTTTAGAAAAACCTTAATTTGATATGCTTATTTAAAAAAACATTAGATAAATAGTACTCCCTCCGTCCCCCTAAGTTTGGGACGGAGGGATGTGGTGTGGTTTTTAAGAAAAAGTGGAATTGTGTGGTTGGTATTGAATTGATAAAGTATAAATAAAGTAAGAATGAATTCTAACCACTCAAATGTTACCAAATATGGTATGAGACAAACTTAGTGGGACGGACGAAAAAGGTAAAACGGGACAAACTTAAGGGGACGGAGGGAGTAATATTTTAAGTTTTGTTCTTTTAAGATGCTAGTTTTAGCCGTCATGCAATTAATTTTAGTATTTTTTAAAATTAATTTTAGTATTTAATAATTGTAATGTAACAATACAAAAACACAGGGTCACGGGGAGCAAGTCATCCTGTTTGCTTTTAAACTATTATTGATATCCTATGATATAATGCATTCGTTCGATCGATCAATTCGTGCTTATATTCTTTTTAAGATACGAGAAAAACACGTTTACACGGGAAGTAAGGGTTTTTTTCCTTTTCAAACTGATCAACATTATGTTTCGTTTTAATCGTGTTTTTTAGTTATAAAAAAAACGGTATGCGTTTAAAACGCGAAAAAGTCATTGTTCTAAAACTCGCTAGTCGGGCAGTTGAGGAGCGCCTAGGCGGCCGACTAGGCCGATTTTTTCGCCGACTAAACTAATTTTTTGAACAATGAAAAAATCTAAGTAGGGTATAAAAAGAGTATAGGGGATTGCGTACAAATAGAATTTTCGATAGTAAGGAGGTGTTTGGATCCAATTCTTAAAATTGCTTCTACTCCTTCAGGGAGCATAAGCAAAAGTTGAAGTGTTTGGATGAAAGTTTAGAAGTGATTCTGGTGCTCTAATTTACTCCTAGAATCAGTTTTTTTAGAAATTAGAGAGGACCAATGATATGCACTAATTAGTAGTGCATAAGTGTATGTTTTTATGTTTGATTTGTGTGTATTGTTTATCGTTTTATTTAGTTTGTAAACATTTATGTGATTTTAGTTGTAATTGTATTTTAATCTTCATTTGTAAGTTGGAAAGTAGAGTTAGTATTTATGGTGTTGGAAAGGAAGAGTTTGAAGTGAAGAAAAAGGTGATAAGTGTGCCCAGGAGCACAAACCCGGTCGGGTCAGACCATGCACCCGGTCGGGTCTGATGTAAAATCCGAAACTGCCTGGAAAATCATCAGACCCGGTCGGGTCCCTTACTTGACCCGGTCGGGTCAGACTTGACCCGGGACACCAGAACGTGCCGAAGATCGCCAGAATATGGAAAATATTTGATTTTGACCAAACCCGGTCGGGTCAACTAGGGGACCCGGTCGGGTCAGACACGACACGGGACCAAACTACGTGCAGAAACATGAGAACATGGCGAAATATTTGATTTTGACGTTGACCCGGTCGGGTATGTCCATTTACCCGGGCGGGTCAATGCCCCAGGGTGTTGAAAACACCTATAAATAGCCCCATTTTCCTTCACTTTTCATCATCCCTTCTTCCATACTCTTAAGCTTAGTTTAGAATAGTATTTCTTTTATATTTTTATAGCATGTTTAGTCTCCAAATGAGGAGCTAAACTTCCATTTCTTGGTGTTGCTCTTGAAGCTTGTTGATTATTAAAGTTGTGAGTTATTTTCTTATCTTCTTCCCTTGAATATTAATTATTCTCTTAATCTATCTATATATTAATGTTGGGGAGTGTTGCTAAGATGACAATTAGTTAACATCTCGACATTAATTATGGTAGTATTTATTTTCTTCCTCTATATATTAATGTTGGGGAGTGTTGCTAAGATGACAATTAGATAACATCTTGACATTAGTTATAGTAGGATTATTCATATTTAATCTTCTTCCATGAATATTAATTCTTCCCTTAATCTATCTCTATATTAATGTTAGGGAGTGTTGCTAAGATGACAATTAGTTAACATCTCGACATTAATTACTACTAGAAACGATCAACGAACCGATGGTTAATCGTTGATGGCTTCACAAGTAAGTAACTTCGGTTTATTAATGCACGGTCGTGGTTAATAAACTTAAGAGGGATTAATTTTGTTGGTTAAACCGAAACCGTTGTGTTGAGGTTATCAATCTCAATTGATTTCATCAAGGAGTTAAGAGATTAAATGCTACTATTAAGTCGGTATATGGCGGTGTTCTATACTTGACTAATAGTAAGGGTTATTAATGAACGGTCGTTGTTAATAACTACCCTCGATGAATTGGATATACTCCTCGATTGAGTATTCGAGAGGGAATAAGTTATAGATATAACAATGATCGACTAAAATATATCAACAAGTGGAAAGTAGCAATGTCAAGTCCTTTTTATCTTTGAATTAAATCACATATAAGTTGTTCATCTTTGTGTTTAATCAAATTAAATCACTCAATCCTAAAACCCCCCTTTTATTTTACTAGTTTTATAAAAAGAGAATTATTTCCTTTCCCTGTGGATACGAACTCTACTACGTTATACTACGTATAAGTGTTAGTATTGAATTTATTTTGAGTGCACACACGACAAGTGCACGTCAACCAACTTTTGAAAACTGATTCTGATTCTGTTTCTGCTTTAAAACACCCCCCTTACTCAATGACCCTTTTTAGTTTGGCTAAAGGGTCAAATAGGCCGTTGAACTAACTTAAAGTGTTCAATTAGCCTCTTATATAGGAGGTTCTGCCCGGCCGTCGTCAATTGAGGCGATTCCCGGTGGAATTTTTTGATGAAATTTTTTGATCATCTTCTTCATTAAGAAGCTGTTCTCTTCACCTGATCTGAATGTTTCTGATCTGAATTTTATTAGTTCTGATCTGATATGATCTGAATTTTTCTGATCTGATCGGATCTGAATCTTTCTGATCTGGTCTGGTCTGATCTGCTCTGAATCCTTCTGATCTGATCTGAATCTTTCTGATCTGATTTGGATATTTCTATAATTATAATTATATTTATTATAAATATAATTTTAATTACAAATATAATTTAAATAAAATTATAATTATAATTATAATCATAAATATAAAAAATATAATAATAATTAAACTTAAATTCAAAATTATATTAATTATACCTATTACACTAATTATAACTATAGATGTAATTATAATTGTAATTATATTTTTAATTATGTAATCATAATTACTTATATAATTATAATTGTAAGTATAATTATTATATTTATTTCTATAATTATAATTATAATTATAATTAGAACTATAATTACTCCGCATGATAATAATAATTACAACAACAACAATAATAATAGTAATAATAATAATAATTATAATTATAATTATAACTATAATTATAATTATAATTATTAATTATAATAATAATTATAATTATTAATTATAATTATAATTATAATTATAATTATAATTATAATTATAATTATAATTATAATTATAATAATATAATAATAATATAATATAATAATAATAATAATAATAATAATAATAATAATAAATAATAATGCTAATAATAATATTGTATTATTATACATTTATTATTTTTATTATATTTTTAATATATTATTATTATTATAATATTATTATTATATTATTATTATATTATTATATTATAATTATATTAACATATTATTATTATTATATTATTAATTATAATGAAATAATTATAATAATTATTATAATTAATATAATAATAAAAGTGATAAATCATGTTTGAACTTTTCTGATATGATCTGAATCTTTCTGATCTAGTCTGATTTGATCTGAATCTTTCTGATCTGATCTGAATGTTTCTGATCTGTTCTGAATTTGTCTGATCTGAATAAAATAAGAATAAGCAATAAGTAATAAGAATAAGAAGAAGAGAACAGCTTCTAAGTCTAGTTTACCCATACCAAATTTCAGCTAAAAATTCAACTTGGAAGGCAATGAAATAATTTTTTGAAGATAACTGCGTAGTTAAACAGCACAGTACATTTCGGAAAATCATTTGACTGCCTTTCCAATTTAATTTTTAGCTGAAATTTGATATGGGTAAACTAGACTTAATGAAGAAGATGCTCAAAAACTTTCATAAAAAAATTCCACTGGGAACCTCTCCAATTGGCGATGACCGAACGAACTTCCTATGTAAGGGACTAAGGATGTTTTTACTTGGACTGTAATTCGTCTCAGACCAGACCAGATCAGACCAGACCAGTTCAGACCAGACCAGACTTGGATAGTTATAAAAATACAAAGAGACCAGACATTACCAGATCAGACCAGACCAGACCAGATCAGACCAGACCAGACCAGCAAATTACAGTCCAAGTAAAAACATCCTAATTGAACACTTTAAATTAGTTGGGCATTTTTTTACTGTTTTTCTTCGAGAAGAGCTGGAAAGATGCAGTCGCGCCCAAATGCCAATCTTCAAGAACTCAGTGGCATAATGGCATTCAATTCTCTTCACCATTCCCCATACATACAGTCCCTCTCTCTCCCATTCTGCTCTCTCGCTTTCTGCAACAAAATTACTCTCCAGATTTACTCCTTCCAACACCACCAATCTTTGCCCACATGACTACTCTGCTTCCTACTCCTACTCCCTCTTTACTATTCCCCACTCTCTTATCAACACTTCCATACCTCCTCTTCCTCTTCTCCTTGTAATTTTCTCCGTCCAATTCCAAAAATTTATGCCGCTTATGCTTCGGATACAAAGAAAAGACACGAAAGGCCTTTTCCCAACTGAGTTGGCGATATGAAGGCCTTTGGGTGCTTCTCAGTTTTGGTGTTGGTGATAGGGGCTGCTTTCATATACCTTTTCTACTCCACCGCCCAAGATTGCACCTTTTCTAGATCAGGTATTTACCCTGCCGAACCTTTCCTTTTTCCGGTAAAATTTCTTGATGAATTACTCATAAAGTTAAGGCTTTTGAGTTTTGTCTCTTGACTCTGTTAAATAAATTGAGTCATCCATAGGTTGAACACTTGGACGAAAGCTTAGTAATTAGATTCCATAGGTTGATAGCATGATTTGGCTTATTCCGCTTTAGAGCAAGAAAGCAAGTTGTGTAGGTTTTTCCTTGATTGAAATGGATTTCACCAGACTATTTTTCTTTTTTGTAAATTCATCAGATTCTGTCGTATTAGCCAAATGGCTTTTGCCAAATGACATCATAGTCTACTCCAAAGGTTTTATCGGTTAAAAAATGTATGGAACACATGAAAAATACCTAAATAGGATCAAAGCATTAACATTGTCAAAGTGAAGGAAAACAGGATGATCTTTATTTACTAAATGTGTTACGAAGTATGTTTTAGTGCTTGTTTCATAATCAACTTTTTCTTAAACTAATCTGCTTTTTTTATCAGCCATTTTTACCAAACACTGTACTTTTTCAAATTGGTGCAATAATTAAAATTAGTCTTAAGTTAATTTTCTGGCTCAAGGCTGAACAGTACAATTTTAGCCTTTCATCATTTGCTTAGTATTTTTTCTATGATTTATTAACCAAATATGTTATAAATGTAATCTTTTTCACAATTTTTGGTAATTATTTGTTGAAATATAGGATGATGACAAATAGAGATTCTAACCATTTGGTGAAGCATAGTAAGAGCCAACCATGCAATGCTGATCACCAAATCTGTGTTTCAAACTCTGAATAGAGATTTTAAACCATTTGGTGAAAAACTCAATAAAAAAAATTTGATGCACTTAATTTATTTATTCAAATTGCAAGATCTCTGAAATATCTCTGGTTTAAAGATTTCCCTTCAAGGTTCACTAAAGAAGGCACGTGTGATTTAGGAAGTTGTTCGTCTTTAGAATTCGGAAGGTCGCTTTCCACTTGCTAATACCTTTTTCCCCTTTTGTTGCATTTTGTCCAACTTTCCAAGTATCAAGCTGATAAACAAGTGGGCTATATTGATTGAGATGAGATGATTTTGTGGCACTTTTACTAGTCAAATGGAAATATATAAACAATTCTTTTCTTTGCCATGTATGGCCTTGTTTGGCAATTGGTTGACCAGCCAGTTTTGGCTGCTGTGACCACTTTTAGGCAGTTTGACTGTCAAAAAACTAATAATCCCTTTTTTGGCAAAATGACTAGTAAGAGTCTAGCTCATGGGCCCCAATGAGCTGTTTTATAACAAGCTGATGTAAGCAGGGCGTTCACTTGACTTTTTCAAAAAAAAATGATGACACCCCATCCCTGAGGGCCCCCCAACACCGACCGGACGGCATGATGGGAGGATGTAAATTGGACTATAATCACAATCTGACAGATAGAGAGTGGGGCTCCGTCCCCGGTACTTGCAGAGGTCCTCTATTGAGTAATCTCTCATCGCAGTTGACTTTTTATATTTCATTCACATTGTACATTTTCTTCACCCAAATGTTTATAAGGAGTGTTTTTTATTTATGATTTGGTTGACAGATACTAATACTTGGTATACTATTATTAATTAGTAATACTCCGTCTATAATTAAAAATATACTATTGCATTATATATGTGCAAATATTTACTCCTATTAGCATTAAAGATTCATTCTCGTTTACCGTATCGGTAAACGTGATGAGGCAATACATGCACACATAACCAATACTACGTATAAATTAATCTAAAGTTCTAAACAGTGTTTACTATTATTGATAATAAAAATGTCAATAATAAAATGTGATTATAAACACCGTCATATCTTTATATGATATTTTACATACGGAGTATTAACAACTAAGTTCAAACATGTAATGTACAAAACACCCTTTTAAACAAACAGCTAAAAGCCTAAAACTATCCACTAGTCAAAACATTCTACACTTGCTTAAATCAATCCACTAATGGGCATGGTGCTGTGTTCATATCATTGAACATTGAATGTACTAATCTTTATTGTTAAACAAACTTAGGTGAGCCTTTGACATGGCAGAGGTGTGGAATGGCTACCACAATCAAGAACCGGAAGCTAAAGGTACACGAATATACTAGGACAAGTTTTTCCCCCATGATCATCTAATGATGGCTTTTTTGAATTTAGTCCATCTTTCATGAATTCTTTTTGTTGTTTTACCCCAGTATGTGTTTTTGCCTAAGAGTGTTCTTTTTGGAATTGAATACATATTATGTAATAATTTTTAAAATTTTAAATGCTATTTTGCAAAAAAGCATATATCGTCAATGTGTATGGCGTGAACTTAGGTCAACTTGATGAAGTTAAGAGTCTATGTGTACTAAAAATTAGGTGAGTTAGTGGTGAACCCATGTGCATACATTAAAAAACTGTTTGGATAATTATTAGGTAGGCTCACTCTTGTTAATGCAGTAAAAGTCTCTTTTGAAGGAGGTTTCCCTAGGTGAGTTTGCTAAAATTACTTAAAACAACATCTTACGCTCCGATGACTTGGAGATTCTCCAATACTAGAAGTACATTAAGTTCCGGTGATGAAATAGTAAGCAAATGAGATGACTTGAAAATTAAACTAGGAGAACCTTTGACTTACTTAGAAACAAAACGAGCATACCATTAGTAATGGACATTTATAGAGATAGCAATATCATTTTATGATATTCTTTAATATGTGTCAGATTTCTAAAACATCGATTGCATTACGGGGAGGGAGTAACTCTATACTATCAATCTTATTATGCACAGGATGGCGGTGTCTATGACAAAAAAAGCCTTCATCAAGAGACAGTTGAAGGAAAGTTGAATTTGGAAGACTACGGGCCTATCGATCCAGTACCGAGTTCAAAAGCTTCTGTGAGGCCTGGTCCTATCAAACATGACACTCCTTTCTTGCCTTACCTTCCTAAACCCCCCGCCCCTCCTCCTAAAGGTGCTTAACCTTAATGAGCCGACATGATCAATCTCGGAAGCGCCATTTCTCTCCATCAATGTGTATGCATTAAGCATTTAGCGATTCGCAAATGTAATCTGAATAATTTAAGTGGCTGAGGCACTTTTAATTCGTGTGTCTTTCTGTTTCATATGCCCTTGCCTGAAGTGTAAACCTTTATTTGGCTGAGTGATTTTCTCAGGACTACTGGCTTGTTTGTTTTGGTATCATATTTGGTAAATTGGTATGAATAAAAATTTCATATTATAATAAGACGATATTGTCAGCCATGTAGTTGAATAGATCAGAAAAATTATTTCCACAGACCCACATGTAAACACGAATGCACTAACTTTCAAGATATGCTAGAGTTGTGCTTATTTTTATGTTTGAACTAACAAAAAAAAAGTTGAGTTTATGTGTGCATGAATTAGGCATGGACCCGGTCCGACCGGCCCGGGAACCGGACCGGCCCACTATTATGTGGGACCGGCTCGGACCGGGAAACCGGTTCCGGGCCTAGGCCTGGCCCGAGGGGGTAAGGCGGAGCGGTTCCAGTGCAAGGAAAAGGTGAACCGGTTCGGGCCCGACCCGGAATTTTTTTGTGTGGCTTTGGGTTAGGTTTAGGTGGGCTGGGCGATTCCGAGGGTTTGGGGGTTGGGGGGGTAGGGGCATGATAATAATAATAATAATAATGGTGGTTGTGGTGGTGGTGGTGGTGGTGGTGGAGGAGGAGGATAATTACCCTAGGTATGATTAAAATTTCATCACTTTTCCAATCTATGACCATATTAGTTTTTTTCCAAAAATATTATATAAATTCATACTCCGTACTATTTAATTAATTTATTAATAAATAAATAAATATTTTTATGGACTAACATGCCCTTAAGATATTATTATAAAAGCCTAAATTCGTACGGAGTATTTATTTTCTCCAACCCTAAGCTTCCCTAAAATACTCGAAATTTTCTTTTTTCTTTGGATTTCCCTAAAAAATCTATCATATGTGACTATCATATGACTATGGTTGTGTATAATTTTACTAAGGATGTTTTTTACTTTGACATACTTCAGTTTCACATCAGATTTAAACAGATCAGGTTAGATCATATTAAAAAAAGATCAAACCAAACCAAATCTTGATAGTTATAAAATATACATAGATCATATATCTATCAGACTAATTCAAACCATGTAGGATCGGTCAAGAAAATTCAATGAAACATTATATTAAGAAATTTAATAGTTAGAATGTTTTTACTTGGACTGAAATTTTATGTCTGATCTGGTCTGATGGATGTTTAGTCTTTGTATAATTTGCAATTGTCGATGTCTGATTAGGTTTGGTCCTATCTGGTCTCATCAAGCCTCATCTGGGACTAAAATAAGTCCATGTAAAAACATCTTTTAGTCAACAATACATGAAATTTAAAATCCAAACATACATGAAATTCAACTGTCAACACAATACAAAATCACAACAACAATACATAAATAACTAAAAATCAAAATGGGGACGGTCTTCTTCTGCGGAAGTGTCGGAAACATCAGTTGAGGCATTTTGAGAATACCCGTTCTCGAGGAAGACAATAACAAAATATGGATCATAAACAAAATATGAAGAATGAGATAGATGAGAGAAGTGTGATTAAGATAGGAGGAAATGAGGTGTTTGTGTAGGATTTTCGCATCAAATATTAATTAAAATAATGGAGAAATAAATATACTCCTTCCGTCCCATTTTAGTAGTCTTACTTTTCTTTTTGGGTTGTCCCAAAATAAGTGTCACATTTCACTTTTTGGAAAGAAATATGTGGTTCACAGCATTTCACTTCATTATACTTAAATATCAACCACAACTTTTACATTTTCAATCACTTTATTAATAATTGTGTCAAAACCAAAGGACACACATAAAATGAGACGAAGGTAATAGTATTCCAACCATTGAATTTAAATTTCAGCTATCATTTTTCCCGTTCAAACAATGTCAAAATGATCCAAGCGGTTGTATCTTGAAAAAGTTTTTTGAGATATTACCCAAAATAGGACTAAAAAGGTTTGAAAATTCCAAAATAGGACTGTCATGTTTTTATTCCCAAAATAGGACTAATTACTGTCATGTTTTGGCAGTACCAGACTTTAAACATGGCAGTATTTTCCAAACATGTCAGTAATTACTCCTATTTTGGGAATAAAAAACTTGGCGGTCCTATTTTAGTCCTATTTCGGGAACTTTCCCAAGTATTTTTATAATCTAGCCGCTAAAGCCTTCTGGATGAGTGTTGATATCGGCAAGACGTCATCATGATGTCAGCCAACCGCATGCGGAACGCGCGGCCACTGCCTGCCTTTTACTTTTCTTTTGCTTTGTCAACTCACTGTCTATTTTTACACTTGTTCACTTTTAATTCCTCTTTCAATCCTCCGCTACATCAAATTAAGAGTGCAAAATCTCCGTCTTTAATCTTTTGACACTTAATCCTACACCACTGCAAATATGGTCTTAGTTTCCAACTGGTAAAAGTATATGCCGTATATAGTTTACTAAACATTTGATAAGTGCAGCTTCCAACTGGAGTTTTCGTATTCACACTAAGTTGAGATTTACTCGAGTGACTGGCCGGTAGAAGTTGAGTCTGAACAAGCCATGCTGGCGGGATGATAGGCTTCCAACACAGCACTTTTGGGCTTCATTTCTAGAATCAGCCGTCTCCGTGTTGACCGCCGATTGGAGGTGCGGCAGCCCAGAATGTTCGAAATGTGAGTAGGGCCACATAAACGTGTTTGGCTTTTTCTTCAAAATCTTAATGTTCATGCATTTCGGTTGCACTGAAAAGGATGGATTTGTCCAACCTCATCTCATAAGGCGGCCCTCCCTTTTTCCCGATTCAAACGTGGCATTACAGTCAAGAATGGTGCAATAACTATTGCACATCATTTTGGATTTGACTTTATCCGTCTTTCCATTTACGCTCGCCAAATTGACATTTACATCTCTTCTAATGTGGACTTTTATTGCTATTAGTCGTAGTGTTTTGATGAATTATATGATAATGTGATGTGCTCCAATCAAATGAATGTTAAGTACGGTACCCCTGTTTTTAGAAAGGTACCGGAGTTGTCACCTTGAAATATTCCTTGCAATTTAGCCGTCCTACGCAAAGATGATTTAATTTCTAATCTAATAAATACTGTTGATTCTTTGCTCAATATTATTAAAATGCAATTTAAAGACAAATTATCATTCACTTTAACGGCCAGATAAAAATGAGAATGAATTGGAAGTGTTAAAGTTTAAGAAAATTGAAAATTGTGGTTTTTCTTATGTACGATAATGTGCACCGTTTCAAATGGTTATCATTTTTCACAGGAAAAATTGTTGTTTAATTCAAAAGAGTGTAGAAGAGTGCAAAACAATGCTAAATATCGTGTCATTTTCTTAAATTGTATTGCTAAATATTGTGTCATTTTCTTAAATTGTATGAAAATCCTATGGAACCTTTTAAATTGGGATGGAGAAAGTATTATAGGAAGTGTTTATATATTAAAAAAGAAACATTATATTGAATGTGTTAAGAAACATTATATTAAAAAAGAATCAATTAAATTCATTGAATAGTGATTGACTCTATATTTACAAGAAAGTACTGTCTAGTATATTTCCCCAACTAATACGAAGTAATATGAAATGAAGAGATGAACACATATCTAATGCGTTAACTAACTAAAACCAAACTGAGACTGCAAATTTATAAACTACTTGTATACAATATACAAGTGTATGGTTCTATCTAAGCAATTCAAGCCGTCCATCTTTAGCAAGAAAGGTTGAGATTTATTGATGGAATAGCCACGTTTAGCCGCACTTTCTTCGCCGGGTGAGGGCTTTCAACTTCGTCTTCAGCCAAGCGGCCGAAAACAGGGGAGAATTCAGGCAAGGCGGGGAGGTTCAGGTCGAATTCCCGGTGGGAGCTGGTGGTGGTAGACCCCACGCACTCCGACGACGTCGCCGCCGTCCCGGCGCTCTTGCCCAACCCGCCGTCATAGTGGCGCCTCTTGTGTCCCCCCAGCGCCTGTCCGGTGGGGAAGCACTTGTGGCAGACGGAACACTCGTGCACCCTTCCGGCGCCGCTAGCGGTGGTGGTGGTTGACTTGTCATCTCCCCCGCCGCCGGCAGAAATCTTCCGGTGGCTAGCCTTGTGACCACCCAAAGCTTGGAAAGAGGCGAACGACTTGTCACAAACAGAGCACTTGTACAAAAGCTTCTGCTCGGGAGCCACCGCGGACGGAGGCGAGGCAGGGGAGACGTGGCCGCGGGCGAGCATGATCAGACAGAGAGCCAAGTACTCCTCCTCCTCGGTGGCGGCGCTACGCGGCCGTTTGGTGCGTTTGCCTTTGACCCAGGACTGGTCAATGTACTGAATTGGCTGAGGCACGGCGGCAGTGGGAGAATTCAAAGCTTGAAGAGCCATCTTCTTGATTCTTGATCTTAAAACTTGATTCTTGATCTTGAAATCTTGATTCTTGATAACTGATGATAGAACTGGAATTAAGCACTTGGGATTTCAAGCACTTGGAGTTGGGATTGGAATTGAGATTGAGATTAGTTTGAGTGTGGAGTGAGAGAGGTGTGTGGGGGTATATATATGGATGGGAGGAGGAAGTTGCGTGATAGGTATTAGGAAAGTAGGACGGTTGGTGCTGAATCAAGTTCATTTTCTTGATGAGTGGAGAGACAAGTGGATGGTAGATTGGGTTATTGCTGAATGTCCAAAAACGCTGTGAGAAAAGTCGGCTGGATAAGTATCCGCGTATAGTATAGTGTGTATGGATGATGGGTAAGGTACTAAGGTAGATGGGTGTTTGGAAGAAGCAAGCGAGCTGTTTAGTCATTAGTGTTTAATTTGTTGAGATAATCACACGTACTTAACTATGATATCACTATGGAGTTTGACATCACCTCTAAGTAATAAAGAAAACAAACTAAGGTAAGGAATTGAGAGAGTAACCCGGTTTTCAACTTATCAACTAGTTGTATCAGTCCATTCTTTTTCCCAAACACATGATTTTTATTTTCGCCTGATGAATTGCATAATAATCAAAATAAGTATGATTGAATTGATTATCTTAGATTTATTGACTTAAGTTGTTGTATGTGATCATTTTATCTGTTTTTTCTTTAGTTTTCTCATAATTTAGAAGATTCGGCCAATTTAGTCGTTCCGACAAGTATTTCATCGATTTCAGCATATTTGCCGGTGTAGTCGATATAGAAGCTTGTTTCGTATCACTATTTGCTGAAATTGATGAAATTTTGATAGAGTGATTGAAATGACCGAATCGGTTGAATTATAGAAAAATTAAATTTTGATATACTTCCTTAATAAAAGTTATATGAAAAATTGTTAAATAATCATCTATAGTAACTTCAGTCAATTCAGTCAGGCTTATTTAATTGATTATTGTACCATTCATCTATACGTGTTTGTTAAAGAAAAATTAGTGTTAAGGCTGAATGTTATCAAACGAGCCCCTCGAATAGAGTTTCTTAAGCGTTGACAATATTTTGACTATTTGGATTTTGCATATAACAATTTAGGGGCAATAGCCGCAATATCAATTTTAACTATTTAACGATTTTTCCCATTAACAAATATGGAGTAGTTTAATTACAATAAAAGTGTTAAACTATGGATTTTCCCTTGGCCAAATTCAATTTGAAATTTTACTATCTAATGATGCAATTTTATAAATACAAACGACTATCGTCATACACTATATTGACATGAAGTAATAGACTTTTATATAAGATCATCATGAGTTGTTGCTCTAATCTGATTGTCATTTTAAAATAGAACATCATATTTTTACATAGTATCGGTGTTACTTCTTAGTTCTTATATTGTAATTTCATTGTCATTTTACACTCATGATTTAGATAGTATGATTAGAGCTTGTTTGGCCTGTGTATTAGCTATTCTCAAATTGTGCTCTTCAATTTGGATTGAAAGTTACCGAATCTTCATCCTCAAGTGGTTCAGCAAAAATAGTAAGTGTAAATAACACTCTGTAGAAACCATATATTTTCACCATCATATAATTAATAATTTAATATTTTGAGTTGAAACCCACCAACACTCGCAGTGGTTATTGCCTATTAATTAGTGGCATTGTGGCAATCTCTATTAATCATGATACTAATTATTTTTGAATTGTGACTAGTTTTCAAATTTCAGTTAATTTATTACACAAACATCACGTACACTATTGCAAACTCGCAAACATATCAAGTTATCAACATAAATCTCTAGTAGAAATATTTTCACTTTTATTTCTAAAAATTGTACCAGACTCGGATCATTTAGGTTCATGTCTTTAATTTTATTCACGTTTTTTATATTTTATATGAATATTGTGTTTCGTTCGCCTATAATACTTCTCACTTAAAATTATAGAAATTGCTCAATATGGACTCAAAGCTTAAAAATAGATCTAAATATGTTTTATTTCTCAAGTAGGACTTATTAACTCTTATTAAAAGAACAAGTTCACTACAAACAAATTGTCATTTACCAACGGTAAGAAAAATGTTGGTATAAATATATAAACTGTTGGAATAGACATCATTTGGCTATATCAATGGAAATTTGGGTGCTGGAATATGTTCCGTCGGTATAGAGACCAAAACCAACAATTCATTGCCCGTCGGAATAGCTCATTAAATTGTACCAACGATACACTAACGGTTAGTTAGTAATTTTATTTACCGTTGGCATAGACTTGAACCAATTTTACTTGGCTTTATGCTATAGCAACACTTCATCATATGGCATTGGTGTTGCTTTTATTGTACTCAACAACAATTAAATTTTAATTCGTATACAAAATACTCACATGTACATTCAAAATAGAATTACATTGTGAGGTTTAAAATTAAAAGATTATTTCAAATTTGGTTCAGAATTACTAATTAACACTTTAATTAAGTGAACAATCATACTAAACAAAGAAATGCAATATCACGTCATAATATCACTGAATTTTTTGAAAAAACATAAAATTTAGACTACTACATGAGTACATATAAATACATCCAAGTATAACATAAATTTAGACTACTAGCGTTGATAAAACTTTCCAAAATAGAAGAGAATGGGTATTATTTTGAGAATAAAATACTAATAGTCTTGTTTATAAACATTATAGTAAATAAAAGTAATTACTGCTAATAAAAACGCGATAATCCTATATTGATATACACATACATTTTTACTCTTATTGAGGATAATTTCCCTTGTTTTAGTCCTATTTTAAAAATTCTCTCAAAATTATTTGCTTAAATTTGTCTTCGCAAGGCGACACAAATTTTGCTGGAAAAGTCAGAGATGAGAAAAACAATAATCATGAACCAAGTTAGATAAAGTAAAAAATGGATCCCGTGCGTGCGGATCGGAATTCGTATAATATATACCACTATAATATTTTTAAATACGATATACGAGTATATATGCATGACTATAATATCATGAAGCACGTAGTAATTACATATATAACTATAACTAAAATAAAAGGTTTACAAAGATGCGAGCTCTAAAATGTACTGAATATAATAATAACAACTCTTATCATAAAAATTTTATTCATGATAACTTTATTCAGCAATTACAACCATGGCACTTCTTTTATCGTATGTATTTTTGCAAATACATACATTTATTTGAGTATCTTTTAAAAAATCCTCAAATATTGTACCGGAGTAACGGGAGTATCATATAGTCAGCGTATATGGGTAATTCGATAAGATTTGCTTATTCGAGGAACCAAATATGGTTACGTTAAAGGTAGAGGGGACTATTGCATCGGTGTATGGTCAGAGAGACCTTTCACAAACTCAACTGAGTTTGGGAGTGTATTTTTGCTTGGTCAAAAGTCAATACAACTTTTAAGAAACACGGAGTAAACGAAAAACACGTGGTGATAGATTTACGGAGTAGCATCAAAGTATAGCTTTCTATCCCTTCTCTTCGATCGCATGAATGAATAACAAATTGAATACTCTTTGTTGAACTGCACAATCCATCCACGTCAAAACACGATTATGCATTTAAAGAAACTATATCTAGAGTGGAGTAGTGAGGCAGCTGCCTTAAACTATGTTTGGCGTGTATTTAGTTCATTATTTCGAGTCAAGGGGGCAAAATTATTTCTCGTCAGTGTATGGGGGCCGGAAAAAATCCACTACCATAGCAGAGAGAAATATGTTTCGCAAGTGTAGCAAGGCGAAATTTTACGCTAGTGTAAGACTTTGCAGCTAATTTTTCTTCAAAATTTTTTATCAATACATACACGACGACATTTAAATATATTAACATTAATTTATAATTGTAAGTGCTTCAGAAAAAAGTATTGATACATTAAAGCGTAAGAAGTGACAAATAAAAGGAAAATTATTTTGAAAATAAGAAATGAAATATAACCAAATAATTATCAAATTATTTGAAGGTAAAGAATTTAAAACGACACATCAACCAATGTTTTTTAAATAACATTAGCCTTGTTTAACAACATGAATCTTATTAAAATGAGGAAGTGATTTTTGAATTGCAATTTTTGTCTACCAAGAAGGGTATTCACGAGTCACAAGAGGTTTTCTTAATATTATAGTACTCCCTCCGTCCCATTTGGTGGTTCTACTTTCCATTTTGGGTTGTCCCAAAATGAATGTCGTGTTTCTCTTTTTGGCAAGAAATATGTGGTCATTATCATTTCACTTTATTATACTCAAATCTCAACCACAACTTTCATTTTTCAACCACTTTATTAATAATCGTGTCATATTGAAAGCGGACAACCAATATGGGACGGAGGTAGTAGTATGCATGTTATTATTATTTTTGGAATAACATTATATGCAATATTATTGCTAATTCATATATATGGTGCATATTATATTTGTATTAATACTAAAATAAGTTGAAGTTTATTATCTATACAACATTTTTTTTGAATGAAACTGGCTTAAATGATCATAACAGAACATAAGCGGGTTACAAAATGACAAAAAGTCTTATATTTTGTAAATGATTTGTTTTTAAAAAGTAAGAAGTAAATGAATTGTGTAAACTAATGTCAGCAAACATTTATATTTTGGATTCACTTTACATGATCTAAAAACTAAGAAGTAAATGAATTGTGTAAACTAATGTCAGCAAACATTTATATGTTTAACTAGTGTATCTGTTATTTATTATCATTTGATATTTTACAAATTCGAGTACTAATTATCTAATAAAGACAATTAAACATTACAAAACTAAGAATTTTTATATAATAGGTATCCTAAGTCTTAATTAAACAATGAGTTGTTCTACGTTTGTTTGTTTAGTTATGTAAATTATTTTAGATGTTAGTTCTTTTAAACCTCTAACAAGGTATTACATTATGTATAGTAACCCTATATATTAATTTTGAAAACTAAAAGTTAAGAGGGGCAGAAATATATATATCTAATTAAAGTATGAAAATTTTATGAAAATATCCCCGCCCTTAAATCCATCCCTGTTAAGTTCAGTCAATAATTATGGAAATAGTCATATTTGGATAAAAGGCTACATGAAGCTGAAGTTGAAAAAACTGACCTGAATCAAATGATTACTAAATTTAGCATTTATATTCAGTTGGTCCATCAGTATTTTTTGGATGAAAACATAAGTATATAAATCACACCATAAATCAGTATAGTACATTTGTCAAAACTAAAGAGCTAGTTAAACTAAAGAGCTAGTTAATTATCTTCCTTATATAACTAAAAATAGTTATATGACCTTATTTTAGTTAGTTTAACTAGCTCTTTAGTTTTGACACATGTACTATGTTATTTTTTGGTTAGTACTATGCTAGTTATCTTCCTTATATAACTAAAAATAGTTATATTTTTAGTTAAACTATAAAATGGTTAAATATATTTTTATATTTTTAATTAAAAATAACCAAAAAATGGTTATTTTTTGGCTTAAAGAGCTAGTTAAACTAACTATGGTAGTTAAAATAACCTAGTACATGTAATAGTGCATTATTTTTAAAATTATTCAGGGTAGATATGAGTGTTACGGAGGGAGTATCATATTAGCCAGTATTTTGGGAGTATCATATTAGCCAGTATTTTGAGCTTAAGGGCGAGAGACCTCACACTTTGCTTATAAATGGACATGTTCCCTGCCGAGAAAGGGATCAAAAGTTCATTATGCTGTTCTTTCATAACAATTCACTAAGAATCTTGATTTTCCCAACATTTATGTGCATTCATGTAAAATGAGTTTCTGTCATTTTTGGTGCCCCGACACTTTGATATTCAACTTTTTTTTTAGTCATCGACTATTGTGCAAGAGACACTTTTAATCCTCGATTTCGAACTTTCCACATTTAGTTCTCCGAGTATTATCAATTTGACAATTTTAGTTGAACCAATACAGTAAGATCAAAAGTCACGTGTTTGGTGAAAAATTTGACTGATAAGCCTGATAAAGCCGAAAACAGGATCGCCAGAGCAGCTTCCTGAGCTGCGGCCTTCGCCTTCTTGTTCCTGAGCATCTTTTCGTTATTCATTTGCTCTTCAGTGGGGGGAGGACCTGAAACAAAGAACACAAAAGATCAGAACCGGGCGGTGTAAATCTCAAAGGCACTCACCTCAAAAGCAGGACCGCCCGGGGTCTCAAGATGAGCATAGGTGGATAAAAGCTCCAGAGATGCGGGCAGTACTTATTCCTGCCTCGGCGAGTGCCTTGAAGGTTAGGAAATCTTCCAAGGGCTCGAGGCCGCCCGTCGTCACTTTCTTGACAAGTTTATCCAGCTCGTCGGTCATCCTCGGCGGACCAATCTTAGGAGGGTACCCATTCCACCAGGTAGGAAGCTGAGCATCAGGATAGCGGAGGAAGAAGAATCGATTCTTCCAATCATGAATGGAGGTCGGTGCCCCCTCAAACAACCTTTGTCTGGGACGAGCTGCGACACTTAAGAATCCATCAGAATTTTGGGGAGTAATCCGATAGAAGTAGTGGAAGAGGTCCAAACTCGGAATCACCTCCTGGCCTTGCATCAGCCAATGAACGCCGAGATAAATTGGTAAGAGTTAGGCATGAACTGCGTGGGAAACACCTCAAAACAACGGAAGAAATCAATATAGAACTGGTGAAGGGGGAACCGCAGTCCGGCCTCTGTAGAATCCAAGTGCACCATAATCATCCCAAGGTGCCGTTTCAGCATGTTATCTACTCCACACAGGCTGTAGACAAACGGTGAATGGGAAAAGATCTTCAGGTCACCAAGGGCCTGGTCCGAGAAGGACTGCACAATTCCAACCATGTTCTTGATAAGTACGATATGACGCTCCACATCCACGGGGGGACTCAAATAAAAAACTTCTATGTTGTCATAATCTCTGGCCTCGGCTCATGAATCATAACCCTCGGGACGAACGTCATCTGTTACATCTGGAACAACGTTCGTCTCCGCAGCCTCCACGTCTTCATCACCTGGGTCCACATCCTCCTGAGAGACGCCTCCCCCCCATCGTCCTCGACGATAACATCTTTTTCTTGGGTGGAAGTAGCACTCACCACACCATCACCATTGACGCCATCGGCCGCAACGGACTCCGTTCGGGAGGCGGAGCCATAGCTACCGGAAGTGCTGGTCTCCCCTGAAGAGCGAGAACTAGAAACGGAGCCCGAGGAGGAGCTTGATCCAGAACTCGAGGAAATCTCCATCAAACACGCCATCGGAGAAATAAAGGGGAACCAGAAAAGAAGAGAAAACTGAAATCACCTTAACAGACGGTAGAAAGATAGACTGGGGAACCTTAGCAACAAAAGTTTTGCAGAAACACTCGATAGCAAGGAGCAGAAAATCGGAAACCCTATGTCCATTAAGGGATCCGGTATTTATAGGAGGAAGCACCGCCTCAAGGAACCAGTGGAAAAGCGACACGTGGCGAGGAGCGTATCCCAGGACACATGCCGCACAGAGAGGAACAGACGCCTAATGATGATTTTTCTCGGAAGTTGCACCGTTCTACGGCAGCTGTCACCTAGGGCTCCGTGAGCTGCCGTCAGCACCAATCGTCATACTAGGAACGTCCCCAGTCTCAGCTCGGCGGGGGCCACCTTAAAACATCAGAAAAAGACAATCTACTTCTTTATGTCCCACGCATGCTGGAACATCAGAAGTGGGGGACTTGTATTGGGTTAATGGCCCAACTAGAGGGTCGGCCCAATCAATCCTCCTATGGGCGAATGTCCTTGCCCAGCAAGGACAATGGGTAATTATAAAGACGGACGCCTCCGTGGGAACATTGAAATTATATCTCAGGGCCCAAGGCAGATGCGACGTACATCTCCGCGCCTCGTCTACAGTCCAAAGAAGATCTAGCCCAAATCTAACCAATACATTCTTACCCTAATGGCCAGAAGACGTACGGCTTACAACCCTTGATGAATCAACCAAGGAGAGCCCTAGAACACGGGAAGACGCTCGTCTCCAATATTAGGCGGGAAACCTGGATTCTGGAGGGAAGCACATTTAATGTTGGAAATTTGGTGGTTAAGGCTTCAGCCATCCACAGGCCTCCATGACAGCATAGTCAACTGCCCTTTGATAGTATAAATAGCAGCATTTAATTCATTGTAAAGGGTTGACAACTTATCCGTCTTAGCATTCTAGCATTCTGATAGCTCTTAAGTCTTAGCATTGTTCGCAACTCTTCTGTTGGGTAGTCAGACGAACGGCCATTGGCCGGATAACATTAGTGTGTTGTACGAGCTCTTATTATCACTTAATAAGAATACAACTCACTATCTCGAATACTTCTTTCTTGGTCCATCTTGCTATTTTCTTATACTCGAACACATCATCCACTCAAAATCCATAGGCTTATGTGTTGGGCCTACGGGTTGAAGGAATACATTTCAATAATTTGATATGTTCCAGGCTTTCATATTTTACATGCTTTTTAGTTTACTCTAGTTTTACGTTTTTAAAAATTTAAAGAATCTTATTTTCTATTTTTATATTCTTATCTACATTTATATATATTTTATGGATGTTTTCAAATTTATATATTATTTTGAGATTTTTTTAATTTTCAAATATTAGAATTTTATTCTTTTTTTTTTACAATTGATTTTGTTTTTTATGTATTTTATACACTTTATTTATCTTAAATTTTTTCAAATTTGTATTTTTCATAGGTTTAAAAAATAACCAGTTTACACTTTTTTATTTTTTTTAAAATTTTTCAGGTAATTCATATATTCTTCAATTTTTCCTTCTTTATTTTATATTTTTCTTAAATTTTTCATTTTCATTTATTATTTTCTTTCTTAGGATATTTCAAATTTTTATATTTAGAATTTTTTAATTTTTTTAAAACTTTAATCCCATTTTCATATTTTCTTTTTTCCCCGAAAAGTATGTCATTTTATTTTATTTTATTTTATTTTATTTTATTGATTTTTTATAATTCAGACGATTTATTTGAATTTTTATTTTCTTTAATATGTCTATTTTCCATTTTTTTTTAAATAATTAGTTTTCATAAAAGATTCCAATTATTTTTTATAAAAATATTTTTACATACTTTTTATTTTTCTAACTTTTTTGTAAGATTAAAATTCATTTTCTTTTTTCCAATTTTCCATTTTTTTGGTTTTTTTTTTTTGAATTTTTTTACGTTTTTTTAACAATCAATTTCGTTTTTTAATTTTATTGTTTTCTAAGCATGATCAAGAGTTAATGAGTTTTTATATTCCAATTTAAAAATAAAAATTAAAGGTTAGTGCCTACAGGTATTTGTTTTTGAAATGCAAGTGAAAACTGAAAAGGGGGAGCAGTAAAAAACTTTGAAAAGGGGAGCAGTAAAAACATTGAAGTGCACGGGTGGTGCACGTGTGAGGAGAAGAAATTTGAGTCGGTGGGCTTTATTCCTGGAAAAAAGTTTGAACGTGTGAGGAGAAGAAATTTCTGAAAAATTCCCTATTATTTTCAAGGTCGTATGGCCTCAGTCGCCCGCCAATCCACTCTCATACTCTCACGCGGAAATTTCGGCGAAAGAGTAAGAACATATTTCCAGGGTGGCAATTTGGTCCGAATAAACTTACCTCACACTACCGCCGCCTCCGCCGCTACTGCTACTAGACGAAGAAGACCAGCGCAGCCGATTCGCGCGGCTGCATACGGATCGAGTTCCGATCCAGGCACGAAATCAACGGAGATGGCTTCACGCAGTTCGGCTGCTATAGATCCTCGAATCCCTGCTATTTCATCTACAATCCGCGTCATCCCCGACTTTCCCAAACCCGGTACTATGTTTTGTCTAGCGTTATCTTTTCATATGCTTCTAGATTAGTTCATTCTCTGTAACTGATTTTGCAAATCATTTTCAGGGATCCTCTTTCAGGATATAACGACTCTGTTGCTTGATCCGAAGGCGTTTAAGGACACTGTCGATTTGTTTGTTGAAAGATACAAGGACAAAAATATCAACGTGGTCGCAGGTCATTTCTTCATTGTCACTATTTGAATTCGAATCTTTATAGGCATGAACTCTTGATTTGAAAATAGGCATTGAATGCGAAAATGTTAGCTAATTCACTGGCACTGGGGCTTTAGCGCTAACTGCTAAGTATGCCTTTTCAGCTGATGTGGTTGCAGAAATGAATGCATTTGAACTAATATTGAACCCGTCTGCTTAGGTTTTGTTTGTACTTAACGCCTACTATTGAATGTGAAATACTCTCTTTGAGGAAATGGTAACTTATTGTATCCTTGATGTTAAATTAAGGATATCTTGTGTTATCATTCCATTACAGATCTGTGCCTTTATTTTACACTCTTTTTGGCGCATCTTCTTTTATACATGTTTTTTACAGTGGACCTCTTCTCTTTGTCTGAAAAATTGTTAACTAAACTTTTTTAAGATCTTGTTTGATCTGATTTTAATGATCTTTATCTTGTCTAATTTGCTTGTCTGAAATAAAACATCTGGTCTGATTTAAACAGCTCTCTGTTATCTTCTAGTCTGTTATCTTCTAGTCCGGATGTTTATGATTTGGTCTGGTTTGATCTTACAAAGGTAAGACTAAGTTATAAGACTTATAACTTATAAGCAAAACAAAATATGGAAAACAAAATAACACCTATATATTCAGAGATCTATATGAGCCAATGGAAAACCTTTAGTGCGTCTTAATTCCAGAATTTAATATGATTACCAAATTTTCATGCCCTCTATCAGGGATAATTGACATCTACTACCTGGAATGTGAGATATTTCATGCTATCATACAAACAAAGATCATTTTCTAATAAGCTAGTGTTTATAACTTGAAATATACATTATAACTTGAAATATACATTAAGTTCATTTTAAATACTTAAATAATACTCGTATATTTTTTATACTCTTAGGCTAACCGCAACCCAGTTCCGTCAATAAATCAAATTCCCCCCAACTTTATACGTATTCACTCAATCAATTTAGTGTTTGCTGCAATCCAACACCGTCAATATATTCACTAAATAAAGTTCTTTCTTAATTAATGTCTTACTTTTATTTTTATACATCAATTTGTTTCCAGTTTTTGTTTTGCGAATAATTATGATTTGAAAAGACAAATGTTCCGATGTAAAAATAAATAAATTTGGAGTTTGATTTTTTTTGTTTAGAAAACCTGGTATAGTTGAGATTTTTTTTTTTTTTTTCTTTATATATCCAATATTGATGTCATATGAAAGATAATAAAAAATTATGAATTTTGGTATATATTTTATAAAAAATAAAAATAAAAATAAAAAAGTTACAATAGTTTAAAAAAAACAGGATTTATGTTTTAACTTAGGCCCATCATTTCCGTCCTTTCACGCAGCAGGTTCCTGGCATTTTTTCCGTGAATAAACGAATAGAATTCACTAGCAAGGTGCCTCCAATCCACTATTGCTCTCCTCTATACACTGGATTGCACTTGTTTTGGGAGTGAAAAGCTCAAAGTTGGCCTTTTGACCTCAGGATTGCAACCAGCCTTAGAAGGCATATAAATAAATAAGTCATCATCATCATTACCCTAGTGCCGCAAAGGCTTCCACCTACGGTGGGGTAAGGGGGTCGGATTTACACAGTCTTACCCCTGTACTAAAACACAAGAGACTATTGCATGGACTGATTGCTGCTTCATAACAAAGAAGTGCAAACAGTTTAGTGAGCCATTTTTGCTTTATTCCATCATATTCCCTAGCCAAAAAAAATAGTGAGTCTTTGGCTCCATTGCAAATGATGAAAAATATAAATAAGTAAATAAAAAAAATATTATCCTATCTCTAGATGGCTTAAAAGTAGTCTAGGTGCTAGTGCTATGCTGTTTTTTATAAGTGAAATTTAGCAAGGTAGTTTGGTCTTTTAGAGTTGCGTTCCTGTTAGAAAACAAGAATCGTTTTATGCATATGAACAGTTTATAAGGTGAGATATAATTGTTGACCTTTTATGCATACCACCAAGAAGATTGTCAGCTGTTTTTCTTCAAGTAGATTGCGGGTGTTATAATAATCTATTTTCTAATTACTGTGTTGCAGGAGTTGAAGCGAGAGGCTTTATTTTTGGTCCTCCAATTGCGTTGGCTATAGGGGCGAAATTCGTTCCTATGAGGAAACCAAAGAAGTTGCCCGGTACCATTTCTCTCTTCTTTTCATTTTATATGTGGTATGGAAATCCAGAGCCTGTTTAGCTAGCCTTTATATGGGTGAAATGGATGTGTTAGATGTGTTTAAATTGTGGCTGAGTTTTCTAACTTATCTAAAATAGTTGTTGAAAATCTACATTTTCAATTGAATTAAAGGAAATGATATATTAAAATGAGATTGAAGTGTCATATGTTTTAAATTCACGCTTTACTGCTAAAAAGTAACATATGCATTTTTTCATCACTAGCAGATTCATCGAGCAACGTATTGAATGAGTTGGTGTTTGGTAATAAAATTCGCCCATAAGCTGAAAAAAGTCCTACCAAACGGTTACTACTGTTTCAAATTCCAAAAAAAAATATGGTTTGGCTCTACAGGACTTCCTGTTGCTGTCACTATCTTGTATGTCAAGGAACATCATTACGTTAGGGTTTAATCATTTTGTTTTTTTCACAATGTAGAACTGCTTTAATAATGTTATTTCTATGTTATGTATGCTGAATAACAGGTGAGGTTATCTCACAAGAGTACACTTTGGAGTATGGAACAGATGTTATGGAGATGCATGTTGGTGCTGTCCAAGAAGGAGAACGTGTTCTTATAATAGATGACCTCATTGCAACTGGGGGTACCTTGGATGCGGCAATCAAACTGATCGGTAGGCTAGTTTCTCTGTATTTCTATAGATGTCCAGAAGCTCTTCTTCTTCTTCTTCTTCTATTGTAGGGAAAATGTCCAAATAGACCTTTTACTATTTCAAACCTATTACTTAAGCCCATATAATAAAAAAGTACCATATAAGCGCACTTGCTTTGAAAATTAATCAATTCAACCATTTTACAAGTTTTTGACTTGTCAGTTATCATACAAGCACGCTTAAATATCAACCTGCTATAGCAGCTCATTTGGGTGAGGGGTGATTAAGAAAATCGATAAATTTTGTAAAAAGTCATATACTTCGTAATTTTTAAAAATATAGAAAAGTAAATATACAAAAGGAAAAATGCCAGAAAATATAAACAATTTAGAAACGCTAAAATAAAATAAAAAATCAATAGCATAAAAAATCAAAATAAAAAATCAATATGTAAAAACTGTAAAATTAAGTAATATTTGACATTTTAAAAACTCGTAATAGTTTTTTTTTCTTTCCTTTTTTCAAATTTTATCAAATTTTTAATTTTTTTTAAAAAGCTGCCTGCTATAGCAGGTAAAAAACGAATGAAGTAGGCAGGTTGATTATTTTTACATATGTAACCATGTTTATGTGATTTATATTTTTTAGTATAGGGGGCTTAATTGACGATTTTGAAATAATAGAAGTCTTTGGACTGTTTCCCTTTACTATATGAGTTGCATCCACCAATAAACGCAAAAATTATATTTAGCCTGCAACTCTCTTTCTGATTTTGTTTGTCTCATCTTTTAATTAAAGGCCGTCCAAATGTCTATCCCATACTAAACTTGGCCATTGTTTTTGCTCAGTCATCCTTTTATATACTACGTATTCAATATGTACAACACATTTTTACTTTTTCTTAATAGTGTGTCAAATCCCATTTCCCAAATTTTAAGAGGACTGATGAAGTATTTATAGATAACAAATTTAATCTCATAGAAGAGTGGATTATCTATAATTTTAATAGAATGTTGGATTGGATTGGGGACTTTGGGTCACTCAACTAGGCTGCTGGACAAAAGGTACTGGGATGAATCCGTGCTAAAAGATTCACTCATTCAAGTCACCTATTATCTAGTTCAACCGAAGGCTTTACAAATGCATATCTTTATCTTTATTCTTTCTATGTGGTACTTTATTTTTTATTGCAATATACGGAGTAGAATATATACATAGTAATATGGTTAACCGTTTCCGTGTTGTTGGTTCTCTTTGCTGCAGAGCGTGTTGGTGGCATCGTTGTTGAGTGTGCGTGTGTTATTGAATTGCCGGAACTGAAGGTAAAACCTACAACTATTTAAATAAAAAAACAGAAAAAGAGCCACTGGTCTATTATTGTATACTCTGTATGATCTAAATAAAACCTATTTAGAACACATTTTGCTCCTTTTGTTTGATATGATTCTAAATGCCGTGTTTGGTTATTTTCTTAAATTTAGGGGCGGGAACGGTTGGGAGACAAACCGTTGTTTGTTCTTGTGAGCTGAACTTGACCATTGAGTTATGGCGGCATTTGTGACATGGTGCACAGTGTCCATTGTTGTTGCCCATTTAAGAGAAGTAACTTTGCCACTCGTATCTTATCATGATTCTAACTACAGAGAGTTGCACCTGGCTCTGGCCAGCTGACTGTAATAAGCGCTAATGGTTGCTTTCTTTGGGTTTTTTCCAAGTTCCGAGTATTGAATATTGATCATAGCTTCAACTATGCACTCAGAATTGTTTTACGTGTTATATAATTTTTCACATGCTCACGTGTCGTTCATTGTGTGTTTACTTAACCAAGGAAGTTTATAATCTAATTGAAATGGTTAATTGCAAAAAGAAAAAGTAAAAGCATCACATATCTTTGAATGCGGAAAATGAAAAAAGTAAAAGGATGTTTTTAATTAGATTGAAATTTTCTGATCTCAATTGCTGTGGTTTAGTTTACTAGTTGTTTCGTCTATGTGTGTGTAGGGTTGGACTCGGGCCGGGCCGGGTCCGGGTTGGGCCTAGGCCCGGCGGGCTTTTGAAGGTTGGGGTGAAAGCCCGGGACCGGACCGGGTTACCATTGTTTCCGGGCCAGTCCGGTTCTAATTTTGTTTGTTTGTTTTCTTGATTATTTCATCCCTTACCCCCATGGCCCCATCCCCCAAACCCATTGGAAACACCCAACCCAGCCTAAACAAAAAAAATAAATAAAAAAGAAAAACAGGCCCGAACCGGGCCCGGCTGGGCCGGTTCTCATTTTGGGTATCCCGGAACCGGCCCCGGTATCCTCCCTCAACTGGGCCTAGGCTCGGAACCGGTACCCGAGCCCAAACAGTGTTGGGCCAGGCCGGTTCCCGAGCCGGGTGGCCCAAATCGTGTCCAAGCCTATGTGTGTGTGATAATTGTTGGTTGAAGTTTGGTATAGTTTGCCACCACTGTTGTGAGTGTTGTCACTTAATAGTTAAATAGACATTTGATTATTTAAATGGTCTAGCCGGTCTCTTCTCTAAAAAAAACTATAGCCAACCCGCCCTCATTACTGAAACTCATCTTTCTTAAACGAGTACAATTATCTTTTCATTTCATTGGTTCCTGTAAATCGAGAAAATCCTTAACTTTAGTGTTTAGGCTTACTTTTAAATTTCAGAAAAGTATTCTTCCAATCAATATGTGCTGATTGTTTTTCCATCAAATGACTACTTGAGGTTAAATTTATGATAGGTAGATTATCATATTTTGGTGATTAGAATGTTTATATAAATGGATTCCCTTACAATTAAATTATGATATACCCCATAATATTGAGTATACATTATTTAAGGAAATTACAATTATGGAGTCGGATGGACAGACAAATATATTGTAGTATCATACTCACTCATTTCATACTCACTCATTTCATCCTCAAATTGAGTTATGGAAAAACATATGGGGTGAAATGTGGAGACTCCAACGAGGTATATAAATTCTACAATAATTATGCTTCTTTGACTGGTTTTAGTATACCTACAGATTTGTTAAAGTAATAATGAGGCAGATGAGAGGATGATCCACCATTAAATTACTTATGTCACTTTTTTTGTATAATGTTTCCTAAATGCTCTACTTTTCAAGTTTATTAACTAACATTCACTTTTGTGTATGAGTGTATCATAGCAGTGATGCAACATATGAAACATTTGACGAACAAATACGCGTAGGGATTATTAGGAGTACATTTTATGGTGTTGTTACTCCATTTTTTATGTGTTAAGTAATATTAATATTAATTCTGAAGTATTGTTATAACTTATAATAGCTCAATATGGGATGTTTTGTATCGCTTGCAATGGGTATACTTTCAGTGAAGATATTCCAAATTTTGTCACTGAAGCTCTTCCAAATTCATGTTTGTCCATTTGGCACTAAGTCCCTACGCTTGGGATAGGTCTATAGTTTCTCTCTTTGGTTATTTATTTTCTTAGTGGGTAATAGAATTGGGGCTTCACTCATGGGAAGCTTGACATAGACTATCACGCCATATGAATATTTCACAATATCTGCATTTGACACCAACAATCTTGTATACTCGGTATGAATATTTCTTATACTTGCATATGAATATTTCATGTTCTTGCATAGAATTACAATGAAATGATAAATTATGTTACAAAACATTATTAACAAAAGACATACTACCTCCGTTCTCTTTTAGTTGCAACGTTGGACTTTTTGCACTATTCACATATTCTACTTTGACTACATTTTATTAATTGATGTATTATAAATTAAATTTTTAAAAAATATTGTTAAATTCTTCTCATTCAAAATTTTCAAAATATGAATTTTTCAAATTTTTTACTAATACGGAATGAAAGATATTAATGGTCAAACTTGTGCGTTGGCAAACGTGAAATATTGACTGTTGCAATTAAAAAGGAACGGAGGAAGTATCTACTAGTATATAATGGTGTAATGTTGCCCGCATGGACAGCTAAATTAATCACAATGGTGAAATTTGGAACAAGTGACCCGAGATTGAGTCTCGTAAGCACCATTGTGAGAGTGGCTTTCAATGTTAGGAGGTTCCTTGTGCGCAACATACACTAATTTACTCTCTGTGTTTAGTTGAGTCACCATGATTTATAATCTCTCATATTTTCTACCAATTGAATCGAGGCATGAGGGGCCATTGAGTTTGGGAATTCAACAAGTGTAATGTTGTACTTGTGAACTTGCACTAAGAGGTAAGGAAACGGAGATGGAGAAATTAACACATAAATACATATACAATACAACACCTTACTTTAGAATAGAAAAAGAAAAGAGTAGACATCTCTACTTTAAGAAACAAAAACAAATTTTCTAGAATTCCTTGACCAATTTCATGAAGGAAACAAAATTTTGTTGTAGAAAACACGTTCCTCTCAAATTTATTAAAAATTCAGTAACTAAAAAATTAAAAACAAAATTCTAATACTCCGTATATCTTTATCTAAAAATTATTGTAAGCCAAATATCATAAGTTCTCTGTTTTCCTAAAATATCAAACCACAAAGATAAGAAAACTCCACCATTAACACAAACATACATAAAAAGTAATCCCAATAGGTAATTAAACTAACGTTTATATAAACTAACGCTTATACAATTTAATTTATTTTCGATTTGAAATAAGCGAGATGTAAAATCACGAGATATAAATGAATAATATGGCATATTTGTCCAAAAAGTTGAACCCCCAACTCCAAAAGCCCTCCACGCCCTGACCCGACAAAGCACATGGGAGAAGTTGTAAATCACGGTGAATCAACCACTCCTAACGGTGATAACCTTATATCCGTGCGCACCAGAGGCCCAACCCAACACATAGTAGCTGTGACATCCACACGGTCGCTCGGGTTTCGATCCTTGATCATTTGTCCAACTTTCCCACCGCTTTACCAGTTGAGCTACCCGTGCGGATAATAATATGACATATCTATATATGTATATGCATGTACTAGTTATTTACACGCGCGATGCGCGATTAGATAAATGCCCAGTATTATTTTTTTAAGAATATTTATATTATAGTTTTTTTGAAAATGTTTTTTATGAGCATTGTCTTATTAACATTTAGAGAGTGTGAAAATTTATTGCGTTAAGCACTCATCACATTTTATTGAATGAATCATTACATGGTAAGAACCTCCTTGAATGGTTTGGACTTTCTTAAGAAGCTGTGGGGACATATTGTAGTTGTTGTATCGTAGTTTACATTATAATTAACATTTTAGAGTAGAATAAACAAGGGTGACATTGAATATAGTTACTATTTTTAACATAAAGTTGTCACACACTCAAGCAAGATTTTAACATATTTTGTGGTTACTTTTCCACCTCATTTTAACATAAAACTTATGCAAAGACTTGTTTTTTGCACTTAAAGTGTCATACATAAATTGAAAATGGATTGAAAATCAAATTTATTGTTGGTAGGAACTCGGAAAAAATAGACGATGACAAAAAGATGTGAAAATAAGCATTGGGTCAAACTTTCATGGAAACTTGAACCAAAGATAGTATTACTTAGAGCATCTCCAATCGTAAAATGTGCACGGTGCACACGTGACATGAGAAATAGCCACATAAATATTAGTAAATAAATTCTTTCTCTCCTTATTTGAATGATTTTATACAGTTTTGGTAAGTTTTTCTCCACACTGTCAAGGAGACCGTCTAGATGTTGACATTGTTGTTGACATTGCAGGGAAAAACTTACCAAAATTGTATAAAATCATTCAAATAAGGAGAGAAATAATTTATTTGCTAATATTTATGTGGCTATCACTCATGCCACATATGCAACGTGGACATTATAGCATTGGAGATGCTCTTAGCACATGACCCTTAAATTTAAGAGCAAATGCAATAAATTATAATAAATTATAGAACAGAAAAAAATAATGATTTCCATATGTAAATATGAGCACCTGATATTAGTTTACTTGCTACTAAACTAAAGTAGTTTAAACGGAAAAGAAAAGAAATAACACATGATGAAATTAGTCTATTAGAGGGTACACATAACTTGTGTGCATAATGTCTAGGGTACATTATTTCTTAGCCTTAAAAAGGAAGAAAAAAGAAAGATGTATGTTAAATGAAGTATACAACTTTTACAAAGTCGAATGATTTAGGCATTTTTGAATTAGACATGGTAAATGATGATAGTTGATTTCTTTTGAACAAAATAATTATTTAAAAATTAAACCATACTGCTAATTGGCTACAAAGGTGATTATACTCCAAACCGTATAATAGCAGAATATTGGTATAGATCTACTGTTTTAGCTACCTGATACAAACATCTTTTGTAACACTTCCGTGTTCGGAGCGAACTGCTTTTGGCTCTTCAAATCTTTGAGGGTTTAATGCACCAAACCCCCCTGTGATTTGGAAATTCGGCGCATTAGCCCCCTGTCATTTAAAAAATGCGTCAAACCCCCTTGTGTTTTAATTAATCATGCGCCAAATCCCTTATGTGAACAAATTCAATTGTCAAATAAAAGAAAAATGATTAACATTTTTGTATGATTCAGAAATTTTGACATATTTATTTGCATATTCAATCAAAATATTAGGAAAAGTGATTTTCAAATCGTTAAATTTATTCATAAAGGGGGTTCTGTGCATGATTAATTAAAACACAAGGGGGTTTGATGCATTTTTTAAATCACAGGGGGTAATGCGCCGAATTTCCAAATCACAGGGGGGTTTGGTGCATTAAACCCAATCTTTGAATCCATCTCATGATCATGGTACCGGCTAGCCTCAAGTGCTGTAGAAGTGTTGTTTAGTAATAGTTCTCTTCATTTATGGGTTAGCTTGTACACCAGAAGCTGATGGTTGCCTGGATTTCCTCCAGGTGTTTTTCCCTTGGTTTCTGGCACAACTTTTGCCACAAACAGCACTGTAAGCAAGCCAGCCACGAAGTAAATCATGAAAGTGCTAGTGGGACTCCATTCCATCATAGAGTTGAAGGTGTAAGAGACGGCCCATGCACCTAACCAGTTCACCAGAAGAACCAAACTTCCAGCAGCACCCTTTACATGAATAGAGAATATCTCTGACATTAGAACCCAGAGAACCGCTCCCATTCCAATTGAAAATGAGTACACCAGATATAGCTAGTACTGGAACATAATCAAGGAACATACTTTAGATAGAGAGAAGCTACTGTTAGAAAGCAGCCAATGAAAGTTCCTATTGAGGACACCATAAGTGGTCGTCTTCCGGATCTATCCATCAACATTGCCCCAATGACAGTAATGGGTACCTGCACAATAGCATAGGCAATAGTCCCAATGTGTCCATTGGTAAGTCCAGCTGCCGAAAAGGTTTCGCTAGAGTAGAAACCAATGTCATTGATCCCAATTGCTTGTTGGAACACCATCAATCCAACACCAATAATTACAGAACGAATGTATTTGCTGTCAAACAAGTCCATGAATCTGGCTTTGGGTAGATTTTGGAGAGTATCGACATACACCTGAATTAAAATGTTGAGTAAATTCATTAAATATAAACAGTCAAGAACTGGTGACACGGGGATTTTCAGTCCTCTGCCATGTAAAAATATTACTACGTAATAATTACGGAGTATTATTATTTGCATGTCAATGTTCCTCTTCAATGATTGTATTTTCTGAATTATGAATGGATTCATATGGACATCTAAATATGAAATTCACATATATACAAATCCTCGGGATAAGATAAGAGAGTAAAAGAGCTCAAGTGTACTTGAGTTAGCAAACCAACAATTTTGTTGTGGTCATCTCCAAGACGCTGCTTACATCCTGAGTAAATGGTGTGAATTAATGAAGTTTTAAATTTATTTTTAGAATCAAACATATAAAAGTTGAAACATATAGATCACCTACTCAACAAAAAAAGAAAAGGTCTAAGTGATAAAACATTCAAATTCTTTGTACCTTTGAAAAGAAAATATAGAAATATAAAAAAAAATGTCACACATGAGAACAAACATGCCAGGATGATAGCTCCATTTAGCATATTTAAACAAGGTTTGTTAAATTAATGATCTGAATATGAAAAGAACAATAAAAATATAAGAAACTAATTGTATGAGTGCAAAAAAAGTTGAAAGAGAGTAAGAGAGTAACACTATTTTTTTAAGCATTTAGAATTTACTCTTTCTACTTTCACAAAATACATCACTAATCAACCTAAACTGCATTTCAAGAAATTTTTAAAATATTACTGTGGAAAAGGTGGAGAAAGAGAGTAACTCTATCTTATTAAAGCATTTCAAATTTACTTTCTAGTTTCACAAAATACATCATTAATCAACCTAAACTGCATTTCAGGAATTTTTTAAGATTACCAGACTATATGTTTTCTTTCACACACTTTTTTGAATGTAGCTTTCAAAGTCTTTTTGGTGTTGGTGCTAACACACATTAGAAAGCAACTATCTTTTTCCATGTTTTAGAATACACAAAGACCTCCTGGATGTGAGTATTTGCCTTAAGGCATAATTGCAAACACTTCTAAGTTCTAACTTGGAAAGGAGAGCACTTACGGGTTTTCCAAAGGTGTCTTCTTTTTTAAAACAAAAAGTAGAGGTATTTGTTTCAACACACAATTAAAAAAACCTAACAAAAAGTAACAACTGATTGTGGGATCGAGCATTGCATGCAGAATTTGGAACCTCAGAAGTCAGACGTTGATTTTATCACAACATTAGCTTGAATGTTAATAGTGGATGGATCTCTGTCTTCATGGGCGTATACCAAAAGAGCAGATTTGACATCCAAAAAGGTAATGTGCCTGAATAGTGATTAATAAGTGTAAGAACAGAGCTGATATAATTCAGGTAATACTTCGTATATCTTAGTAATACAACTATTCGCATGTCCTTTTGATCGAGTAAGAACCTCAGAAGTAAGATGGGTAGTGATAAGAAGTACTGTGGTAAGAAAGCCTAGGTTTGGTAAATAGAAACAAAAGAGAGTAAAAGAGTTTAAAAGAAATGCCTTCAAGAACCTTGACAGAACTACCAGACAAAAATGATCTTGCACTGCTTTAACTCATTTTAATATTATGACAACACTCACGCTATGTTTTTTAAGATGGCAAACGATGGTTATAGTGATAAACGAGGTTACAGCTAGACTCAAGGAGATAGTGGAAGCTACTTACAGTGCCAAGGCTGTGAGGAATTGCTGAAGTTTGACAAAATTCCATACCATCAGATATACAATCGGCACAAGCGAAAAGTCTGTGCTGGTGGGTTGTCGCCTCAGAAGAACTTGAAAGGACGAAGCAGGAAATAAATTACAAGCTTATTAAAATTGAGAATGGAAGGGGATCGTAATTGGAACATGAATGACGAAATAAATCCAAAAGCATCAGCAATAGGCATCAACTCATTAGGCAGGGAGAAAAGCCATTACCGCCAAACCGACGATATTAGTTAGGGCTGGGACCGGTTCTGTTCTTACTCAAAATGAGTGAACCGTTATAAAAGTTTTAATTAATGAAATCGGTTCGGTTCCTATATAAAAAATCAAGAACCGTTATGGAACCGAACCGGTAGTAAACGGTTCGGTTCTTCCTTTTACCGGTTCCTAAAATAATTGTTTCTCGTCTAAAATTAACACATAATTTTAAACACGTCAAAAATTCAAAACACGAGTATTAAAATTTGGCTTAAGGGTCAAATAGGCCCTTGAACTGACTTAAAGTGTTCAATTAGCCCCTTATATAGGAGGTTCTGCATGGCTGTCGCTAATTGGGGCGGTTCCCGGTAGAATTTTTTGATGAATTTTTTTGAACATCTTCTTCATTAAGTCTAGTTTACTCATACCAAATTTCAGCTAAAACTTCAACCGGGAAGGCAGTCAAATGATTTTCCGAAATGTACTGCGCTGTTTAACTTCGCAGTTACCTTCAAAAAATTATTTGACTGCCTTCCCGGTTGAATTTTTAGCTGAAATTTGGTATGAGTAAACAAGACTTAATGAAGAAGATGCTCGAAAAATTTCATCAAAAAATTCCACCGGGAACCGCCCCAATTGGTGACGGCCAGGCAGAACCTCCTATATAAGGGGCTAATTGAACACTTTAAGTCAGTTCATGGGCCTATTTGACCCTTTAGCCTTAAAATTTTATTTGAAGCTCTAATCACTTCAAACATCAAAGCTCAAACTTAACTAATGAACTTTGAACACTTAATAGAACAAAAGTGATTTAAATTTTCATGTGATAAATGAAACATTAAAAATCGTTGTAGTATCGGAGCGATGAAGGTTACTCGTCATCATAGTAGCAAGAATAGGACACCTACTTCAAGTCGTTCAAAACATTAAAAAAAAAAGACATTGAGTCTGCATGTATAGATATAAAAAAACATTATTACATTCTATTGACTGATAATAAATCTAATAATTAGAAATATCATAAAAATAGTAAAGTAAAATATGTGCAATCAACTACAAGTTATTTGAGTTATTTTATATTTATAAAATTTATGTGATGGAACAAAACTTGATTTGTAAAAAGGAGTTTAATGTATTATATCAACCTCATGTACAATATTTATTACTTCGTACTTCTTTTCCGTTGATTAAATTAGAATTGTTAGTTAAATATCTTATATTGTTTTATTGTTGTTGTTGTGCTGGTTATTATTGCTATATTATTATTATTATTATTATTATTATTGTTACTACTACTACTAATATTATTTTATTTTTTATTTTTTTAATAACGGTTCCATAACGGTTTCATGCACATATTTTTTATAGGAACCGGGAACCGAACCGTTATAACCCGCTTCGGTTCGGTTCCTACAAATGAGGCATTAATTGTTAACGGTTCGGTTCCTAGATGTTGTTAACGGTTCGGTTCCAATCGGTTCTACGGTTCCCGGGTTCCAAAATCTCACCCCTAATATTAGTGGGAGCGGACGAGCGGTAACGGCGTAACTACTCCCCTAAGGTGACTCTTACAGACGGAAATCAAACGGAAAGACAAGCATGTTAATAGTACAAAAGATAAAGCCTAATGTGTAACACTATTATGCAACATGATTACACCAACATTTTTTTCTTACCTAAATTGCCCTAACCTTGATTGATGACTATAAGATTGTATAAGATATGTATCAGGCGAATGTGGTAAGTGCTTTTGTTGTAAGTGATTATTGTGATGGTATATGAAAAGTTTTTTTACTTGAACGAAAAATGAGTATTACAGAGTATATGATAATACGTGGTAGTTAGTACTTACAGATTTCTTCAACTTTATCTAAAATGTGATTATGTCAATGCTAATTTTAGTAATTTAGACGGCTCTACTCAACTCAATTTTAGTAATTGGTTGCGGTTCGAGTTTTTTCGATTCGATTTTCGGTTTTCGGTTTCTCCGACCCAACCCTAATTCTGATTAGTCTCGAATTGAAAAACCTTCAAATAGAAACATCTGATAAACTTATGAGTTCGTTACTTCGTTTGGTGACGATGAAATAATAATGTGAAATGTGCACATCATAAAGATAGCTAGTAATGCACATTCACTACTACTCCGTTTTTGTTTTTGAGAGCAAACACGTAGGACAAGTGTACTCTAGGAGTTTTAATGCCTGGATGCAATAGTAGTTTTATAAGTCAACATGTAAGTAGTTTTAATTACTCGGTACGGATTATTCTTGTTGAATCGATAAAAGTACGGATTATTAGTGTGAATTTCACCTTATTTTAAATACTCCATATAATGTTTGAGCTGGAACTCATTCATTGACATACCTACTTCCAAATTAAAGAAGCTAACATACTACCTATTTAGGTGAGTCCGATTTTGTTTACCCTCATTATAGAGGAGGATTGATCACCCTAACTTCCCTACTTGTCATAAGACACAGTAATTTTTTCCAAATTATTTTACGTAGTGGTTTTTTATTTCCTTTCACAAAAGTAGTTTTTTTTTTAATCTGTGATTCAATTTTTGTAAAAGATATCAAATTAAATATTTTTTAGGATCTTTCTAATGGCACATGTCATTTAATTCAATCACCCTCTTTAAACAAAATTACTTTCTATTTAGAACGAGTGCCATAGACAAATTCAGTCTATTAGCGGCGCTAAACAAATGGAGAAGTAAAGCACTGGAACAAAGGGTCAGAGAGGTAAAAAGAGAAAACATACACACCGGTAAGGGGGTCACTTCGCAATCCCCCCAAACAGGATTCCCACTTCTCTCTTTCAGCGCCATGGCTGGGGCGGAGCATCCATTAAAGAAACGCAAGCTAGGCGAAAATCTTACAGAAACCTCACCTCCGGTGCCGCTTCTCTCACGACAGCTGCTACCCCCACCGCCGGTGGCGGTTCAACCTCCTCAACCGGGTCTTCCGCCAACGCCTCTGCAGCTATCACACGATGAAATTATGCTTAGGAGGAGGAACCAGGAAGAGATCCGAAATGTCTATGTATGCTACAATCGAATAAATTTTTGCATATCTCAGAAGGATAAACACCTCAAGCCTGACCTCGAACGAGCTTATCTCTCTCTCATAACTGCCTCAAGAGGTCCAATCTCTTCCAGCTCCGCCCCCGTTTCAGTTTTCTTAATCTTTTATATATTCATCTTCTTTCTTTGTGTGATTTTTAACTCATTTGGTTATGTTTGGTCAATGAATTTCGCTGGCGGTTTGGCCAATATGTTGAGGTTGGAGTTTCTTTTTTCACTGTTCTCCCGTTTAGTGTTTGAGGCGTTTTGCATATTTAGGCGCACATATATGTTTGACGTATATCAGAGTAGCTGGCACTTGAGAATATAGTGCTGGCTGTCATGTGAAAGAGTCTTATATATGTTTTCTAGGGCTTGCCCTAGTTAACAATTATTAGTTATGCTAGAGTTTGGGTGTCTGTGCGTATCAGGTAGTCTGGCTCCCACAAATGAGATAACTATATGCACTTTTTTAGTCTTATTTTAGCTTAAACACTGCAGTTTCGAAGTAGAGTAGAAGACAATTTAAGGGATCCTATCACATGTACATACTATTCTTTATGCTATGTTATGCTTCTGGTATGCTCTTATTTGGAGCTGGCTTATATGACGTAACATTTATTTTTAGTTGTTTACTAGTCCATATAATGTATTGAGTGATTGAGGTTATGGGCAATTTAATACTTTAATGTTAAACACTGCAATTTCGAAGTAGAGTAGAAAAAAATTTAAGGGATCCTATCATATGTACACTGTAAATACTATTCTTTGTGCTATGCTATGCAGTTATGCTTCTGGTTTACTCTTATTTGGAGCTGGCTTATATGACATAATATAAGATTGCATGCTATGATGTGTTTGAAGTTTCCTTCTTCCTTGTAGGTGTAAGTGCACATATATGTCCTGCATAATACAAAAATCCCACCTGGGTTGTCTGATACACTTAATTGAACTTTTGAATATTGTTCTAAAATCGGTTAATCCCCCCCACCCGTTTTGGCTGCACAGGATGCAGTAGTGTGCAACGTCTAGCAGCGGAGCTTATTCCTAAATATGCATCATACTGCCCAACTGCTCTTGAAGCTGCTGTCAAAGTTTTAATTCATATGCATAATTGGAGTTTGGGAGTAATCAGCACAGGACAAGATGCAAATGGCATCGCATTTGACATAGCCAGAGCCTGCATTTTTGGCTTAGTTGATATCTGTGTAAGTGCTGCTGCAGCAGCACCAACGTCATCAGTTATTCAAGGCATCTCAATGACAGTGTTTCGTGATGCCGTGACCTTCTTCATATCCTCGTTTGAAGGGAAGAATATCTCCCAGATTGTGGATAAAGAAATTCTGAAAAGTGAAGATGTTTTGGGTTCAGTTTCTCAATATGAGCAAAAAGTTTTAGCTTTGGATGAATCCTGCTTGCCCAAGTTATCAAAATTCCGTGCCCTAAGTCTTCTTAGAATTATCTTTACATGCACTAAGAATGTAATTGCAACTTGCTTTGACCTCTTTGACTCCAAGGATACCCACAAAGAAGGATATCACTTTCTAAGGCAGTTAACAGAGAGAATTGTTCAAGCTCCACCCCACTCATTGGATGATGAATGTAATGGATCAACACTGTCTACATCTTCCATGAAAAAAAGCTGTAGTGGCAAAGATTGCAGTGATGATGGTTTTGCAACAGGGAGTAAAACCACCCCAAAGCTCACAAAAGAGGTCTCCAAAAACTGCTTGCTGGGCCTGGTAATATTGATTTTTGTCATTTTTGTTTTCTTAGTCCCCACTCTCACACCCACCCATTCGGCGGTCGACAGTGTAAACTTATATTGTCTCTGGACAGACATTGGACATCAAACCACGATGTCTGAAGAGTCTCTAGATAGCATGTTCATATTATTCCTATATTCTTTTTTGAAGACCTAAAACGAAACAGAAATATTGATTATTATAGAGAAAAGAGGCAAATAAGCCCTCAAACTATTTGCAATTTTGCAACCAGGCCCATGAATAAGAAGATTTGCATATACACCCCTCAACTCCTTGAAAACTAAGCAATGAGATCCTTTTTACCTGTTGGTGCCGGTAATTTCTCATCCCCTTACTGATTGTTTAATTTTCAATGAGTTGAGGAGTGTATTTGCAAGTCTTCCGGTTCAGGGGCGTGATTGCAGAATCGCAAATAGTTCGAGGGTTTATTTGCCTCTTTTCTCATTATTATATCTTGTACTCTGTATAAGCAATTCATTTAAAAAATGCAACCCAACGAATCCTTCACCACCTTGGCAATTCCCTGTAGCTTTATTCAGTGGTGAACAAGTCAAAAACCCTTGTACCAGCTTACTTTTATTTAATCATTTACCTAACATATATCCACCTCTCCCCCATTTATACCACTGCTAGCACACACCATGCCACCATGATAATATTTATTTAGCTATGTAGCTTTTTGTACTCGTGTGATACTGCATTAAATATACTTCTATTTGCCTAGTGCCTACACGTTTATTTTTATAGTTTTGACTTTCATCAAGACCTTCTTCTATATTATCTACTCGGAGAGTACTCGCGACTCAGGGGTGGCCTTGCAGTTAGCACTATGACTCGTGCCTTCCCATTTTCTGAGTTACTCGCCGAGTACTTGGTGATTATCTGAACTCGTTTGCAAGTTTGACTCGGAAAGTTACTTGGCAACCACTATTTTTTGGGGTTAACTGAACTCTCAAAAGTTTAAACTAAAGTAAGATACTATAGAATCTATAAATAATGAGCGAGCATTGAGGATGAAGAAGAAAATGATGACCTTGGACCCAAAGAAGATTTATTTTCTTGTAAAATTATTAGATGATTGATTTTCTTGGAAACATATAATGTTTAATAATTTTCACTGCTTCATCATTAGGATTATTATTATTTTATTCATATCTAAGGATTAAAAGACTAATACGTTATTACAGTACTAGTTTTTTGTGGCATCTACACGTTTTTATTTAATTATTACAGGGCTGAGTAATCACCGAGTAATCCCGAAAACTGGGTCCTACTCGCTGCACGGCCTTGACCGAGTTGCTACTCATTAGCGATTTAACTACTTAGACCTTCTTTAAGGGCTTTTTGCTCCTTTTGCCCAAAAGCTTGCAGAGGGAAAAGTACCTATACTCCTATAGCACTTGAATGTTAATTGAACATAAATCTTGCATTCTTAGACTATCCTAAGCTTTCAAAAATATATATATATATATATATATATATATAGAGGAATGCTCCTGTCCAGACGTCCGGACAGGAGCCGCCGTCCGGCCGGCGGCGTTTGGCCGCCTTCCCGGTGGAATTTTTTGATGAAATTTTTATGGCATGTTCTCCATCAAGTCTAGTTTATCCACAAAAAAATTCAGCCAAAAACTCAATCGGGAAGGTCGTCAAATGATTTTTGCAAGTTAACTGGTCCGGAAAATACATATTCCGGACCAGTTAACTTGCAAAAATCATTTGACGACCTTCCCGATTGAGTTTTTGGCTGAATTTTTTTGTGGATAAACTAGACTTGATGGAGAACATGCCATAAAAATTTCATCAAAAAATTCCACCGGGAAGGCGGCCAAACGCCGCCGGCCGGACGGCGGCTCCTGTCCGGACGTCTGGACAGGATCTTTTCTATATATATATATATATATATATATATATATATATATATATATATATCGGCATCTAATACTTCTTTTAGAATAAATATGACCTTTCCATTATCTCACATCCGTCTGGCCTTGGCATTCTCACACATCTATCTTAACATTTTTCAAATTTCATCTAACCTTCTTGCGGGCATTTTTGTTTCCTTTCCATTTTTAACTTGCTGATATAAACGCCTCAGACTGATAGAAGCAGTGGATTTCATCTCAGCATAGTTAAGTTATACATAACTCTGGTCTTCTGGGAGTACATCATCTTCAAATTTCCATATAGTCACATACCAATATATGTTTTTGATTTCATGCTTTTGTAAACACTAGTCTTGTCCGTTTAGAAGTGCATTAAATATGTTTTTATTTTTTTTATTAAATCTAAATATTTATGTTAGGAAATATTCAGTTTTCTAGCTTTCACTTGCCTTCCTCAAGAAATTTATTAGCTAGTGTTATAGCATTGCTAAAGTTTATGATTAAACGCACATGTATCATTTTGGATGTACATATTTCTACCAGTAGGCAGCCAGAAGAAATCCTACCGTGTGCCTTGAAGGGAATTTGTTTCTACGTCTCTTTGGTCATCAGTTAAAAATCAATGTGACTCTTAACAACTATCTGCTTTGATTCACCAGAGAACTTTGAAGTCTAGTATTGTAATATGTTTCCTTTTTAGTTTGATAATAATAATAATAATCGCAGTGGTAATATACTTATTATCACAGTATACCATTTTGCTACTGAATTTGTGGACACATGAGTTTTATTAGATTTTCTTTAATGGCCTCTGCTGACAAGGTGTCATGCTTGTGTGCTTTCATACAGGTTCTAGACAATGACCTGTCATTAAAAAAATTGATCATTTCTAGGTTTAAGAAGTTACACAAGCCGGGATATTCTCAGACTGTTTCATTGATTGCATCTATTCTGGAAGAAGTTTTTGACTCTTTTTTGGATCAAGTTACGGTAAAGGAGATTAAGGAAGAAGGGGAGGATGATTTGTGTTCAAGAGAGCATAATAATAAGTTTTTGCTTCCTAGAGCATGCAGTCAAGGGCATGCTTCTGAGGTTTCCAGAAGTTCAGTAGTTTCTCAATTAGCAGATCGCGGTTCGAATCCGGATATTTTATGCTCAAGGTCCTTGACTGTTGATTCAAACGAGCATGGTAATTTGTTGCATCACAGGTCAGGGGAATTGTTTAATGAACCAGTTTCTTCACCTATAATAAGACCATCACACTCGAGAAGTTTCTCCATCGATAGTGGAAACTGTAGTTCTCCAATAGAGAAAAGTCATATCCCCAACATGGATCATCCTCTACCTGCACTGAGAACTTCTTGTGAAGGTGCAGTTTGCGCCACTCCATCCCCCAAGCAAAATTTTCCCCTACACCAACCTTCAATAAATCAGGTGGCTTGGTACTGTGATGGTGACCCAGCTTGTTTGGATATATGTCCTGCTTCAAAGCATCTCTGGGTTGGTTCTTTAGATCATACTGTAGCTGAAGGGTTTCTTAGACTTCAGTTTGAAAACATCGGTCCTTTGGACAATTTTTCGTACTTCCCCCTAAAAGGGTTTGCCTTGGTAGAGTTTAGGTACATTCGAGATGCAGTGAAAGCCAGGGATGTCATGCGTAGAGGTTCTCCTTGGGGCACTTCTCTTTGCGTTAAATTCTTTGATGCAGGATTTGGAACTAGGGGCACTATAAATGGTGTGGCAATAGGTTCTAGTTGTCATGTTTACATTGGGAATGTCCAAAACCAATGGGTAAAGGATGAAATAATCCATGAAGCAAGGCAAATGGTTATCAAGGGCCATGTTATGGTTACTGATCTCTGCAGTGAAGCTGCATTGCTAATGGAATTTGAGACTCCTGAGGAGGCTGCCATTGTCATGAATCATCTGAGGCAACGCCGTAATTCTAAGAATAGCTCTCCGCGGCCCCCAAACGCAGGTCTAGTAAATGCTACTATGCATGTTGAAGGTTCAAGACTGGCTTCCACCTACTCCGCCAATAATATGGTTGTGCAGTCTCATCATGCTCAGGCCATGGTTGAACAACAGACCAATGCCCACATGACCAGGTTTTAAAATCTTTATGTGCTTCAGGAGATAGGAACACTACTAGGAATTTAATGTTGCTATAAACCAAGGATATTTGATTGAGGACTGATGTAGTAATATCTGTTTTAACATTCTATTCTCGAAGTGGTAAAAAGTAAAAACTACCATTTCCCCCATATTCATCTCTTGTTCTCATGATCTATGGTTTCCCTTGATCCATATAGCAACCCCATGCAGTGGGAAAAGTTTTAGTTTTTTTTGAGGGTTCTATTCCCTTGCTGATAGCTTTTCCCAGATGCTATTCTGATATTTTGGGCTATCTTTGATTTGTAGTTAAGTAGAAATGCTCTATGCTCTGGCTGATGAGAGATTGTGTGTCAATTGACCCTTTGTCAGTGAATCAGCCACATAAGTAATGCAAAGATTAGCATTAGGAATCGTTACCACTTTTAGCAGTTTCCATTGTGCTTTGTTTTATCTAAATGTTAATGCTTATGACGCATCATTCAACCTTTTTACATGAAGTCATGTACACATACTAATTTCCCATGAAAAGTTTCAACTGTTTCGATTTAGGTATCAGTCATATTAAGCCTACGTTTAGATCACTATTCTGGGTAATTCTGAGGCTACTCATGCAACAGATATAGCCACTATATAGGTTTTTTTCTTCCTCAAATGTGCTTGTAGCTATTGTGGCTTTTCTTTTTGTAATCTCTAGAAATGAACTAGTTAAAGTTATCTTCCGATCTGTACCACACCATTACAGCTTATAATCATATTCAAGGAGTTTAATTGCTGTGTGCTTTCTACTTTTACAGTCAACCTGGAATGCATCATGTTCTTGTTTCTGCAAAGCCTGAAAATGGTTTTGCGGAGGATGCATCTCCTAGAACAAAGCCAGAACACAGGGCTGTAACAGCAAGTGGACATCATGGATTTCAATCAAACTGGAGACCTGTTGTGGGTCAAGGTTAGATATTATTTTGCTGCTCAACTCTCATAGTTTTCGATAGATAAAATGTACTTACAGTGCTCAAACCATCACATAAACATCAGGTGGAGGAATTTCTGGTAATGGTGATCAAATGTGGGCACATGTAAAACCTGAAAGAGAGCTCCACTCTGGACCAACCCAAGGACCTACTATGGGGCCATCAATCTCCATTCAGGGACCTCCTGTTGCATCACCACAACCTGTTCAAACGCCTCCAGCTGCACCACTTCATCGAGTTCCTGTAGGGTCTCCACATGCACCACCACATCCACATCACACACATCTAGTACTGCCACCACAATCAATTCAGCAACCTACTATTCCACCATCTCAGCCAGTGCAATCTGCTTTCTTTCGACCTGGTTACTTCCCGCCAAGTGGTTGGGATGCACATGCTTCAAACCATACCTTTCATCCAAACCCTTCCCCTTCTAGTAGTATTCATCACAATGCACTTGTACCGCCATATCTGTCTGCTTCTGTGACTCCCCTTTCTCAGACACAAGCCAGCTCAGCTCCAACACACAATCATATGGTCTACATGAACAATCAGCCTTCTTTGACATCTTTCCCTGCCCCACATCCTGAATTTCGATATCCATTTACTCATCAACCCGTGTTTCATCCTGCATTTCATTCATCCCCACCACATCCAGCGCCACCTACTGCGCCTCCTCCGCCTAATTCCCCACCACCCCCTCCCCCTCCTCCATCATCTGGATCTTTGAATTCTGAGAATTCCACGCAGTGGCAGGGAACCTTGAATAAAAGTGGGGTTCATTACTGCAATGTCTATGCACAGAGGGTAGAGTCTGTTGTGTGCAACTATTCAAGTTGTGTTGCTGAACCAACAGAGTAAGTAATTTAAATCTATTGTAATGCAACTGATGATATAGGGATAGTTTTCTCACTGTATTTTCATCACTCTTTTCCTATATGCAGATGGCCTGCAAAGTTAGATATGACAAAACGCACAGATTTTGAGCATATCAAATCTACATTTTCTAGTACCCCGCCCAATAAAGTGAGTTAGTCTTACTTGACCATTTTTTTGCAGTACAGCTTAGCGTCTCTTATTTCTTTAAAGCACAAAGGATAAGTCTACCTTTTTCTTGTTTCTTGTTGTTGAAACTTGAAAGTACAAACTACGAAGTAATGCTTGAGCTCATTTCCAGGTCTTTTGTTTATTATTATTATTATTATTATTATTATTATTATTATTATTATTATTATTATTATTATAATTTTATTATTATTATTATTAATGATGATGATGTTGCTACTACTCCCTCCATTTCTAACTGTTCTTCCTTTAGTTTTTTATCCGTCTACAAGAGTTCTTCCACCCTCCATTTTTAGTAGAGTTTTACCACTAACTTTGCCTTCTCTTTCCAACTTTCTACGCTTCTCTCACTCTTCACTTGGTGTGAGCCTTCATTTCTAAAAATTTGAGCAAAACCAAAATGTTAAAGAATAATTGGAGATGGAGGGAGTATTTTAGGGAAAATTCCTGGCATTTGATCCTTTAAAAGGGCAGCCCAGTGGATGAAGGAATCCCCGCAAGGCGAGGGTCCGGGGAATGGTCCTACCACAAGGGTGTATAAGGGGCAAGCCTTCCCTTATCAAATTTTGACAAGAGGCCGCTGTCCCCCCTCCAAGCCTTGATCCTTAAAGTTTAAAACATTATTCAGAGGTCCAGAGGTCCAGAGGTGATCCTTTATTGAGTTATTCAGGTATTCTTTTGAGGATGTAAATTACCCTAGTCTAGCCTAAAAATCTTGATCATCCTCTTTCTAACACCTTAAAGAATAAAGACTCAATTTAGCTTTAAAAGTGATCATCCCAAGGAGGTACAGAGTTATCAAATCGAGATTCAAGTCATGAATCGTAAGAACGATTTTGTGAATCATGAATCAACTGTGTTGTGAATCTTAATTCTTAATATACATTACTTAGAAAAATATACTACCTATGTCCTGTAAAACTTGGCCAAATTTCATTTCTTGGCCGTCCCAAAAAACTTTTCCATTCCCATTTAAAGTAACAAATATGTTGCTAAAGTTATTTCTCTATCTTTTGCACAAATTTCAACCACACTGTTTTTACTTAATTATTCTACATGCAAATCAACATTGGCAAAGTTTTATGGGATGGAGGGAGTAGTATATTAAGTGGTAACAAACAACAACATTACCCCAGGCTGCAAAGGCTCCCACCTATGGTGGGGTAAGGGGGATCCGATGTATGCAATCTTACCCATGTACTAAAGCACAGAGAGTCTGTTTCTGGATGACCCATGATGAAATTTGAGTAAAAAATTGCATGGATTGTCTGCCTGCTTCATAAAAAAGAAGCGTAGATAGTTTAGTGAGCCAATTTGCTTTATTCCATGATATTTCCAAGCCAAAAAAATGGTGAGTATTTAGCTCCATTGGAAATGATGGAAGAATAGTATATTAAGTGGCATAAGAAAAAAATCTGTAAATCCATATACTCCCTCCGTCCCGCTAAGATTGTCCCATTTTACCTTTTCGGGAAGGCCCACTAAGATTGTCCCATACCAAATTTGGTAAAGATTGTGTGGTTCTAAACCATTCTTACTTTATTCTTTATCAATTTAATATCAACCACACAAACTCACTTTTCTTAATAATCGTGCCACCTTCTCTCGTCCCAATCTTAGTGGGACGGAGGTAGTATCATATTTGACCTTTAAAATATTTGCCGATGCAAGCTATTCATCAAAATACAAAACATAAAAACGCCAAAAATTCATATATGTTCATTGGTTCAGTGGTAACTAGCGACTGGTTATCCCCTAGATATAAGATAATCTAGTATATCCAAGTATCCAACATACATCTTCAAGGCTATTTATTATTGTTATTATGATTATTATTTATTTTTAACTCCGATGTCATGTCGATTCATGTTAGCCAACCCCAAACTCTTTTTGGGGTTAAAGCTTGGATGTTGATGTAGTTGTTGTAGGCTTAGGAATTGAAAACTAGTGAACTACATATTTTCAAGAATCACTTCTACACCAATATCGTCTTCTGTCAAGTTAGACAACCCAGCAGTCCCCCCATTTTGTAAGAGATCTACCACTCAAAATCAACCCTAGGAAGGTCTTTTAAGGCGTGGTTGCATGACCCCAGCTGGACTTAATCTTAACCTAGGACTGAACCAATTCGAATGGTTCACATTTGCCCATATTAACATGAGACATGCATAGGGGAGTGATTTTTGCTAGGTTTGATGAAATATGCAGAGTTGCTCTTTCTTAATGCTCTGTAACATTCATGTTTCATTTATATGGTAAATTGAGGTGCAAGGGAGATAATTATAGCCTTCTGTTTCTGTTGTTTAAATGAGACTAAGAATTGGTTTTTCATTTATCTGACTTGCTGACGTTGAATACAATGCAGAGGGAGATATGCTGGTTGCTTCCTGCTTCTCAAGATGACCATAAGGGTGTACGTTATTTATCTGCTCTTATCTTGTTGTAAATTGTGTTGTTCTCATTGTCTTGTGTGTTTACAAAATGTAATGTTATATGAATATTTACTTTAATAATGTTAAGACACTCACATTAAAAAATAAAACAGTTTCAGGATTTCACATCATACTTGAAACAGAGGGAGTGTGCGGGTGTCATTAAGTTGCCAGCTGTAGGATCTATATGGGCTAGACTTCTTTTTATCCTTCCGCAGTGTCCAGAGACCTGGTCCATGCTCTCTCTTGAGCCCAACCCAGTGCCTTGCCTCATTGGTTTGGTCCTGCCCAAAGAAACTAACTTTGAATGGGTATGACATCCTTTATTTATGGATTATAATCAAAATGGTCTCTGCTTTGCAAGTGGAGCCGGCAGCGCTATTCGAGGAGAGAGAGGTAAATACCATTTTCCAAACATATTAGAAATGACTGACTGACTAATTCTCTGTTTTTGTAAATATCTCCAGTTTCATTAGGAAATTGTCTGGATATTAAATCAAATACTTGTGTCCAATTGATGGGTTGTATTTAGGATTTCATTTATTTAATCATGAAGTTTGTCAGACTAGAAACACTTTGAGAGCCAGTTAACCTCTATTTGCTCTTCTTTTTATAGAACTGTACTCGATGATCAATGTAATGAATGAGCAACAGTTTCGGGGATTGCCCGAGTATTTTGATGTTGTTTCGAGAAGTTTTTGTTCCTTAATGAATGAGAAACAGTTTCAGGGATTGCCAGAGTACTTTGAATTAGGATTGCCTTGGGTAAGTGCCTCTTGGGTAAGGATTATCTGTTCTTTTTTAATTTTCGAAAAACAAGTGTTTGGTAAACTATGTCAGTGAAATAAGTAATATGCTACTCCTCACGCCTCTAATCCCCACATCCCTCCCTTGTTAGTAAAATGTACCATTAGTTTGTGCTTCTCTTTCATACTTCTACTCTTTGCTCACTCTTTCCACTAGAGGTGGGCCACATTCCTAAAAAGTTGTGCTTGTGCAAAACCAAATGTTTAAGAACAAATCTAGATACATGGGTACTTATTTTAATATTAAGAAGACTAAACTATCTTAATTATTAATTTGTTATTATGCAGCAAAATTTTCTACTCCCTAAACATTGGTGAGTTTGGTCTCATGTAAAGAAGAAATAGATGAACCTTTCTGTGAAATTACAGTTGGGTTTGTGCTTGTATTATGTTATTTCTTATTTCTTTCGTAGGGCTCTAGAACAAAAACATATTTGCTGACTTCGCTGTACTGTATTGGCATTGTAAATGTAGTGTGTACACGGTTAATTTTATTTACGTTCTTCTATTGCTCTTAATTGTGAAAATTTGCTTCCACCATTATTTTCTTGGGAAAGCCGAATTCTTTATGTTTGCATAATATCTGATGGAGTAATTTAACTGTAAAAATGATGGTTAATTACTTACTATTTACGGAGTAATTCATTAATTATTATAAGCATGCAACCCTGGTGAAAAGCCATCCCAACAACTGCTGGGAGTCTTAGCCATGTACATACATAAACAGTTGTAGATAAGTTGGTCTGTTCAATTATAAGGTATAGCACTGTTAGATTTTGTACTAAAACTGAGAGGACAGACCCCTACTTGGTTGTCAGACTTAGTCCTGTACATGACCCAATAATAATACATTTTACAGCACTTGGAAATAAATCAAGTTAAAGAGGTGGGGAAAATAACAAACTAGTGGAGTAGTAATAATTCACTGTACAAACACTAGTAGTTATAATAATACTAATAAGTTGCATATCATTACCTTCCCATCTCTCTGTCTATACACAACCCTTACAACTCATGCTTTTGTCAATAACCTATTGTTGTTTTATCAAGTCCATTATTTTCACAAGTTATATTTTCCCCACTATTTCTAACTTTTGAAGTAATCTTCTATTTTGTTTAACTTGTAAGACTTATTAATCAAGGTGAATATATATTTAGTGAAACCTCTATACAGGAGTATTGTATACAAGGATAATAGTGTCTACTTCATTATTACATATATTGGTCACAACTTTATGATTTTTTATTTCGTTATAACCTCTCAGTTAGAATAGAACTTGCTTGGTCTTAGTACTTATCAGTTTGAAATGCTGAATAGTGTACAGGTCCATTTAGTAGACTTGAGAATATTAAGAATTGGGGTGAAATTGTGTAAGTGGTTCCTATATTTGTGAAGTATGTGACTGGATTCTTTTTCATGAGACAGTGGGAATAGATATTTACGAAAATCATGAAGAGTGTGTGTGTGGGTTGTGTTATAAAGTGGAAGCATTGTACCTTTGAGTACTAACTATTACAGGTGTGATTTTGTAAAGAAATTTATTTGCTGTAAAGATAAACAGAGCATAAATGTACTGATGGCGTGGAATAAGGAGACATAAATGAAATGAAGATGAAGTGATATTTGGTGGGGTATGACTAAATGGGGGAGAAGTCATGTGATCACAGTGGAGAGAGGGAGGGTTGAATGATGGGATGAGGAGAGTGAATAATCCAGTCAAAGTTTTGGGAACCCGCCCGCCCACCCACCCACCCACCTTCATTTCATCTCTTTTAACTCTATCTGGCTGAGTTGGTTTGGTATCATTCGCCCCATTCTACAAGGCAGTTAAGAAAATGGCTCTACCTCCTCTCTTCTGAATCTGATGAATCTCATACTGTGATATTGTTTGCTGTGATATACATAGTATATTGCTTTCAATCATTTTAAGAGTTATTCAATGTTGAATATTGGAGTTTCCAAGACGCTCTTTTGACACTGAAATATGCATCATAGATTTCTTGTTTCTAATTGAATTGATTTGGAACTAGATGAGGTCATACTAGATTTTAACAAACCGGATCAAAGCATATCAAACTAAATCAAGTCGAATTTCAACAGTTAGTAAAACACATTTCGTAAATTAGGGGCAGATCAAAGAATCATAAATATATACGTAGTAAAGTTTTGGAACAATTTTTTTATACTAACAATATTAAATTGTGATATAAAAATAATAAAATGGGGAATTGAACACACGTATTTTTTTTTTTCAATTTTGAATTTCAAATTTATAATTTATTTTTGGTGTTTTTTAAAATTTATTTTATCTATTTAAACTTAATAAGGGTAAATTTATTCGTTTATAGGAAAATGAATTATTTTTTCCACATTTTAGAAGTTTAGGTGTATATGTGGACCTCCACTACTTCAAATATTTTTTCACATTTTCTCATAAAAAATGTAAAATTTTAATCTTTAACCTTACAACATAAATTCTTTAAAGTTCGCCAGTAGCCACTGAACATAGATATGACTAAATAGTGCAGTAATGCTAATATTTTTTTTGGTAACTATCTACGTATTACAGAATGAAATCACAAAATACAACAATTAACAAACATCACAAGTACCTACAGAATTTGAGCATTTAATTAGTGACTAAAAGTAATAGGGAGTAATTAACTAGGCAGACAAGCAACCAATTACCAATGCCATAACGAGTGTTTGGAAAGACGAGAAACAGCCCACTGCAAATAATCCCAACTATCAACGGGAAACCTTGCATCACTTCAACCATGTCCGGGGAACAGACAGTTTGTCACGCGGTGGTCGGAAAATGCGATTGCCGTGAAAACCATCACCGACATCACCGCGTGCACGAAGTCCGTGAATCCAACCTTGTACCGGTCGTCCTTCGGGACTTCCACTCCCGGGTCGCTCTTGAACACTGCCAACCCCCGGGGCGTCACAAAGTCGTAGTACACTTTCCGGCCATCCGGCCCCCGGAAGCTGTCGGTGAAGTGGAAGAAGAGGCAGGAGAGGGCGCAGAGGGCCAGGAGGACGATGATCATGGTGGTGCTGACGGGGGAGCACTGCCCTTTGGCGTAGATGCTAGGGAGGACCATCTCGAAGGTCAGCAGCGTTCCGGTCGGGAGGAAGTTGACTAGCATATAATATGTGTCTTATATACTAATTTAATGATAGAAATAAAAAGTTATTTAGCATTTGAACCACATTCTTCAACAATTTAAAATGTACGGAATAATGTTTTCATATATACGGATTTGAACACATAAGTACAATAAGTAATAAAAATGGCATTGCCTATTTGAGTAGAAGTAGAGAGATATTATTAGAGAATAGATGATATTACTGTGACCGTGTGTTTGGTGAGCCGCCACAACATTTTTCGATCTCTTTGGAGTCTTGGTATGGGTGGAGAACAAAAGTAATACATTAGTAGTACAATAGTAGTATTGAAAAGGATTACGAATTTAAGAAGCTAATTTATTAAATGTAATGACTATGAAACAATTAACCAACATATAAGGCATAAATTTTTTTAGCAATACAAATAATATTGAGCAGCTAAACATTTTGTTTCAGTTGTATCACTACATTAGGCTTCCGTTTAATGGTGTGTGTTTTGAGTAAAATATGTATCAATATATACAGTACGTGTGTTATACATTTTATGCTTAAAGTGCGTGAGGTTTCTAGAATTTTCTGAAAAAATCATAAACGAGAGTATTTTACGGGAATAAAATACGTATCAATACGTACGGTACGTGTATTATACATTTTATCCTTAAAGTACGCGAATTTTTCCGAATTTTTTGAAAAATTCATAAACGGGAGTATTATACGTGAATTATACGTTTGAGTGTATTATACGTGAATTATATGTGAATAAACTAACAGAGGTAACTGCCATTTTCCCAGTTATGGGTAATCGGTATATCAAAGATGTGTAGCGGTCTCATCTCACTTGAGGTTTGTGTTGAGATTTATTCGGTGTGAATAAACAACGTGTGATTGAGGCAAGGTGAGTGCCATACGAATTAAGAATAATCAATATCTATGATTATTTTGCTATTAAACTATACATACATTAGGGGTTGGGGCAACATGAGTGACTATCTGTGATAGTGCTCGAACCTATTGGCTATTATAGATTATATAACTAGTGTTTAAAAAATTAAAGATGACACACCGATTGATAGAGTAGAGTTTCATACAAATCCTTTGTTTGGATTTCAAATCCGATATCTCTTCCTTGTGACATCCTCTTCCTACCAAGTGAGCTACACTTTCAGTTGATTTGGTAGTGTCTAACATACACTTCATGGCGTTTGGTACGTACCATCCCACTTCTAAATGATACGATAATGTTCTCATGTCTCTAAATAAATTACTCACTCTCTTTAAATTGTAATGCCAACATACACAGTGTAAAACAAAATACGTAGTAATATCAAAGCAGTGTTCTCTTCTATGAAATTTATACTCCGTCAATGGGGCATTTCATAAAGTCAAAGGAAACAAATAATTTTGTAATATGCGTGAAATTCAAATCGGGCCTTTTATATATAGGGACGGAGGAATTACACAACACTGAGTATTGATTTTTTTTTTATAAATATGAAAACTGATTACAAATACCTAAATTTGAAAGACGTGTTTTACAAAAAATTCAAGTAAAAACATCACAACATAATGATGTTATTTTAACAATATTGAGTGATTTTTTATTGGGTGAATTTGACTTTGCATCCCATTTTGAAAATGTTTTGATTTTGCACTCAATTACATAACCTTTTGTGAAGAAAAATTTCTCAATTGAGTGCAAACTGCAAAGTCACAGGATTTTTAAGTGAAATGATTTGCAAAGTCAAAATTTTTTGAAAATAGGATACAAAATCTAATATCTCCCGAAATTGGAGTATAAAGTCAAATTCATCCTTTTTATTAAACTGTGTTTTTAGCATTTGCATGCAGTACTATTTTTTCAATTATATTTTATGTGTCTTTGGTAGCATTTATTCCAATATCCTACAATTGCTCATATGTTTAAAAAAGGCGATATAATTATTTCAATAAGCCACTAGCTTAGACGACTAAACTAATTAGGGTTTATAATAACGGGCCGATTCGAGATAATTAGTATATCTAAACTGTGTTAGAAAGGTTCTGCCTTGTTTAATATTGAGTCTTGAAAACACGAACTAGACTCGTTTATTTGAGAACAAAAGTCAAGCTCACTTAGGGGCTATTTACTTTTTTTCCCATCAAGTCCGGAATGGATCAAAATGTATGTCTGCATTAAGTTGTCTGTTGTATTAAGTGACACTGAGATATCAAACTGTTTACTAAGTGTGCTGAATGAAAAATCTGAATCATGTCAAATGACCGAATAACCCTCTTGTTTGTATATTGTCTATTTACTTTCCTTGTTCCCAAAGATAATTGGCATCTTATTAAGTACTACGTATTTAATAAGTTCTAAAATTAGAGACCTAAATTTCTAATTAAACAAAACTGGGAGTTCATATTTCCTCTATTCCAATATAATTGAATACGACCAGTATAACGTACAGAATGAAGATGGGTGTGTTTGTCTATGGTTTCTATTCCAATAAAATTGATCCAAGTATGAAGGTAAGCAAGTGGATTGTCTGGGAGTTTCCTCTTGGTTCAAAATCGACGGGCAAATAGCACATACGATGTTTTGAGCAAAGCATGTATGAAAATTTAAAAACAAACAATTGGAGATGTAATCTAGAGAAATATCGAATGGTGAAGGTGTAGAGCTGCAAGTAACGAATATGTTTGCTTGAGAAGATATGAACGACCTTGCTCTCTTTTTTCCGTCGATGGAGAACTGGTTCTTCAAAGGGGGCAAAAGAAACTATCAGCTAAGGTTAAAAGAGAGAAATCAGTTTCTTCCGTGTCTGAAGCCGGAAGAGTGCCTTTTTTGCTGAGCGAATACGTCAGTTTTTGACCTAGCGAATAAGTCATATGTTTTATTAAGTTATAAGTAAACATCAATTAAGGAATGAACGTTTAAGTCATCAATTTCATTAAGTCCATTAAGTCCTAAGTAAACAGCCCCTTACACTATATAGACTTGATATATAGGGCCCGTGGTGGGCTCGTAAGTAGGGCATAAGTGTCATTCCATCACAATCACACACACAATAGATATAAAAGGTTTATTTCGAGCTCGAGCTATGAATGACTCTTAACAAACCGAGTTCGAGCTCAAGTCTGTGATCAAACCTCGAATAAGCGGACTTTGGCTGGACTCGAATAATAGCACAATCCGTCTATCCAATACTTTTATGGTTCATTATCGTGCCACTCATGGGCGGATCTATGTTGGGGCAGGGGTGGGCTCCAGCCCAGCCCAACCCAATTTATTTTTATTATTATAGGTATAGGTTTAATTTCAAGCCCACCTCAAAATTAATGTCTAGCCCAGCCCAAGCCTACCAACTTTGTAATTTTATTTGATTATTAATTGAATATTTTCATTAGATAGTAAAATAGTTTTTATTTATTATAAATTTATAATGATTAAAGATAGAATTGAAGATTAGAAAATGATTTATTTATTATGCAATTAAAGAATAGAGAACAATGTACTTACTGTTTAGGCATGTAAGAATGGATTCAAAATCTCAATTCAATTTTAAAATTGGGAATACTTATTAGTTTTATGTACATCGACTATTTTTATTTGCTTATTAGTTTTATACTTTTATAGAAGTATTTTAATTCATATCAATAAATACTAAAATCTTTAATAATCAATAATAAAATTATAAATCACACTAAAAACGTTAAAATTTTAGATATACTACTTCCGTCTCGTTTTATTTAGTCATCTTTGACTCTTTAGTCAAAGATGGTAAACTATGATCCATGATTTTAACTCATGTATTAATGTGAAACTTACTAAATTTATACTTTTATGATAAACTTTTTAACAAAGAACATTTCCATTTTATTGTATAAATATATAGTCATTCAGAGTTTAACTTCTTTGACTTGAAAAGCCAAATTAGTCTTAAACTCTTAATAAAAGTGGGCGGAGGTAGTATATAGTTTATTTCTATAATTTATAAGTTATCAATATGCTCGAGTCCAGATCGAACTGAACATGACTATGCTCGAATTCAGCTTGAATAACTATTCAAACTCAAAAAAATAGCAGCCTCTTTTTTTTTTTTTGTAAAAACAAACTATTTAAACTAAAATTTAGCCCGTGTTCGAGATTAAAGCTCATTAAGATTTGGTCATTAAATTAAATTCGAAATCACGATTGAACTCGAGTAGTTCGAAAAAAACCCAGTTCAATAACTATCAGTCCTAAGCTAAACCTTTTGTATGCAGTAACGAAAATTTTTATTGCTTAGCCCACCCCACCCCTCATTCCTGGATCCGCCCCTGGTGCCACTTCAACACTTTGACCACATATATACATAACATATAGTCATATACCATAGACAAATTTTGTAAGATGAAATACCGAGTAATAAACAGGACAAACATGTGATGTTTGCATTTCTTGTAGAACATTTACTTTTAGTTGTTTACTAGTCCGTATAACGTATTGAGTAATTGAGGTTATGGGCAACTTAATTTTTTAATGTTAAATTAAAGGATGATATATGTGATCACTGATGGTACACGTTTCCCATAACTTAGAGCATCTCTAATGAGGATGTCTATTTTCTTACATACTCTTACAATTGGGTCCTATTTTTTATCTCACAAATTTTATGTGTAGGACCTACATATCTCCATATTTATTTTCATTTTCATTTTTTATATCACTTCTAACCCACTTTTCATCAACTTTTGCCCCTCGATTCCCGTGTAATGTCTATTTGTGGACATTGTCATAGACATTGTCTACAATTCACTATTATCTCTCTGTTCCTTTTCATTTTTCCATACACGTCACTTTCTTCATATTAAATTAAAATAATTATTCTATCTTTATCTCTCTCCTATGCCACGTAGTATACACTTTACTCCAATCCACTGCCCCATTGGAGATGCTCTTACTTAGCATGATTATCATAGTGAAAGACGATCAGTGTACACGTTTTTTTATGCACACTTGTTTGTCAACACTGACAGAGTTGTCTTTAGGGTCCTACAAAGTTGTATGTATCTAGTCAACTATGTTTGTGTAGACAAAACAAGTGTGTCAAAGTGTACACAAACCACGTGTACACCAAACACAAGTCTTATCATTGTCGTATTAAAAGATTATACTTTTGGATTTTGCTTGGTGACTCTATTTTTTGACTTATCAATTATAATGATCAATTTTTTTCACCAAACACGTAATTGTTGATTTCGCACGCTGAGTTGTATAATAGTTAAAATATGTAAGGTTGAAGTTTTTTTTTGCTAGATTGGCCAATGGAGTAAAAACTACCCCATTTACCAAACTCAGGCTGCGATTGAATGCTCCCGGCCTCACACATGCACTACCATGCATCAGAGAGAGATCATGCGTAGCATGAAATAAAACTCCCCACTTTAACTGACACAGTCCACTCGGCCCCACCTCTCAGTCAAACTGCGCCTCTTTTGCTCACATTCCACTACCGTACTCCACTTTGACTCCACCACTACCGCCGCCTCTCCGCCGTTCACCCCCGCCCTCTCTTTTTCTGCGACAAATAATCATAATTTATTTAAGCAGGCACACACCCAGAAATTCATTCAAAGACACCTTTAAAAGTACAAACTCCGGGGGGGCCACAACTCTACTCCCACCCCACCTCTTCATTTCCCATACATTTTTCTATCTTGTGATTCTTGTGTGTGTTTATATATAAATTCCACCCCTTTTATTTACATTAGTTGATCTCAAAAATGGGAAATCCTCCATTTTCTCCATCTGCTCTACTCTGCTCAGAAAGTGGGTCTGGTTTGAATGATGAAGGAGATGATTTCACATTGATTAGTGGGGAGGATGAAGATGAAGATGATGAGTATATACAAGTTCTGCTTCATAAAGAAACTTCCATTAATGGCGGCTTCCCAAACCTTGATCTTTCACAGGCTGAAAATGAGAGTTGGATTCAAGAAGCTCGATCTGATACAATACATTACATTCTTAAAGTCTGTTTCTTTCATCTTTCTTTTTCTTTTTCTTTTCCTATGGTCTTTCTTGAATCTTAAATTCTTGATCACAGCCCTTCTTTTTTCACTTTGATGAGAAATTATTCTGACATTTCATCTTTCAATCCCTTTTTTATAGACTGGAGGAGCGTTTGGATTCGGAATGAGAACAGTACACCTATCCATAACTTACCTTGATCGGTTTCTTTCGAGAAGAACCATAGATGTGAGGGTATTTGTGATTTTGAATAAATGCATATATTATGGCTCTGAATTGCTTTAATGTAGTGATAAAAAGTTTTCCTTTTTGAATAAATGTATGTGTGTAGAGAGAAAGGTGGTGGGCCATAAGGCTATTAGGGATAGCATGCCTTTCCTTAGCAGCAAAAATGGAGGAAAGCAGAGTACCTGCCCTAACAGAGTACCCCCCACCCATGGAAAACCTCTTCACTTTTGAGAGCACTTTGATCCAAAGGATGGAGCTTTTGGTGCTCAATACATTGGACTGGAAACTGCGCTTCATAACTCCTTTTTCTTTCACTCCTTACTTTTTGTCAAAGTTTATCACCCCACACTCTCATATGCATAGAAAGAGCTCCATTTTATCAACAACTATGGACATCATCTTCAATGCCATCCGAGGTAAATCGCGCGCATTTCCCGAATCCGTGTGCCCGTTGTTTTCGTTGTCGGATCGAGTTATTCTTCTTAGATCAACAATATATGATTTAAGAAATTCAGGGTCGCATCCTAAAAGATGAATGTGACAATTATAAAGTAACTATAAGTCTATAGGGTGTTGTTTCATTAGAGAATTGAATTGCTTCCCCTACAATGTTAGGCTTAATTTGTAATTGAAATAAGGTTGACTTTAAAAATAATTCTCTGATCAAAAGTTTGAACAAGGCAATGATGAGGCTTTGTAGTTTGAGCTAGCCTATATTATAATGTTATTTGATTTTAGAGTTATTTTAAGGCACTTTTTCCTTTGTCTTCAGATGCAAAGTTAATGAGTCACATGCCATCCGTACTAGCAGCAGCAGCAACATTACTGGCATTGGATGGTGGACTAGTCAAAGAGGGTATGGAGGTTATTATGAGTGCCTTACCTTCAGGTGGATGTCTTAACATTGTGAGTCTTATCTTACTGTAATTTTTTCTTTCTTTTTAATGTACCTTTATTATAACTTTATTTCTATGACTTCTTTTATTATTATGATTTATTATTATTTTTTATTTCTGTTATTATTATAATGCAGGATGATGTTTTCTGGTGCTATAAGAAAATGAAGGAACTAGAGAGGGACAAAAAAGAGTTTCCAAAGAATTGCGGTCTTAAGAGAAAGAGAAGTGATGATACATGATTGTGACAAAATTTCGGATGTTAATAAAAAGGAGTGTCCAAATTTCTGTTCAAAGTTTAATAGTCATTCTTCATTTGGTTATCTTTGAATTCGTTTGTTTGGGAACTTATCACTTTACCCAAAGGCCAAACCCTTTTTGGTGTTTATATGTAATCTCTTGCAACCCTAAGTTTTAAAGGGTGGTTTGGGATATTTTGTTTTGCTTTAAACATGGTGTCGGAATGTGTATCTGTATGTACTCTGATTTGTTCATCTACTTAGGATATTGTTTATTGATTTACATTTGTTGTAATTTGTAAGTGAGCAAATTAAATCTTTTTTAATTTGTTGTATTTGTATTTTCAGTATTTGTTGGTGATAAGGGAAGTTGGTATTTTTCAAGCTCATTTAAAACGATCCCTAGTCATACAAATGATGCATATATGATATACTCCCGGTCCCGCAAAATTCTTCCCAGTTTGACTTGACACGGAGATTAAGAAAGTGGAATAAAGTGGAAATGTATGGTTGTGATTGTGTAATAAAAGGTGAAATGAATGTGAACCACACAAATTGTCCAAAAAGGTGAGGAAAATATTGTGGGACGGTCCAAAAAGGAAAAGTTGAAAGAATATTTGCGGGACGGAGGGAGTATGTTGGTTAAAATAGAAATTATTGGAGTAATGGGTTAGATACTACTCCGTATTAGCTTTTCTTGAAGCCCAATTTGTAAGCCCATTTTGAGGCACATTAGAGTAGAAATGCCTCCATTCTCATAGAGATATAGATACAAGGAGGTGCCTTTTTGGGGGATCCCCTCTCGTCCTCTCTCCATCCTTTTCTAACCTCTGGAATATTCAGATGATTATTAATCCAGAGTTGAATTGAATTAACTTGAAAAGTACCTGGTTTTCACCCATTTCAGGTTCCCACATAAAACCATGTTGTTCTTGAGTGCACTTTTATAGATTTATACATTAAGTCTTGTGTAGAATTAATCTCAACAAGAATATGGGTTACTATTAAAGTATTAATTATGAAATTGAGATAAGTGACGAATATGTGATCAGTATTTATGCATTAAAAATGAGAAAATAGATTTATACTCCGTATATTTCAATGAATATAAAAACGATGAATATAAAAGCGGTCCAACTTAGCTGGTCACCGACTCAATGGGCTGAGTTTCAGCCCAATTTACTCCAGGCCCCCTCCCTCTGACGTCCCCTACAGTAATAAATAAATAAATAAATAAAAACAGGGTTCCATATTAGGGTCCGCGAGAACCGAGTCTGGGATAAGCAACACTGTTGCATTTTTTTGTTATTCTTGGAGGAGTAAAAACTCATTCAAGGTTATCTAAGTATTGCTGGAAATATGTTGATGGACACTTGATAGTTGATACGTAAACAACTATGTCGTCATGTGCTCAAAATTTTGCTCTCATTATACTAACTGAAACAGCCTTTTATGTTTTGAAGTGTTTGGACTGTAGGCATGACTAAGACATGGTCAACGAGTTCTGTTATACAAAGGACAAACTATGAAAGAGACCTAAAAAACAATGGTTTTGCAGATATTACAAACATCATCAAGATTTTGTTCTTCAAATATAATAAACGAAAACAAGAATGCTGCAAGACTGCAAAACAATTATACAACCTTCTCAAACGAAGATTTTCCAGCTGTAATCCTGAGGGCATGAAAGATCAACCAGAAGTTCTTAGGTTAACCGTCAGACACATGCCATGCCCACTCTTTCATGGTTAAGATATCTTCACACAGAATGGATCATATATGTATCATATTAACCAAAGCAGCAATGGGCATGCCTACGAATCCAAGGACAATTGTTGCAAGCCATTGTTGAAGGGTAAGAGGAGTGGTGTTTGCAAAGGTTCCTAGGAATTTAACAATTATAATTTGGAAGAAGACCGTGCAGCCAATGACACCAATAAATATGGCTTGAGCTGATCTCATTGAAAACCTGTCATAAATATGGCAGGTTTTATCATATATATGCCATGCTCCCTCTGTCCCCGAAAAAAGAGTTATGTTTGTAATATCAGGGGATAGATGAAGTACAATGTTACAGAATCAAGAGGTTAACCTTATGCTGCAATGCACACAATTATGTGGGACATATTTGATGGGTTGCAAACTACTAAGTAGACCATACAAAATCCACCCATCAATGAGTAATACTACTTCATATTTCTATTTGATTTATGTGTAATATATATAAGTGGGCAATTCTTTTGGGGTTTTGGTTGATAGATTCCCATTTAACATAGTATCAGAAGAGAGTGTGATCCGACCCGATGTGCTTATGGGGTTTTGTGCCCACTCGATGGTTTGAAACAGCCTCTTTAGGCCCATTTATAATACTGGCTCTTTGAGATTTCTACTCAAGCTTAGGCTGAGGAAGGGTATTGAGTATCCAACGTTGGTTGTTGTTTGGTTTTATTTTAGGTGTGAACTAGACCAACATAACGTATACTAACAAGATTCAAATTTTGGGAGGTTGGACTGAAAAATCATAGGTACGTGGCAGAAAACAAATGTATTGAATATAAGTGTGTTGAGAACCAAATCAGAATGAGGTCCATTAAGATGAAAGATTGCTTTCCCGGAACTCTGAAGATGCCATATGATGATGAACTGATATAAAGATTGTCCAAAAATATTCCTCCACATCACACTGCTGATGAACTTCCCTTTCCTGCCAGCAGGTTGGCACTTCATCAAGTCATCTGTGGGAGGTTCAGTAGCCAGAACAAGTGCATCAAGTGTGTCCATGATCATGTTGACCCAAAGAAGCTGAACAGCAGTGAGGGGAGCAATCCCTGAAAACGTCACACAAACAATATCAGCAAACCGTACATAACTGACCTGGATTGATTAAATGCCTTTAAATACCAATTTGTGATACCTGTCAAACAGGCTGAAGTAAAGTTGACAATTAGGGCGACCACATTAACTGTCAGCTGAAACTGGACAAATTTTTAGATATTCACATATACAGAGCGTCCCCATTTGGCAACTGTTACAATTGTTGAGAAGTTATCATCTAGAATTATGACATCAGCACTCTCTTTTGCTACCTGTAATATTTGTATTTGGTCAGTAAACAATACCAGCAATAAAACACATAACAGAGGTTTAAAAACCCGATGATCATTCACAACCTTGAAAGACATGAATTTCAAGAATCAAGATATTGGAGAGAGAGAGACCACAACTAGAGATATAGGCCCCGTGCTCAAAATCATGGCCAAACAATTACTTCGCCATTCGCTTTGAACTTAATGACTAAATCTAACTTTGCATATTGAAACTTGGACTGAATTACTAGTTAGGTACCAATAAAAGTTAAACTCAAGAAGAAAGCATAGATTTTCAAAACCCAGGTTTATCTCGTTAGTATGAAATACTTCGTATATTTCAAAATACAAAGAATGAAAGTTTCACCTCAGTCCTGCAATGCCCATAGCAAGTCCAATATTAGCTTCATGAAGGGCAGGAGCATCATTTGTACCATCTCTAGTCACTGCAACCACTTCTTGGAATGTAGTCCGCAAAAGTTTCACTAGTGTGTGCTTATCCATAGGTGACGAACGAGCCATGACCGGCAGAATCTGATATATTAGGCTTCACATATCAATGTTGTTTCTCTTTGTCAAATAATTAGCGGAATGCAGATAATGGTTGGGGGGGGGGGGGGGGGGGGGGGGCAGAGGAAAATACTATTTTTCTAGTGTTTGGTTCTACACTGGAAAATATGAAGGAAAACCAATTCTTATTGAAGCTCCATATGAATGAAATGGTCTTGAGAAAATTAACAAAATTGATTTATTGATTCTGAATCAAATTGGTATATTTCGCCGAATTCCGTTCCTCCATTCCTTCCACCTAGTTTCTTTCCTGAGCATTCTCCGGGTTCTACACAGATCAGAATATTTGGCTGGTCATCCTCACCTGTAATTTTGGAATGGTTGCAATCAATTCATCTTCACTCATATCTTGGAATCTTGGACCTTCAATTGCAATTCCATCATCAGTCAAGATGCCACATTCTCTAGCAATTGCTTTGGCAGTGTTTATATTATCTCTTGTAACCATCCTCACAGTAATCCCAGCTGACCTACAAATAGCAACAGACTCCTTGACTCCGGGACACACAGGATCTTTAATACCCACAATTCCAATCAAAGTTAAATCCTCAAAAGGAATAGGGTGATCAGTGGAGAAGTCACTTCCTATGTCCTTGTAAGCTAGGCAAATAGTTCGAAGAGCTTCACAAGCAAATTTCTCAATTGTGCCTTTCAGATTGTCAAATGAAGATTCGTCTAATGAAATAACCTCACCATTTGGACCTAAGGTGCTATTACATCCTGCCAATAACTTAGACGCACCTTTACAGTGTGCACGCAAGTCTCCATTTTTTTATTTTATAACTACACCCATTCGTTTCTTCTCCGAATTAAAAGGTTCAACTTTTATGATCTCTGTTGATCGGCGAACCGACTGGAAATCCCCTCCAAGCAAACCACCGAACTCTAACAGAGCAGTTTCAGTGGGTGTTCCCAATATTTCAGTTTTCCCGTTTTTATTTTTAACTATTTCACCCCCAGTGTTGTTATTTCAAAGCCAAATGTGGGAACATCCATACGACTATCTTTAATCTTCCCACACACGTGAGCTTTTACAACAGTCATGTGATTGGTTGTTAATGTCCCTGTCTTGTCACTACATATAGTGGTGGCAGATCCCATTGTCTCACACGCTGCCAAGTGGCGGACAAATGCTTTATCATTCATCATCTTCTTCATAGCAAATGCAAGACTCAGGGTGACAGCCAAAGGAAGCCCTTCAGGAACAGCAACTACAACAATTGTCACAACAATAGCAAAGTACTCCAGCATTTCCACAGCATCATCTCCCGACCATCGCCAGTGGGACCCTTCTCTTAATTTCTGGAGAAAAAAACCTTGCACCAAAACAGAAAAAGTAATAACAGCAAAGAAGAGACCAATCTTGCCAATAATAGTCGCTACTGCATTCAGTTTAACCTGCAATGGGGTCTCATCATCCCCTCCTTCACTGATAGTAGCCATCAATATTCCCCATTGAGTTCTCATCCCAACAGTAGTGACAAGCATTTTACAAGATCCATCCCGGACTTTAGTTCCAGAAAGGAGAAAAGACTTTCCAACTGTCACACTAACTGGCTCACTCTCTCCTGTTAAGCTGGATACATCTATCAACAAGGAAAATCCTGAAACAAAGAGTCCATTAGCCGGGACTTGATCTCCAACGGCAAGATGAACAATATCACTAGGGAGTATATCGTAAATTGAGATTTTTTGCCTTAGACCATTTCTAGTAACCTGAATGATAAGTCCGTATTTAGACACGCATTTGGTGCGTGTTCCAGTTGGATTTTGATGATTTTTCTGGCTTTAAGGCGTTGCAAGTCTCAATTTTGGCTCAAGTTGTGTTTAGCAGACATTGGATCAAGTTTCATTGCATTTGGAGTTGATTTGAAGAAGTTTGAGTCCGGCAATCGGCGCTTGAAAGGCATTCGGGAAGGATTTGAAGGCATTCAAGAAAGAGTTGGAAGATTTAGAGGTCATCGGGAGATTCACGACGAAATTCTGGTGAAGAAAGAGCATTTGGATCGACCTCGTAGGCATTCGGGGGCATTCTGAGCAAGAAAACGAAGGAAAAGTGAAGAATAGGGTCAGGCACGGTCGTTCCTGGAGTTAGGCACGCCGTGCCTGAAGAGAAAATTTCCTGGAAGCTACTGGAGGCCAGGCACGGTCGTGCCTGGCAGCTAGGCACGCCGTGCCTGGCATATTTCGAAGAACCAAGCTACTGGAGGCCAGGCACGGTCGTGCCTGGCAGTTAGGCACGCCGTGCCTGGACGCGAAATTCGGCCTCCTTCCGTAGGCACGGTCGCAGGCACGGTCGTGCCTGGCACCGTGCCTGGCCGCGATCTGTCCTAATTCGACCCGAAATCATTGTTTTCTATAAATAAGGCCTCCATACCCACTTTTGGGGGTTACGAACATTACGGAAAGGCCTAGGGACGAATTTACTTGCGTTTTTACGCTATTTTCTTCCAAGACCCTGGGATTATTTGTAAGTTCATCTTTTTAATTAATGACAATTATTTCTATTCATCTCAATTCTGTTGATTCTTCAATTATGAATTGTGAGTAGTTTAATTAGGGATTTGGGATTGATGAAGGGGTTAATCATGATGTATGGCTAGATTCTTGTCGGTGTAATTGCATGAATGCCGTTTAATTTGTGTTTGAATAATTTAATTGATATCTCTTGTAACCTAGACTGCAGCTAGAATTACAATTGCATGTAGAATGAATTAAGAGAGATCTAATTTGTTCTAGGACACATTCACACACACTTAATCGTTCGCTAAGAGATTAGTAGCGATTAAGGGGCCGTAAGCTCGCTCGTCTTGGCAATAATTTAGGATCCTGTCGCATGAGAGATCAGCCTGGTCCCCTAAATTATTGTACTCTACGCCGCGAGAGCGGTAAGAACTTAGTAATGATTAGCTAGGCTCAATTAAATTAAATTCATGTAATTAGGCCTGATCTGCCAGAAATCTGGTTAACCCCGGAATCAATCCCTGTTCCCTTCGTCGTTAATTGAGAAGAAACCAATCTTTTATTTTCATCGCTCTTAGCATTAGTTTTATTTTTAATTCAACCCACCAATCTCGCACAATTGCACTTTTATTTTATTTATTTCTTTTTAATCGCTAAAGTTTAGTTAATCTTTAATTCCCTTTTGTCCGTCCCTGTGGAGACGATACTCGTACTTTCAACCACTTTACTACATCATTTTTAAGTGCGAGAAAACACACATCAGTTTTTGGCGCCGTTGCCGGGGACGGTGTCGGATTTAAGGGTTAATTAATTTTAGCGACTTGTTTTTAGTTTTTCGTAGGATTTTTGTCTACTAACCTTGCAGGTCAGATCTGTTTATGCATACACGCTCTAAGAAGGGAGAATCACTAGTCCCTCTTAATCCTGAGATCGAGAAGCTAGCTAAGCAGAACCGCAAGGCCTTTAGAGAACAGAAGAAAGCAACCATGGATCAACCATCCGCATCTGGAATAGCTGGGACGTCTGAGGTCCAAACCACTTCTGGTAATTTGGATTTTTATGTCAATACCTCTCCCCAGTCTTCACCAGAAAATTCACCTAGAGCTTATCCGGGGTATCAAAATCTCCGTACCCCATTCTTCCACCAAAATCAGTCCACTCCACAACTGAATCTTCCACCACTTTATCAACTCTTCCAAAATACCTCTACTGCTCCCGAAACCATTTTTCAAAATCAAACATACGGGATGCAAGGTATTGGGCAAAATAATCCACTCTTTCAGCCCAGACAGAACCAACCGCCAGTCACACAAAATCCACCCCTTACTCAGCCACAAAATCAGCCCTTCCAACCCCAATTTCAACAATATAATCAGCCCCAAGTTCAGCCCCGAGCACAGGCAAACATAGCCCGTCCACATCCTATAAGACCACAACCAGTTCATCAGCCGAGATATCAAGCTCCTCCATACCAAAACTATGTCCCACATAACAACCCGCTTTATCAAGGAGAGACCATTGCAGATTTCCTCACTCCGGACATCACAGAGTATGACAGCATCCAAGTGCAAGGAATTACTGCACCTCGCTATGAGATCAACCCAGCGGTGATCAACATGGTGTCCAATAATCAGTTTGGAGGGAGCCCTACAGAAGATCCAGTGGCACACATTACAAAATTCTTGAGGATGTGCCAAACCTTCAAGATCCCCGGGCTAGATGATGATCAGGTACGGATGCTTTTGTTCCCTTTCTCATTGAGGGACGATGCGCAGAGGTGGTTGGATAGCAATCCACATCACCATATTCAGACATGGGATCAGTTGCACAAGTCCTTCATCAAGGAATATTTTCCGACATCAAAGGCAATAAAGTTGAAGAGGCAGCTGCAGGATTTCAAGCAAGGTTCTTTGGAGACATTGGCTGAGGCATGGAAGAGATTCAAAGTGCTAAGAAGAGCTTGCCCTCAAGGCAAGATGACTGATAGTGAGATTCTATCTTGTTTCTACAGCGGAATCAGCGATGAAGGGAAGATGATGCTTGATGCTTCGGGTGGAGGAGCTTTTCCTCAGTTGCCATCTGAGGTGGCGGAAGAATTAGTGGAGAAGATAGTTTCTAATAATGCTTCATGGTATGGCTCTCGGGACACACCTCACCAGAAGGCCCCGGGCTTGTACGAGATCAGTGATAATTCTGCCCTTTCTGCGAGGGTAGATGCTTTGACTAGCATGATTCAGAAGCTTGCTACTAGTGTGGAGGATAATCAAAAGAAGACGAATCTTGCTCTATCGGTGCCTAGTGTTAATATGGTAGCCCCCGGTCCTATTAGTCCCTCTTGTACCATTTGTGGGGGCCTCCATTCGCCTCATGAATGCACTATGATGACACACTTGGCAGCCCCTGGAGTAGAGCAAGTTGACGCGATGTATTACCAGCGACAGGGCTACCAAAATCAGCCCTACGGACAGCAGCAGCAAGGAAATTACGGGCAAGGAATTCAGCAGCAATCTAGGAACTTTAATCAACATCAAGCATCTCAGCCAGTGCAAGAGAGTTTTAAGAGAGAAACAGAACAAAGATTTTCTGGCATAGAGGAAACACTCAAGAAGTTGCTGCAAATTCAGCAGCAACAAATGCAATCTCAACAACAAACAGATTTGAGGATGCAGCAGGCTGACTCAAGGATGCAGAACATGGAGACTCAATTGGGACAGATCTCAAGGGCTTTATCTGAGAGGCCTCTGGGATCCCTCCCTAGAAATACCGAGCCAAACCCAAGAGAACATGTTCATGCAGTCACCTTAAGGAGTGGAAAAGAATTAGAACCTGCTGCCATGGCAAAGAAGCCCGTTGAAGTTAATGACGTACCGGCTGCCCTAGAGGAAGAGAAGGAGAAAGATGAGGGAAGAGAGGTGGCGGCTGCACCAAAACAGCCCGTTCCGGTTAAGAATTACACCCCACCTCTCCCCTATCCGGCGCGATTGACTAGGAAGAATGATAGTGACCAGTTTGGTCATTTTCTGAAACTCATGAAACAAGTCCAGCTCAACATTCCATTCGTAGATGCACTAGCACAGATGCCGAAGTACGCCAAGTTCATGAAGGATTTACTCACTAACAAAAGGAAGTTGGAAGACGCGTCAACGGTAAGGCTTAACGTGGACTGTTCAGCAGTGATTAGGAGGGATCTACCAGAGAAGCTTAAGGATCCAGGTTCTTTCACTATACCTTGTTTAATAGGAGATCTTACTTTTGATAGGGCCTTAGCTGATTTGGGTGCAAGCATTAATTTGATGCCATATTCCTTATATGAGAAGCTTGCACTCGGTCCACTTAAACCAACGCGTATGTGTATTCAGTTGGCTGACCGTTCAGTCAAATATCCTAAAGGTATTATTGAAGATGTGTTGGTTAAAGTGGACAAGTTTATTATTCCTGTAGACTTCGTTATTTTGGACATGAATCAGGATCGTGAGGTACCTTTAATTTTGGGCAGACCATTCTTGGCAACTGCCCGAGCGCTTATTGATGTTGGAGACGGTAAGCTTGTCCTCCGTGTTGGGGATGAGACTGCCACCTTTGATATGTCCAAAATAATGAAGAGGCCCTGTCAGGACAGTGGAGAGTGTTTTTATGTGGATGATATTGATTCTATGGTGGAGGATTGCACACCTAACATGCTTTCCAAGGAAGCTCCGGCCTGGAAAGTTTTTGACATGAAAGGGAGTGATTCATTCTTAGACCCATTCTTTGCTAAGGGGCCTGATAAAGGCTTAGACTCATTATTTTGCTGTACAGAAAACCCTGAGATGTGCAATTGTTTTCATGAATTTAAGGTCTTACGCCATCTCAGGGCATTTGTTGATAAGAGGTTTGATTTGTGGAAGACAAATATTCTGAGCGGAAGTGTCTTTGACTGAGTTTTTGAGTGTGTAGTTGCGTCGGGCAAACGACGTTAAAAATAGCGCTTCTCGGGAGGCAACCCGAGCTTAATTTGTGCTTTGTTAGTTTAGTTTTACCGCTTTCAGAAAACCCACAAAAAACCACCAAAAAAAAAAAAAAAAAAAAAAAAAAGGGTTGATTCGAAGCAGGCACGGTCGTGCCTACCTTCAGGCACGCCGTGCCTGAAGAGAAAATTTCCTGGAAGCTACTGGAGGCCAGGCACGGTCGTGCCTGGCAGCTAGGCACGCCGTGCCTGGCATATTTCGAAGAACCAAGCTACTGGAGGCCAGGCACGGTCGTGCCTGGCAGTTAGGCACGCCGTGCCTGGACGCGAAATTCGGCCTCCTTCCGTAGGCACGGTCGCAGGCACGGTCGTGCCTGGCACCGTGCCTGGCCGCGATCTGTCCTAATTCGACCCGAAATCATTGTTTTCTATAAATAAGGCCTCCATACCCACTTTTGGGGGTTACGAACATTACGGAAAGGCCTAGGGACGAATTTACTTGCGTTTTTACGCTATTTTCTTCCAAGACCCTGGGATTATTTGTAAGTTCATCTTTTTAATTAATGACAATTATTTCTATTCATCTCAATTCTGTTGATTCTTCAATTATGAATTGTGAGTAGTTTAATTAGGGATTTGGGATTGATGAAGGGGTTAATCATGATGTATGGCTAGATTCTTGTCGGTGTAATTGCATGAATGCCGTTTAATTTGTGTTTGAATAATTTAATTGATATCTCTTGTAACCTAGACTGCAGCTAGAATTACAATTGCATGTAGAATGAATTAAGAGAGATCTAATTTGTTCTAGGACACATTCACACACACTTAATCGTTCGCTAAGAGATTAGTAGCGATTAAGGGGCCGTAAGCTCGCTCGTCTTGGCAATAATTTAGGATCCTGTCGCATGAGAGATCAGCCTGGTCCCCTAAATTATTGTACTCTACGCCGCGAGAGCGGTAAGAACTTAGTAATGATTAGCTAGGCTCAATTAAATTAAATTCATGTAATTAGGCCTGATCTGCCAGAAATCTGGTTAACCCCGGAATCAATCCCTGTTCCCTTCGTCGTTAATTGAGAAGAAACCAATCTTTTATTTTCATCGCTCTTAGCATTAGTTTTATTTTTAATTCAACCCACCAATCTCGCACAATTGCACTTTTATTTTATTTATTTCTTTTTAATCGCTAAAGTTTAGTTAATCTTTAATTCCCTTTTGTCCGTCCCTGTGGAGACGATACTCGTACTTTCAACCACTTTACTACATCATTTTTAAGTGCGAGAAAACACACATCACTGAACTGAGATCTTCTTCTTTTCTTTATCTAAATCCTTAAACTGTGTAGACTGTTTATAATCACTAATGGCAGTGACAAAGACCACAAGTAGGATACTAGCCACAATGCCAAGTCCATCATGCGCACCCTTTGGCCATCCTTCTGTCAATATACCAACAACTAAAGACACAAAAGCACATATGCCAAGTATCATCAGAGTTGTATCTTGAAGTACTTCCCATACATATATCCAGAATCCCTTGGCTGGGCTTTCAGTAAACTTATTAATTCCATATATTTCTTTTCTTTTGCCAAGAAAATCCTCATCAGAAGTACAAATCCAATCTTCCATGGATGTTGAGAGCTTATCCGCAATGCCATTGACCCCACCATGAAATTTCAGCTTACTCAAATCGAGACCATTAGGGATAGAGCCTAGTTCATCAGGGCAAATCTGAAAACCTGCAGCTTTGACGTCCTGTGGTAAAGAGTAACTTGCACCTGAAAGTAATTCATTGAATATCAAACTTAGGAACTATAGTACTGTTACATTCAATTCCAAAAACGGAGCAGGAAAATCATACCTTGAGCAAAGGTAAGTGCAGCCTTCGAAACCAGGATGGCAAGTCTCAACTTCTCCTATAGATTTCATACATAAAGTGTCAGGCATAACCTAGAGACTAACATGGAAAACTTATTACCTACCTACAGACTCACATGGATTCACTTCATTCCAAACAGATCTTCACTTCATAAATAATAAATAAACAAACTTAATGTCATTTCCTTGCACAGAATGAAATCTTCATTCTAGCCATCTCTGACGTTTAAAAAACAGAAATGAAATCCAGCCAACGGAGAAAAGAAGTCCAGAGAAGGCATGTTTTGCAAAAAAGAAAAACAGAATAGGAAAGAAAAATGTCGGCAACAAAATGTATATTGTGTGAGATTTGAGTAGCTGAGAGTGAGTGAAACCTTATTAGAGCGCCGAATAGCGCGAGCATCGAATCGCTTGGAGAGATTGGCAGTGAATCGAAACCTGCGCTTGCGATTCCTAACGAGCCAGCAGAGCTTTCTCCATCTCTCCAGAGCCTCCACAGATGAGTTATTGGGCTTGACCTCCCCGTAATTCTCTTTAATGTACTCCTCCATTCAGATCAGCACCGGCTTAATGTTGATAAAATTACACTACAGCTGCTGCTGCTGCTGAAAATAATGATAGTTTTCAGAAAGCTGGGAGCAACTAAGCTATAATTTCATTTCATGGATGCTCGCTTTTTGTAAACCAGGAACTACCTCTGTAAGGAAAACAGTTGACGAATATGGAGAAAGTTTACTTTACTTCCAGTCATCAACATGAAGAATAACTTATCATATTCTTTGCCTTTTCCTGGCTTCTTCTTCTTCTTCTTCTTCTTCTTCTTCTTCTTCGCGTTTTCAACTTTAAATACTCTGTACTTGTGCATGTTTAGTTGCTGGGTTTTATTCTCATGACCCAATTTTATTCTGGTTTATACCTTTTTTTGTTTATACCCACCTTGTACCCACCATGTTTGTGAAGTGTTTTTTTTTTCATGGACAAAAAAACACTTCACAAACATAGGTGGGTACAAAAGTGGGTATAAGAGTGAGTACAAACATCATTTTTGTAAAAGATTATTACTCCCAAAAAATTGGAAAACTTTTTCTTGACTTTTTTTTTGTCTCAACACGCAAATTTTGACTAGTCATATTTTTAGTACATGGCGAGTAAAATATCCTAGAAAAATAGTATAGATACTCCATTTTGGGTATCCCATTTTTACTTTTACTTGTGTAATTCACACGTTAAATCTTTGCACCTGAAGTGATTGCATGCAAAATATCGGGAATCAATCATTTTGCACGTAAAATAGATTATATTACATTGTTTGGCTAGATATGTAATTTATTTTTAAATTGCACGCAACGTCGTTGCAGTGCTTCATAACAAGGCATGCAAAGCATTTTACCACCCTCCTCCCAAGTAAAATACTTTACACGATACGGTCCGAAATGTTTTAAAAAATTGCTCTACAATGTACATTAAATAATCAAACAAAACATTTTATATTATTACATTTCGCATGCAAAGTAAGTATTTTACATCCTACCAAACGCCCCCTAAAGTGGGGCAATTGATTTAATGATTGGACTTTTGGGAATCACACAAAAGGTGGGCTACAAAATCGGGTACCCCAAAATGGGGTACACTAAGCATAGCTCAATATAATATACTCCCTCAGTGACACTAAGGACAATAGAGAGTACATGCAAATCAATAAAAAGTGGTATATGTGATTGATATTGTATTGATAAAGTAGGAATAATTTAAATCCATACAAATTCTACTAAATTTGATATGAAACAATTTTAGTGAGACAAACTGAAAAGATGGGACAATATTAATGGGACGAATGGAATAAGTTATTGGAATCACATACACTCCTCCATAGACACTTCTCCATACTCTAAGACTCAAATATAATTTTCTGCACACAGACAACTACCTAAATCGGACGTGAATACGAAACAAAATTCATTTGATAAATGTTGGAAGATAGAAAATTGAGAGTAGTATGTGATACAAAGTTCATTTGATAAATGTTGGAAGATAGAAAATTGAAAGTAGTATGTGATCGTGGAGTGTACTTATTTACTAGCAAAAAGATATTCTTACTTTAATTTATTTTGATATTTTTGCAGTACATATAAATATAGTCGAATGAAAATGATTAAAATATAAATTACTTCGTAGAACATCTTCCGTTAAATAAATATTCCCAACAGCGCATAATGAATAGCATGTTTGCCCATGTTGCATAAAAGACAATCTTTAGGGGTGAGGTTGCTAGGAGAGGAAATAACGTGAGTCCCACCTTTTTTATGAAAGTTCGAGGACCTATTTGACAGTTTTCCCAATAATAAAATAGGGATAAGAAATACTCCTTCCGTCCCAATTTGATGATCCCATTTCTTTTGGGCTCAAAGATTAAGAAAGTGATTGAAAAAGTAAAAGTTGTGGTTGAGATTTGAGTATAAAAAGATGAAATGATGTGGACCACATATTTCTTTTCAAAAAAGGAAATGAGACTATCAATTTGGGACGGCCCAGAAATGAAATACGGGATCATCAAATTGGGACGGAGGGAGTACGAAAAATCCCCAAATTAATGTTTAGCTCCAAAATATGTATATGCCATCATTCAATTTTAGAACATTTATTGGCGTTATGACAAAAATAATATTAATGGAGAGGTTAAGGATAAATACGAAACTTGTTTTAAAGAATTCCAAAAAAAAAACTAAAAGAAGGTTGTGAGAGTTTCCTATTACATCCTTACTAAGCACAGTTGTGTCCAGCTAAAGTGAGTAACACTACACAACTTACACTAATAATATCAGAGACTCCGGAACATTGTCATAGTCACTCCGGCCACAGTAACCCTATTATAGTGACCGTGTCGCTAGTGACCACCGCCGGCCTAGTAAACCACAGCCGGCCATAGGGACTACGCCGGTCAAAGTGACCACTACCACCGTCACTTGCAGTTACCAGCCTAGTGACTTAATTACACAACCATTTACACCAAGTGATGCCGCAGCCCCTGCTCCGTCCAACATTGCCCCTCCACCTACCTTCCCATTGCCACCACCCATGCTTCGACCAACCTGCCCCCCCTTCACCGCCCTCACTAGCCTGTCACTTCCCTACCATAGTGACATTCATGTAATTTCCATTGTTATGTTTGCATTTTTAATTAGTTTTGTAGTTTGTTATTTTGGAAATTACACAGTTTTGGTGTAATACTTTAGTCTATTTAAATAATTGTAATTTGTTTAGATTAGAGTTTTTCTGAGCTAAAACAGGTCTATGTCAATCAAGGGACCATTGATGAACCCCAAAAGAGTAAGGAAGGTGCAAAAATACAAGACAAAAAGAGAATATCTCGATTTTGGGTTGTACCCGGTCGGGTATACCTTATACCCTCTCGGGTACCTACTTGATTTGCGAATCGGATCAAATCCAGAAAACAAGCGAACATGCGGGGCAATATTTGACCATGATCTATTGTCATACTCATACCCGATCGGGTACACCGACTCACCCAATCGGGTATGACTACATTTTACAACTTCCGGGAAGCTTCTGAAGGTACCCGATTGGGTACCCTATATACCCGATCGGGTACACGATCCTACCACCTCCATTTTACCTATAAATACACCCCTTTTAAATGAGGAGCTAGTTAAGAACTTTCTTTATATTTTTAGCATGTTTAGTCTCTAAATGCGGAGCTAAATCCTTCCATCTTGATTTTGCTACGTTAAAGCTTAATGATTTGTAAGTTGTGAGTTATTTTCTTTAATCATCTTCCTTGAATATTAATTAATTCCATTCATATTTCATATTAATATTTTGAGCATTACTTAAAGGATCAACTAGTTTTGTTTCATATATTAATTATTACTAGAATCGATCGACGAATACGTTTGTTAGTCGTTCGGTCCTTTCATGGTAGTAAACTTGGATTATTAATGCATGCGTCTCATGGTTAATAATCTAAGGGAAATTAATTACTACGTATATTGATTAAACCGAAAAACCGCTTGTGTTGAGGACTTGAGGTTATCAATCTCAACCGTTTTTCATCTTAAGTTTTATTGCTATTATCGGGTCAATATATGTCGCGTGTTCTATGTTGACTCGGTGGTAAGTTTTATTAATGAACGCTTCTCGTTATTAATAACTACCCTCGATGAAATGGATATACTCCTCGATTGAGTTTTCGAGAGGAAGATAGTTAAAGATATAACCAGAATCGACTAACATTTCATTAAGTGGATATAAGCAAAACAAAGTCTCATCTCTAATTAATTAAACCACATAAGTCATTCATCTTAGTGTTTACATATTCTTAAAGTTAAAAAATAATACAAAACCCCTTTGTTACTAGTTAATTAAAAGAGAACCTTACTTCATTATACTACATATAATTGTTGTGTTGAATATTTATTTCGAGGCACACTACGACAAAGTGTTGTCACATAGTCCTCTCATCCCTGCATCACCCCCTGTAACCATACCCATCACCCAACCCCTGGGCGCAATCATCAACCTACACTGCAACCCCTAACCGTCAAGAACAAATTTTGGTATCACCTAGCGTAACCAAAACCCTCGCCGGATTGCCGACGTCAGCTATCCATCGCCGCCACCGTGCGGCCACGCCATCCTGGATCTGAACATGAATCGACGATTGACGAAGGAGAACAAGATTGACAACCATGGTCGATGGAGATGGTGGCAAAACGATGAGCTTGGTCTACGATGATGGCGGTGATGGAGATGACGAGATGCTAACGATGGTGGTGACTGAAGACACCTTGGGTTGAGGTAAGCTACAGCGGAAGATGAGTCGGAAGCGGAGGGTGGACTAGTGGAGACGGAAGGTGAGAGGAGTTGGTGGAAGGGTATTTAGGTCTGATGTTTCAAGTCTAGTCTTTCTTTGTCCAATTTAAAATTAGATTTTATATTTGTTGATTAAAAAGTTAACAATACTATTTGTGTCATTCTTTCATATTTAATTGAGGGTTGAGGATTGGAGGCCGATCTCCCTTTGCAATGTGATAATAAAAATCTTTACTTAAGTGCTAGCTAATAGATTAAAAGGCCTTCTTAATGGCCTTATCTCTGCTAATCAAAGTGCTTTTATTCCGGGCCGCTAGAATTTTTAATAATAATGTGATGGTAGCATTTGAAACAATTCACCATTTGAAGCAAAAGTGACATGGAAAAGAGGGTCTGGTAGCCCTTAAGCTCGATATGAGCAAAGCTTACGATCGTGTCGAATGGAGTTACCTGAAACGAATCATGCAGGGTATGAATTTTGATCCAAAATGGATCAACTTAATTATGTTCCTTTTGACGGCGAGATGATAGGACCCATAACCCCGTCCAGAGGGCTTAGACAAGGTGATCCGCTATCACCATATCTATTCATTTTGATAGTGGAGGGTTTAAGTGCACTTACTCGAACACAGAAGGGTATGGGTAATGTTTTGGGCATAGCAGTGGCTAGACGTGCACCGAGAGTTTCACACCTCTTTTTTGCAGATGATAGTTACTTATTTTTCAGGGCTCGTGAAGGGGAATGTCAGACGATCAAAAACACCCTATAGCATTATGAGGAGGAATCCGGCCAGCAAGTTAACTATAACAAATCTTCGCTAATGTTTAGCCCAAACATTAGCGAGGATTTGAAGGGATTTATTTGCAATTTTTTGAAGGTTAATACGGAAGATAGCAGGCCACGTTATGTGGGGCTCCTGGCTGTTGTGGGCAGGAAAAAGACTGAAATTTTGAGTTACTTAAAGGAGCGAATTATCAACAGGATTGGAAACCGGAATAATAAATTACTATCCAAAGCAGGACGGGAAATTATGCTCAAGACAGTCATTCAGGCTATGCCATCTTATGCGATGAACGTCTTTCTACTTCCCAAGGATCTGTGTTCACAAATTGAAACTATTATGAATGGGTACTGGTGGAAGGGTCTCGACTCAACTAGGAGAGGCATCCAGTGGAAATCCTGGCAGGCCATGTGCTACCCTAAGCAGAAGGGAGGACTCGGTTTTCGCTCGCTGAGAGAATTTAATATTGCAATGTTGGGGAAACAAGCATGCGCCTAATCAAACAGCCCGAGTCTTTAGTCGGCTGGATCTTTAAGGCAAAATATTATCCTAACTGTTCTTTCTTGTAGGCAAAAACGGGGGGCAACCCCTCCTTCATTTGGAGTAGCATTATTCACAATCAAGGTTTAATGGAGGGAGGCTTGCGTAGGATAGTGGGAAATGACCAATTGATCTTGGTTTGGAAAGAAAGGTGGCTACCTGGAACGGATGATCGTATGATTCACACCCCACCGCGAACAGGAATCTCGGATATGAACGTGGCCGCCTTGCTTAATGAAAGGGGTGATAGCTGGAATGTGGGTAGAATCACATCTTTGTTCTCGGCTGAAGAGAAGGAAAATATTTTGAGCATCCCTCTGAGTACGAGACGGGTTGTGGACGGGATATGGTGGAACGCAGACCCGCGGGGCATCTACACAGTGAAGAGCGACTACAGAAAGCTTAAATGAGAGTTCCAGGAGTCAGGATGGACCGGGTGGACCAAGGTGTGGAAGTTAAATATCCCCCCTAAAATTAAATGTTTTTTCTGGAAGGTTATGTCCGACACTCTTCCGACATCAGTTAATCTCCTTAAAAGGCGCGTGGAAGTGGCTGGGTTGTGCAACTTCTGTGCGGAACCGATGGCTTCCGTATATATTTGTCCAACTATTTGATCCAATTAATTATCTCCCAGACACCGATGGCTTCTGTATCCTTTTTTAAATTCCTTGGACTACATTTTTTAAATTCCTTGGACTACATTTTTTAAATTCCCTTAATATGACTATTTATGTGTGTTTGGACAAATATACCCTTGTAACTTGTGAAATGTTTTAATTAATAATAAAATCATAAAAAAAATTAATAAAAATCGAAAAAATACTAAAAACCGTAAAAATAATAATAGAAAATTAATAAAAATATTTTTAAAAAAAATAAATAAAAAAAAATAGAAAGAAAATCATAAAATAAAATAAAAAACATTACCACCCCTTCCACCCCCAGCACCCCCAGCTCCTATCACCGGAGAAAAATATGCCAACATTTTAAATAATGCCATAATGATGACATATTTAATGAAAATGTTGGCATATTGAAGAGTAATTATGCCATCTTTTTAGCATTTTCAGAAAAATATGGCATTTTTTTTACCAAAAGTGGAAGAAATTTCACCATTCGGAGGTGGTGGTGCTGGGAGGCAGTGGGAAAGGTATCCATAATTTTTTTCATTTTTTATGGGTTTTTACTATTTTTTATTATTTTTTTAAAAAAATTAAAAAAAAATTAAAAATTAAATTTTTTATTTTATAAATGTTTTATAAATTTTTTATAATTTTTTTACGTTTTTAAAATATTTTTTACGTTTTTTATGATTTTATTATGAATTAAAGCATTTCATTATGAATTAATACTCTTAGGGGTATTTAGGGTAGAAAATCAATGTTTAGTCCTATTTAGGGAGTTTTAAAAGTAGTAGTCCTATTTGTGCTTTTTAGGAACTCATTAGTCCTATTTAGGACAATTTCCGTTAAAAATTATATGTACTACGTAGTAGATAAAAATGATAAAAAAGAGAGAAATGTATGGAATATGTATCTCTGGTTGGGCTTATTTTTTAAATATGGGTGGAAGTTTTTTCATTTTTAAACAAAATAGGTCATGTGTTTAAATACCATTATCACAGAAAGGATGTGATTTTCAAAAGTGTCCGAAATATTACAAGAAAAATAATGGGAGATGCGTCTCGTCAAAGAAACCTCTAAATCATATTCCTTTTTGGATATTTTGATCTGTTTAATTTATTTTTTAAAAATGAATTCTGTAATGTAGGTTTTCTAGTGATTCCCCGGTGACAAAGGTGATTGGAAAAAAAAAAAGTTGCCCCAAAGATACTTTGATGTGGTGCATTTCAAGTATTTTACTTTGGTGTAATCTATTTATATATAAGAAAAGAAATAGCTCATAAAAATACTATTTTACCCTTCATTAATCCTATGTGTCAAACTCTCCACAATTCTCTCATTTTCTATAAAAATGACACGTGGCTTTTTTCACTCCAAAATACCGAATTCTCCAATTGAAATGGAAGGGGAGCAGCCGTGGGATTTTCAGTTGGTGGGGCCCAACCAATAAAAAACCCCAATTTTTTTTAAAGTATTATAACTTTTTCATTTTTGTTCCAATTTTTACAAAAATCATATCAAAATTCATAATTTTTTGTGATCTTTCATATGAGATCAATATTGAATATATACAAATATAATTTATTAATGATCTCTATAATTATGCTTATAACTATCTATATTCAATTTATGATCTATTTTGTTGTCTCAATAAAGGAAGTTACTGTATGTGATCTTTTTAGCTACTTTTCATATAATGTTTTTCTTAATTTCATTAATAAAATTATTTTAAATTAAATTTATCTATAAACCAATAGATTCAACTAATTCAACCGCTTTTCATATAATTTTTTATATACTTCATTAATGAAATATAATCTAAATTAAATTCATCCATAAATCTAAAGAATCAATTTCAACCAATTCAGGCATTTTTATGAGAATTTCATCAATTTCAAAAGGACGAGACAATTTAGCCGGCCAATTTCAGTGTTGCTAAACCGGCTCTAAGTATCAAAATTAGAACATGAAAGAAACAATAGATCAGTGGGTAATAAAAATGGGCTTTTTGAAAAAAGGATTTCTTAACAATAAAAAATGAGAATCTTGAAAAATCACATTTCATAATTAAAAATCAACATGTTGAAATAATATCTCTATGATAGTAACATATATGTGATTCAAAGCTACAAATATACTGAATTTGATTACTATTGTGAACTTTCAATTTTGTACATGCAAACGAGACAGACTTATGAGCATGCTCTATTGATCAAATATTATTCCCGAAAAGATCTCTATAATGTACATAGTCATAGAAAGAGTACCATATAATTCCTTGACTTCAAATCATATTTTTGTACATGCTCTTTGGTATACGGTAAGATAATCCGGCTAAGAATTGAGCACAATCATTTTCTCTCTCATACATAGTGCTTTTATATATAAGATCAGTCGTCTAACACTCGAGTGAGAAACTTTTCCCTCTCATATGTAGTACTTTTATGTATTGTTACTACGAAGTAGAAGATAAGCTTGGGAACAATTGAGCGGGAGAAATTTTTCTCTCATATGTAGTTCTTTTAAGTATAAGATAAGATAATTAGACAAACGATTGAGAGGAAGAATTTTCTCTATCATATATAGTGCTTTTAGGTAATATAAGTCTGCTGACAATTGAGCGGAAAAATTTTCTCTTTCACATGTAGCGCTTTTAAGTATTATACTACGGAGTAGAAGATAAACTTGCTAACAATTGAATTGGGAAATTTCTCTCATATGTATTGCTTTTAGGTATTACAGAAGTCGGCTGACAATTGAGCGACATAATTTTCTCTCTCATATGTAGTGTTTTTAAGTATTATTATGAGCGATTTCCCAAAATAGGACCACACAGGGTCTGAAATTCCAAAATAGGACTGTTATGTTTTTCTTCCCAAAACAGGACTAAGATGACATTATTTACCGTTATCTTTTGGACATGACTGCCAAATAGTTGCAGTACTGTGCATTCAACATGACAGTATTTATTATAATTAATGACAATATTTTTCAATCATGACAGCAACAACTCTTATTTCAGAAAGAATAACATAGTGGTCTTATTTTGGAATTCCCAAAGTTGTTTACTCCTATTTAGAGCAATTTCCCTATTATTATTACGAAGTACAATTGGACAGGAGAACTTTCTCTCTCATGTGTAGTTCTTTTAAGTATAATATATGAGATAAGTTGACTAATAATTGAGCGGGAGAATTTTATCTCTCATATGTAGTGGTTTTAGCCTTTTAATTATACGAAGATAATCTTGCTAATAATTGAGCGAAATAATTTCTCTCTCTCTCTCATATGTATCTACTAGATACTAGAAGATAAACTTGCAAACAGTTGAGTAGGGAAATTGAGCAGGAGAGTTTTTCTCTCACATGTAGTGCTTTTAGGTATGAGAAAATAAGTTTGCTAACAATTGAGCGATAAAACTTTCTCTTTCATATGTAGTTATTTTAATTATAAGGCAAGTCTGCTAACAATTGAGCGGGAGAATTTTGTCTCTCATATTTAGTGTTTTTAGTTACAAGATAAACCGGCTAACAATTGAGCACTATTTTCTCTCTCTCATGTGTAGTGATTTTAAGTTAAAGAAGATAAACTTTCTAACAGTTGAGCATGAAAATTTTATCTCTCATATGTAGTGCTTCTAGGTACACCACATTAGCTTGCTAACAATTGAGCGGGAGTATTTTCTCTCTCATATGTAGTGTTTTTAGGTATTAGATAGATGTGTAGTGATTTTAGGTTAAAGAAGATAAACTTTCTAACAATTGAGCATGAGAATTTTATCTCTTATATGTAGTGCTTCTAGGTACCACCACATTAGCTTGCTAACAATTGAGCGAGAGAATTTTCTCTCTCATACGTAGTGCTTTTAGGTATTACATCAGTTATCAGTTATAAGATAAGCCGGCTAACAATTGAGCGTTATTTTTTCTCTCGTGTGTAGTGATTTTAGGTTAAAGAAGATAAACTTACCAACAATTGAGCGGGAAAATTTTGTCTCTCATATGTAGTGCTTCTAGGTATTACCACATAAGCTTGCTAACAATTGAGCGGGATAATTTTCTCTCTCATATGTAGTGTTTTTAAGTATTAGAAGATTAGAAATAAGTTTACTAACAATTGATCGGGATAATTTTTTCTCTCAAACGTAGTTCTTTTAAGTATCAATATAAGATAAGTCGGCTCACAATTGAACAAGATAATTTCCTCTCTCATATGTACTGTGTTTAAGTATATGAAAATAAGAAGATAACATTCCTAACAATTGAGAGAAATAACTTTATCTCTCATATTTTTTCTTTTTAGTATGATCATCTGACTAACAATTGAGCGGAAAGTTTTCTCTCCGATATGCAGTGCTTTTAGGTATATAAGAAGATAATATGGCTAAAAATTGAGCGGGAGAGTTTCTTCTCTCATAAGTAGACCTTACTTATGAGCGGAAGATTTTCTTCTAATACAACGTATAAGAAGATAATATGGCTAAAAATTGAGCGGAAGAGTTTCTTCTAATACAACGTATAAGATAAGCCAGTTGGCTAACAATTGAGTGGGCGAATTATGTCTCATATACATACTTAGCTCTTTTACTTATAAGATAAAACATCATCTAACAATTTAGCAAGGTAATTTTTTCTTTCATATGTTAGCACTAATTTAACCAATGAGTAACAAATCACTATTTAAGTAATATCATTAATTTTAATATTTATTGTATTCACTTCATGTCACTAACTTATTGTAACCACTTTTTTAGAGTAGTATTAATTTTAATACGTAGTATTTATTATAATCATGAAAATTATTAAGTAGCAAATTCTAATGAGTGGTGTCTGTTAACTTTCCCTAATATACTCTTCATCGAAAATGTAGAAATATAAAATGTTTTTTTTTAAATTTTAATATTTAATTAAATCATAAGTAAAATATATGCATCGACTGCTTCTTCCCGTGCGTATGCACGGGTACTAATTCAGTGGTACATGTGCCTTTTAAGACATTTTTATCCGATTTTTACAAAAAATATATCAAAATTCATAAACTTTTGTGATCTTTCATATGAGGTCAATATTGAATATATAAAAATATAATTTATTAACGGTCTCTATAATTATGCTTAAAATTATTTATAGACATTTTTAGATCTATTTTGCTCTCTGAATTGGGGAAGTTATTGTAAGTGATCATTTTTAGCTACATTTGATATACTCCCTCTGTCCCTAAATGTTGTTCCAATTGCGGATTACGAAGGTTGACCGACGATAAAGTTAAATGATCCCTGTGAAAACTCGGATTATTTTTAGTAAAAAAAATTTACATATTCAGAAACTACATTAAACCCGCTACAAAGCCTGCAAAAAATAATTCAACTTTTATAAAAATTTGATATAAAAAGTAAGAGTTTAAGAGTGATTTAAGTTGACCCTCGATAAGCGAAATGAAACTTCTTTTAGGGACAGAGGGAGTAATGTTTTTCTTTAAAGTGTTAAAACTGTTTCATTTTTAATCCAATTTCTACAAAAAAATAAATCAAAACTCATAATTTTTTGTGATCTTACATATGAGATCAATTTTGAATATATCAAAATATAATTTATTAACAATCTCTATAATTATGCTTAAAATTCAGATAATGTTTTTCTTTATTTAATTAATAAAAGTAATTTAACTTAAATGTATCCATACACCAGAAGATTCAACTAATTCAACCTCTTCTCTCAGAATTTCATCCATTTCAACAGTTTCAACTAATTTCAGTACTTCTAAACGGTCTTTAAAATTAAAATCAGATCATGGAAGGAAAAATATAAAAATATTAAATTTATTTAATAAAACTTTCTTAAAGTATTTTATAATTTGATGTGCACTGGTTTGATATATAAAAAATCCGCAAATGAAAATCTAATTAGTTCTAATAATAAAATTTAAGTTGGTCTATTTTTTTCTGTTTTGAGTTGGTCTAAATGGAAGACAATAAATGATTTGAATTCTTCAACACTACGATTAATAAAACTCTAATGTTATTTTCATTTTCTATTATACTCACTTCATTAAACTATAAAACTATTACAAACCATATTTCTTCCTGTTATAATGTCACTCGAGAATATATAAAATTAGCAAATTGAAATGATAAACACATCGAGTGCTAATAAAACAAAACTTCTAAATTTATTTCAATTTATTATTCTTTATGTTTAAGGAAAAAGGGGCAAATATGAAAATATATATTCATCATTTTTGGTTTTTTTAAGTGCTTTGATCTATTTAAGTTTAATTTTATAAAACAAAATTGACTTATTTGGCTGAAATTACTGTACATAATAATTTTTAACCACTTTTCCTATAATCTTTTATTTACTTCATTAATAATATATAATTTGAACTAAATTCATTCATAAATCAAAAGAATCAATTTCAATCAATTCAGTCACTTCTGTCAAAATTTCATCAATTTCAAGGAATCAGGTGAATAGTAAATGCAACACTGAGTGAGGTTACAACTTTAAGGATGCGGGATAGTTTTCTTTCTTATATATAATGTTTTTAGGTATAAGATAAGTTGGATGAGAACTGAGCGGAATAAGTTTCTCTCTCATTTGTAGTGTTTTTAAGTATAAGATAAGTCGACTAACAATTGAGCGGCCAAAATTTCTCTATCATATGTAATGTTTTTAGGTATAAGATAAGTTGGCTAACACTTGAGCAGAGTAACTTTGTCTCTCATTTGTAGTGCTTTTCAGTAAGATAGTAATATAAGTCAACTAACAATCGAGCGGAAAAATTTGTTCTTTCATATGTGGCGCTTTTAGGTATAAATCGTCTTAACAATTGAACAAGATATTTCTCTCTCTCAACAAGCAGTTATTTTAACTATAACATAATCCAACTAACAATTGAGTGAGAGGATTTTTTGTATCATATATAGTGCTTTTGGGTATAAGACAAGCCGGCTAACAATTGAGCTGGAGAATTTTCTATCTCATATGTACTACTTTTAGTTATTAGAAGATAAACTTGCTAACAATTGAGCAAAAGAACTTTATCTCTCATATATATTTCTTTTAGGTATAAAATAATCCAGCTAACAATTGAACGAAATAATTTCTCTCCCTCATATGTAGTGTTTTTAGGTATGAGGTAAGCCAGCTAACAATTGAGCTCGAGAACTTTCTCTCTCATATGTAAGAGTTTTAGATATAAAAAAAGATAAGCTTACTAATAATTGAGTGAGATCAGAAGATTTTTTCATTCATATGTAGTGTGTTTAGGTATTAGATGATAAGATTGCTAACAATTGAGAATGAGAATTGAGCGGGAGAATTTTATTGCTCATATGTAGTGTTTTTAGGTATTACATAGTAGAAGATAAACTTGCTAACCATTGAGAAGAATAACTTTCTCCCTCATATGTAGTTCTGAGTATAAGATAAGAAGAATAAACAATTGAGCAAGATAACTTTCTCTCTCATATGTAGTATTTTTAGGCATAAGAAGCTAAGAAGATAAACTTGCTAGCAATTGAGTGAGAGAACTTTCACTCTTACGGGTAGTTCTTAAGTACTCCGTATATAAGATAATCCAGCTAACCGTTGAGCGTGAAAATTTACCCTTCCATATGTAGTGCTTTTAGGTATAACATAAGTCGACTAATAATTGAACAAAAAAACTTTCTCTCTCATATGTAGTCTATTTAGATATGACAAGATAAGCTTGCTTGCTAATAATTAAGTGAAAATTTTCTCTCTCATATATAGTGCTTTTAGTTATAAGAAGATAAAGTTGCTAACAATTGAGCGAGGATATCATCATATATGTAGTTCTTTGTAGTATTAGATAAGTTTGCTAACCATTAAAGAACATATTTGTTTCTCTCACACATAGTGCTTTTAGGTATAAGGTAAGATAATAAGGCTAACAATTGAGTGAAAGATTTTTTTCTCATATGTAATTGTTTTAGATATAACAAGATAAGCCAACTAAGAATTGAACAGAATAATTTTCTCTCACATATGTTAGCACGAATTTACTAATGAATGGAGTTATTATTTAACTAATATTCATTGATTTTAATATTTATTGTACTCACTTTTTTAGAATTATTATTTAATTTTAAAATTAATCTAATCATGGAAATGAATAAGCAGCAAATTCTAATGAGTAGTGTCAATTAATTTTTCCTAATATACTCTTCATTGAATATATATTTTAAGGTATTAGCTGATTGAAATACATTTTTTTTCGAAAATGTAGAATCCTAAAAAGTTGTTTCTATTTTAATATTTAATTAGATCATGAGTAAAAAATATATGCACCAACCGTTCTATCCCGTGCGTATGCACGGGTACTGTACTAGTCTATTAAAAAAGTTTAGACGCCGTTTGACAACACTGTTTTTCGGCTTATCAGACTTATCAGCCAACTTTTTTACCAAACACGTAACTTTTACTTTCGCACACTGAATTATGTAATAAGCAGTAAAAGTAAGGTTGTAGTTACTTTTCTGACCGTATTGGCTGAAGTTACTGTAGATGATCATTTTAGCTATTTTTACATATATTTTTCTTTATTTTATTACTAAAATCAGCAGAATCCGCCAATACAGCTACTTCAGCCAGAACTTCATAAATTTCAGCAGAATCGGTCAAAACAACTAATTTTTGTGCTACCAAATAGGCTCTTAGTGTCTTAGTTACACTTTTATCCCAACCATAGCAACTAATTTGTCCCTTTTCCCAACAATTAATGGCATCTTTCCTAAAAATTAACCACGACTGAATATTCTTGTTCTTGACTTGAATCTTAATCGCCCACCACCAGACACCGATCACCAGCGCCCATCGGGCGCTTCCGCAGTGAAAATATGAGCTCTAATGAACCCGATCACATCTCCAATTTCGGTAAAAAGGCTAAAAGTATGTAATGATCTCAACATTTCTTCAAAGTTTCTCAACTTTATGCATAATATCGTACTCCGTATGTAGGATACTCAAAGTTCGGCAAAGTTTCGGTTTAATTTTCTCAATTTTCCCTTTCTGCAGAAGTCCTGACAACAGGGTATTATAATTACGATCAAAGGTTCACAGTCTCTTCTCGGAGCAAAGACGGAGTTGTAAGCAGTCTATCCCTGTTTTCACTGTTTCTGTTTGGCATCAATCAGGGCTTTGTTTTATATTCAGGATTCTAAATCAATAGAATTGCTCGGGAAGTATTCAAATGCACGATCTAGAAAAGCTTCTCGACTTCATTATTAGGCTTGTTAAGATAAATAAAGAAATAAACTCAAAATTGCCTTCAACTAGCTCATTAGTAGACTTGTAAGGTATTCGTAAAAATTCAAATAAATAGCTTGGCATTTAATTCATAATTTTGATATATAGGTATCTCATATTTGAATATAATGAGCTTCAGTATGGATGTTTTCTTTTGGACTGTTATCAGTCCCACAGAACAGATCAAACCAGACTAGACCGGACTTATAAAATACACAGAGACCAGACATTTACAAACCAGTTCAGACCAAACCAGACCAGCAAATTTCAATCTAAAAGAAAACATCCTATATGTTTCATACGTTTTCCTACATGCTACGTATATTTGATTTTAAAATATACTTAAGAGTTCTTTTTTATTATTATACTCCGTATATATTAAGCACTTTAATACTCGATAAATTCTTTGAGCATGAATGTGTTCTGAAATAAAAGTCAAGGGAAGGCCATAGTTTAATATCATTCATATGCTCTATACAGGCCATAGTTTCAACTTTAGCTCACAAGGGAAGGCTCTCAACTGGAGATGTGGCAGCAACCTTGAAATGCAAGAACAGTACTATGCATGTCAAAGCAGACATTGAATCAAATGTATGCTCTATCTGTCTTTAATTCGTAATCATATTTGGTGTAATATTCTGACCAATTCTTGCAATACAGATCTCAGTGAGTTTGACCATTAATGATATTCTTCCATCAACAAAGGCTATTGCCTCATGTACATTACCTCATTATAAAGATGGGAAGGTAACTTCTTCTTTTGCATTTGTTGCAATACTGTCAAATTGGGTTTGGTTTGTTATAATGTTATGTTATTTCTATTTATCATTTTTAGAACTGCTTTATTTTGCAGGTTGAGGCTCAATATTGCGATGAAAATGCGAGGTTGACTGTGGCTATTGCTATGCGGAAGAAGACTCCTGTTATTGACATATCAGCAACAGTTGGCACTTCACGCATTGCTGTTGGAACAGATGCCCGTTACGCCTTTGCTTCTCAAAAGATTACAAGATACAATGCAGGCATTTGCTTGAAAAATCCCAATTTTGATATTTCTTTAATTCTGTAAGTTGTCTGTATTATTTTAGTTAAATTAGAAATATTGCACATAGGTGGTCTTTGGTCAGCTGAGTTTGGATCTAGTACATATTTTTTGTTTTTGAGGTATTGAGGACCTTTTTAACGTGTTGGATTCGTTACTCGTCTGCCTGTTAGAGTTGTGGGGGCCATGCTTAACTATACTTGTTAAAATGTTTATCTTACATCTGTTAAATATAAAAAATAGACTAACAAGACTAAGATATTCCTTCTATCACCCTACTAACATTTAAGATACTCTACTTCTCGCCCTACCTAGCTATCATCAAGCCATGTTTAGTAATAATAGTTTTAATAATTCCTGGTTGTAGAGCTGAGAAAGGAGATGCAGTGAAAGCAACATATTTACACTATTTGGGGGAGAAAAAGAGAGGAAGCATTGCGGGAGAGATGACGAGAAAGTTAACTACAAAAGAGAACAAGCTAACAGTGGGATGTTCATGCGCTGTCAATCCTCATACGACTGTGAAGGCGAAGCTCAACAGTCACGGCAAAATCGGAACCGTAATACAACACGAGTTGAAGTCTAAGTCTTTCTTGGAGGTGTCTGGATCATTTGACACCAAGTCCAGGAAACATATCCCCAAATTTGGTGTCTCCCTTTCTCTTGTGCCTTGATGAAACGTATTTTTGTGATTCAGTGCCAAATCAGATATGTAATATGCTACTTCTCAAGGATACTTTTAACTGATTCTTTAGATCATCTAACGTTGATTTTTGTAATCGTGAACAGAAAGAGAAGAGAAAATACTACACTGCATAGCATTATTGTTTTCAGCATTTATTTGTTCATTCTAATTTGGTTAGATTTGTTTTTGGTTACGTATTGTGCAAAATAAACTTACATGGATAATATACGTCTAATAACGATATATAGCCATATAGGCTTCGAATTCTACCGAAGAACGCCAAGTAGCAGATATGTTCCAAGACACAACATTAAATATGCTTGTCAGTTGGCAAGTAAATAAACTATTGACAAACTAAGAAAACTGTATCCAGCTTACAAATATATTTATGGTATACGGAGTACAATTTTGTAATTTGTCGGGTAGTTGCACTGAATGATAAAAGTATAAATTATTATTTGCAATATCATTGATGTTTTATTTTGTTTTTTACTCTGGGACCTGGGGTGCCTGGAATAACCAAAGGTTAAACTCACTCCATTGAATTTCGAACCCAAGATAAGGGAGAATGAGTCGGTGACCAGCTGAGTTGGACCACTTCCTCCATTGATATTATACACACACACACACTTACTTATAAAATACTTACTTCTTATGTATCTTCTACATTCCGCTTGGTGCAACCGCGCAAGGCCAGGCGTGAAACAAGACCAGTTTTGAACCGGCCTGCTGTCAATTCCAAAACCAAAATTGGTCCTTGTCTACCCAGCCGGCTCTGGCCGGTCCCAATCCAACTTCAGACAGCCCAATTTGATTTTTTTGGTTTTATGTTTCTTTTACATATTATTACAATATAGTACAACTTATATTACTTACACAAATGTCACTTATTTATTACATTATGGATTATGACAATAATAATATGAAAACTATAATAATTACTATAACATTATATGGGGTATAATACTATCACCGTCCCTCGATTAAAGTCCCAATTTGACTTTTGAGTCAAACTTGTTAAACTTTGACCGTCAATTGTTCAAAATCAACAATATTTCACACAAAATTAATTTTATTTGCTTCCTTATAATATGTATTACTCAAATGTCAATTACAAAATATTTATTGATGATCATGATAAAACGTCCGCCTAGGACTTGAATAGTTGTAGGGCCGAGGGATTACACAATACACAGTACTACATATATAATCTATGTAAATATTTGAGTAGTATATTATTAATAATACGGAGTATATTATATCATACGGAGTAGTATATTATTAATAATACGGAGTAAATTATATCCTACGGAGTAGTATATTATTAATAAAAATATGTAAATATTTATATATATATATACATACATATAAAATAGAAAAATAAAAATTGAACAACTTAACCGAACCAAAACCACCCAATTCTAGTCAATATATGGAACCGGAACGGGTTCAGACCCAGAACCGTGTCACCCCTATGTGAGAGTGAGACTGAGAGTAGTGCCCGACAAGTACTAGCAATTTTTAGAATATAGACGGAGATTGGGTTTCTGCGAAAAAGGACGGAGATTGGGGAAGGCTTAAATATATTACGGAGTATAAAGTATGGAGATCAACATTCAAACATGACCGAAAAAGAAGGCTACACAAAGAGGCGGGGTAATTTTATTGTCAGATACACCCCTCCAAAATTATTATTGTTCAATTCATTCTTCGTGTAGGTCTATGTTTGCTAATAAAAGATAATAATGAATTAAACACCAGAAGACCTTCAAACACAAGCAAACCCAGTAAAAGATGTACAATGATCTTCAGTCGCTCCAATTATCTTCATCAACACCCATTTTCATCTTTAAATTCTGCATTACAACCATCAAATTGGAGCACAATTTATAAGATTCTACCAAATACCCACACGCACGCGCACACACTCACATATATGTATATATATGTATAAAATATACGAAGTATATACATATGTTAGTATGCGAGTATGCATGTATGTACATATGAATGTGACGCGCACATATGCATGCTGATATAAAACAAAAACAAATATATATATATATATATATATATATATATATATATATAGAGAGAGAGAGAGAGAGAGATAAAACAAATAGGGATTATTTGATGTATACAGATTCATCTTCAATAACAGTTTTGGCTGGCGACCAGATGAGAATTTGCCTGTCATTACTTCCCGTATATAGTTCCTGCAACAAAGGCAGGCAGATAAGTTTAACAAATCTCATCCACCTAAAAAGTCATTGGTATAATGGACGAGCATATGAGAGGAGAGGTTTATACCTGCTCCTGAGAATTGTACCAACAACAATTTACATTCTCATAATGTCCACGGAAATTCATCACTGCCTTTCCCGACCATAAGTCAAATGCCTAAAGGATATTAAACAGTCAAATAAATTCCATACACTTAATTCGAATCTTTTTATAAATCACTGCCTTTCCCAACCATATGTCAGATGCCTAGGAGATATGTAGTAATAAACATTTAAATACGGAGTATATTTTTTACACTTGTAATTTGAATCTTTTTTAAAAAAAGATCACTTATGTAGACGAAATCAAGATTCTTAGTAATTTTAAGAATTGAATTAGCAGCAAAGGTTCTTACTTTAGTGGTCGTCATGCATGGAACAAAGACCGTAGTAGAATCATCAGATATAGCAACTTGTAGGGCCTTAGTAGTTTGAAGGCGTGCAGTTTCATAGTTTACAAGCGTGTTGCAACCAGACTCTATATCCCACAATCTCAACCTTGAATCCGTACCTGGAGTCATAAACTTGTAACCTAAGGGTCTGTTTGGAATCAGAAAAATACTATGGAAAGCAAAACAGGGAGGTAGATATAATTTTGGATGGAAGGAAAACAAATTATGGGAAAAATAAAACCAAATATTTTATATAAAAATATTCAGCAATTTTTCCCATTACCTGCCACTTTAAGAAGTCCAAACACAGCTAAAATCTATAGGACATGACAAAATCGTCATTAATTTCTTCAAATATTTGATGATGATGGAAACAAACAAAAATAAATTATGTAGTACAGAGTACAGACTACGGATTATAAAAGAAACCAAGCCAACCTGCACTTAAAAGGTACATGCCATCATTAGTCACTTTCAAACTACTAACCACACCATAATGAGCAGTGGCACGATCCTGAGAGGATAACATCCCTGGGTGTAATCTTTGCTTTGATGACCCTCTACTAACTTGTCTATCAATAACAGGCAGTTTGTGGCTGTTATTGGTTACCGTTTTTCGTTGTGATGGACGGGCCTTTATACTTGGTATATGAGTTGCTGATGAAGATTTAGCAGTTGAACTCTGCTAAGAACATTCATTAGAATATTAGAAAGACACAGGTAATTAACGAGAAAGTTATTTGGTTGTCTCAGATAAGATGGAAAAGAAAATGATTACGGAGTATCAAATAAAAACATCTGACCTTTATAACTAGAACTCATAAGATTCTCAATATATTATTTTGAAGCAAGTTAGGCTCTGTCTAATTGTTAAAAAATAATTTGTTGAGGGAACTGTTTCCTGGTGAAAATGTTTGCTTGGAAAATATGTAGTTCTATGCGTAACACATAATCAACAAAAGTGGAAAACATAAAACTGTTTCAGGAAAATGACTTCTCGTATTCAAAGCAGGATGCCCTTTTCCACAAAAGTTCGAAGAATGACAAAAATTATATTCCTTGCCAAACAGAAATATCCAGAAAACACATTTTCCATGACACAATGGAGTCTTCGTGTAAGTACCTTATTTGGATAAGAACGTGGAAGTAGAGGTGGGCGTTTCCCAAGCTGACAATGGGACTGATCTAAAACATGAAAGCATCCAGCTCGCCTAATGTCCCAAAAACGAATTGCACCATCACATCCCCCAGTTATCAGAACCCACTCACTAGAAACTGACCATTCGGCTGACATCACTCCATCTACCATAAGAAAAATAACAATTACAATTCATTCTATTCGTCAAGTACAACTTATTCTCACAACCTGCTATCTGCTATCATGTGTTATGCATAATGTTGTACTAACAATAAACCACTCTTCTCAAGTTGTCAATTAGGAGGTTCAGATATATGTTTTCTTTTTTCTTTTTTGATTAATGTTCCGAACTTATACTCCCTCCGTTCCAGAGTAACCGTCTACTAAGGAAAATTGCAGTCTTAAAGATGAAACATAATTTTGACAAAAATAGACAAATGCAGTAACAAGCAAAAGTGAAATAACTACGGAGGGCAACTTAGTCATTTTCCTGCTCCCTCAGTCCCAAAATGTGGTGAACTATATTTTCTATTTATTCTCTGATTTTGGCTATCAATCTATAATCATTATGTAATTCGATTGTTGCACTTCATACTTTTAATGTAGTATTTAAATATATAAAAAAAAGTCACTAACTTATGTGTGATCAAGAGGATATTAGTTTTATCATCATTCAACCTTAAACTTAAATTACTGTTTGCAATCCAAAGTAAAAGACACTCGGAGTACCATTTGTGGGATCAAGAGGATATTAGTTTTATCATCATTCAACCTTAAACTCACAAATTTGCACCTCTTTTTGGGACATACTACCTCCGTCCCCCTAAGTTTGGGACAAGAGAATGTGGCACGGTTATTAATAGAAGTGGGTTTATGTGGTTGATATTGAATTGATAAAGTAAGAATAAAGTAAGAATGATTTAGAACCACACAAATTTTACCAAACAAGGTATGAGACAATCTTAGTGGGACGGACCGAAAAGGTAAAATGGGTCAATCATAGCGGGATGGAGGGAGTAGTATGTTTTCTTTTATTGGTTTGCCAAAAAGACAATTATTTAAGAACAGAGAGAGTATATAAGAATTGACAGATACCTTTATACCCAGTCACCTTGTAAAATGAAACAACATGCCAAAAAAGAATGGGAGGAGAAAAGGAAAACAAATACAACCGCATCCTGAGAAAGTGAATTGATCTGAATGACCATATTTCTAAAATGTCCCATTATACATGTAATACATAACCAAATAGACAATAATAAAAAATAAAACAATGTGTACACAAAGGGCAGCATATACCGTGATGGCCGGATAAAGTGTGAGCAAAGGCGCCTGAAGCTATATCACAAAGCCGAACTTGTACATCTTCAGTAGCAGCAGCAATGAGCATATGAGATGTTGCCACAGAAGACATGGCAGTCTTATTAACCTTTCCAGGCATTTTGAAATTAACAGCCACCTGATACAGAGTAAAAGGATTTCAAGAACACTCTCTCAATGATATAAATGAACAAGATGATATAATTTCAAGACCTACACTACCTGTGTTGTGTTTGTGTCCCATACATTAATGTGATTATCGTAAGAACCCGTGATGAACAGCCCATTGTCAACCGGATACCATATGGCCGTAGAAACGGAATACTTGTGTCCATGTTCATGCCTTTTGTCAACAACGAAGAGGGGTCTATGCTGAGCTATCAACCCACAACCCTCTTGACCTGTTGCACGTTGGACATCATAAACAGCAACTGATGCATCCGAAGCACAGGATAGTAAATATCTTTGCTCTGTCAAATCAACCTGATTTCGTGGTCAAAAGGGAATGCCCACAAAATGCAAGTTTCACCCCAAGTAATTTTTAACAGCAGATTCTCTCATAAAGGGAAATAAGCACATAATAGTATAATACACTACTTCATATTTCAAATTTAGGTTTAAAGTCAGTTCGTTTCCTTGAATGGTAACTTCAGTTTAGCTGCCTTCAATTTGCAAATTACGAATAATCTAATTCTTTTAAATTGAATTAAGTGTAAGTAAATCACATCTAAACTGAGATCAATCCATTCATAGATAGAGTAATTCAGTGATCAAGTGGACTGAGTTGGAGCGAACCTGGAGAGAGTTAATGGATGCGCGGTGAGGGGAGACGAACTCTTTGTGATTGGAGAGTTGAAGAGAAGCGAGTCGGCTCAACTTAACTCGGCTGGAGTATAAATTAGGGCGAAGTTTGCCTGATTCTCTGTCCCGGTTTTCTTTCCACATCTTCTTCCTCGCATCCTTCCCGTCTTCCACCCACTGATTTTAGATCATCCACCACCACAGACCACAGTAATTCGAATAGATCCTCTCTTTGAATATATCGCACGCGCACACAATTCCGAAGAATGAAGCGAATCACCAGCTCATGTACCAATACACAGAACTCTTTGGAATCAGAACCGCAAATTTCAGAAAACTCGAATCTTTGCTCTTCCACTGCGTCGTCCTCTTCTGAAATACGAAGTACTCCTATACATATAGGGACTGCGGAGATTAGTCAATTGTATTTTTTATTTAATTTGGGCATTATAATTAGACCTGCACAAAACCGGCCCGGTCCACCCGGCCCGCACAAATTGGTGGGTTTGGACATATATATTTACTCATCAGGCCGGGCCTAACCCGGCCCGCAATAACATGTGAGCGGGCTTGAGTTGGAGTATAGGCCTGTTCGGATCGATTGGCCCGACCCGTTACATTTAGTATATATACATGGGATAGGGTTCTAATGAGAACCTCTCCTAAAATGAGAACCCCTTATAATGAGAACTTTTAATCTCTATCTTTGATTTTATTCAATCATTGGTAGGATACACATGTGATCCTTTGTGTAATTATTCAAAATTCAAACGGAGTACTTATTGTAATTGTTATAAATTTATTACAAAAAGGACCCATGTGCATTAAAGCCCTTGATTTGATATATAAAAGGTGGAGATTAAGAGTTTTCATTTATAAATGAGTTCTCGTTTTAGGAGGGGTTCTCACTAGAACTCTCCCCTATATATACCGATTTATTTATTTATTTATTTATTTATTTATTTATTTATTTATTTATTTATTTATTTATTTATTTATTTATTTATTTATTTATTTATTTATTTATTTATTTATTTATTTATTTATTTATTTATTTATTTATTTATTTATTTATTTATTTATTTATTTATTTATTTATTTATTTATTTACATGTACACATGTATTTTTATATTTACTAATTTTTCTTGATACATATGTATAGTTTATTATGTTTGAATTTAAATATTTAGTTTGTAACAACTAGCCCAACCAATATAATATCTATTTTGTACTTAAAAATAATACTTTATGATTGAATTTTAAATTTTAGATATAATTTCTAATTATTATTTTTGTGTAAGTATTTTTTGTATGTCGTGAAAGGCCTATAAACATTATAAGCGTATTAATTTTTTTTTAATGTTTTACTATTATTTTTAAAGTATTAAAAAAATTATACTCCCACCGTCCCACTTTAAGGTTCCCACACAATTTACGATGTTTGACTGACCATAAAGTTAACTGATCCCTGTTATGAATAGAATTATTTTTAGTAAATAAAATTTACATATTCAGAAACTACATTAAACCCGCTACAAAACTTGTAAAAAATAATTTAAATTTCATAAACTTTCGATATAAAAAGTAAAAGATTAATAACAATGCACGTTGACCGGAGAATAGTGTACGAGAACCTTTAAATGGGACGGAGGAAGTATAATTTTGAAAATTTAAAGTTTTCCCAAGCCGGGTGGTCTGGTGGATTACCCTGTCTGTTCTTACGGGCAAGTGTGGACATGGGGTTAGGCCCGTTTTTGTGGGTCGGGTCGAGCCCACCCACACATGATGGGCAGAAATTTATATAGAGTCCGGCCCGAACCGATTTTTGTGCCGGTCTAATTATAATAGAGTATTCTATATGCAGCCTTCGATTGAATCTAAGTACGCCGTAAATAGAACTACTGTCTTTGAAAGCAATCTTTACCTCATTACATTAATGAATCATAGAATCTGGGAAGTTTCCATCATTTGGGACTTTTTTTCAAAAACAAAAAAAAAACGGCATTTCACTTTGTTGATACAGGCAAAAAAAAGAAATCACTTTGTACCAGACTACCAGGTACTTCGGTCTCCTAGTGCACTGACATTTTGAATTTTTAGGTATCCGAAAAGAGAGATTTACCCAAATAGGACTAAAACAAAGTACAATTGCAAAAATAAGACCCCTGTGTTTTATTTGACAAAAATAGGACTAAAAAGAAGCCATCTGACAAAACTACCCTTAATGAAATAAAAATAAAAGGCACTGCTGCACCTCCTCCGATGATTTCTTGCAGCAGGACCTCCAGACCATCGATACCAATAATATGCTCCGCGCCAGTAGTCGTCGCCAAGACCTCTGCAACTGGCACTTCCCAGCGAGGCTCTGTCGCTGCACTGGCGAGACCGCCGCTGCACACAGTCAGCGAGAATGCACACATCATGCTAGATGGCTTACTCTAGCGTCATCCACCACTGTTACGTGCCCCCTGGAAGAGTCGACATCATGCACGATTCTCCTACTATCAACTCCAGCAAGCAGCAGGCAGATCGACAACCCCTTCACCAACACCCAGGTTTCCACCAAATGAGCAACAACAATCGACCTGCACCTTCTCCGTCAATTCTCTTGACCGCAATAGTCAGCACAACATGGAAGAACGAACTGCTTCTTTACCTGGAGTTGTAAGCACATTAGGTTGAAAGGCTTAAAGTTGATTGATGTTACAAAAAAACCGGGTGTACATGTACACCCAGATGTATGATATAAATTGCGTTTGACAGATATAATGTAAATTAAAATATTGTTGTGGTCATTAAAATTACTATTATAGTTACCGGAGTATAACAGAATAACATTTTTATCCATCACATTTATTTTAAACGTATAGTATATTTGCCATTATTTTATAGATTTATCATGCGTAATAATTACAAAAATATGTGATGTGGTGACAATTAAAATACTGTATATATTTTGTTGAAGACTTCAAGTAATATAATCCTCAGTTCCTCACTATTAATATGTTAATATGATCAATTTAAATTCATTGTGCATATTTTCCACCGTGTCCTATATTTTTACACTTATATTTTAAGCTTGTATCCAGTTATCCACTAATAATGTTTTCATTTGGACAGAATTTTCAGATACATTCTTATTTGTTCAAGTTTCATTGCACTAATCTATTTAAGCATGATCTCATACGGTCATGTATGATGTGAGAGAAATAATATTAGGTCACACCAATGTTAGTTGTAGGCCATATATATGGCTAAATGCCATATGTGATAGTATATAATGACATAAGAGTTCCTGCTTATATAAGAATTGTGTACACCAAATAACTCTACATAAATACATTATTATATCGACTCGATTTGTGCTAAAGAAACCATGCGCAGATTCTCCCGCAGAAAAATGAGATATTTGCAAATTGAAGCTGAGTAGGAACCTAACGTACTATCAGATTTCTATGAGGGCATGAAGCACCCTTTCTCATTCAAAATGATAGTCAATGTTAATATATTTAACGTGGGCATGTTGAATATGATTAGATGTGAGATAAAAGAGACGGAAACATCATATGAGATGTGAATAACATGTGAATTAACTATCAATGTGGTGGCACAATATTCAGTTTCAGTAGAGGAGCGAATGACATTAGGTTGCTTTTTAGAACGTAGAGACACCAAATTGAAAACAAGAAAACAACATATCCATAAGTAGAAAGACTATCAGAACAATCAGCCCAATCTGCATCCAAATAGGCAAGAATAATAGGATGTCCTCGAGCTTACTACAACAATAAACCACGAGTAGAAGTGCTCTGCCAACACCTGAACATAGGCTTACTACATGTTCTTTCGTTTCAAGCGTTTTATATATCATTGGAAAGGTCTTTCTGAGTCCTAAAACTTGTATTGAGACTTTACTTGCAATATTTTAAAGAATAGGTACGTATTAATCTGAAATTCATAAACATTGTCTAGTTCACTCCAAATTCGTGTAGTATTTGATTAGTCATATCTTGTTGTATTTGATTCTGTATTAAGCGTTTTATAACTCACAAGGAGGAGGTCACATATTTGAATCACATCCCAGTTCAAGAATGTTGGCCTTAATATAGAACCGAACAGATACTATAATAGGTTAGGAAACTTTGTTAAAAAAGTAGTGTTACAACACCACTTTGAAGACATTCAAGATATAAATCGAAAATAGCTATTTTTTTAATTTGGAATTGTATGTACTACTTTATTTGTCATATTTTTCTCTAGGTCAATGTTCTTTAAATCATTTTCATTTTTTGTTAAGAAACTAAGATAACTTTTTTTGACAAATAAAATAGGATAACTTTAATTAGTTTATATTTTTTCCACTGGCCTTAAGCTAAGTTTCTAACAACCTATTATATATTCACCATAAAAGATCTTAGTATATGTGCTTTTAAAGAGTCATACATGATGCAAAAAAACGGATATGACTGTTTCAAGTTCTTTTAAAATTGCACATTTTTATGGAAGAGAAAATGCTCATTTGTTTGGGCAATTCTTTGTAACTTATATAGTATCTGATCAATGTTCAATGTTAATGCCAACATCCTTAAAATGGGATGAGATTCGAACCCGTGACCTCATCCTTGGGAGTGCCACAGTGATGCTATCAGACCACAAGGTACTTGGCAGAAAATGCTCATTTTTTAAACACATAATTGATAAAAGAAAATAATCTACGTAGTAACACAAAATTATTTTGATACCTGATTGCTTTGATACTTTTTGTTTCTCATTAAAGTTGTGTTTTAAAAATTGGCAACTATTGGATTCACAACTTCAGATTTAAAATACATACTTCGTCAAATTTTGTATTTAATTAATTACTTGATCTTATACCTCCAAATTCCAATGATGGGGCCGGGTTAAGTTTTTTCATGTTGAATGTATTTCATTTTCTTTTCTTGTGTACTGTAACTCATTTGCATTGTTAATCTGAGCATTTGGTTATCAACTTTTTTGTCAAATCAAAATTTCCCAAGGATTTCAAAACAATTTATACAAAGATGTGAATTTAACTCACATATATAACCTCACAAATCACAATAAAGTTGGCGTGTTAATGAAAATTACTTGAAATGTGTGTGTTTCAAAAATACAATTACCTTTGCACAAAATCAAGAAAAAAGTATTTACAAATGAAATATGTAGATTCTGGTAACAGTTAAAACACAATTGATGATAGAATTAATGTTTTGGAGAAAAAATATAGAGTATACTTGATATATATAATTATCCATTGATTAGAAGGTAAAAGTTGAAGAGTTTTACGTGGGAGAGCGAACGGAACCTAGCGATTTGACTAGGGTTTGAAAAGGGCTGCAACAGTTTCGATATCCATTCGTCGGCGGTTGTTTTGGGAGCTGGAAATCAGCGGTTGATCTTGTTGGCGTGCGATTGGAGGCAGGGAGTTGAAGGGGTGATCGACGGTCTGAGCACGTGGTTGGCGTTTGGCTGGAGAAGAAGGGGCCGAGTCTTGGTGGCGTGAAAGCAGGTGCAGCCACGAGGAGATCTAGAGCTTCTCGCCCAGGCTGCAGCAGTGGGGTGTGATTTGTGAGGATGGAGACAAGCTTTGAGAAGATTTACGACAGTTTGGTTTGAGAGTGGCGTTTCCTCGGTGTCGAATGTGAAGGAATAGCAAAGTACGCGATGTCCAGAAAAAAAGGGTGAGGAAGAGGATGAAGTATTAGCGATTTGCCCCCCTTCCTGAGCCGCCGCCATGGAAGGAGGATTCAGAAGAAGTGAATGCAAAGAGTTCCATTAGTTGAAGTTTTACTTTTTTTTTTTGCATTTTTCTTTTCAGACTAAATTTGCTTCTTGTTTATGTTGTTATTTTGTCGTACAATAAGGGGGGAGGGTATGTGTGTTGGTTTTGTTTGGTATGGAGAATTTTAGTTGGAGGCAATCAAGCTGACTCAACCGCTAATAGCCTTTATGCTCTCACTGTTTCAGCGGGGGAAATTCCAATAATATGGGACTTTTGTGATTGCTATTCAAAATAACGGGACTTTGTTTTTATGTACTCCGTATGAATTTAAGGGATTCGGAAACCCCTCTTCCGAATATGTTGATGAGTATAGGGGTAATTTAAAATCTCATTTTTCTATTAGGTGATATAGCTTTTCTTTGTACTCCAATTTTTACAAAAATATATCAAAACTTATAATTTTTCATGATCTTTCTAATGGCACCAATATTCCATGTATAATTTTTTTAAATTGAAGTTTCAACAGTATGAGGTATTCGGATTCAAAAAATTTCTTAGATAAATCCAAGTGATAAAATTATAAACTTTTTTTTTAAAATGACCGAAACTTGTAAAAAAGTTATGTAAACAATGAAATCTTAATTTTAGCACTTGAATCTAAATTTGGATCTCAAACTTCAAATAATAAATTATACTTTTTATATGGGATATTATTGTCTTTAGAAAGATAATAAAAATTTATAAATTTTGATATATTGTTTGTAAAAATTGGAATACAAATAAAAAAATTGCATGACTTAAAAGAAAAATGAGATTTTACATTAACCTTACCCCTCCCCTCCCCCCAATCCACCCCATCATTCCGATTGAAAGGACAATCCAGAATCCCCCATTCTTAGAAAAGCTACATAAACTCATGTCTTTTTAGCAATACATGTTGGCTTTTCGCGTAAATTAAGAAATCAGAGCTAACCTATTTAAATCTGGTATGGTCTGATCTGATCTGACACTGAAAACAGTCCAAAAGAAGACATCCAGAACTATAAGTATCCATGAAATTTTTGATCAATTTTGGATCATTTGATTTTGAAGTACTCTCTTTATATTAATAGGAGCCATATATGATGGTTTTGTTTGTAATTTACTTGATATTATATTTTTATATGGTTAGGCTAAATAAAATTACATATTTAAATAAAATGTCTATTTGACTGTCTAGGGCCTCCAAAATGCTCTAGATGGCCCGGAAGTGGACTATTCTATGTCTCATCATGACGTGAGGGAGCCGATGGGCTTTGATATTGGTTGGAGAGAGGGAAATTTTGGTCTTGGGAAAAGGTGCAAATAGGCCCATGTACTAACAAAAAGAAGTCAAATAAGCCTTTATTTAGGAGGTTCTGTCCGGCCGTCGTCATTTGGGGTGGTTCCCGGTGGAATTTTTTGATGAATTTTTTTGATCATCTTATTCATTAAGTCTAGTTTACTCATACCAAATTTCAGCTAAAACTTCAGTCGGGAAGGCATTCAAATGAATTCTTGAAAATAACTGCGCAGTTAGAAGCGCAGTTATCTTCAAGAATTCATTTGAATGTCTTCCCGATGGAATTTTTAGCTGAAATTTGGTATGAGTAAACTAGACTTGATGAATAAGATGATCAAAAAAATTCATCAAAAAATTCCACCGGGAACCACCCGAAATGACGACAGCCAAACAGAGCCTCCTAAATAAGGGCTTATTTGACCTTTTTTGGTTAGTACATGGGCCTATTTGCACCTTTTCCCATTTTAATATAATCTGATTTCCTTTAAAAAAAATGAAGATAAAAGTTGAAAGACCAAACACAACAGTCAACTTTTAACATATGATACTACAGAGGAATGATCATGTCCAGTCGGAGGGACATGATCCTCCGTCCGGCCGCCGCCATTTGGGGCGGTTTCCGGTGGAATTTTTTGATGAAATTTTTAGGGAATGTTCCTCATCAAGTCTAGTTTATCCACAAAACAATTCATCTAAAAATTCGATCGGGAAGGCAGTCAAATAATTTTTTGAAGATAACTGCGCCAAATTGAACATATAAAACGAAGTTATTTTGAAAAAATTATTTGATTGTCTTCCCGATCTAATTTTTAGCTGAAATATTTTGTGGATAAACTAGATTTGATTAGGAACACTCCCTAAAAATTTCATCAAAAAATACCACCGGGAACCGCCCCAAACGGCGGCGGCCGGACGGAGGATCATGTCCTTCTGGCTGGATAGGATCTTTTCCGTGATACTACATTTAAAAATGATGTAATTTAGGCATTTTAGGGGTGGCCATTAACCCCCTATATAAGCTGACCTCAAGCATTTGAGGGGGTCATATTCATTTTTGGGAGAACATCAACTAAAGAAATACCAACATCTTTCTCCTTTATTATGCACAAGATTTCTAAATTTCTGAAAACCTCTATGCATAATAACATTATGGTCTTGGTAGAACTCACCCTTATCTAGATAAAAATACTACTCAGTTATAGGTTATGTGATTATTATTGTTAGAATATTGGGCTCATCAAGATATACGGCCGTCCCAATACCGCCTACGATCTTATGAGCTCACCACTAGGGGGAGCAAAGAGGATAACCCGAGCATCATGGAAGGAAGCCGAACGACTCTAAGTCCGAGCGACAAGGTAACCCCAGAAGGGGACTGGCCCCGAATCCCCCAGGGAACGTTTAGTAGTGGGGAAGAACGACCCATCACAGGGTGAGCGGCACAAACCACAGACTCAACCGGGTGATAGGGCGCTCAGGACCGAATAGGAACGAGCGTCCCCTTGCCTCCGGCAAACATGGGGATATCTAATGGTTTATTCCAAGCGGTGGTGGGAACCCATGATTTTTGCGGGAAGGGTATTTAATGCAAGACACATCGGGTCCATGGCATTAAATGCAAGTGATGGGCCAGGAAGTGGATGACGAGATATTCCTGCCTACCAAGAGGCGACGCATCATCATTATCTATACCGACTAAGTATTATAAATATTCACGTAGTTATTACGAAAAAGGGGTAGCTAAAATATCATCAACTAGCATTTAGTCTCTCTTATTGTTATCCGATATTGTACTGCTCAGTAGTATTGCAAGTCTTATAATAAAATGGACCAGATACATCTCAACATTGTGATTCACACACCTCTATTCTTCTATATCTGAATCAGCCACCCACCAGAGGTATCGTGTTGGACTTCCGGTTGTGGGAATAAATCTCAAAGTATATATATTTATGGTTATGATAGTTGGATGGTAATTAATAATATACTTGTCCTATTAAAATGGGTTTTTGATATAAATATCAGTGAAATAAAATTTATTTACAAAAATATGACTGAAAGCTACTACAGTATAATGTCATGATCACTTAAATGTAAAAATTAAACATAAGTTACTCTGACTAAAGTTACTACTATCAGAGGCGGACCCACTAAAGGTCCCACGGGGTCCCGGGACCCCGTGTACCTCGAAAAAAATACCTATATTATATGTATATATATATATTATAAAAATTAATTATTTAATGTATATAAACGCAAAAAACGACCTTACTACCAAAAGAACAGAGCAGGGCAATGGGAGCACGGGCGGGACTAAAGGTTTCTGAGTTGGGACTTGCGGGAGGTTCCACGTTCGAATTCCCCTGGGCTCCTTTTTTTGTTTTGCAAAACTATTTTAATTAAATAGACCAAAACTACGTCGTTTTGGCTTATTTTTTTTAATCGCCAATCCTTAAACGCAGTAGTTACGCAGAAGCCAGAAGCAGATCGATCGATTCCCTCAGACCCTACTGATATTCATGTAATTTCCGATTGTATGTTTGTATTTTTAACTAGTTTTTATTAGTTCTAGTTGTGGAAATTACACACTTTTGGTGTAATATTTTATTTTCATTTTTATTTGTAATTTGTTTAGATTAGGATTATTCTGAGCTAAACAGGTCAAAGATCATCCAAGGGATCAAGATTGGACCTTAAAAGATCAAGGAAAGTGCAAGGAGACAAGAAAGATTTCGATTTGGAAAAAATACTCATGTACCCGGTCGGGTATTGCCTATACCCGATCGGGTATTCACTTGATTCGATTGTCCAAATCAAATCCGGGAACAAATGATCGTGGGAGCAAATTTTCGTGAAGATTTGTCACATACCCAATCGGGTATGCCGACATACCCGATCGGGTATGCCCAGAAAAGTGACTTTCTGGGCAATTTCCTAAGATACCCGATCGGGTATCCTATATACCCGATCGGGTATCAGACCCTGCAGCTCCCAAAAGCCTATAAATACACCCCTTTCCTTCACAATAAAATCACCAATTCACATATACTCTTTAGCTCAGTTTAGATTAGTGTTTTCTTTATATTTTCTATCATGTTTAGTCTCCAAATGAGGAGCTAAACTCTTCCATCTTGGTTTTGCTACTTTGAAGCTTAATGAATTTGTAAGTTGTGAGTTATTCTCTTTAATCTTCTTCCTTGAATATTAATTCTTCCTTTAAATACTATTTCTATATCAATGTTGGGGAGTGTTACTAAGATGACAATTAGTTAACATCTTGACATTAGTTATAGTAATAATTATTTCTTCCTCTACGTTAATATTGGGGAGTGTTACTAAGATGACAATTAGTTAACATCTTGATAGTAACTATAGTGGGATTCATCTTCTTTAATATTCTTTCTTGAGTATTAATTAATTCCTATTCATATTTCATATTAATATTTTGAACATTACTTAAAGGATCAACTAGTTTTGTTTCATATATTAATTAATACTAGAATCGGTCGATTAATACGCTTGTTATTAATTCGGTCCTTTCATGGTAGTAAACTTGGATTATTAATGCATGCATCTCATGGTTAATAATCTAAGGGGAATTAATTATATTGATTAAACCAATAAACCGCTTGTGTTGAGGTTATCAATCTCAATCGTTTTCATCTTAAGTTTATTGCTACTATCAAGTTAATATACGGCGCTTGTTCTATATTGACTCGATAGTAAGTTTTATTAATGAACGCTTCTCGTTATTAATAACTACCCTCGATGAACTGGATATACTCCTCGATTGAGTATTCGAGAGGAAGATAGTTAAAGATATAATCGGGATCGACGAACATTTCATTAAGTGGATAAAAGCAAAGCCAAGTCTTCTTCTCATTAATTAAACTCATTTAAGTCATTCATCTTAGTGTTAATTAAATCAAATCAAATTTAAAACCCCCCCTTTGTTACTAGTTAATTAAAAAGAGAAATATTCCTTTCCCTGTGGATACGAACCTTACTTCGCTATACTACGTATTAGTGTCGTATTGATATTTATTTTGAGTGCACCTCACGACAAGTGCACGTCAAATTTGGCGCCGTTGCCGGGGAAAGGAAATTATTTTTCTTTTTATTTTATTTTTAAAAAAATCAAAAACAAAAAAAAATTGAAAAAAAAATATAAATAAAAATCTTACTTTTCTATTTTCTGAGCTTTCATGAGTATATGGATACCAACACATCATCCCTAGAGAGTCAAATTTCCGACTTGACTTCTCTAATAAAGGAGTTTATTTCATGTTCTCAAGATGTCCATACATGCAACATTTGCATGTCACACAGGCATCTTACGGATTTTTGCCCAGAGCTTCAAAAAGAATACTTTGAACAAAGGAATGATGTTGGTTTCCAAGAGAGGTATGATTCATTCTCCAACACATATAACTCATACTCAAGTTCTTATTCCAACATGTCCACTGAAGACATGATCAGAGCTCTCACTATCAATGTGACAAATATGCAACAAAATATGTCACAATGCCCACAAGAAACAGTGTCCAACGAACAGAACTTGGACAATCAGTTGAAACAAATGCCAAGCATTGTGAACCACATGGGCGAGGAGGAGGAAGAAGAGGAGCTTATGGAGAAAGCTCAACTGGAGGAGGAACCTCAAAACTCAACTCAACCACCGGTCATTCCTGATATCATGCCACCATTTCCTGAGGCTCTAAGGGAAACACAAAGGGTGGAGGACAAAGATATCTATGAAATCTTCAGCAATTGTGAGTATAATTTAGACTTCTCTTTGTTCACAAATAAGCAAGGAATAATGGTGGAGTTACACAAATATCTCATGCTCCCTCTTATACCACCCGGATCAAAACCCTTTCCATTGACCATGCTTAGTGAAAATCATGGACCCTCACTCCATGAAGCGATAGAAATCCGGATATTTGATCCCGGAAAGATTTTCAAAATAAAGGGTCAAAAAATTGAGTCTTTCTACAAGAGTCATCCGGGTGAAAATTTGAAGAAAATGAGTTATCACGATCCAAGCTTGAACGATTGAACACAATGATGGCGTCGTGCCGCGACGTTAACTAAGGCGCTTCTTGGGAGGCAACTCATGCTAAGGTACGCATTTTTCATCTTTTTTTGTTTTTTTTTTTGTTTTTGAATGTCAACTTCGAGAAAATTGGGACACTTCTCAAATAAAAGGGGGAGTAAATCATTTTTTTTTGAAAGGTTGGGGAAACCTCCGATCGGTCATCATCACTTACCCGATCGGATCCATGCCAAAAAGATTAAAAAAATGGACAAAATCACGCCCCAGTGTAGTGTACCCGATCGGGCTCCACTACTCCACCCGATCGGGTACATATGAAAAAGGCAGAGTTGTGGCAAGAAATCCCACACCCGATCGCGCTTGGGACTGAAAACAAGGTCAAGACCCGATCGGGTACACCTATAACCCGGTCGGGTCTAATTCATGAAAATAAAATCATTTCCTACGACGCGATTCACCCGATCGAGTATCCACAACACCCGATCAGGTACGAACCGCTGGAACGAGTTTTTAAAAATAAATGAAATACCCGGTCGGGTATTCAAACCACCCGATCGGGTACTTGAGCTTGTTACCCCAAATCAGACCCAATTCAAGCCACTTCTTCTCCCAACCCCAATGTCCGATTTCTCTCTCCCAAACCCACCATTTTTTACCCTTTTCCTTCCATATCTCCATCATCACTCAACCAAATTCCCTCAACCCACCACCAAACACTTCCCTCACTCTCCTCTCCACATCGTACCCACCAATTACACGATCTCTCCCCCTCCCCAAAAAATCCGAAACCCTACCCCAAAAACACCAAGTCTAAATTTCAATGCGTCAAAAGGGCATCAATGGCACCGAAGAGGGATACGGCCGAAAGTTCAAATGCAAGGGGACAATTCAAGGCTACGAGGATGTCTGTTTCAGCCCGGGTATGACGGAGACGAGCACTAGGGACAGTGCTTCGAGCTAAGTGAGGGGGAGTCACTCATTGGTACGTACATAAGTTTGATACCTTGTAACTAGCATTATTTTCTTCAAAAACAAAAAAAAAATCAAAAAAAAGAAAAAGAAATGCTAGTTAGATTGAAAACCCAAAAACGGGCAATCTAAGCAAAAAGGGCTTATAAAAAATGAGTGAGTGGAAAAAAAAAGATGCTAGGATGAAAACCTGAAAAGGCTCCTAGGCAAAATGAGAGATATGAGAGATATATTTGTTTTTATAAGACATCATTTAATCTCTTGAACATGAAAAGAGGAGAAGAAAAGAGATGAGCATAGAAAGCCATAAAACCCAAGAAGATATTGTTCGTTGAGCTAAACATTCAATGTAAAACTCATGTTTTATCCTTGGTGGTCTTTTGCTTTTTCTTGTTGATTGTTGAACTTTTGAGGACTTGGAACTGTTAAACATTTGACTTTACTCGAGGACGAGTAAAGAAGCTAAGTGTGGGGGAGTTAATATTCATGTAATTTCCGATTGTATGTTTGTATTTTTAACTAGTTTTTATTAGTTCTAGTTGTGGAAATTACACACTTTTGGTGTAATATTTTATTTTCATTTTTATTTGTAATTTGTTTAGATTAGGATTATTCTGAGCTAAACAGGTCAAAGATCATCCAAGGGATCAAGATTGGACCTTAAAAGATCAAGGAAAGTGCAAGGAGACAAGAAAGATTTCGATTTGGAAAAAATACTCATGTACCCGGTCGGGTATTGCCTATACCCGATCGGGTATTCACTTGATTCGATTGTCCAAATCAAATCCGGGAACAAATGATCGTGGGAGCAAATTTTCGTGAAGATTTGTCACATACCCAATCGGGTATGCCGACATACCCGATCGGGTATGCCCAGAAAAGTGACTTTCTGGGCAATTTCCTAAGATACCCGATCGGGTATCCTATATACCCGATCGGGTATCAGACCCTGCAGCTCCCAAAAGCCTATAAATACACCCCTTTCCTTCACAATAAAATCACCAATTCACATATACTCTTTAGCTCAGTTTAGATTAGTGTTTTCTTTATATTTTCTATCATGTTTAGTCTCCAAATGAGGAGCTAAACTCTTCCATCTTGGTTTTGCTACTTTGAAGCTTAATGAATTTGTAAGTTGTGAGTTATTCTCTTTAATCTTCTTCCTTGAATATTAATTCTTCCTTTAAATACTATTTCTATATCAATGTTGGGGAGTGTTACTAAGATGACAATTAGTTAACATCTTGACATTAGTTATAGTAATAATTATTTCTTCCTCTACGTTAATATTGGGGAGTGTTACTAAGATGACAATTAGTTAACATCTTGATAGTAACTATAGTGGGATTCATCTTCTTTAATATTCTTTCTTGAGTATTAATTAATTCCTATTCATATTTCATATTAATATTTTGAACATTACTTAAAGGATCAACTAGTTTTGTTTCATATATTAATTAATACTAGAATCGGTCGATTAATACGCTTGTTATTAATTCGGTCCTTTCATGGTAGTAAACTTGGATTATTAATGCATGCATCTCATGGTTAATAATCTAAGGGGAATTAATTATATTGATTAAACCAATAAACCGCTTGTGTTGAGGTTATCAATCTCAATCGTTTTCATCTTAAGTTTATTGCTACTATCAAGTTAATATACGGCGCTTGTTCTATATTGACTCGATAGTAAGTTTTATTAATGAACGCTTCTCGTTATTAATAACTACCCTCGATGAACTGGATATACTCCTCGATTGAGTATTCGAGAGGAAGATAGTTAAAGATATAATCGGGATCGACGAACATTTCATTAAGTGGATAAAAGCAAAGCCAAGTCTTCTTCTCATTAATTAAACTCATTTAAGTCATTCATCTTAGTGTTAATTAAATCAAATCAAATTTAAACCCCCCCCCCTTTGTTACTAGTTAATTAAAAAGAGAAATATTCCTTTCCCTGTGGATACGAACCTTACTTCGCTATACTACGTATTAGTGTCGTATTGATATTTATTTTGAGTGCACCTCACGACAAGTGCACGTCACCTACGCCTCTGCTTCGACGTTCTGCCTCCAGTCCTCACTCCACACCGCCGTGCGGTGCCATCAAAGACCAGGCGACCACCAGCCGCGGCCACCACTCCACGCCGCATGCCCACTCGCGGACTCGCCCTGCCGCCCAGGTTTTTTATTTTTCTTTTTCTCCGCTGGTTTGCATTTTTTTAATGTTAGATTAAATTAATAAATTCATGTGTTTATAAATGTTATTTTCAATTTTATACGATTTAGGATGAAAAGATATTTTGATGTTGTACCCAAATTTAAAAAAACTCAGAGTACCGGGACTTGTTCAGGTATTAATTCAAATGATTCGTCATTAGTAAATGAAGAATTGGATCAAGTAATTGCTGAAAGTGAAGCTAATTTGGCTTATAATGTACCTCAACAACATGAGGATTTTGAATCTTTGGAAGCTGATCCTGGATTGAGAAAAAGAATTGATGATTTTCACCCTAATGTTCAAGACGAGGTACATCGTAGTTACATTAAAAAGGACCATTTCAACCTCGGGATCATGATTTCCCTTTTAAGATAATTGGAGGCAAAAAACGTAGATTTGTTTCAAGTTGGTTTGATGAGCATAAATGGTTGGAATACAGTATTGCCAATGATGCTGCATTTTGTTTACCATGTTATTTGTTTAAGAATGAGTGGGAAGTTAGTGGTGATCATTTTTTGGGAACTGGGTTTTCAGCATGGAATAAAAAAGATAGGTTTTATTTACATGTTGGTAAACCTAACAGTCCTCATTACAATGCGGTGAAAAGATCGGAAGATTTGATGAACCAAAAACAAAGTATTGGGGCATGTTTTGTGAAACAATCTGAACAAGCGAAGTGTGATTACCTTATTCGTTTGAAGGCATCACTTGAGTGCACTAGATTTCTTCTTTGTGGGGATTTGCCATTTCGGGGTCATGACGAATCAATGGAGTCTAGTTATAAAGGCCATTTTCTTGAGACTTTAGATCTTTTGAGACAACATGATTCTGAGATAGATAGAGTTCTTAAAAATGCTCCACAAAACAATTAGATGACCTCACCCAAAATTCAAAAGGATTTGTGTTATGCTTGTGCATTTCTTTTCTAACTGTTCATGAAATTATTAAGCAAATGAGAGATGATGTTTTTGCTATATTAGTTGATGAATCAGGGGATGTTTCTGGTAAAGAGCAAATGGCTATTATTGTGCGTTTTGTTGCTAGTAATGGTTCTGTTTTGGAGAGATTTACCGGTCTTGTTCATGTCAAAGACACAGTTGCATCATCTCTTAAAGAATCTCTTGAGAACATTCTAGCACAATATGGTCTGTGCATCTCAAACATAAGAGGACAAGGCTATGACGGAGCGAGTAATATGCGGGGTAAGTTTGGTGGATTGAAAACTCTAATTCAAAATGAAAATCCCAATGCATATTATGTACATTGTTTAGCTCATCAATTGCAGTTGTCACTTGTTGCCGCTGCTAAAGGACAACATGAGGTTAATTGGTTACTTCTTCATGTTAGTCGCGTAATTAATGAGATTTGCTCATCAAATAAGCGACAAGAATGCCTTCGAGATAAACAAGCAGGTGATTTGATAAGTGCTTTAGAAGCTGGACTAGTAAAAACAGGAAGAGGATTGAATCAACAATTGGCACCTGTCAGAGCGGGTGATACACGATGGAGTTCTCATTACAGATCATTGCTTAATTTGCAAAAATTATTTAAATCTGTGATTGAGGTACTCGAAGATTTGGAAGACCATGATAAAAGTGGTGAAGCCACTTCATTGTTGAATGAATTGCAAACTTTTGAATTTTGTTTCATGCTTCATTTGATGATGAATGTTTTGGCCATTACACATGATCTTTCACAGGCATTGCAAAGGCGTGAACAAGATCTTGTGAATGCTTTAAAACTAATCACATTTGACAAAGAGCGTTTAGCGACAATGAAAACATATATTGGATGGGATGCTTTATTTGATGAGGTTGTTACTTTTTGTAACAAGTTTCATATAGATGTTTCTTCTATGGATCAGAACTACATCAAAGGAAAAAGATGGAAGTGCAGGGCACCGAGTATAAGGAACATGCATCATTACAAGTATGATTGCTTACATGAGATTGTTAATTTGTTTGTGGCTGAGCTTGACAACAGGTTTGATGTGGCAAGCACTGAGTTATTGCGTTGTGTGTCTTGTTTATGTCCTTCCTCCTTGTTTGAAGCTTTTGATAGGGCATCTTTGCTTAAATTGGCAGAATTTTATCCAAAAGAGTTTTCTGATGTTGATAAAAAGATACTCGAGAATCAGCTTGAGAATTATATTTTAGATGTCCGTTCTGATAATAGATTTTCTGATTTGAATGGTTTAGTAGACCTTTCGATTGCAATGGTGTCCACGAAGAAGCATCTCACATATCAGCATGTGTATACACTTATTAAGTTATCTCTACTTCTCCCAGTAGCTACAACAAGTGTCGAACGAGCGTTTTCAGGAATGAAGTTCGTGAAGAATGAGTTGCGGAACAAGATGTGCGATCAATGGTTGAATGATTGCTTAGTTACATATGTTGAGAGAGATGTTTTTGGTACTATTAATGATGATTCTATTATAGAATATTTCCAACAAATGAAGCCTAGGAGGGTACATCTGTAGAATTGTTGAATGATTTTTATATGTAATTTTTTTCTTTATAGTATCTTAATGTTTTGATGGTGTACGTTAACTTTGAAGTCTTATGCTTCTTTAATATTTTTTATTAGTTTTATATTAATTAGAGATTAGAGATATAAAAGGGTAGGGACCCGTGTCTCCAACTTTCTGGGTCCGCCACTGACTACTATAGTCAGTACATTTAAGAGGACATACTTTTATAAGCAATTTGAACTTTAGTCATAAATACATAATTATTTCAAAAAATAGCTTAGATTACCCTGTCTAAGGTCTCAAAGATTAATTATGTACCTTGCATTTTCTAACGTTTTTTTACACAAATTATCAAACTAATGTGCAATTGTGCATTTCAATATCATATCATTAAATAAATATGGATACCATTTGACAGTTTATTCAAATGAATCCAGCTTGTTATATTACTTGATACAGTAGTATTTACATTATCAGTTATAGTCTTTACTAGATACTCCGTACATAGTATCCAAACATGTCTCTCACGTGTTTACAAAGCATGTCTCTCACGTTGGAATAATTGGACACCGTATGGGATATGTGAGACAAGCTGGACTTGAGGCTCGTGACATGATGCTCTACATTTCCTTCTTTATGCATAATAGCTTAAAATTATTGTAGCATGTGAGTACTAGTAGTTAATATAAGAAGCATATTAATTATTAGCCCTTTGCAGTTGCACTAATTCTAACATATCTTTGTGCTTTAAGAAGTTAGGTTTTCACATGAACACGTTGAAACTAGAGTAGCCATACCACTGCTGCACTCCATTTCCACCCCAAATGACCCTATTAATGGGGCCTATATGTAATCCCAAATGCTCATCATCTATGAGTATGTTTGGCACAACTAGCTGAAAAGATACTTTTGTGAGCTTTTTGATAACTTTTAGCAGTGATTAAAAAGATTTTAAAATGATCAAAATGTCAGTACCAAATGAGCACACATAACTTACAAAGTTTGTATCAAAAAATTTAAAACGTCATTTGAAATCACTAATGTGCTCAAGTCCTCATTTGTTTATGCTCATTTTGATTAAGCGTTATGCTCATTTCGTATCTGAGAACGATGCCACAAGGGTTGGATTGATCTGCCAGGTTAATATCACTGAAATCTAGTATATATAGAACATTAACATTGTTATCTAGAATCTCTCTATCTGCACAGGAGATGGAGGAACAACGACATACCAAAGACTCCTGAATTCTGACAGATTGAAGCACCGGCGATTGGGCAACCCAAGTGAGACTCGAACAAATCAGGTTGTAGCAAGATGGAATTCACTCTTGGTCAGATTGCTTCAATGGAAGAACTCTGCTCTTCGATGGATGATGATGGTGAAGCTTGTAGCGATGGCGGATGGTGAATGTTGAGCAGAGATGTACGATGGCGAAGGTTTAGCGTGCAGATGTTGAATTGGAGAAGAAGACTCAGAGTTGAAAATAATTACAAATACATCGGGTGTATAGGTACACCCGGATGTACCTTATAATTTGCGAGTCTAGGGTGCCCTTTCAAATGTTAAAATTCGATTAGTAGCTACCCCACCGCTCATTTGAGCGTTTTTAATTAATGTAAACATAATTGCATGAATAGGATTAAAACCTAAGGGGGTGTCCCCAAAACAGATTTTAAAGGATTTTAAAGATAAATTCCATTGATTTTATTACTAAAATTCTATGAATTCCACGAGATTCATATGGAATTCTATTTCATAGAATCATATGGATTTTAATAGATTTGAAATACAAGTTGGTGTAAACCGCTACCCTAGTCCCCACCGCCACACCTGCTCTGCCGCTGCAAACCACCGTTGGAAAAGTCGTCGGAATATTTTGATGAATTTTTTTATTCATTTTTTTTTTGCGGTTTTTCAAAATTCACCAAGAAAGGTTAACCAAAATTGCCTTCAATCTAGTCATAAACTTTCCAACATGAAATATAACACGCCTCCCACCCTGAAATAGATAAACTTGCCACTAAGAGATACAAGTATAAAACAACAGGACGAAAAATATGTGTGTTTATGATGTTTTTACTTAGATTGTAATTTGTCCCAGACCAGACCAGACCAGATCAGACCAGTCCAAACCAGATCAGACCAGACCAGATTAGACCAGCAAATTACCGTCTAAGTAAAAAGGGAAAGTTCCCGAAATAGGACTAAAACAGTTTGAAAATTCCAAAATAGGACTGTCATGTTTTTTATTCCCAAAATAGGAGTAATTAATGCCAAGCTTGCAAAATATTGCAATGTTTGAAGTCTGGTACTGCCAAAACATGACAGTAATTAGTCCTATTTTAGAAATAAAAACATGGAAGTCCTATTTTGGAATTTTCAAACCTTTTTAATCCTATTTTGGGTAATATCTCTAAAAACATCCTTAGTCTGCATTTACACAAATTCATTGAGATAATACACGTACCAAAACTTTCTACCGACTATGATTGCGCTTGTCCATTAGGCCGTTCCAGTCTGTGCAAATTCATCAAAAGAACATATCTGTGTGTGCGTATTCAGTGAAGTTCGGTGATTAACAAATGAAATACAAGAAAGTTTTGAACCGACTACGGTTTCTCACCGAACTTCACTGAAGCGACATGCACAATTATCGTTTCAAATGAAATACAACTGCTTGAGATGGTTCAATAAAGTTTCTTCAATGTTTTGGGAAAGTTTCCAAAACCTTAAAATATCGAGGTGTTACTTGATGTTTTAAATTATAATTGTGTGGTCTTTAGTGCTGGAGTAATTTATATACCTGTGTCCAGTGTAAGTGTGTTATTATACACTTACGAACTCGATCAAGTGGAGATAACAACAATGACATTCCTCTACTGTATTCATTGACGTCGATGCTATTTAATATGTTTATTGTGATTCTTTTTGTTGATCAGCATAGTAAGCCTATTATGGTTACCAAACAGAGCACATGCCACATGAGTACTCTGATTAAATGATTTGTTTATACAAATTATTCTATGTTGAATCTTTAGCCTCTCTGAAGGTAGGGATGGGACGGGACCGGGCTGGGCTTCGGGACGGGACTGGGCGGGCTTCGGGCTTAAGGATTTTAGGCCCGGTATTGACAAGGGTTTGTACCGGGACTGGGTCGGGGACCGGGTCGGGACAAGGCATTCAATTTAAAAAATAGTGCAATATGGCCCAGATTCGGCTGGGCCCAGGTTGGGCCCAAAAAACGAGCCCAAAGTATGCCCTTAAAGCCACAGGTCCGGGCCCTGGGGCCTGGGGCGGGCCCTGGTCTGGTCGACCCGTCCTAGTACATCCTTATCTGAAGTTAACACAAAAGAATTTGCATTTACTGAGACCGAAATGTTCAAAAACGATCTAAGGTTTGGGGAAATAAAAGATGCACACATGAAAACCCTGAATATGGATATGAAGCTAAGCTCACAAAGCCTCTTCAATTCAGTTAACATTACAGAATACAGATTTGATACTTTTTATTTTTCTCAAAATTACAAATGCAGTAGTTTGTGGCTCAGTTTTGTCTCCTTTTTAGATTGGAGCCACTCAAACTTGTCCTAGTTGACCTTTCGGTAATGGTGGGAATGACATACCAAGCAATGGAAACACACATAATCGCCAAGGTCCTTCCATAAACAGCCAAGAAAACTAAAATCAACATTATAGCTACAGGCAAGTACAACATTGGCTTCATCTTCCAAGTAAAACCCCTAGACAACATTTTCTTCTCGCTATCACCAGTTTCTCGAACTTGATTACTTTTGGTTGATCGAACTACTGTTGATTGAACTGTGCGCTTTTCTGATGAATCCTTGTATGTGGCACTTTCGGCTTTTGCGCTACAATCACCGCAAATAGCATGTTTTTTCTTGTTGTTCTTTGACTTCTTAACAATCGGCACGATCACAGGTTTTTTATTCTTCTTCTTTGTCTTGACAATGATGGGCTTAACTCGATTAGAGCTTGAGAAGGCGAAACGGATAAATGAGATTTGCTCTGATCCCATCCGTGTATAGATTTTTTGCTTCATGACATGAAGATCAACTAAGAGTGCAGAGAACTTGTCGAGGCCCCGATTGGAGTAAGGGTTGTTGAGTGCTGCCATCTTTGATGATCTCTTGGTGCTTGGACATGGGCTAAGATCATCCACCTCATCTTCATCACTAAGAAAATGTGAGCTTCCACCATTACAAAGATTCAACATGTATGCACATAAACTTCTAATTTAATGGGTTTAACTTTGAAGTTTGTCTAATGACTACTATTAACAGAAAGACAATGGGGAGAACGGTGGATATTAGTTAGGAACACCCATTGTCAAACATCAAATTATAAGCTTGTGACGTTAAGAATAAATATATTATAATAATCAATGGAGTGGAGTGTAAGCTTGGGCGTGTTCTTCCTTTTTGACTTTATGTTTGGAGCAAGGGTCAAGATAAAAGTCCGTTGATACAGCTTATAACATGTTTACTATTTATTGGTTATTTTTTTCTTTATTGATAAAGAAGTTAAAAAGTTATTATGTTTTTTATTTTTCATAGAATACTATGAATTTTGTTTCAAAAATAGAATACTATGAATTCCATAAATATATATAACAAAATATGTATATAATTGAACACAATCTTACTACAAATAAACTTTTTTTAGAGGATAAACTTATACAGAGTATTAAAATCAAACGAGCCAGTACATCAATCAAGACCCAAGACCAACAACTCCCACTAGACCCACAATTCCAAAAGCCCACCGGCCCCCTCACGTTATGCTCAGACATAGAATAGTCCACCCCAAGAAGAGTGAGACTAATCGTTGAAACGGTAAGAGCTAAGAGGCTATTAGCAGCTGTGACAGTCTGATTGCCTCCATCCCTTGTGCATCTCCCGGCGCATCTTCTACTTGCCGGGCAGGCGGGTACAAATAAACTTATTTACACTATGAAAAACTGTAGCATCAATTGAAGGATAATATTTGCTATACAAAAAAACATTCAAATCAAAGAAAGCACGTAAAAAAGAAAGCACATAACTTTACATAATATCAATTATCACACACTGACCGGTAATCATATAAAATGGAAATAAATTGTGTAAATTGATTAAAGTAAAACAAGTTGTTTGAATATAAAATGGAAGTAATATAATGTACTAACCACAATATGTGAACTATGTAAATGTACACCCGGATGCAGTAATTTTTCAATCCATAGTACTCATATCATGATGATACTTTAGCAATGGTTATTTACTTATTTATGAAGACTTGTAGTTATATTTTGTCAATAATTAAATTTAATTTCTCATTATTATAGAAAAGAAAATGAATACTCGTATATAAAAGTATATATATTAACCTTGCAAAAGGTAGTGTCATAGTGTGAACATATATGATCCAAGATCCTTTTATGGGTAGATGTTAATGTGTTATACAAAGCAGCTAAAGCACTATGAAGCATTTGCGCTTGTATGCGGAGAAAGATCGTAAACAACATACAATGATTTCTTAACATATGAAGGTGGCATTTATGGTGGAAAAAAAGAAAATACTCCAATGACTAATTAAAAAAGTCGAGTAAATATAAGGAAAACTATCAAATAAGCTCTCAACTTTTCAAAAAGAAAATGAATAAAGCCTTTTCATAAAAGTTGCAAAACTTCCTTTTCATAGGTATTCCCTCAATTTCAGGTTAAATTGCGTGTGTGGTGCGTGACATGACATCTTTATCTTTATCTTTTTCTTTCCACCTCCCTTTCTTGTTCTCGCACTTTCTTTTCTTCTCCCTTTTTCCCCTGCGCTAGCACTTGAAACTCCCTCCCTCCCTGTTCTCTTCTTCCCCCTGGTTCTTTGCTCGCAGTTCCACGACCTCACATCTCCCTCTTCCTTGTGCCTCTTCTTTGCAGGCCGACAAAAGTCTATGGCCAAATTGAAGTTATGGATCTGGATCGGAGTTGATCTGGAGGTCTCATAGAGCAACGACTCCAACGTACTCCGACTTGTATTGCTGGCCCAGAAGCTTCAACGGAGAACCTTTTTCGACTTCCAAGGCATGGACTCGCGAAAAGGGAATGTCCGGATCGACATGCGATGAGTACTTGAGCATCTTTGGCGACCTAAGTTTCTCTCGGACTCTGCGTCGCCTGCCAACAACCTATTAGTGGCGGAAGAAAGAATAAATGGAGGAAGAAAGGGTGAGTGGAAGATTAGAAGAAGATTAAGGAAAGGGTGAAAAGGCTGAAATTCCCATGCGGATCACCACATGTACTGATGTAAATAATAAGCGGATACTTATTCATTACCGGTTAAAAAGAGATTTTACTATTTTTAATGGGTTCAAGGGTTTAATTGAGTGAATAAAAGAGTATGGGGCTTAATTGATTTTTTTAAAAAGTTCGAGAACTTATTCGATAATTTCCTCTAAATATATTAGAGAATAACATGTCTAGGTCTAACTTCAGTTTTCAACATAACAATTTTATTAATAAACTTTTTATCAAATAAATAACTTTTGATTTTGCAACCTAAATTACATAATAATCAAAACAAGTAAGGTTGAAATTACTTTTTCGGTTGCATTTAATGAAATGAAATAAATTTTCTATTTTTCATAAATATTTTTATTAATAAAATATATTTTAAGTACAACTTTTTCTCAATTCTACACATTCAACCAATTCAAAAAGTTACGTTCAATGAGAATTTCACTAGTTTAAAGTTTCAACAAATTCAACCAAAGCCAATTCAAACCAATCAACATTTCACCAATTTCTACCAAATAAGAGGCTTGTCATCATCATTATAATATAAAGAGTGCAACCATTCTGATACAGGCCGTTTCGGCTGTGTATATCAACGTCGCAGAGACTAATTAATTAATCCAGAAATCATTCTGACTGATCTATTTAATTAGCTTTCTTTATTTCAGTTGTTTCCTATTAATTAGCTTTCCAGATTTTAATCAACTTCTTATTCCTTTATTACAGTAGTCAAAGGCTCTTTCCTATTTTTGTTTTAGGAAACTATCTTTTGCCTATATAAGGCTTATTCCTGGAATAAATTAGAAGCTTTTGGAATATTTAATCTTTTGATCTTTTGGTGGAACCAGTGATCACCTTCCTTGCCCAGGGCAGGAAGTTAGGGTTTTTTATTCCAGACACCATAGCTACACATTCCTCTCTCAATCCTCACCGGCCTTGGACTAGGTCTTGTACCAAGGCCCATAACAATTTGGTATCAGAGACAGGTTCGATGGGCAACGAAACTCTTAATGTTGAAATATTCCAAAAGCTTCTAATTTATTCTAGGAATAAGCCTTATATAGGCAAAAGACAGTTTCCTAAAACAGAAATAGGAAAGAGCCTTTAACTACTGTAATAAAGGAATAAGAAGTTGACTAAAATCTGGAAAGCTAATTAATAGGAAACAACTGAAATAAAGAAAGCTAATTAAATAGATCAGCCAGAATGATTTCTAGATTAATTAATTAGGCTCAGATAGATTATTTGGGACATGTGATCCATTACGGTGGTGTTGAAGTTGATCAGACCAAGATCACGGCTATTTGTGATTGGCCCACACCTGGGACACTAACTGCTCTACGCGGTTTCCTCGGACTGGCGGGATATTACCGCAAATTTATTAAGAATTACGGAACCATTACCACACCGCTTACTCAGCTCCTCCGGAAGAACTCCTTTCACTGGAATTCTGAAGCCGAATCAGCTTTTAACCATCTCAAGCAGTGTCTCTCCAGTGCCCCTGTTCTTCAATTACCTAACTTTGAAAAGCCTTTTGTTGTAGAATGTGATGCATTTGGGAGCGGATTTGGAGCGGTTTTACAACAGGATGGGCACCCGATAGCGTATTTCAGTCGTAAGATTGCTGATAGGCACGTTAAATTGGCAGCCTATGAGCGCGAACTTATTGGATTAGCTAAGGCTGTCACACATTGGCGACCATATCTCTGGGGTCGTGAGTTCCTAGTGTGCACAGACCATTCCAGCCTTAAGCATCTTCTGGAACAGCGCCTCACCACCTCTCCTCAACAACATTGGTTGAGCAAGCTTATGGGTTATGACTTCAAAGTTGAATACAAACCAGGCAAGCTCAATATTGCAGCCAATGCTTTGTCTCGCTGCCATGAAGACAACCCAGTCCTTGCAGCCCTTTCCATTCCATATACATCTTTATTGGACGATATACGAAGGGCTCAAGCAGGGTCTTATGAGATCCTAGAGCTTCGCCAACAACTCGAATCCGGTAACCTTGGTTCTGAATGGGAATATCGTGAAGGCCTGCTGTTTTTTCGTTATAAAGTATATTTGTTGCCCTCTTTCGACATCATTCCTACCTTAATTTCCATATTTCATTCTATGGCACATGAAGGAGTTGAAAAAACCCTAAACCACATCCGTCGTGAGTTTTACTGGAAGGGGATGAAACATGATGTGACTGTTTATATTCGAGATTGTCAGGTATATTATGTCAAAAAAACAAATGGCTTAATACGCAACCAGCAGGCTTACTGCAGCCACTACCAATTCCTACTCATATCTGGGCTGACATCTCTATGGACTTCATCGAAGGCTTACCCAAAGTGCGTGGTAAGTCAGTTGTTTTGGTGGTTGTAGATCGCCTTTCAAAAGCAGCTCACTTTGTTGCTCTCAGTCACCCATTCACTGCAGTGTCGGTTGCTGCAATATTTTTCACAGAAATATTTCGCCTTCATGGCTTGCCAGAATCCATAGTCTCAGATCGTGACAAGGTCTTTGTTAGTACATTTTGGAGAGAATTGTTCCGCCTTAGTGGTACTAAATTAGCATTCTCATCTGCTTATCATCCGCAAACAGATGGTCAGACAGAGGTGGTCAATCGCACTCTCGAAATGTATCTTCGCTGCCTAACTGGTGGCCGAGAATGCAGGGGCACCTACCGAAGTTTCAAGAGTTTGTTGGTATTGCAACTGAGCCTCTTGATGAACCAGTTTGGTACACAATTTGTCAAAAGTAAGTCCTTCAGGAAAGAGCGTAAGTGGACCAACAAGAGATTCATAACCTGTCCCAATTTATAAAGGGTATGTTGTAGAAGATCAGAATCAGAAACCGGTGAATTAATTGAATTTAAATTGTCCGCAATAGTCTGAATGGTACGAACATAGTCCTCCATGGACTGATTGGCCTTCTTTCTTGTGTGTGACAATTGGTGTTTTAACTCCATGGAACGAGCAAGACTGGCTGCCATAAACCGGGATTCCAACTTTTGCTAGATTGCAGCAGAATTCTTAAGAGTGTGATCTTCCATCAAAACTTCGCGGGAGAGCGTAGCAAACAACCAGGCACGAATGGTTTGATCCAATTTTAACCAATGATAATATTCAGGATTTATGGAAGGAGCCTGATATAGATCATAGGTATGTAGGGGCGGAGCCGGTAGAGAACCGTCAAGAATCCTTAAAACACCATTCGCTACCAGAAAGGACTCAAATTGAGTACACCAGGGTAAATAATCTTCCACTTTTAGCAATTTTGTAGTAACAATTTGGCTATTTACTGATCCAAGAGTCATACCTTGCGCCAAAGAAGAAAAAGAAACTGGAATAACATTATCAGTTTGTCGCCTGCCTATAGGTTCTGCCGTAGGAGGTATGAGCAGACCTGGATGACCGGAGAATGTGGACCCACCGAAACGCGCACGGCCAGCAACGGCGTTGCTGGATTCAGCCTGAAAGTCGAGATTGAAGAGAGGTGGTGGCCGGATTGTAGGCTGCGTCGGTGTCCATGTAAAGATGGGCGGTACCCAATGTGTTTCCAGCGGCAAGTCCGAGGCATGATGATTAGAGATGTCGGACTGCAACGGCGCTGTTAGAGATTCGCCATGCGAAGCTGTGCTCAAAACCGGCACATCAACCGCCGATGGTGGAGTAGCGGCGGTGCTTGGAGCGGTGAAGGTATCGGCGGCGGAAGCAGTAGGAGAAGACATTGGAAAAAAAAATTGAAACCTAGGGCTCTTGATACCATGTGAAAATAATGGAAAGGCATACCGAATGTCATATATATAATAATAAGAGTTCTGAGTACATTAGGAAACAAATAAATATGGAAGCCTAATTAAAGTATTAATTACACTATTACCAAGTACATATACCTGTAGTATATTTTTCAATATTGCAATACATGTTCTTAGACCTTTTGGTAGGTTTTAATTTGTAATATCAATATTTTCTATTAATATTTTCACCATATACAACGATCAGGTGTGATAAAAAAAACGATTAGGATCATCATGTTCATTGATTCAGTATTAATTACTAATCGGTGATGTAAGAATGGTTGTGAACCACAAATTCTTTGTCAGAAAGGGTTCACAAAGATCGGGATGTGTGCCCGGTCAAAATCGGAGTTTTTATTGGGATGGAGGGAGTATAATATTTACAATTATGTCAGTGTTTCTTTTCTATAAAAAGTCAATGAAACCTTCAATTCCTAAGTGATTAAAGTCAATATTTATTCTCATTTTTACGGAAAGACGTTTTTTATTAAAAGTTATCTCTGTCAGAGAGGGAATGAGTGCAAACCTTGACATTGATCTTGGTGTTTATTCCCTTGTCATTCCCTGCATTCATGAATGTTGATAAGAAAAATGCTTGTGCGTGAGACACACGAATGTACAAAAAGTGTACACATTTTTGTGTACACGAAGCACTACCGCTGTTGATAAAGCCATGAGCATATTTTCAAGTTAATTATAAAATAGAAATGACTATATAGAGGGTTTAATGTGGGGAGAATTCCTTAAGTAGGAATAAAAGCTAATAAATTTCTATTTAATGTGAATTCCTAAAATATTAAATTTTTATAATTTTATCTAATACATAATTAAATATAACTACAATCAATGTTGTGTTTGGAAAACGTGAAAGTCAAATTGTTGCAATTATTAAAGAGTAGGTAGTAAAAGGAAAAAGGAATTCAACTTAAGGTATAACAAAAAAAATGATTGCAAGTGTATTTATGTGTGTTGTTTGATTGACACATTAGAGTTAAATGAGGTGGCGGGTACCACCTAGAGTAGATTTATAGAACACCATATGACTCCCTTATGGAGTCATATGAGGTATTGTGGAACCACAATCACCATTCATTTATTTTGTGGAGTCTTCCACTAAATAATTGAATGGTGATGATGGTGTCACAATACCCCATATGACTCCATAAGGAAGTCATATGGGGCTCCTTAAAATTTTTGGTACCACCTAGCCATATAGTTAAGGAACTAGGCAAAGAACAATGTTTAAGAAAATACGGATGAAGTTAAGGCAGTGGTGGCCAAGAGCGGACGGCTAAAGTAAAACTAACAACGTTGGAGTTGGGTAGGTAATATGCCCGAAAAAAGGTATTGAAGTGTCCAAGTAGCTCCTTGGCTCAAACCTTAGTGGTTAATATGTTCCTTCTCCCTTCAATAACTGCATTTCACTTGGTTGATACAGGCAAAAAGAAGAAATTACTTTGTACCAGACTACCAGGTACTTCGGTCTCCTAGTGTACTGGCATTTTAGGTATCCAACATTCAGAACTTTTCTCTTAATTATTACCACATCTGTCCCATTTTATGTGTCATTTTTGGTTTTGGAACAATTTTTAATAAAGTGGTTGAAAAGGTAAAAGTTGTGGTTGAGATTTTTAAAGTGAAATGATGTGGACCACATATTTCTTTCTAAATTGAAAAATGTGACATTTATTTTGGTACAATCCAAAAAGGAAAGTAAAACATGTAAAATGAGACGGTGGGAGTACTTAAATAAAAACGATGAACAAAAATATGGTTTAAATTACAAGAATATATCATCATGACCGACGGCTCCTATATCATACATCCGACATCCGGGTGTATGTACATTCGGCCCAACTAAGGAAGATAGTCCAATAACTAATACATGTCAATTGTTTTCGGTGGCATTTTTGTGATTTAAGCGAAAAATCACGATTTCCGCTACTTGAGCAATAATGTACTTTTAGTGAGCATCTGACCTATTTAATTGAGTATTAGGAGGCTAACAATGAGTGTCACAATCTCTGCTTCACATCTTCTAATTCTTTTTCTTTTATAAAAACTTATTAAATTATATTTATAATCGACTCCTATTAATTTCAATATGCGAGTCTAAAGTAATATAATACTTTTGAAATAGACATTGATATGACATTTTAATAATGAGCATAACTTTAGTACCAAATAAGCATACATAACTTACAAAGTGCACATTGATATGAAAATCACAAGGTTTGTTAGTTGAATATCATGACTGTTGAGGTATATTGCCCCGGTCCGTTACTGTTCAGGAGCCCAAGGCATCGCCCCAGCTTGGAGCCCGAATGACAAGGTCCATTTCAGCCTATTAGGCATGTTTCGGCCCTTTGGGCCCATTTTGGGCTTACTTGGCCCATTAGGTTAGGTTTCCCCCTTTCACTTACCCCTATAAATATGGGGCTTTCCCACATGTTAGGGATCCTTTTCTTCTTCCTCCTTCTCACTAGAATAGCTTAGAACTCCATTAATGGGAGCTTCAATACTTGTACTATGTAATGGTGAGGAGAGTCTAATGAGAATTGAGAGGGCTTGGACATTAGCCTAAAAAGTCCCGTGGTTTTCTCCCTTTCGGGTTTCCACGTAAAAACTGAGCTTGTTCATACACATTTATACATATATTTACTATATCGTGTTGGATTAAACTCAACACTGGCGCCGTCTGTGGGAATCTTGTTCAAAAAGATTCACGTTGTTCTCCATTTCTAAGAAAAAATTCATGTGAAAAGAAACTGACATTCAACAAAGAGGAAAAAATGAGGAAGAAAGTTGTTCTAGGAGCTCCTAGATCTGGAGGAAAAAACGGAACAAGAAAAAGCTAGCCATGGCCGTTCAAAGCCCAACCACTGGGAGGACAAGTTACAAACTCTCTAAGGAGAAATGGGAAAGGTCGAACTGCTATCCCCATTAATTCCAGGAACCAAACCAGCAAAGGCAGAAGCAACAGGACGATGGATCTGGAAAAAGTAGTGGCGCTTGATGGATCCCACCTATATCATTACCCTGAACAATCCAAGACACACTTGGAGACAGTGACCAGACATTGGAACGTTTTTGAAAAAATGATAGTCCGTACGGAGTCATCCCAGGTCTGCCGCTCGTCCCCACGACCCGTCCTGCACAGCCGGACTGCAAATGAAGCCTCAAATAGTAAGTCGGGGAATCAGGGCTGCTCGCGACCGGAATACTCTGAGGAACACGGACTACCGCCCGGCCTCCGTTCCCCTGCATACCGCGACGCCCAATAGCAACAACGTACCACCCTGATCGGCTCGCCCCTGCAGCGTAAGGTTCAAAACCAAATTTGTGACGACGTTCGGCCTCCCACCAGTTCAGTCCGGCCACCATCACCGATGCGCCGCCCGACCTGAGGGGCATTGGCACCCAAACCATGCTACCCGTCCAAGGGGGACACCCAGTACGCTCGGCGTTTGCTAAAACTCGTCGAACACAGCTGCTCGTCGCCAGGAAGACCATGGCGCCGCTCAGGACTTGAACCACCCGGAATGCAACCGACGCCCGGCACCCAGCACCCACTCGCCCGGATTGAGTGAATCTTGAACGTCAATTGGGTCGGCCGGGTTAAATGAGCTCCCTTGTAGCAATTGCCAGCCATGCTCGCTCCCCGGGTCAACAGCCATAGATTTTGGCTCGCTGATTGGCCGATGGCCGTCTGCCGAACGGCTGTTGATGTTAGTAGCAGATCGTCGGATACAAGGCATTCCCTCCTGCTGATGCAAGAAAAGGAAAAGTCAGCAAGTTTATACTAAACTGGAGCCAGGACCGACGCCGTCCGTCCCCAACTGGCCAGCGTTCCTTCGTCCTCAATTGCCAACATGCGTCATCAGCCAGCGATGACAGTTTACCGTGCGTCCTTCTAGACAACTCAGCTCTGGGGGAAGTCCAGGCGCTGAAGAATAGCCGATGACCGAGGAGCCCCAGGGGCAGTTCCGGACGCCCGTCTCCCACCGGCGCACTCATGGACGCCGGGCCAGACCCTCTTCAGCAGCGGCAGACCTTCGCCTGACCGATGACAATTCACCGCTCGGCCTACTGTTGTCGCGCGATGAATTAGGCGGACTGCGGGTTTCGTGCGGTCGTGGACGTGCGTCCCCTCCGTTGTTAGCCTGCGGCAATAATGATAAAGGCCAATAGGGATTGGTTTTGGGCAAATGGGCCGGACGTCCCCAGCTCCCAATAGATTCCTTGATGGGCCAAATTTCAACAACCTGCACAATTGGTTCATAATAGCTAAGTATATCATTTTTACCTTGTGATTTAAAGCATTATGTGCTCTCACCATTATTTAATAGGGATTAAAATGTCCCGAAATAAATAATGCTGAGCGAAGCTCGGGGATGAGCTTCCACCGGGTTTTTGATTTAATAATTAGGAGATGAGCCGGGTCGAGGGTCATCGTACCCCAATGTGGACGCTCATATCCGGAAGAACTAGGTGATGGGCCGGGCCGAAGGTCATCGCACTCCGAGGCCGACCGTCATGCCCGGAAGAGCCCCAAGCCGACCTACAAAAAAAAAAGTGTGCACATATACATATTGTCTGGCCATTTGGCCGTGTTACTATGTTCATTGTGCAGATTAAGATCATAGTCAGATAAGAGATGATGTTCAAAATGAACCTTGGGGCCAAGGGCTTGGGGACGAGCATCCTCCACCGGGAGGCCGAGGGTCTAAAGAGAACCATCAAGAGCCAAGGGCCGTGGACGAGCATCTTTCACCCCGGATGCCGAGGGCCCGAAGACGATCATCTATCGTCTAGTGGCCTAGGCCCGGGGACGAGCATCTTCCACCCGGAGGCCGAGGATCTAAAGAAGACCATCAAGAGCCAAGGGCCGTGGACGAGCATCTCTCACCCCGGATGCCGAGGGCTAGAAGACGATCATCTATCGTCCAGTGGCCTAGGCCCGGGGACGAGCATCTTCTAACCCAAGAGCCAAGGGCCGTGGACGGTCATCTCCTCCTCAGAGGCCGAGCGTCTAAGGATGACCATCAAAGGCCAAGGGCTTGGAGACGAACATCTTCCACCCCAAGAGCCAAGGGCCGTGGACGAGCATCTTTCACCCCGGATGCCGAGGGCCCGAAGACGATCATCTATCGTCCAGTGGCCTAGGCCCGGGGACGAGCATCTTCCACCCGGAGGCCGAGGATCTAAAGAAGACCATCAAGAGCCAAGGGCCGTGGACGAGCATCTTTCACCCCGGAGGCCGAGGGTCCGAAGACGATCATCTATCGTCCAGTGGCCTAGGCCCGAGGACGAGCATCTTCCACCCGGAGGCCGAGGATCTAAAGAAGACCATCAAGAGCCAAGGGCCGTGGACGAGCATCTTTCACCCCGGAGGCCGAGGGTCCGAAGACGATCATCTATCGTCTAGTGGCCTAGGCCCGGGGACGAACATCCACCACCCAGAGGCCGAGGATCTCAAGAACACCATCAAGAGCCAAGGGCCGTGGACGAGCATCTTTCACCCCGGAGGCCGAGGGTCCGAAGACGATCATCTATCGTGTAGTGGCCTAGGCCCGGGGACGAACATCCATCATCCAGAGGCCGAGGGCTTTGAGACGCGCAACACATCCTGAGACCGAGCATGCCCAGGCTAAGCATGTTGAGGTAGAAATGTCCCGAGGAGACCCAACCTAGCAACTGGAGGTCGAATGTCTCTAGGAATAGGCCGAGGATTGTTGCTGTATGACGACTCCGAGGTCTGCTACCGGGTCGTGCATCAAAAGCAAAGACACATCTAGGCCGAGTTTCTAGGGATGAACGTCCAAAGGAAGTTGGGTCGGGTTTCTAGGGACTAATCTTCCTAAGCACGTCGGGCCGAGCATCCAGAAGGAAAATTCCAGAGCCCCAACAACGAGAGATCGAGTGGGCTGACCGTCAAGGGGCCGAACGTCCAAGGAAGCCCAGCCTAGCATCTGGAGGTCGAACGTCTCTAGGAATAGGCCGAGGATTGTCGCTGTATGACGACTCCGAGGTCTGCTACCGGGTCGTGCATCAAGAGCAAGGACACATCTAGGCCGAGTTCCTAAGGGTCGAACGTCCAAAGGAAGTCGGGTCGGGCATCCGTGGGCCGAACGCCCCAATCCCTCGCACCCAGGCCAAGGCATTGAATTAAGCCTTTGCTCCGAAAGCCGGGGTCATGTGCAAAGAAGGCAGAGGAAGAGCGTAGGCAAGAGTATACTTTCTCGAGCAGATTCGCACGCTCACTACTCAAGAAACTGGGGGACTTGTGTTGAGGTATATTGCCCCGGTCCGTTACTGTTCAGGAGCCCAAGGCATCGCCCCAGCTTGGAGCCCGAATGACAAGGTCCATTTCAGCCTATTAGGCATGTTTCGGCCCTTTGGGCCCATTTTGGGCTTACTTGGCCCATTAGGTTAGGTTTCCCCCTTTCACTTACCCCTATAAATATGGGGCTTTCCCACATGTTAGGGATCCTTTTCTTCTTCCTCCTTCTCACTAGAATAGCTTAGAACTCCATTAATGGGAGCTTCAATACTTGTACTATGTAATGGTGAGGAGAGTCTAATGAGAATTGAGAGGGCTTGGACATTAGCCTAAAAAGTCCCGTGGTTTTCTCCCTTTCGGGTTTCCACGTAAAAACTGAGCTTGTTCATACACATTTATACATATATTTACTATATCGTGTTGGATTAAACTCAACAATGACATTTTAATGAGCATCAAATATCCATTATTGAGATGAAAATCACGATATCCGGTGAATGAGCATTAATGAACTTTTAATGAACATCAGGTATGTTATGTTGAGTATTAGGAGTCAAATATTCAAAATCATGATCTCGCTTCGTAACTTCTAATTCACTTTCTTTTTGTTTTTTTTTCTTTATAAAAACTTATTAAAATATATTCATAACCAACTCTTACGAATTTCAATATGTGAATCTAATGTAAAATAGTACTTTTAAAAAATGCATTGATATGACATTTAGAGAATGAACATAAGATCACTACCAGTTGAGCATACATAACTTACAAAATGCACTTTGATATGAAAATCAAAATCGTAAGGTTTTTTTAGTTGAACATTACGACATTTTCATTGAACATCAAACCTTCTCTATTGAGATCGATGGAAATCACGATTTCTGTTAAATGAACATTAATGAATTTATATTGAGCTTGGGACCTATACAAATGAGCAAGTGTAACTTACAAGATGAGCATTGATATGAAAATTGTAAGTTTTGTTCGTTGAGCATCAAGACATTTTCAGTGAACATCAACCCTTCGTTATTGAATATTAGAATCATGCGATTGAGTATCATAATTTGTCTTCTCGTGTCTATAATAAACTTCTATGTGAATCTAAAATGGACATTTAGTACTCATCATAAACACATTTATAAACACTATAGTCATTTCCAATACTCTGTATAACATAAAATTTATGTTAATACTTATCAAGCTGAAATTTTTTACCCAGAATAGTAAAATATAATATTAAAATACATGTTCAAGGTTCTCTTGGGATTTGAGAACTGAGGCCACAACATCATGCACGATTCTCCACCTATCAACTCCATCAAGCAGCAGACAAATCGACAACCCCTTCACCAACACCCAGGTCTCCACCAAACGAGCAACAACAATCGAACTGCACCTCCTCCGTCAATTCTCTTGACCGCAATAGTAAGCACAACAGCGAAGAACGAACTGCTTCTTTACCTGGAGTTGTAAACACATTAGGTTGAAAGGCTTAAAGTTGATTAATATTACATAAAGACCGGGTGTACATGTACACCCGGATGTATGATATAAATTGCGTTTGACCGATATAATGTAAATTAAGATATTGTTGTGGTAATTAAAATTACTATTATCATTACCGGAGTATAACAGAAAAACGTTTTGATCCATCACATTTATTTTAAACGTATATTTGCCATTATTTTATAGATTTCTCATGCGTAATAATTACAAAAATATGTGAAGTGGTGACAATTAAAATAGTGTATATATTTTGTTGAAGACTTCAAGTAATATAATACTCACTATTAATATGTTAATATGATCAATTAAAATTCATTGTGCATATTTTCCACCGCGTCCTATATTTTTACACTTATATTTTATGCTTGTATCCACTAATAATGTTTTCATTTGGACAGAATTTTCATTTTCAGATACATTCTTATGTGTTCAAGTTTCATTGCACTAATCTATTTTAGCATGATCTCATACGGTCAGGGACGGATCCAGGAATGAGGGGTGGGGTGGGCTAAGTAGTAAATATTTTCGTTATTGCATACAAAAGGTTTAGCTTAGGACTCATAGTTATTGAACTGAGTTTTTTTTCGAACTACTCGAGTTCGATCGTGATTTCGAATTTAATTTAATGACCAAAGCTTAATGAGCTTCAATCTCGAACACGGGCTAAATTTTAGTTTAAATAGTTTGTTTTACAAAAAAAAGCGGCCGTTATTTTTTTGAGTTTGAATAGTTATTCAAGCTGAATTCGAGCATAGTCATGTGCAGTTCGATGTGGACTCGAGCATATTCATAACTTACAAATTATAGAAATAAACTATATACTACCTCCGACCTTTATTAAGACTAATTTGACTTTTCAAGTCAAAGAAGTTAAACTCTGAATGACTATATATTTATACAATAAAATTGATAATATGAAAATGAAATGGAAATGTTCTTTGTTAAAAAGTTTATCATAAAAGTATAAATTTAGTAAGTTTCACATTAATACATGAGTTAAAATGATGGATCTAAGTTTACCATCTTTGAGTAAAGAGTCAAAGATGGCTAAATAAAATGAGATAGAGGTAGCATATCTAAAATTTAAACGTTTTAAATGTGATTTATAATTTTATTATTGATTATTAAAGATTTTAGTATTTATTGATATGAATTAAAATACTTCTATAAAAGTATAAAACTAATAAGTAAAAATAGTCGATTTACATAAACTAATAAGTATTCCCAATTTTAAAATTGAATTGAGATTTTGAATCCATTCTTACATGCCTAAACAGTAAATACATCGTTCTCTATTCTTTAATTGCATTATAAATAAATCATTTTTCTAATCTTTAATTCTATCTTTAATCATTATAAATTTATAATAATAAATAAAAACTATTTTACTATCTACTGCAAAAAATCAATTAATACTCAAATAGAATTACAAAGTTGGTAGGTTTGGGCTGGGCTAGACATTAGTTTTGAGGTGGGCTGGAAATTAAACATATACCTATAATAATAAAAATAAATTGGGTTGGGCTGGGCTGGAGCCCACCCCTGCCCCAACATAGATCCGTCCATGCATACGGTTATGTATGATGTGAGAGAAATAATATTAGGTCATACCAACGTTAGTTGTAGGCCACATATATGGCTAAATGCCATATGTGATAGTATATAATAACAGATTTCCTACTTACATAAGAATTGTGTACACCAAATAACTCTACATAGAAACCATGCGCAGATTCTCCCGCAGAAAATGAGATATTTGCAAGTTGAAGTTGAGTAGGAACCTAACGAACAATCAGATTTCTACGAGGCACCATTTTCTCATTCAAAATGATAGTCAATGTTAATATATTTAACGTGAGCATGTTGAATATGATTAGATGAGAGATAAAAGAGACGGAAACATCATATGAGCTGTAAAAAATATGTGAATATCAAGGTGGTGGCACAATATTCAGTTTCAGTAGAGGAGCAAATGGCATTAGGTTGCTTTTTAGAACGTAGAGACACCAAATTAGGAACAAGAAAAAACAACATATCCATAAATAGAACGACTATCAGAACAATCAGCCCAATCTGCATCCAAATAGGCAAGAATAATAGGATGTCCTCGAGCTTACTATAAGAATAAACCACGAGTAGAAGTGCCCTGCCAACACCTGAACTGCTGAACATATGCTTACTATATGTTATTGCGTTTCAAGCGTTTTATATATCATTGGAAAGGTCTTTCTGAGTTCTAAAACTTGTATTGAGACTTTACTTGCAATATATTAAAGAATAGGTACGTATTAATCTGAAATTCATAAACATTCTCGAGTTCACTCCAAATTCGTGTAGTATTTGATTAGTCATATCTTGTTGTATTTGATTATGTATTAAGCGTCTTATAACTCACAAGGAGGAGGTCACAAATTTGAATCATATCTCAGTTCAATAATGTTGGCCTTAACATAGAACAGATACTATAATAGGTTAGGAAAGTTTGTAAAAAAAAGTAGTGTTACAACACCACTTTGAAGACATTCAAGATATAAATAGAAAATAGCTACATTTTTTTTTTAATTTGGAATTGTATGTACTACTTTATTTGTCATATTTTTCTCTAGGTCAATGTTCTTTAAATCATTTTCATTTTTTGTTAAGAAACTAAGATAACTTTTTTTGACAAATAAAATAGGATAACTTTAATTAGTTGTTTATATTTTTCCACTGGCCTTAAGTTTCTAACAACCTATTATATATGCACCATAAAAAAACTAAGTATATGTGCTTTTAAAAAATCACACATGATGCAAAAAAACGGATATGACTGTTTCAAGTTCTTTGAAAATGCTCATTTTTATGGAAGAGAAAATGCTCATTTTTTGAACACAGAATTGATAAAAGAAAATAATCTACGTAGTAACACGAAATTATTTTGATACCTGATTTCTTTGATACTTTTTGTCTCTCATTAAAGCTGTGCTTTAAAAATTGGCAACTATTGGATTCACAACTTCAGATTTAAAATACATACTTCGTCAAATTTTGTATTTAATTAATTACTTGATCTTATACCTCCAAATTCCAATGATGTGGCCGGGTTAAGTTTTTTCATTTTGAATGTACTAGCTTTTCACCCGTGCTTCGCACGGGATGCAATTAGTAAGCAATAAATTATTTGGCAATATATAGAAATGATGTGATCAATATAGAGCAATGTATATAGTGGTGTTTTTAACAAAAGTAAATGAAGATAAAAAAATTTTACATATATTATTATACATTTCCTTGTATACAACAAACTTCAATCCAGATGGGGACGTTGCTCTTGAGATCGCGACGTAAAGTTGTCCATAGATAAAAACCGGACAACGTAAGAAAACATCAACCCTCTCCAAAAAAGAGAGTGTAAAGTGTATTTAGGGTCAAAAGAAGTACTCCGTAATAAATATAATTATTATTATGTTAAATTGGATTTTTTAGTGAAACACTTTATATTTTTTTCTCTGGCATATTCTAGTTTGTTTTACTGTGAATGGCAAATGTTTTAATTTGGTGCCTCAAATCCCTCAATTTGTTTTACCTGACACAATCCTTTAAATTGTAATCATTAGGGAAAATCACATAATGTTTTAATTTGGTGCCTCAATTTGTTTTATGTGACACAATCCTTTGAATTGTAATCATCAGGGAAAACCACGCATGATGCTAACCGCGACCCAGCTCCGTCTATAATCAAATTACCCACCATTTTATAAGTATTAATTCAATCAATTCAATCTTCACGGCAATCCAGAACCGTTAATATATCATCTAACAAAGTTTTTTAAAACTAAAACCTTACTTTTTATTATCATACATCGATACTTAAATTATTTTTTATAAATCATCATGATTTTAAAAGTCAAATATTTTGATGTAAAAATATATAAACTTGGAGTGTAATTTTTTGTTACGTTTGAAGTATTTTTTAAAATATATTTGAGCAATGAAAAAAGGAACATATTCATGAGATCTAAATTTTAACACTTCAATCTATTTAAGAAAAAAATGGATCTCAAAACCTCCATTAGTTAAAATTTCATATATTTTTATAAATTATATATATATATATATATATATATATATATATATATATATGCAATATTGATGTTTTATGAAAGATTATAAAATACAAGTATAGCAAGATAATATACAATGTTTTATATAAAAAAACCAGGTTTTCTTCCCCATACTTTCAAAGCAATATCTTATTAGCAATTATAGCAAGATAATGTTGAATTAATAATTGAATGAAGACGTCTGACTTGAAAAACAAAACAGTGAAAACGTACATAACAATTGAGAGCATTTGAATATTGAGAGCCCGTTTGGAGAACTCTGTTTTCGGCTTATCAGGCTTATCAGCCAGCTTTTTCACCAAACACGTAACTTTTACTTTCGCGCGCTGAATTGTGTAATAAGCCGAAAAAGTAAGGTTGGAGTTACTTTTCTGACTGTATTGGCTGAAGTTACTGTAGAGGACCATTTTAGCTATTTTTACATATAATTTTTTCTTTAATTTATTAATAAAATATATTTTTAAAATATTTTTTTCTTAAATCAGCAGAATCAGCCAAAACAGCCACTCCAGCCAGAATATCATAAATTTCAGCAGAATCAGCCAAAACAGCCGATTTTGGTGCTACCAAACGGGCTCTGAATGAAAAACCCAAAAGTGAAACAAAATTTTAAAAGTAAGATAATAATTTATGGCTTCTCTATCTTAGTACTTGAACCTCGAGCGGATGTACGAACTTCACTTTCACAATCAATCTCATATTCACAAAGTCGCTTAGATAATGATTGTGAAGTACTATCAACGTCTTTGGTGTCTTGGGAGATAGGTGTCTACATTAACATAAAAATAAAAAATATCATTCATATTTAAATACTTATGTGCAATTATTTAAATTATTTTAAAAATATCATTCGAGATAGTATTACCAAATTTGATTCAACAGGAGTTGGAGTCTCAATCAGCAAGTCCAAATCAAAATCTGAATTATATCCCCCTTCCTGCAAGGAATTGAATTCATGGTTAAAAGATTAAGAAATTCAGTCCAGTCCTTTAGCATCTATGACATAGCAATAAGATAAATAAATATATCGCTCAATGAGTTTGAAAGACGACTACCTCAGAATCTGTTGAATCATCAAAAGATGATTTTATCTAGTTGATTTTGAGCCCGTTTGGTAGCACTGTTTTTCGGTTTATCAGTCTTATTAAACTTTTTCACCAAACACGTAACTTTTGATTCCGCGTCTTGAAGCGTGTAATAATAAGAAAAGGTAAGGTTGAAGTTTCTTTTCTGGCTGTATCGGCTAAATTTATTGTAAAGGATCATTTTGGCTATTTTTATATATAACTTTTTATTTATTTTATTAATAAAATATATATTTTAAATTTATTTTTTTCATAAATAAATAGAATAAGCCAATACAGTCACTTAAGCCAAAACTTCATAAATTTCAGCAGAATCAACTGATTCAGCCGATTGAGTGTTACCAAACGGACTCTTTGTGTTTGTTGTTAGAAAAAGCTCCTACATAGTAGGGGATTCCCCATGTTTAGCCAGCAACGTGTTTAAAATGATTTAAGTGTGGATTTAATAGACAATAAACTAACCGCATCAAGATAGGAAGAAATTTGAACACATGTCATTATGAAACTAATAATAAACACATTAAAAAATAAGCAAGATAATACATGAAGAAATACTGCTAAAAAGTAATTGCTAATAATGACTGTGAATGTTTACTAAACAGTGAAAAGTGCAGTTTTTAGTATAACACATATTACAGTTTTTTAACTCTAAATATGCCTTGAGTTAATAAAACTCCATGCTAATAAATACTCCGTATGTTTTTTCTTTAGATGTGATTTCAAATTTTAAGATCAAGCAAAAAGATGAGAGTAAATTAAATGTTAAAGTTTGAAAACAACCTATCCAAAGCAAGGATTATATGTTAGATTGAAACCTGATATTATCATTCTAGAATTGAGCAAAATAATCTACAATAGATCTACATAGGCAGATGCACAACAATTTGTGGTGAGTCAGTTAGTAGTTTATTATCATTAGCTTAATGATACAAAAAATCTGTTGACTATTCTAGTACACAATAATTTTTATCATCTCAAACATTTTATAGTATTAGATGATAAAAAGAAAACCATAAACATATAATTCTTTCCACATGATAAGCTGAACTTTTGAAGCTAGAGCTAATGATAAGATAAACTTTCCAGCTTCCAAAAGTAAAACTTATAATTTCGTATTGCTTTTATGCATTAGAATACTTTATCATTAGTCCTTCTAAATCTATTTTCCAAAAGGTTTCTTTTATCATTCTAGAATTGAGCAAATACTCTACATCTACATAGCCAGATGCACGACAGTTTGTGGTGAATTAGTTAATTACTACTATATTCTGTAAAGTAAGACTTCTAGCCTTTTTGATCTTTTATTTCCAAAATACTCTTTTTTTTACTGATCAACTACTAATTGATATTCAAGAAGAAGCAAGCTAATGGCAGTTGGTCAGCTTTAGAACAATCAACTGGCAAACCTTCTTGGCCGTTGCAGTGTTGCTGTGAAATTGATGACAGGTTGTTAGTTGCAGTATCGGAATATGAGGAGTTTGGTGAATATGGCTATTTCGGGTGATGACAGGTTGTTAGTTGCAGTGTTAGAACAATGAGACACTTGGTGACCAACTATTTCACTGCAAGTCCTACTTGAATATGAACTTAGTTTAGTATCTGCTAACCAAATATTATTTTGAGTTCTCCAAACATCATTATATCATTGTCAGTATGGCATAGTAACTGGAATTAGTATTAGAGTTCTTGCTACTGACTACTCAGTCAGGCTTTAGAAATGGGAAAAGCTTAAGAAATGGGAAAAGTGAAACTCAAGAAAATTGCATAGATGAGGCCGGAGTGGACCATCCAAATATAAAGAGAAAAAATTCTTTTTCATTAAGTGATTAATTTTAACATAAGACATCAAACTGAATATCCTGGAAAAGTAAAGATTAATAAGAAAAACTAAGTGAAGTATACTACTCCACTATGGTGCTGGTGCAAACCACAATTTGAAAAATTGCATACAACTTGATATAAAATAAAAGAAAAATCCTATCAAATCACTATCAATCATCAATCATCATTTACCCCAGTGCCGCAAAGGCTCCCACCTACGGTGGGGTAAGGGGGGTCGTATGTATGCAATCTTACCCCTTTACTAAAGCGCAAAGAGACTGTTTCCGGATGACCCATAATGAAAATCGTCCAAAATTGCATGGAAAATCCTATCAAATCACTGAAGGAAAAAATCACATGCAAAAATACCTGGATTAAAATTACAACTCAAGAATCACCACTTTTACTATAGACCACACTTATGCACTATATCTGACCTCTTGAAAAGACTATCTTTGAATTGTGGTATGTTCAAGGTTGACTCGTATACTTAATTTTTAGAATCTATCGTCCCTAATACATCTTATTTTCAGAAAAAGATGTCATCATTCTCAACCTAATAAATGGAATTTTTATTTAACAAATATAGTGTCATGTCTTTCATAAAAGTAAAACGTGTGGGAAGAAGCATTTTTAGTAAACTTATTTTGATAGGACTATATAAAGCTAAACTTTGCACTCTTTAATCCCTCAAGCTAAAGTGTAAAAGACTTTTAGTAGTCAGAGAACACATGAGAGCTAAGGAATTGTTTGGTCATTTTAAACCTCTCATACCCCTTCGATTAGGCTATAAAACCACATCCAGACAGGTGGAGGATAATTTGAATAAACAAAATAAAGTGTTGTATGGCAAAAAAGATTTGAAAACAGAATAAGAGATGAATGAATCTCCAGATCTCCTTATCTTTCGTAAACATGAAATTTCAAGATATGAATATAGAGAGCAACTATTCCATATTCTAAGAAAAAATGAATCCTAGCAGAGTAAATGAGCATATTTTTGTTTATTAACACTACCAAAAAGCATTAATACTGTCCAAATTATATCACTATACGTCTACCACTTTAGTGAGTAGCTTCATCATCCAATTTCACAAACTTAAAAACAAAATCCTTAAAGTCCTATCCTCCGAAAAAATTGAAGAAGCAAGTTTGAAATGATAATGAGAGCCACACAAAGCCTGTTAGAGGTTATAAACATAAGTTCAAACTTCAAAGAACAAAGCATAGATATCCAAATAAGAATCAAGACAGCTCAAAGAGATCTGTTTTATAAAGCAAAAAGTAATTAAGAATGTTTTAATCAATTTCACTTCTCTATACATTTCCTGGTGGCAAGAAATCTGTTGTTTATATGCATTTTCCATTCCACTACAATTTTACACATATAACACATAGCATAAGATGCTCAGTTTGAAATAGTTAGTTGTCTAGAAAAATATGATAATGGAGTACTATTTTACCATGCAAAAATGTAAAGGAGGGCCTGTGACTGAGGCTTCAAAAATGTGTATTTCAAATCTAAACATATAGTTCACCACAACCAATATCATATAGTATATCATACTTTAAACACCAATTATTTTCATTCGAGTATAACACATCCACTTTGTAAATCAAAGATTCTGATATTAAATTAGAAGTTCTTGCAAAACTGAGATTATGACAAAATGATGGCCCAAAAGTTCCAATTACTACTACCGAACCAAAAATAATTTATGGATTGAAAGAAAAGTGGGATCTAAAAAGATCAATTTAAATTGAACTTTAACAAATGTAGTGATATGCAGACTCACAAAGAGACAATCAAACAAACTTAATGGTTTATATTTATAGTTCAAAGTACATATATAGGAAGAAAAGTTTCACTTTTTAAAAAATCTTTTACTTTTCAATTGGATATGTGTTCTTTCTAGCTTTCCCCTTCCACATCTTTCATGTGCATGTTTAAATACCTAACCAAATATAAAAGAGCTAATTGCAGGGTAAAAGAAGATTAATGAAAAACTATGATTAATAAAAACTGCACCAAACAACATTGAATAGTAAAAATATGTTAAAGTTTTGATCAAGAATAATGTTAAATCTCAATTGATATCTCCAGTGGCTTAATAAAAAATCAATCAATGCAGATTTAACCAATTCAAAAAAAATCTTATTTTTATGAAGCTTATTAACAACATTAATAGCAGATGATTGCCAAAAACTATGAACAGTACCTCATCAACCATGTGAAGGGGAGAGAGATGAGAAGTTGTATTAGCCCCGGTCTTCACCAATCCATTTTTTTCTGTGAGAAGTTGTATTGGTCCTCCTCTTCATCAGGTACACCTAATCAATGATATGTTATAGCAATGGCATACCTCAAGAGATGGTTTATATCTCATTAAATGAGTTGTAAAAAATGGATTAGTGCTCCTTCGAGGATGGATAGATTCTTCAAGAGGGCTTGGACTCTTGGAAAGTTTTTGGGTGCGGATTTAAGCCAGTTATGAGGTTAGCTTTCAGAATTTCAGGGGTTTTGAGTTGGGATTGGTGGTCAGTGATGTCTTGCTTTATTGGTGAGATCAGGAGCTCGCGTTTTGAGACCAGAGAGAAGCAGGGCTGAAGCGAAACTGGGGAAGGTCTGTCTCTTGGAATTGATCCGTCGTATGAAGATGATATCCACCATAAATTCATCTGTACTTCAATTCATCTCTCTATGAATGGAGGAGTTTTCGAGGAGCAAATTGTTTCCTAATCTCGGTGAAGAGCAAAGAGGATGAAGCAAAGTGAAAGCCGTAGATGTTTTTTTGGATCGTGCGGCTCTGATGCGTTCGCTCCTTGAGCGGGAAAATGATGTTGGCAAAGTATTGCAATTATATAGAGTGATTTCATTTTCTTTTCTTGTGTACTGTAACTCATTTGCATCGTTAATCTGAGCATTTGGTTATCAACTTTTTTGTCAAATCAAAATTTCCTAAGGCTTTCAAAACAATTTTATACAAAGATGTGAATTTAACTCACTCACACATATAACCTCACAAATCACAATAAAGTTGGAGTGTTAATGAAAATTACTTGAAATGTGTGTATTTCAAAAATACAATTACCTTTGCACAAAATCAAGAAAAAAGTATTTACAAATGAAATATGTAGATTTTGGTAACAGTTAAAACACAATTGATGATTTAAAAATGATGTAATTTAGGCATTTTAGGGGTGGCCATTAACCCCCTATATAAGCTGACCTCAAGCATTTGAGCCTTTGAGGGGGTCATATTCATTTTTGGGAGAACATCAACTAAAGAAATACGAACATCTTTCTCCTTTATTATGCACTTATATGTCCTTTCATTTTTTAATTAGAATTCACAAGATTTCTAAATTTTTGAAAACCTCTCTATGCATAATAACATTATGGTCTTGGTAGAACTCACCCTTCTCTAGATAAAAATACTACTCAGTTATAGGTTATGCCACTTATGCGATTATTATTGTTAGAATATTGGGCTCATCAAGCAATACGGTTGGCCCAATACCGCCTACGAGCTTATGAGCTCACCACTAGGAGAGCAAAGAGGATAACCCGAGGATCATGGAAGGAAGCCGAACGGCTCTAAGTACGAGCGACAAGGTAACCCCAGAAGGGGACGGGCCCCGAACCCCCCAGGGACCGTTCAGTAGTAGGGAAGAACGACCCATCATAGGGCGAGCGGCACAAACCACAGACTCAACCGGGTGGTAGGGCGCTAAATAGGAACGAGCGTCCTCTTGCCTCAGGCAAACATGGGGATATCTAATGGTTTATTCCAAGCGGTGGTGGGAACCCATGATTTTTGGGGAAGGGTATTTAATGCAAGACACATCGAATCCATGGCATTAAATGCGAGTGACGGGCCAACAAGTGGATGACGAGACATTCCTGCCTACCAAGAGGCAACACATCATCATTACCCATACCGACTAAGTATTATAAATATTCTCGTAGTTATTACGACACAGGGGTAGCTAAAATATCATCAACTAGCATTTAGTCTCTCCTATTGTTATCCAATATTGTACCGCTCAGTAGTATTGTAAAGTCTTGTAATAAAATAGACCAGATACATCTCAACATTGTGATTCACACACCTCTATTCTTCTATATCTGAATCAGCCACCCACCGGAGGTATCGTGTTGGACTTCCGGTTGTGGGATTAAACCTCAAAGTATATATGTTTATGGTTATGATAGTTGGATGGTAATTAATAATAAACTTGTCTTGTTAAAAAAGGTTTTTGATATAAATATTAGTGAAATAAAATTTATTTACAAAAATATGACTGAAAGTTACTACATTATAATGTCATGATCACTTAAATGTAAAAATTAAATATAAGTTACTCTGACTAAAGTTACTACTATAGTCAGTACATTTAAGAGGACATCTAAAATCTTATAATAGCCTATGAGGGTAAGGGTGTTTTGGGTATTAAAAATGTGTTGGTGTAATCTATTACGAAGTACAATATAAGGTTGTACATTTCATGGAAAACCTTGTACGACCCTATTTCTGATGCAGCCTCTCCATCTACCTTCCGTTAATTAAACTCCGTTTTCTAACACCATCTAATTTTACATCTAATCCTCTATCTCTTACGGCCTGACACTTATGAATTTGGTGTTTGTTCTTTCCGTCTAATCCTCCTAACAAAACATCCTTAGGAATATAAGTAATCAGGCATTTTTTTTTATTTTCATATAGGTAATCAGGCATTTTAATAATTTACAAGCATGTATATCAGTGTTTACAAAAATGTTTCCATCATTTGCAATGGAGTCAAAGATTCATTATTTTTTGGCTTGAGAATATGATGGAATAAAGCAAAATGGCACACTAAACTGTCTACGCTTCTTTGTTATGAAGCAGCAGTCAGTCTATGCAATTTTGGACGCGATTTTCACTACGGGTCATCCGGAAACAGTCTCTCTGTGCTTTAGTACAAGGGTACGACTGCGTACATCCGACCCCCCCCCCCTTACCCCACCGTAGGTCGGAGCCTTTGCGGCACTGGGGTAAATGAAAATGAAAATGACAAGCATGTATATCAGTATATGTGCGCCACACACATTTGTATATATGACAATGACACTTATATAATGTACTACCTTCGTCCCATTTTATGTGTCTTAGTTTGACTCAACACGATTATTAATGAAGTGGTTGAAAAAGTAAAAGTTGTGGTTGAGATTTGAGGGAGTAGCTTATTATGATCCTTTTGGTAAAAAAAAGTGATCCTTTTGGTGGGTACATTTTGGTTTCAATAATGTATCAAACTGGTATTTTGAGTTCAAGTGTCTCAATGTTAATTAAAATATAATGCGTATATATTATTAAGAAAATCCTCACTTGTTTAACAAGGGAGTTCTAGAGAAGTATCAATGTAACCCGTTATTATTATTATTATTATTATTATTATTATTATTATTATTATTATTATTGTTGTTGTTGTTGTTGTTGTTGTTGTTATCGTTATCGTTATCGTTATCGTTATCGTTATCGTTATCGTTATCGTTATCGTTATCATTATCATTATCATTACCATTACCATTATCATTATCATTATCATCATCATCATCATCATCATTATCATCATCATTATTATCATCATCATCATCATCATCATCATCATCATCATCATCATCATCATCATCATCATCATCATCATCATCATCATCATCATCATCATCATTATTATTATTATTATTATTATTATTATTATTATTATTATTATTATACGGAGTAATTATTTAGGAGGCCGTTTGACAACACTATTTTTCAGCTTATCAGTCAACTTTTCACCAAACACGTATTTTTTGCTTTCGCGCGCTGAATTGTGTAATAAGTAGAAAAAATAAGGTTGATCTTACTTTTCTGGCTGTATTGGCTGAAGTTACTGTAGATGACAATTACATCTATTTTACATATAAAATTTTCTTTAATTTATTAATAAAATATGTTTTTAAAATAATTTTTTCTTAAATTAGCAGAATCAGCCAATGCAGCCACTTCAGCCAAAACTTCATAAATATTAACAAACTCAGCCAAATTAGCTGATTCTACCAATCGGCTTCATATATGGTAACTAAGGTCATATATCTACAAAAATATTCTCTAAATACTACTCCATATAACTTACCCACACTCTTTTAGAGCAACTATTATATGACACCCTTAAGAAAAATCCAATAACACAGTCTAATATTATTCATTCTAGAAAATTATATTGGGCATTTATCTTTCGCGCATCGCGCGAAGTATAACTAGTACTTTTATAGGTGACAACTCCGGTACCCTTTTAAAAATTGGGGTACCGTACCTACCATGCATTTGATTGGTCCAAACCATTCTATTCCTTTTAATTTAGATTTAATTAATTCAACTGCATCATTCCTATTGGTCCATGTGGACGAAGTTATGGTATTTTAAGAGTACAATAGAATCTACCACTTTTATAAGCAATCTGTACTTTTGTCATAAATACATAATTATTTCAAAAAATAGCTTAGATTACCCGGTCTAAGGTCTCAAAGATTAATTATATACCTTGCATTTTCTAACGTTTTTTTACACAAATTATCAAACTAATGTGCAATTGTGCATTTCAATATCATATCATTATAAATAAATATGGATATCATTTGACAGTTTATTCAAATGAATCCAGCTTGTTATATTACTTGATACTCCGTAATATTTACATTATCAGTTAGATAGTCAGTCCTAGATAGTCAGTCCTAGATAGTCAGTCCATACATAGTATCCAAACATATAATATCCAAGTATTTACAAAGCATGTCTCTCACGTTGTTGGAATAATTGGACACCGTATGGGATAGGTGAGACAAGCTGGACTTGAGGCTCGTGACAAGATGCTCTACATTTCCTTCTTTATGCATAATAGCTCAAAATTATTGTAGCATGTGAGTACTAGTAGTTAATATAAGAAGCATATTCATTATTAGCCCTTTGCAGTTGCACTAATCCTAACATATCTTTGTGCTTTAAAAAGTTAGGTTTTCACATGAACACCTTGAAACTAGAGTAGCCATACCACTGCTGCACTACATTTCCACCCCAAATGACCGTATTAATGGGGCCTATATGTAACCCCAAATGCTCATCATCTATGTCTGATAGAGTTATGAACCATACCAATATTCTTGAGAGAAGCTAGAGCTATTGATGAAAGAGAGAGAACAGTAAGGATTTGCATTGCTTTGGAATGATAGTACGTATTCAAACACTTTAGATCAATCCCATTATAGGATATTTATAGCTATAATGATTAGACTATGATTAATAGGTGGTCTAAACATGGTTGTAGCCTGTTTGTAAGGGAAACACGTGCCCACTGATTGTGGCCTGTGGGCAATGCGTGTCCTTAAAGCCGAGGAGCGTGCACGATGAATCAGAAGACGGAGTGTGTCCTCACTCTGCGTAGTGTAGAAATGTGGTCACAATCGTCAAAAGCATGTGTCTAAAGCAGAGCCAGAGGCTCATCTTCCGCCTTCGGCAGCCAGGGCAGAGGATGTGAAATGTTTGTCCTGAGGCTGGGTTTTCTTCTGCTGGTTCATATCCTAAATGTCACATTACCACGGTTCTGTAGTACAAGGATGATTGCTACTACAAGTGTAGAACTATTAGTATTATGCTAAATATGATATATATGGCTGGCAATCAAATGGGACGTGCCATCATATGCAAATGAGACCTAATTTGGACCAAATCGTGCTCAATAGGGTCATGTTAAACTTAAAAGGCAATATACTTGATTGACCAACAAGCAAAGTTGTCATGGCGCATGGCGACAGCCATGGCGCACAGGCCTTTTCCCATGGCGATGGTGCAAATATGGCGTCGCCACGTGACAAAAAAAAACTAAAAAACGAATTATAGACACTATAATTGTATCACCTAACCACCAAAACATGATCAAACAAGTTGAATAACAACATTCTAACCAAAACATGTGAAGTTAAATATCCTATGTAGGATTGAAAGTCGAACCAAGGATCGTAAATAGTAGGATCGTAACTCGGATAGTAATATCCTGTGTTTGTATACCCTATAACATATGTGTATGTATATAATTAAATATTAATTATAATTCATACATAATACCAAATATTTTAGGTACTTAATAACTTAAAATAATCTATTAATAATAAAATAGCTTATGTAATTCGTACATAATACCAAATATTATTTAACAAGTAATGTAGCATCCAAATTCCAAAATTTTAATTATTCTCAATTCATATACTCCGTACTTCATAAAGTGAATATACTTCAATTATAAGTTCAAGTGTTAGTGTTAAACAAAAATACCAAGTTCTGTTAAAAAAAATACCAAGTAACCAAAGTAACTTAAACAAACTTTAGGAGTAACCGTGTTAAATCGTCTTTTGGACTGCTGAGCAAATTAAATAAAGAAAAAAATAAATCTGGAATGCTTAATCGTCGTTTGGACTTTGGAGCAATAAACGCGTCGTTGGGAAACACAGAGTCGCCAACCTGCGTCGCTTGGGAGAAGGGAGTCTGTTGGACTGCTGGAGCGTCGTTCGCCGGAGGAAACGGGCGAACTACAACCGGAAACCACCGCACCAAAGTCTCTTCGCAGAGAGAGTAGCCATGGGGATGGCGCTCAAATGGCAATGGCGCCCAAATGGCGTCGCCACTTGTAATTCATCGCCACAACCTATTTTCATGGCGCAGGGGGGGTAAGCACGCCTCATGGCGCATGGCCCACGCGCCATCGACAACCATGCCAACAAGGAAACCCATGTAGTTTAAAATTTGAAAAGCTGTTGTAATCAAAAGAGGGACACCTATTTGTTCTTTCACTGCAGCGAGTACAATTGGTATATGATAAAGTCTTTTGTGGACATTTCTAGCTCATCAAAGCTCCCAAAAGAACTCTGATAAAAAGTATAGAACCAATTAACCAATGAGCTAGTTAAATCAATCAAATGATTCCATACTTCGATATGATTTACCCATGTGATCGTTCATCTTGAAGAGTCGGTATGAATCATATATTTAAGAAGGCTGTAAACATAATATCAGTATATGACCAGCCATAGCCCATACTATTACAAAGCACATGTGGGCTATAGAGTTCTACTTCGAAAAGTTAAAAACTTAAAACCCATATAAGAGTGAAAAACAATTCTCAAATCCTTATTGAAGATTCATTCTTAAGGATTCATTGACTTGTTTCAGAACTATTGAGGTTATTTCTTCTTACATTGTTTTCATGAACTTTTTTTTCTTGACAACTTTCATCAACTATTTATATTGAGCAAGAACTTCAGCTGGCCTTACCAAACCGATCTCAAAAATCAGTTCAACAGAAATTACTGTCATTGTTCGGTAGCCATTAGTTCCACATGTTTTACTCTATTCCTTACAAACATTCAAATAAAAAATGCAATTCCAGGAATGGATCTGAAGACTCATTAGGGGAAATTCCTAAACTTCCCGTAAATACAAAACGAAAGGGTTCATATTCTTCCATTCAAATTTGGCTATAAAAGCAAAAAAGAAACTCAAAAACAACAGTCACAGTCAAACGGACAAAGACGAGTTCCTCCAGCGTCAGCTTTGTTGATACCCAATTCCTCTTCCGTATAAATAGTGAAACCATCGCCAGTCCTCTTTTTTGGCCTTGACCCGGATACCAGCCTGTTATCATCGAGTGATTTTTTGTCCTTTTTCTTAATCATAGGCTTTTTAGGCTTTCCGTGCGCGTCTCCCGCTTCGGCGGCTGTCTCGGGTGTCTTCCTCTTCCTTCCGGCAAATATCTCATCGATTTCGTTCCTGCGCTTTAGCTTTTTCAATGTCGAAGATGATGAACTCAAAGTCTTCTCCTTCACAAGATTCTCCACAGCTGAAGATTTTGAATCCTTCGGTTTGTTCTTTTTAGGCATTTTCCAACTAAAACTTCCGTCAAGCGAAGATGGAATCACCGTTCCGAACAATCCTTTGGTGGCAAATGTTTTAGCTTGTCAGATGGGCCAATTTTTTGTCAAAACAGGTACGAGTAAGTTTAATTTGTCCCAGACCAGAACAGACCAGATCAGACTAGACCAGACCTGGATAGTTGTAAAAATACAAAGAAATCAAATCAGACCAAACCAAACCAGCAAATTACAGTCCAAGTAAAAACATCCTAAGAGAAATTATATACGAGAAGTTATTTTCAATGTCTGCGTTATAGGAGAGGGGATAAACCAGAAGTTATTTTCAATGATAAACAGGTATACCATGCATGTGTTTAAAACTCTATTCAAAAATTATGCAAATAGAATTTCATGTGATTTTTGCAGGGTTCTTCCATGATCAACAATCACCAAAATTGGCAGGAGGGGTGAGGCACTAGAAGTTGTTTAAAATGATGAAGATGTATGTTATATGCTTATAAAAAAAAATATAACTAATACGGAAAAACAATCGTTGTGCATAAAACTAATAAGTATTCTCAATTTTCAATTGCATAGTAAGTAGTAACTAAATCATTTTCTACAATTTAATTCTATCTTTAATCATTAAAATTATAATGAATTAAACACTACTCCGTATTTAATTATGTACTGAAAAATTCTATTAAAAATCAAAATGATTTCCTAACCCTAAAACTAAAAAATGCTAAAAATATATTCATACAAAACTCTTCATTATAATACGGTTATAGGGTAGAACACATAACACATTCATAATTCATTAATTCACAAATACAATCTAACATTTAACACCAAAAGACCAATTCAATCAAACTAATAAATTAAAAATCTAAAAGATAAGTACAATTTGGACTTTGGAATACCTGGAGGCCGGCTGGAGTCCTGGAGGGAGGCAAAGGCGGACTGCCTGAATCCAGATAAGAAGCAGGGACGGCGGACGACGCAGGTGGGCGGGCGGCGGCGCGGCGGCGCGGCTGGTGTTCAATTCTTCCTCGCAGGTTCAAGCTTCGATTTTCCCTCTTTGCACATCGATCGCTCCTTCAACGCTCAATGCTCCGCGTAAGTCAGAAGGCCGAGAAGTTGAGAACGATTAGAAGACCAGGTTTGTTTATTGGGCTGTGGGTTGGGCGCCTGGGCTGGGAATTAAATCTGGGGCTGGGCTGAGAAATTATTTTGGGATGGGCTGACAATATAACATATACCTATACTACTTATAAAAAAAATGGGCTGGGCTGAAGCCCACCCTGCCATAACAGTGGTCCGCCCCTTATTTTTGACACTCTTCTGCAGTTTGTTTTTAGTTATTCACATTGAGTTTCGCTTTAATTTTTTCTTTGAGCCTTTGACAGTGAATTAAAACCTAAGAGCTTCATGTTTTTTTGTTTAGTTGTTGAACTAAAGTTATGCAATCTTGATTTCATAGAAAGATTAGCAGTAATCATAGTTAATATATGTTGTTGAAGTTTCTGTCTTTAATTTTTAGTTTCAACTTTAATTTGTTTTTGTTTTGAGCATTTCATGACCGTGACCGAATCAGAACCTAAGAGCTTCTTGTTTTTCTTTTTGGTTTTTTAGTTGTTGAACTAAAGTAATGGAATCTAAATTTCATAGTAAAATTAGCATTGATCACAATTAATATGTGCTTGATGTTTCAAGCGGTTATTTGTTCTTCTTCAATGCCATGAGAATCACCGTAAAAAGTAATTTTTGTAGTTTGTTACACTGTTACGTTGTGAATTATGATGATATTATAAGACTGCCTTTTGCTGCAGGCATTATCTGATTCAATGTGTTTTCTTTATGCAGATTGAATCCTTTTCAAAGAATAATGAAATGGATGAAAATGAATACAGTTGTCATTTGAATGATACGTTAATACTCTAAAGGTGAGAAGTATACTTGTAGTTTTTTTGTGGTTGCTAGGAGTGTTCTTTGTTTGCATAGTTGTGGATTTTAATTTCACCTTCTGCAATTCACCTTTTATACATATAATTATATATTACACATTGCTTTTTTGAGGGAGAACCTGACTTTGATTCAAGCGAGTGAGGTGGGATTGTGAGAAGCAGAACGTTTGTCAAAAGTGAAGGTTTCCAAAATTGAATGAAGCAAGATAAAGAAAGAACAGAGTGTTTATACGCCCTGTATTCCTAGAGCAATTACTACCACTTAAAGAGTGGGAGGATGAGTTCCTTGTTGTTTTCTCACATTTGAGACTGGGTTTATCACAAATAGAAGACTCTGGACCTCTGATGTTAATATTTCTAGTCCACTGCCCTCGGTTTATGTTCATAAGGAATAAAAAATGTCACATCACCTCACAGAAGGCATCATTGAAGATACGGATAACACAACATGAGGAAATGATTACATCCAAACTAATGAAGGTGACAAGTATTGTGTGACATCCAAACTAACATAACATTAGTATTGCTACAATTGCTTATTTTGTTGTCATATTTTTGTCACAGTGATTGTATTTTTATTGCAAGTGTGTAAAATAAAACGAACCACATCAAGGTGATAATGAGAAGGAGAAGATTGATGAGGAAAACAGGACAAGAGAACCAAATCACAAGAACCGTGTATTGAGATGTAATAAATGATAAGAAACAGGCTAAATAATATCTTTATTGTGAAAGTTATATAAGAACCGTAGTATATTTGTTGCTTGTTGTTGCATGTTGAGTTTATGTTGTCTATAATTTTAAATTTGCTACTTGTCATTTATTTAAATGTTTACTTCTCTTTGCTACTTATTTAGAATAACAAAGTCATATATAAATTTATGTACAATCACCTGTAATGAGAAATTTCGATTTATGAATATAAAATGTGTTGCTCTTTGTTGCATCGTGTTACTTTTTGTTGCATCATGTTGTGTATAGTTTAAATTTGTTTTTTGTCATTTATTTAGATTTTTTACTTCTCTTTGATCCTTATATTTATAATAAAAAGTCATATATAAATTTATGTACAAACACTTGAAATGAGAAATTTAAATTTATGAGTATAAAAAATAGCAAAAAACACGAAGAAACAGTAAAAAACAAAAATTTACAAATTACCAACAAAATGAAACACAAACAAACAATAGGTAACAAAAACTAACAATAAAATGATACTAAATTTGGTTACAAAATTTAAATTTTTCTTATTCTCAAATCTTGTTTTTTTATATTTTACTTTAATCTATGACATTTTTATTTTTGAATGTTTATACTTTCGAAGCTTTCTTGTACAATTAAATATTTAACATTTTTTATTTTCAGTTTTTTAAATTTATTCTCAAATTTTATATTTTCTACACTTTTCTACAATTATATATTTTTTTTTACGCTTTCTTGTATAATTAATTATATTAATATTTTCAAAATATTAAGAATGTGAATTTCAAGTTTTATATTTATTCAGTTATATATATATATATATATATATATATATATATATATATATAACTTTGTATATATATTCTGGTTCTAAAACCTCTTACTTTTTCATAAAAAATTATAAAATTCTCATATGTTTTTATAGTTAAAATGTGTTTTTCAGGGATTTAGATTTTTTTTTAATTTTTTTCAATTTTTATTAAACTTCTTACTTTTCTTGTATATTTTTTTACAGAGTTAAATATTTATAAAAAAGTATATCAAGTATTTTATAACATTGATTACTAAAAACATAAGTTGTACTTTTCTACAGCTTTTCCCACTTTTTACAATATTTTAAGCTTTTGTATTTTTACTTTTGAGTTATGTATTTTCAAAGCCTCTTTACGTTGGTTTCACTTTCTAATTTTGTTAAATTAAAATCTCTCATTTTTTTTAAATTTGAGTCACATTTTTTCAATTTTGATTACTTTAAGCATTTTTTGAAGTTCTTAATTTTTGAATATATGTTTTTTTTTCTTTTGAAGATATATTTTCAACCTTATTATTTTTCTAATAATTTATAACCTTAATTACATATTCAGTTTACTATTAATAAAAGAGTAATGCCTGTGATTTCTATTGATTTATTGGAGTACCATTTTTGCTGGAAGCATAAATTGACTTTGCTGGAAGCATACGTAACGTGCTGTATGTTCAAAAAAATAAAAATCGGCTATGGGTAGTTTAGTACTACGTATGCGGTACTCTTAGGTGGTCATGGGAGAGGCTATTTGTGAAAAGAAAACTGGACCGAGTCTATTTTTGAAAAAAAAAACATCGGGTGATAAAAGTGATATTTTATTTGTTTTTTAGCCTATTTGTGAAAATTTCCCTTCTTAAAATCTGAATCGGATATCGTTTTTTAATGTAGTAAGGAATAGAGTACGTATATGGTACAGCCGGCTCTACGGTGAGCACCGTAAAGTCGGCCCAGTAACAGGCCAAGGGGAAAATAGCAAAATAATTCGGTGGCATTTTTGTAATTAATGTGAAAATTGCGGTTTCTGCTAAATGAGCATTAGTGTACTGTTAATGAGCAATAGTTCAATTTTAATGAGTATTGAGCGTCTAATAATGAGCATCGGGTTATTTCAAGAAAGCTGATATCACAATTAAAAAACTGTAGCATTTTCGTAATTTCAGTGAAAATCTTGGTTTTCATTAGATGAACATTAACACACTTTTATTGAGCATCAGACGTATTCTACTGAGCATTAAAAATCGAATAATGAGTATTGTGATATCAACTTCATATATTGTACTGGGTAATTCACTTTCTTTTTCTTATTTTTTCCTTTATAAAAACTCTTTAAATTATATCTATAACCAGTTCCTATGAATTTCAATATGCGAATCTAATGTAATATGGTACTTTTGGAATATGCATTGTTATGATATTTTTAAAAGTGGGCATAATAGAAGTACTAATTGAGCGCACAAATTTACAAATGAGCATTAATATGAAAGTCCTAAGTTTTTTAGTCGAGTATTAAGACATTTTTATTGAGCATCAAACATGTTCTATTAAGTATTAAAAAAATGCAATTGAGTATCATGGTCTGTTTTCCCGTATCTATAATCAACTCCTATGTAAACTTAATGTAATATAGTGCTTTTGGAATATGCATTGACGTAACATTTTAAAATGAGCATAACATCAGTATCAAATGAGCATACATAATTTACCATATGAGAAACGATATCAAAATTATAAGCTTGGTTAGTTGAGCATCAAGACATTTTCAATGAACATCAAATCTCATCAATTGATTATCAGAAACATGCAATTGAATATCATGACTTTTGCTCACGTGCATATAGTTTAACTCTTCTGTGAATCCAACAATATAGTTTTGAAATGAGCATAAACCAGTACGAGATGAACACAAGTAACTTACAAAATGAGCATCGAAAAATTTAAAAGCTCGTTTGAATTCTCTAATATGCACAAATATGATATTTTAAAATGAGCATTACACCAACATCAATTGGGCACACATAACTTACGAAATAAGCATGCATCGATAATTCAAAAAATTCATTAAAAATCTTTGGCATGCTCAAATATTATATGAGCACACATAACTTTCGGAATGAGCATTGAAAAAATTAAAATGAGCATGACACCAGTAGACATGAATATGATATTTTAAAATGAGTATTACGTCATTAATATCAATTATCGTATGAGTATATATTATTTACAAAATAAGCATAAAAAATTCAAAAATATTTAATATTCGTAAGTATTACTCCCCCCGGTCCTTATTAAAGTTCCCAGTTTGACTTCACACAGATTAAGAAAATAAATTTGATTTTACTGTAGAATGCACTTGTTTGGACACTGTTTAGCACTGTTTTGTTTCCTAAAATGGAAGTGGGAACTTAAATAAGGAACATCCCGAAAAGGAAAGTGAGAACTTTAATAAGGACCGGAGGGAGTATATTTTGTAATATAATCATATGAGTTTATAAAACTAGGAAAAAACTATTGTTACACATTTTTTGTACACACACTTACACACTCGTGTTTGTGAAGTGTTTTTTTTGTCTGTATACAGACACAACGCATTTGAAGTGTCTGTGAAATAAGTTGTGTCTGTATACAGACAAAACAAAACACTTCACAGACACGAGTGTGTAAGTGTGTGTACAAAAATGTGTACCTCAAGCATGGTTGATAAAACTACGTGTAACACAATGAAAAGAGCCCCACCACAAATGATTTGCACCGATCAACAAAAAGCATTGAATTTAAAAATGACAATTAATCTGCAGAATCCCAACTCGCACCAACTAGCGTAAGCCAACTACGGACTACCAGACTCTTGTTTAAAAACAATATCGGTGAGCACGGATTTGGTTAACCAAATAATCAGACACGGGGAATACAATCGCTCTATCAGACACGGCATCGAGTAAGATGCCTCGGTCGTCTTCTCCGTCCTCTCTAACTCAGATCTCTGCAGCAAGATGTCCGAACCTTCAACCTTGATTTAGCAAAATATTTCAAAAATACCCAGCTGTACCAAGCAGTCCAAGCACACGGTACAGCCGGTTGTACGGTATATATTACCGCAAGGAATAAGGAATGTATTACATTATTTATTACTTTTCATAATATTTTAATAAAATCATAATATGATAATTATATCTTCTATCTATGTACACTTTCGTTTTCGATGTTCATGCTTTAGATTTTATTATTTTCTTATAAGTATTAATATTATAAATATTAATATTGTCATTTAGTGTTTTACCTTAAATATTGATTTTAAATCCCATTTGGTAATATCCAAACCTGTTGTTCTCGCTTATTCTGTGTAAATTTATGAATTTCAGGCTGAAGTGGCTTGATTAGTTAATATGCTGATTTATGAAAAAAAATATATTTAAAATATATCTTATTAATATAATAAAGATCAAATATATGAAAAAGATATCTACAATGATCATCTACATTAACTTTGGCCAATACAGCCAGAAAAGAAACTTCAATCCCACTTTTTCTTATTATTACATAATTCAGCGGCGCGAAATAAAAAATTTATATGCTTAGTGAAAAAATTAGATGATAAGCCTAATAAGGTAAAAAATGGGGCCACCAAAGGGCTCTTAGTGTTCAAAAAATTCACCACCTCTTCGAGTGTCTGGTTCTTAATCTAATATTTCAGATCATAACAAAGCACTTCTTGATATTATATTTGAAAAACAAACGGTATTGTATTATTGTTAAACCATCCAAATTTAAAAAATGTGTGTCAATATTTACCTTTTATATTTGATCTTCAATTATTTTAATGTTGTTTAATTGTCTTTGACATACGGGACAAGAAATTCAATAGTATATTTCAACGTTGTGATGCACATAAATGTGTATCAAAAATGATGGTTGTGTTGATATCAAAATACCAAGTGACATTTTGCTCCAAAGTGATGAAGACGTTATTGCCACAATCGTGCGCAGTACGTATCCTGATTTTGAGGCTATGTCGACTGACCCCTCATTCCTAAAAGAACTTGATATTTTGGCCCCAACGCTTGATGTTGTTCACTCAATTAATGAGCACATGACTGCATTGAATGTCACAGATGAGTCCAGGACATATTTGAGTTCTGATTGCATGTGCAAATCATACTCAAATTCTGATTTTTTGGCTGATTTGCACACCGGAATTCTTGAATAAGATAAGTGCATCTGGTGTTCCAAATCATGAGTTTACTCTAAAGGTTGGTACTCCGATTATGCTTCTTAGGAACATTGATCATTTTATGGGATTATGCAATGGCACGAGGTTGATTATTACAAGGTTTGGAAATCATGTTCTCGGAGCAACTTCAGATGCAAGAATATCACTCAAGTTCCAAAGAAGACAATTTCCCATCATGACGTCTACGCGATGAAAATAAACAAGAGTCAGGGTCAATCTCTAACGCATGTGGGACTTTTACTGAAAACCAGTCTACACTCATGGTCAACTTTACATTGCAGCGTCTAGAGTTACAAATCGCAAAGGCTTGAAAATATCGATTTGTGATGAGGGTGGCAAACAGATCAACCATACTACTAATGTTGTTTACAAAGAGGTCTTTCAGAATTTGTAGTATCACTTTATGTTGCAGCTTCTACAGTTTTACTTACCACTTCGTACTTTGAAATGTTATATCTGTTTTTATTGGGTACATTTGCCTTTGCCCAAAAAATATTATGTTGGCCCGTCTTCCTCGCTGTCTCAATCACTCTTTAACTACGGAAATTTAATATGTTACTTACCGCTTTATGTGTTCAATTCTTTTTGCCTTTTAATGATAAACTTCTTAATCACAAATTGGTAAATATTCATCCGCGCATCGCGCGGGTGAAAATCTAGTTTTTTGTCAAAACAAGTACGAGTAAGTTTAATTTGTCCCAGAACAGACCAGACCAGACCTGGATAGTTATAAAAATACAAAGAAATTAGATCAGACCAGACCAAATCAACAAATTACAGTCCAAGTAAAAACATCCTAAGATAAATTATATAGGGATGTACTCTCTTTTTTTATTAAATATGGTCACTTAATTAAATAATAATAAATAAAAATATCTCTATTATGTAAACTATATGTATACTCTCTTTGGGTAAAATGAACTATATGTAAATCTGGTACTCACAAAGGGGTCGGGGATGCCTCACGAACGGGGTGTCATCCATTTTTTGTATGCGTATTGGGACATCATTTTCTCGTGACAACTTTACATAGGAGTCCTTGTCAAGCCTTGAAAAGCTAATACTTCGGCAGTACTCAATATCATAGAGCTCCTATGGAGTCCATGTTTTTCGGCTTATCAAGCTTACAAACCAATTTTTTCATCAAACACGTAACTTTTGATTCCGCGCGTTGAATTCTGTAATAATTAAAAAAATATGGTTGAAGTTGCTTTTCTGACTGTGTTGGCTAAAATTGTTGTAGAGAATCATTTTAGCTATTCATTTTTTTTCTTTATTTTATTAGAAAAATTTAATTTAAATATAATTTTTTCAAAAATCAGCAAAATCAATCAATACAGCACTTCAGCTAAAAGTTCATAAATTTCAACAAAATTAGCTAATACAACCGATTTGAATATTACCAAACGAGCTCATAGTATGTTGGATACTTATTGTGGCTATACTCACCTAGTCAGCTACAACTTTCCCTTGTTCCAAAACGTTTAATCCCAAATTCCAAAGACCCCTTACACTCCGGCCCGACAAAGCATATGGGAGTTGTAAGTCATGATAATTCAGTTAAACACAGAAGTTAAACCAATGCCCCTTGCGTACAAGGAGCCCTACATTGAAAGGTTACTCACACACTGCTTTATAGTAGGGGGACTCGATCATGAGTCACTTGTTCCAAATTTCATCCTTGTGACTACTTGAACTACCCATACAGGCGCTACATCTTTCCAAACTTTTTTAAAGCGAAAAGTGTCCAAAAGCGATGACCCTGGGCTTTGCTACAAAGCGAAAGCGCTAAGCGAAGCTTTCTCACAAAAAGTGATGCTTAAAAAAACTAAAGAAAATATATAACGTATACTTATGTAAAAAATGCACAAGTAGTCATAAATGTAATTAACTATCTTAACTGTCTTAAGCCAAAGTAAATAACAGGACTTATCCCTTAACATCACAAAGATGAGGATATGGCTGGACAAATATAAGGTCACACACACATGGTAGAACATTGAGTAATTTTACAGGGAATATGATCAGAACAATGAACTAGAATGAACTAATAACTAATGGCAGACTAAAATACAATTTCTTGTAAACTGGAAATAATTAACAAAAAGTCTTGGTGTACACCCTGGGTTACACCCTGGGGTACACCATATATAAGAGACTATATTTTTTTACCCCATCCTCCCACACCTTTCACACACACGTGTCTTGAGCTAAAAAAAACCTCTTCCCCTTCAAAAATCGAACGCCTCCTTCTCGCATCCCCAGCCATTCCCGCTCCGCCTTCCTCACTTCGTACAACAACCGCTCCGGCCAATATCCCACTCCTCTGTGTTTCCCTCATCTCTCGAACCCACGACCTACCTCCATCTCTGTCATCGGTCCATTCTCCAAGTATAAGGAACGACGACTGACCTCCATCTCTATCCTCGGTTTGTCTTCAAATGTTGTGGGAGCTTGCCTCTCCGAAACCCATAGCGGAAAACATGGTCCGAACCCGCCTCCCCGAAACACCCGAACGGTATGTACTTCGGAAAAGTCTCGATTTTTTTTGTTTTACCTTTTATATTTGACTTGAATATTGTTTACCGTTTCTTCAATGTCAATTTGTTGTGTTTTGAAATTGGTTGTATACTCTCTCTCTCTTTTAATCAATTGACATGTCTGTATATTTGCAGTCAAGTCCAGGTTTTAGTAAAAAACTATTTGAAACCTCAGTGGTTCCTCTAATATAAAATAATCAGTAGGTTTTACAATTTAGGAAAAATGATTAATGAATAATTAGTCAATAATGCAACACAAGGAATGATTATTATATATTGTGTATTATTTATTGGGTAAATTATAGAGATTTGCCCTACTCCCCTTTAATTAAGTCTATGTTGTTGGCATACATTTTTACCCAATTTTTTAAAAAATTCATCCTCTCACTGTACGTTAGTAAAGAATGCCACATAAACAAGATTGAGATATCAGTACTTGTTGTTGCTTGTATATTTGAGTTTCTATATTTAATTATAAGGATGATAAATTTGCTAAGTTTTAGAACCACTATTCATTGTTAAATTTGTTGTAATGTTTGTGCATCTGGTTGAATGAGTCAAACAGCTTAATTGCTTCCGATGTGATTGGTCTGAATAATCTTTGTAAACCTTGGATTAGTGCTTATCTTAAGTATTGCCTGTTTGAACCAACTTTATATCCTAAGACAGAGGGAAGAAAGAGTGAGGCTTTAGAAAATCTAAAGCCCTTAGAAGCATAAGACTGTTACTATAATGTACAACAGACCAACTCTATCCCCTCAAATAACTCATTCGTCTGGTCCTTTGACTTGTGTAGCCCAGAATAAAAGATGGAAAGGGTGAGACATTCTACTGCACTATTTTTTAATTGACTAAGGCAAAGCAATATAGGTGTAGTTCTCCCAATTCATTTTTATCTAAGCCATAACACATTTTAAGAAAAATGTGTTAGGTTATTTATATTGGAGAAAAATCTATCAGTTTCTCAAAACACAACCCCGTTTATTTTAAAACTATTTTCCCTGTTTTATAGCAAATGTCTGTGAGTCTTGGTAGGCCAACCGAAGGTTTTTCAGGAAAGCAAGAAAGATGATCCTACGTACGAAAAAGCGAAGAATACGATGTATGGTTTCCCGCATGTGTTACAGGTATGATCCAATATAAACACACCTACTTACTATATTTAATAACAAATATTTATCACCCTTTTTTCCATTTGTATAGGTTTGGGCGTACGAGAATATACCAACACTTTCTGTTTGTAAAATTCACAAAGTGTCGGTACGGTGTCTTTAAGTGGCAGAAGGTCTCAGGCATGAAATAAGGTACACTGACACTTTCTGTCTGTGAAATTCACAAAGTGTCGGTGTGATGCCTTTAAGTGGCAGAAGGTCCCAGGAATGAAATAAGGTACACCGACACTTTCTGTCTGTGAAATTCACAAAGTGTCGGTATGGTGTCTGTAAGTGGCAGAAGGTCCCAGGCATGAAATAAGGTATACCGACACTTTCTGTCTGTGAAATGCAAAAAGTGTTGTTAAAGTGTCTTTAAGTGCCAAAAGGTCCTACTCATGAAATAAACTACACTGATACTTTTTGTCCGTGCAATACATAATCTATCTGTGACACGTAAAAAGTGAAACTTAGTTAATGAATATTGGAGTGTACCTTTCGATCATGGCTTTCCAATCTTCCTCAAAGGTCGTAATGTACTGAGAGTCATAAACGGCATCATGTATGGTTGTCATGATATCATCTTTATGTACAAGTCCACCCATCTTTTCAGGTAACTTCTTCATTATGTGCCAGAGACACCATCGGTGCCTTGTGTTTGGGAAAACAATTTGGATGACATTTTGCATGGCGTAAGCATGTATACGTTACTACTTATTATTAGTGTCAGTGTGCACCAATGCTTCGGTTTATATTGTCTGTGAGTACTGATACGTTACTACATGTGTGAATTATCAGACTGTTGGCGAAGGAACCCACCCACTTGATCAAGGAGCTTCCTATATCTAAGGTTTTTTAAAATTCAAAAAATCTAGGAACAGGACAATTGTATGAATTCCCAATGAAACTGAGATTCGGAACTACATCTTTCTCATTGTGCTATATATCAATTAGTTGTCTTTTAAATTGCACTAACACATATGTTGCATTTATTTAGGTAAGAGCCGGGAAAAAAGCGAGTGTCAATGTTCCTCATGTTGCAGATGAAGTGGTGATCGCAAATGTTGAAGTTTTAGATTTAGATTTTAACATGACATTAAATTTTGTACAAGGTTGTAACTTGAATGTCAAACTTTAATGCATCTACATTTTGTAAACATTTCCTCTATTTGTATAAACAGTTGTAAGTTTATGTAATGGAATGGGTTTGCGGTATCATATTGTATGTTAATGAAATGTGTCTATGTCCATCGACAGTAATAGGCGTGCTTATTATTAATGTCTGTGTGCACCGATAGTAATATGTGTATTGTTGTTATTATTGTCTGTGTACACCGACAATAATATTTGTGTTGTTGTAATTATTGTTCACCGACAATAATACGTGTGTTGTTATTTTTGTCTGTGTACACTGCAATAATACTTGTGTCTTATTCCTATTATTGTCTGTGTGCACCGACAATAATACGTGTGTTGTTATTTTTGTCTGTGTGCACCGACAATAGTGTCTGTATAAGTACTTAATGTGTGGTTATAACAAGTCTGTCAACTATAACAGTATCAAAATGCATAAACCATGATCCTTACATTACATCAAACCCAATGTCACATTCAAATTTAAATATAAAATTCATACATTTGCGCTTGGGACTTGCGGTCCAAGTTCACGAGTAGTAATATAAGTTGTCTTTAATCACACAAGTATAAAAATTGAAGACACGTTAAATTACATTACAACAAACTTAATGTCATGTTCAAATCCAAATCTAAAACTTCAACATTCGCTACCCCACTTCATCTCCAACTTATTTACAAGTGAAAAAGGAGCAATAAATGTCAATCATTTTCTTCTTCAGACGCCAAAGTGGTATAGCAAACTGACATCTAACGTTCCACATGTTGGCGTAGTCACAACCTGATTTTAATGGTAATTGCAACAACAAATTCTCCGCAAACGCCATGACCATGACTCCACACTCTAGCGCTGTAACCACAACCAGTGTCGACAAAGTTAGCAATAAGAAGCGTACATACATTAATGTTGGTGTACACAGACAATTACATGCTATTTCACATACACTTACAAACATGCAGAAACACAAATGACTTTATCAATTCTAACTAAGACACGTACAATTATATTACTAATGAAATTTATTTAAGATTATTGGAAAAACAAACTAAGACTCCAAAATTACGAGAAGTTGAATTTATGGCATATATGCAAAAACAAGAACTTAGTATAAGACAAAAATCACAATGAAAAGTAGTAATTTTTCCATTTCATAACTTTCATGCTTAACCTTGGCAGTCACTATCAGACTATAGATTAAGGTCATAACATGGTCAAATAAAGCATCCTTTTTCCATTAAATCATGAGTAAATATTTAAAAGGTACTAGAAAATAAAGAAAATAAAGAGTTCTTATTTACCTTCAAAGCGTGCTTGAATTTCTCGCTGTGCTTTGGAAACGGTAGCTTCTATCATTCATGTCTTCAGTATGGGAGCTATGTAGCTAATTACATAGCATTACTTGCAGAGATTCTACCACCCATTTTAAAAATGGAATCAAAATTATGGAACACTTAAGATGCTTATTTACATTGTGGGGAAGAACAATTGAAATTAAAATATAGACATTGAATGGCTGTTACAACATAGTATGCATGTAGTGGTATTTTAAAAACTCTCCAAACAAAAATACTTGACTTGTTTCCCCTTTTAATAGGGTTCCTTTATTAATCACAAATACAGAACTTACCAGTCAAAAGAAAGGAAATCTGAAATCAATTTTGATGGTTTGAAGCACTCAGCGATCACATCTCAAACAAAGCGCCTACCTTTACAAGATAATGTTTTCTCGGTGAACTAAGGGTTGACGGACCAAGTTATATATTGTTACCAAGTCATGAAACCAATAATAGTTAGCCAACTAGCTAGACCTAGGAACCAAAATTCATACTCTCGCACATATAAATCAAATACACCTTTCTTTTCCATTACTCACTACCTAACATATACTTTTGTGCTACGAAGAAATACATTGGCATAAAGATACCTTTCTTCACAAACATCAAACAAAATAGAAACGATAAATTATAACTTTCCATGACCTCGTCACTCTTGAAAGTTACATACATTTTAAGCACACCCATTTGAATTTTTTTTCATACTTAGCATAAAGTATTTTTATCTCCACACCTCTGTCACCACATCCCTCTAAAATAAGTATTGCATCTGCTCTCTATAAACAAAGGGAAAGAAAAAAGATCACTTTCGGGTGGAATACACCTTTAGTAACTTCCAATCGGTAACTTTTAGATATGGCTAGGAGATTAAGGAAATATATATTCTATCTGTTTGTATTATCTGTTTACAATGACTCATTGACGAAGTCATTACGGTGATAAATTGAAACAAACTTTGAACACTTTATTATTGTCAATGCACTCATTAAAAATAACTCCTCTATAAATTTTCCACTTAAAAAATCTGAATAAGGGTAAATTGAACACTAGTGATTAACTCATTCACAGATACAACATTCATCTTTGTAGGTATGCATCAACTCAATGAGGATTTCTTCAGTTGTCTATACATACCGACACTACTCTGTACACAACGACATTAATTGTCGGTACACACTGACACTCAGTATGTAAGTTGTCTGTATGTCAAAGAAAATACCTCCAACATCTGTGTTCATGTTCTCCCTGCTATTCTCTTCCCGTCACAGCTGTAATCATCTCGGCCGTCAAATGTCGGAACTTCGTTGATGCCTTGTGTCACAGGTCTGCCACCCGTCCCACCTAAGTCTTCGTCCCTAGGGTTGTTCGGACCACCATCTATCTTCCTCATTCACAGATCCACCATTTCCGTTCGCAACTCCATCTTCTTCGTTCACAGCTCCCCCATTTTCGACGTTCAGAGCTTCCACGTTTCTTCCATTTCCGTTGTCCGTCATCCGTCGCAGGTAAGGGGTATCTTCCAAACCTCCATCGTTTCCGGTCACTTCTCCATCCACCATCAAATATGCTAGAAAATCATCCATGATATCTGGAAAGAAAAAATAAAAAAACAGAGAGAAAGGTGGGAAGAAGAGAACGAACAGAGAGGGATGTGGGAGAGAAAGAAATGTGCGTGAGGAATGGGGATGAGAGAGCTGTGTGAGAAGAGGGGTAAAGAAAGCAGTAAAAAAAGAAGGTTTATATATTGTGTACCCCAAGGTGTAACCCAGGGTGTACACCAAGACTTTTTGAATAATTAACAACATCACACACATGGCAGAACTGCAATTGAAGTATTAAACTTGACCAGTTGAACCAATTCCAGTTTACAAGACAGCTCCAGAATCGTTAAAAAAAAATAGCTCCAGAATGGGCAGAAAGGGGAAGATGATTAGAAGCATGAACTAATGACTAATAGGCTAATAGCAGACTAAGAGAAATACCTCAGATCGACAGAAAGGAGAAGTGTAGCAGTTGGAAGAAGAAAGGCTAATAACTCAGGTCCTCAACGGCTCAGCAGATTGGCGACCTCTCCTGGTTGTTGCGGTTCTGAAGAAGAAGACCAGGAGTCTTCGAACGAAGGAATGGGAAGTTGGGAACTATCATAACCCTAGGTAAACAACTTTAAAAAAAACTTGGTCAGCTTTGACCCGTCGCTTTTCGTGAGACGCGAAGAAAAGCGAAACTTTTTGCGCAGCGGCACTTCAGGGAAAGGCGGAAGAAAGCGAAGCTTTCTCACAGGGGTTCGCTTCTGTAAAGCTTAGCGATAGACCATCGCTCACCTACGCTTCTCGCTTTTTAACGCTTTATTTCGCTTTTAATAAGTTTGCATCTTTCCCATTAACATTTGTGTGATCAAAAGAAGAGATCAAGAAAATATTCACTTTGGCATGTATGGCATTCAAAAAGTTGTGTTCAACATACAAGATCAAGTGAGGGCCTTTGAGAGAGAGTTTTGCTGCAACCAAGCATTTCCAGACAGCTTCTTTATCATATATTCCGTACTATTAATGTATCCAACTTGTCCTCAACTTCAACCGCGCATAGATATTGCAGACACACCCTCATCTTTGTTAAGGCCAAAAAAATTTTAAAAACAGAATTTTTAAAAACGATGAGAACATTGAGAAGGCGCTAAAATATTATTTGATCAGTCACATAATTCTTCGTTTTAATATAAACTCAAAACTCACATATTATTTGATCTACACTACATACAAAGACATACTCTGTGCCACATTGCCATCCAAAACAGCTCAAAACTCTCCATTCAAACGAATGCTTAAGGAGACCTCTCATCTCAGCTCAAATGGGAGTTCACCCAAACGAACCCTTAAAAGAAAGACAGACCAGATGTTAGCTAGTGCAATGGGTGTAAACAACATCACAGTGAGTCATTAATATCATCATGAAATATACATTTTTATTTCATTTTGAATGGATGAACAACTATCCAATTGAGATTATGAAACATACAATACACATAATGTGCGAAAAAATAATTGCATGCAGTTAAATAACACTGCTGAAATATGACAAGTATGTGCTGCACATAATTTTTGCTTGTAACCCGGGAAGGCTAGAGCTTTTACACATATCTGATATTCTGCTATTTGATGTTCTCCTTTTCATTTACAACATGCAGAATCCTGCGAAAACATCAACTATATTGGCAAAACTCGATTGTAAACTTTTTTTTTATCAAGGGTAGAAGTTCGACAAGAAGAGTTCATTCTACAAAAGAATTGTGAAGGATAATAGAAGATATATATAGTTCTATATTTTGAATAATTATTGATGTAACGAGTAGTTAATTTCAGAGACTCAGTGTATGCATGAAGCACGAAACTCTTGGGAAAGAGTATGTTTCCATTTCAGAACTCTACGAAAACTCTCTAAACACTTGTTTTTCTATTAAAAGGTGATGTTTCACGTTTCATGTCTCCCCGTGCTTCCCACATTTCCGTGCAACATTGGTATGCATTTGCAGATATTTATCACTATATCTAAAATAGAATGTCTTGTTTGAGTTGTTTTAATGGCTAAGAACTTGATCACGGAGGTTTTAACAATGTCACTTTGGAACTATGGGAGAATTATCCCCACTACCAGTAACCGCTCAAACCCCACCACATGGTGCACATGATGCGTATTGTGCCTCTTATCTCAGAAATTAAGAGCGCCCATGAATTCCCTAATTCTCTAGTTCTTAAAATCCAAAAAGGGGCCTAAGAAATGTGAAGAATCAACACATCACAGTGCAATACAGAAAAGTGATGGTGAGGAGTTTCATAAGTGAAGATGCCAGTTTCAGTATAAAGAGCTTATCAAATGATTGCCTTTTTTATTAATGAATCAATTTATAAATGGCAGATGTATTATGAATGAAACCCATAGGGGCTTATTTGATATTGGGCTATTTGAGGGAAGGGGGCAGAAGGATTGTTTTTTGTTTTAGTGTTTTACTATCTATCCCATATGTGTTAGTGTTAGATCAGAAATAACTATATGATATTATGATTAGTCTGGTAATGTACTTATATATAGTTCTTTATGTTCACTTTATTTGCAACCATCTAAATGTTGAAATAACATTTAAAAAATCATCCTTTCACTTTCTTCCTCTCTGGAATCCCCAGACCAAAGTCACCAAACAAGCCTTCAAGCAAATTTTCTTGGCCACAACTTTTCCCTATTTGGGATTTCATTTCAATAAGGTTATTCAATTTTTTAAATCAAACAAAGAAATTATCCAAAAAGATCTATGTAAAAGGCTTCATGTAAAATTAAAGGTGGCATGAGCGGGAAAATTTTATGGAGTTCCATATGACTCCATCATGGAATCATATGGCATATGCGGACACACCACAACCATTCATTATTTAGGTATGACTGTATGACCTTCCACTATAAAATTGAACGGTTATTGTGGAAGCACAAATGTCTATGACTCCACAATAGAGTCGGATGGGGCTCTATAAATTTTTTGTTTCAAAGCACATACTACATAAAAATGTGAATAACCACTCTGCAAGTCTTTATGGTAATACTTACAATGTACACCAGAAGTTGGCATGAGAAAGCATTAGCCCATTTGCCACTGAAAACGAGAAAGAAAAACGTCAACAAATCAAATATAAAACCCAGGACGAAATGTATATTAATAAAAAGGTAATGCTAAACCACATTCATTACGGCTAAAGGTTAAACTTCAAGCAGCAGTTCCTGATGATTTTCAAAAATTAACTAAACCATTGGAGACTATTTTTCATTTTTACCATTGGAGTGATCTCGTATTATTATTACCCCTCATCTTTTTTCTTCTTGTTTTTTATTCTTTCATCCTTATATATATAAACATTATTTTTATCCTTTAATTTTATCATTTTTAGGTATATTCATCTCGATTTATATTATCTTTTTTATAATAGCTTTTTTTTCTTTATTTTCTTTCTTTTCCTTTTGGTGGTGACATCATGTATCGATTCATGTTAGCCGACCCCAATATCTTTTGGGACTAAGACTTGGATGTTGTTGTAGCATTCCAACAACAAATAATTCATCAAATGATTCCAATAATCATTAAAAAATATTGAATGCTCTTTCGAAAATCACATGAAACATTCTATCATCAATCATCATTAATGCTTAAACATATCCTTTTGGGATAATTTGAGTTTGCACCTCATTTTATTGTCCAAATTGGACTTTGCACCCCGTTTCTAAAAAACTTTGTTTTTGCACCCCAACCTGATGTGAAAAGACAAAAATGCCCCTCCATTAACAATTATGTTGGCCTTCAACATATTCTGATCAAGGGCATTTTTGTCCTTTCACATGAAGTTGGGGTGAAAAAACAAAGTTTTTAAAAAACGGGGTGCAAAGTCCAATTTGAACAATAATATGGGATGCAAACTCAAATTACCCCTATCCTTTTTCCCTAGGGGTATTGAATATCATTTGGAACAAAACATCCAAGCCTATAAATAATTCGGGTTCAGCTATTGTTATCATTTGCCTCATAAAAAACATATGAAACTAGACACAGGCGGGTCAACATTTGCAGTAGACACAGCCTGAATATGCAATTACCAAGCAGGCAAACTGAACGAGATACACAAGAAAATATTAGAAAGATAGGCGTCAGAGATCTAGTAGTATTGCAAAAATCTGAAAGAACAGTTTCAAAATAATCACCACCTTGAGAGCTGGTTCTCCCCTGTGAGTATTTGCAGTTGCTGCTTTCTGAACGGCTAGTGCAGCTTTTCCTACAGCAGAGTTTTTAAACTCATCTTGTCTGCATAAAATGGCCATTTAAAGCATATAAAAACAAATCATCCAAACTGATTAACATGGGAGAGAAGTTTAATTTCAGTTTTACGGTCAATGAAGTATAAAGATGGGATTTTTTTTAGTGAAACTATTTTGAAAAAAATACAAATCTGGGTGATGACAGTTTTCCGACTTCCGCAATCCGAAGCAAGTAGGAAAAAGAAGAAGGGGGAAACAGAAAGAGCGATAAAGGGATTGAGATTAGCCTTTTCTGGGCAGCTTCTGCGGCTTTTATGCGAGCGTCCGTGGTTTCCACCGGAGCTAATGTGTCTGGAACTTCGGGAGCTTCATCAGGAGGAAGTTTGTATGAAGCCGATCGTTTTCTTTCTTTCATCTTCTTTCCTCCGTCGAAGCAACCGCAGAAACCCATTGGTGAGGACTTTAGATCGTCGACGCGCATAAGGCAAATGCTTTTTAGGCTGTGTTCGCAAACGGTTAGGATTGGTTTGGTAACTACTTTTAAAAAAGCACTTCTCAACTTTTGGCTTTAAAAAACACTTATTTTCCCAAACACTACGAGCCCGTTTGGAAGCATGAAAATCGGCTGATTTGGCTGATTCTACTGTAATTTATGAAGTTCTGGCTGAAGTGGCTGCATTGACAGATTTTGCTGATATAAGAAAAATTATATTTAAAATATATTTTATTAATATAATAAAGAAAAAATTATATGTAAAAATAGCTAAAATGGTCATCTACAGTAACTTCAGCCAATACAGCCAGAAAAGTAACTCCAACCTTACTTTTTCTGCTTATTACACAATTCAGCACGCGAAAGCAAAAGTTACGTGTTTGGTGAAAAAGTTGGCTGATAAGCCTGATAAGCCGAAAAACAGTGGTGCCAAACGACCTCTACAACTTTTATTTTTCTCGGCTTCCGCGTCAAAAGTGTTTTTACTTTTTCTATTACACAAAAAGCACTTATTTTACCAAACACTACCCACTTTTACTTTTCAAAATCACTTTTTTCTCAAACACTATCAACTTTTATTTAATCACGTCTTCACATTTCATTAAAAAATCACTTTTTTAAAAGTATAAGCTGTTGCAAACAGACCCTTAGTAGTGTTTGAGAAAAAAGTGATTTTAAAAAGTAAAAGTTGGTGGTGTTTGATAAAATAAGTTCTTTTTGTGTAATAGAAAAAGTAAAAAGCAGATTCTACCTTTTACGGAGTAGCTTTTAAGTAATTCATTTAAGTAGAAGTTGTCATTTGAAAACATCTTTTTTAACTTTTTTAATTCAAAAGCTAGAAAGTGCTTTTTTAGTTGTGTTTGCAAATAGAGCCTTAAGGAGTGTTTGAGTTTGCTTAAAAAAGGCGCTTTTCAGTTTTTGGCTTAAAAAAAGTTGAAAAGAGTGTTTTTAAATGACAGCTTCTGCTTAAATTAATCACTTAAAAGCTAAAAGCTGGAAGCAGGTAGAAGGGTACTTTAAATTGCTTCTCACTTTTTCTATTACACAAAAAGTACTTATTTTACCAAATACTACCAACTTTTACTTTTCCAGAATCACTTTTTTCTCAAACACTACCAACTTTTACTATTAATCACTTTTCCCAAAATCACTTTAAAAATTCACTTTTTTAAAGTTGAAGCAATTGCAAACACTCCCTTAATTTGGGGAAAGGTGCAAAATTGCAATTTGCAAATATACCTGCACAAGTATACGTGGAACAACTGATATATCAGGTAAAAATATTCGCTCTTTTCAGGTAGCAAATTTTCTTTTATTGACTTTAAAAAAGAATTATAAAAAAAATAAATTATAAATTTAAATTTTGAAATTAAAAAATACTCCCTTTGTCTCGAATTGTTAGGCATTTTACACTACGATATTTGACCGATGGTAAAGCAATCATATTCATGTTCACACTCAAATAATTTTTAAAAATAGAATTACATATTCATAAACTACATTAAAAGTTTTATATAATTAAGGAACACAAATCTTGTGTAGTTGTCTTAGGTCAAAGCTAAGGTACGAAATAATCAATTTCAATGGTTATATTTAAGGAGTGTTTTCCATTGCTTAATAAAAGTGCTTTTGAGCTTTTTGCTTAAAAAAAGCGGAAATGGGTGTTTTCAAATGACAGTTTCTGTTTAAATTAATCACTTAAAAGCTAAAAGCTGGAAGCATGTGGAAGGATGCTTTAAACTGCTTTTCACTTTTCCTATTACACAAAAAGCACTTATTTTACCAAACACTACCAATTTTTACTTTTTCAGAATCACTTTTTTCTCAAACACTACCAACTTTTACTATTAAGTACTTTCTCCAAAATCACTTTAAAAAATCACTTTTTTAAAGTAGAAGCAATCCCAAACACTCCCTTAGCCACGTGGAGATGAAGAGTGTCCACTCTGACTGACAAATAAGCAAATTGTGGAGCATCAAGAGCCTTGATGAAAATATCATGTAACTGTTCACATGATGATTTATGATACGTTGAACGTGTTACATCTAGAAAATATCTTGCATAAAGATGGAATTAGAAGCAATATTGAGCATAACCTGGCCAACACAATAGAGGTAAACATATATGTCGAATATGGAAAACACCATAAGAGTATAATAATGCCTTTAGCCATATCAATTCACATGCTAGAGAGGCCATAGAATGATTGATGTGTGTTTTCTCGCACTTAAAATAGATCGTAATATAGTGGTGTAAGTACGAGTATCGTCTCCACAGAGACGGACAAAAGGGAATCAACAATTAATTAAATTCAGCGATTAAAAAGAAAATAAAATAAAAGCGTCGTGCGAGATTGGTTGGTTTGGAAAATAAAACTAATGCGAACAATTAACCTAGGGAGTTCTTTCTAATTAATGATGAAGGGAACAGGGATCGATTCCGGGGTAACCAGATTTCTGGCAGATCAGGCCTAATTACATGAAATTAATTTAATTGAGCCTAGCTAATCATTACTAAGTTCTTACCGCTCTCGCGGCGTAGAGTACAATAATTTAGGCGACCAGGCTGATCTCTCATGCGACAGGATCCTAAATTATTGCCAAGACGAGCGAGCTTACGGCCCCTTAATCGCTACTAATCTTTTAGCGAACGATTAAGTGTGTGTGAATGTGTCCTAGAACAAATTAGATCTCTCTTAATTTATTCTACATGCAATTGTAATTCTAGTCGCGATTCTAGGTTACAAAAGATATCAATTAAATTATTCAAACACAAATTAAACGACATTCATGCAATTAAACCGAAAAGAATCTAGCCATACATCACGATTAACCCCTTCATCAATCCCAAATCCCTAATTAAAACTACTCACAATTCATAATTGAAGAATCAATAGAATTGGAATAAAAAGAATTAATTGTCATTAATTAAAAAGGTGGAACTTACAAAGAATCCCAAAAGATTGATGAACAAGGTTAAAAGCCCTCTAAAATTCGTGCTAGGCACTCTCTCTAAGCTCCTCCTCGAAAACGGGGGTTTACAGGCTGTTTAAATAGAAAAATCGGGTGAAATTTGAGCTGAATTAGGATTTCCGGAGCCAGACACGATGCCAGGCACGATCGTGCCTTTGATCGTGCCTCCGGAGCAAAAATGCGCATTTTGGGCAGGCACGATCGTGCCTCCCCCCAGGCACGATCGTGCCTGGCTGGCAGTAGCTTCGCGGTGCTTTTCTCTTCAGGCACGATCGTGTCTGACTTTGAGGGCACGATTGTGCCTACGTAAATTCCGAATTTGACAAAACTTCTTCATGAAAGTTGTAGATAATGAAGTCATCTATCCACCCCAATTTGCCGAATGTGATTTGAATCATCCAATCAAGAGATATGATCAAAACGGTGGAAGGTGTCTTTCTGAAATCGCAGCAGAGATCATCTGACTTCATCGTCTGTTTTCACCTTCTTCCTCTCAGATTCTCGCAAAGGTGTCTTCATATGATTTGTAGCCCTTGAAGTTGGCTTTCCTATGGAACTTGAATCGTGTACATTGGATGTTTCTACAAAGAGATATGCTTGAACGATTGACAGAAGGTCATCCTGATCGTCGTTTTCAAGCTTCATTCATCTTCTTTTGATCTCATAACCAATCCTAAAGCTCTTTTTTCCTTCAAATCTTCATCGTGAATCTTCCGGTGACCTCCAAAGCTATCAAATCATTCTCAAATGCTTCTCAAATCATCCCGATTGTTCCTCAAGTGCCGGTGTCGGGCTCAAATTCCCTGATTTTGACTACAAACAACACAAAACTCGAACCAACGCCCGATAAACATAACTTGAGCTAAAATTGAGACTTGCAACACCTTAAAGCTAGGGAAAACCATCAAAACCGATCCCAACACGCATCAAATACGTGTCAAAATACGGACTTATCAGTGATAATCAACTTTGGCATAAATCAGGACATTGTGGTCTGTTTTTTGCCTTTTTGGTACACCAAGAAAGAGGAAAATCACCAAGCAAAACGATTATGTGGGGTAGCTAGCTAGCCCACCCAGAGTCATAAAATCCCTAAAGATGCAAATCAGAGTAACTACGTAGGAAAATGTCATGTTTATTAGGGTGTCCTTCCAAATGTACTAAAACTCGAATAATTGTTTCCCGGTGAGCAACACATGGATTATGTAACACCAATACGAGTACGCGGAAACGCGGAAACACGGAAACGAGTATGGAGATACAACAAAGAAGTAGGATACAAAAAAAAATTTAAATGAAAAAAAAAGAAGTAGGATATGAATACAAGGTCATATTTATAAATATTAAAAGTTATGGGGTGTATTTATAAATATTAAAAGTTATAGGGGCGCACTTATAAATATTAAATTACAATTTTTTTTTGAAAAAATATACATATATTATCCTCTTACGCTCTTACGTCTATCCATTCATGACATTGGAGCATTTTACATTTTCAAGATACTTAGACATAAATTCATATTTTATCTCATATACACTATTGTATCTCGAAATATAAATATGGTTAATAAGTTATTAGTTTAAAACGAGAATTAAGTCAAACAACTACAATTTTGAAATTAAAAGTGCAGTTACTCAAAAGTTCTAGAATGTTGAAGATAAAAAACAATATTTTAAAAGTTCTAATACGTATTTCCGCTAGAGTTATTAATTTTCAGGGATAATTAGAATTAGGGATATGAGGATGAGTAAATTAGAAATGAATGAATTAGAAATAGGCCCATTAGTTGTGTACCACATAAAAACAAGGTAAAAATTACTTTTAGCTTTTCATTTTTTAAGAATTTTATTATGTAAATTTTGGTTGTTTTTTTAAATGTTGATACGTGTATCCGTCCGTCAGGATACGAGTATCCGAAATTTTAAAATAATTATCAAAAAATGAAAACTTTTAAAATTGCAGATACGACCCGGGAACGTACAGTACAAGTATCCTAAAGTATGATTTGGTACCCTGATGAGGTATTCGTGTTTCAAAGGTGCTACATGAATCGAGTATGATTATGAGCAAAGTAGCTGATATAGGATATGTGAGAGTGAGGTATCAACTTTCCGACAACGTGACGATATTGATTTGAGTTTGCATATTGTCCATTGCTAAGATGTAACTATGTAAGCCATGAATTTAGACCATATGAAAGGAAACATGATTAGCTCCACTTAAAATCATACGGAGTATATATGCAAGGCAGCAAGGACAAAATCAATATATATATATATATATATATATATATATATATAGGTAAGAGATCAAATGCAAACTCGTGAAAACTCCGACAACTGGTGGTATTTTTGGCTCAAAGTTTTTGTGTATGTTCCACATCAAGTCTAGTTCATATATACCAAATTTGAGCAAAAAATTCAATCGGGAAGGTCATCAAATGATTTTTGAAAGAAAACTGCATTTTATATGTATTTTCCGGACCAGTTTTCTTTCAAAAATCATTTGATGACCTTCCCGATTGAATTTTTTGCTCAAATTTGGTATAGATGAACTAGACTTGATGAGGAACATACACAAAAACTTTGAGCCAAAAATACCACCGGTTGTCGGAGTTTTCACGAGTTAGCATGGGAGAACTAGTTAGTATGAGATCTCACCCATCTCACCCCTATATATATATATATATATATATATATATATAAGAGGAACTTTTTAAGAGCATACAAAGCACCAAATAATCCTGCCATGTCATTATATATATTAATTATTTAGTTAATTTGTACCTTCTATTTTTTATTAGCTAGATTCTATTTTTGATTGCATATTGATATGGAAACAAAAATCCGTAGAAAGTACTATATTAAACAGGCTCTATTTTAAGCTAAGTTTATACTCCGACAGGTATTCTTAGCCAAAAATACAATACGTTTTAATTTCTACAACAATTAAATATTATAGTATACGTTTAGGCTTAGAATTATGTGTTAGAATTATACGTTTTAATTCCATTATAACAATTAAATGTTATCGTATACGTTTATACGTCCAGTTTTTTTCAGGATTAAATTTAAATGTTTAATATTTTGTTAATGGATATTAAGGAAATTATATTTAAACGTGTTAAACTATTTTTGGAAGTTTAACACGAGGGGCTATTTATTTAAACAGTTTTTTTTAAATATTAACCTAAATTAAATATTTTCGGAAATTAAATTTAAAGTAGTGCATATGTATAGAGAGGCATGCAAATCAAACACTAAACATATATGTTAAACATGATACTAATTGTATAAGCACGCATTAGTTCGAAAATATATTAATCATGCATATGAACATATATTAAACATAAAATAATCTACATTTGAACATATATTAATCATGCATACGAAACATATAAAACGAAATTATCATGCAAAACTACAAATCATGCATATAATAAATCATACATACAACTTTTGAAGATTACAAAATGATATGAAACTAAAAATCATGCATATAATAAATCATACATACAACTTTTGAAGATTACAAAATGATATGAAACTAAAAATCATGCATCTTATCATGCATTTGAGTATACAATCATGCATTTTTGGAATTTTAATCAAATATTACAAAATAAGATGAACAGAACACATAACCTTGACTGAAGAAGGGCCGACGGAAGAAGGTGGACGAAGGCGGCCGGAGGACGACGGCGGACGGCTAGACAGTGACGGCGGACGGCTAGGCGGCGACGGCTAGGCGGCGACGGCGGCACTATCTAATCTGGAAGAGAGGGAAGAGAGAAGGAAGAGGAAGTTAGGGTTTGGGAGTTTGTGTGCGTAGGTTTTTAAAAAAAACGCTAAGTGTTTGTTTTATATAATTTTTTAGTCACGGTCATAGTCACGGTCAGGACCGTGACTAAACCCTTCGTAATTGACGATGTCAGCGAGGCAGTCAGAGCCGCTCTGACCACAATAGTCACGGTCAAAGCCGTGACTATAACCGTGACTGTTTTTAAAATTTGAAAGTAGTCACGGTCATAATCACGGCATTGACCGTGACTATTGTGGTCAGCGCCCCTCTGACCGTCAGGCCTGACTTCGGCATTTACGAAGGGTGTAGTCACGGTCCTGACCGTGACTACAACCGTGACTATTAAATTTATAATTTCATTTTCCTGCCACCCAAGCATTTTATGCTAAAAAATGACTAATAAAGAACCAATTGACTGAGATATGATGCGTACAAGAATGTGTCGTCTGAAACTATGTACACAACTTATTGAACCGAAAAATGAATAAGGTGTTGTTCTGTTCGTCTTTGTGTTAGTTATTACTTATTGTTTATTCTTATTTTATTCAAATCAGATCAGATCAGAAAAATTCAGACATGATTTATTATTATTAATAATTATTATTATTATTATTATTATTATTATTATTATTATTATTATTATTATATCGTTATAATAATATTAATTGTGTTTATATTACTATTATAATATTATAAATAATGTTAATATAATTATTAACATTATTATTATTATTATTATTATTATTATTATTATTATTACTATTGTAATTATATGAATAACTATTAATACCATCGTAATTGTAGTGTGGACTGTGGAGTATTAAATAAACTGCTTTGAATTTATGTGCTATAGAACAGATTAAGGAGTAATTATTTTACAAACAATAATGATGAAAGAAATTATCAAATATGCTTGGAGAAATTATATCACAAAATTGAAATTACAACAACACAATTACTCGCTGTCAGAATCGTTATTTTCTACATATATAGTGTCTTCTTCTGTATCTGAACCGTCTATCCATTCACCTTCTTCCTGATATTGAGCATTTTGTTGTGCTACATACATTTCCTCAATTTCGCGCTCAGATGGAATGGTTAGGTCCGGAAGGTGCGTTTCTGGCATGACTTCAACACGTCCGCCATTTGGATCACTTAATTGGACGTTATAGTTGACCGTCTCAACAATAGGCGGAGGTTGGAAAAATTGTTGCTGAAAAGCATCTAGATCAACGTCCTTGTGTTGAGTTTGTGATTTTATTTTGTTCGGACGGACAGGACATGCACACACCCAAGGATTCTGTGTCCGCCTTGTTGAAGGATATTCTGCATAATAAATCTGCGCTGCTTGTTGGGCGAGTATGAAAGGCTCATTTTTCGGGTACACACGAGAGAGGTTGACGTCAATCATATTATACTTCGGATTTTTGCGCACGCCACGTGTGGGGTCGACCCATGTGCAACGGAACAGAACGCATGTGAATTTTTTCGCACCAGAAGGCATCTCAAGTTCCAGAATCTCCTGCAGGACACCAAAAAAATTGGTTTCCGAGTTATCATAACCGATGGTCGGGACACATAACCCGCTGTTCGTTGTTGGTCGGCCCTCTCCGTAATCGGCTGTGTGATATGTGTAACCGTTTATCACATATTGCCGCCACACTTTGGCACTGGCACCTGGGCCCCACGCTAATGATACTAACAAAGGGTCGACAATCCCACGACTATTGATCTGTAAATATAAACATAATAATAACATTAGGTAAACATTAGGTAATATATATAAATAGTGTGTGTATATATATACTTGTACCAATTTACAAAATCAGAGTCCACCAACGCATCAATTTCATTCTCAGGAAAGGCTGATAAAGAAGCTCGGAATTCACTGTGAAGTCAAAAAAAAACTATAAATTAACTACAAATTTAATTTATAAGTATTACAATTATAACTACAAATTTAACTTACTGATAAAACGGTGAGATATCTGGACAATTCATGAGGATATAAGTATGCGCAATTTGCAATTCCCCACCCAGGATGTATCGTTGTGTCGCAGCACCTTTACCTCTGCCTGGGTAATTGAAGATGGAAACTACATTTTCATATAAATCCTCGCCAATGTCATCGTTCCGGGCAGGTCTCTTCCTTCTGGTGATGACGTCACGCTCGAAGTAAAAAGACGAGAACGTTGAGATTTCTTGTTGAAGATACGCTTGACAAATTGAAGCCTCAACGTGTGCCTTGTTGGTCACTTTCTTTTTCAGCTCTCCTAGAAATCTGCAATAAGGCAATAATACACATGTTAACAGTTATTGTGAAATAAATATTTTTTTTTAAATGAAATTGTGACTAACCTTTCAAATCTGTACATCCACCGATAGAAGACGGGCCCAGCAGTCAAAGCCTCATACGGAAGATGTATTATGAGATGTTCCATTGTATCGAAAAACGATGGTGGCATTATTTTTTCCAGATTACACATCAGAATGGGAACAGACTCTTGTAGTCTCCGGAGGGATGCCGCATCCAAAACGCTGGAACATATCGATTGAAACAACAAACTGATTTCAGTAATGCAGGACCATACGTGTTCAGGGAGCATCTCTTTTAGTGCAATTGGTAGAAGTCTTTGCATTATTACATGAGCATCGTGAGTTTTCATGCTCGCCGTCGTGGTAAGTTTGTTCATGTCTACGCATCTAGACAAGTTGGAGCAGTAGCCATCTGGAAACTTCTGAGACGCAAGCCATTTTAATATTGCTGCCTTTTGTGGTTCTGTGACCTGGTAGACTGCTTTTGGAACTTCCTTGCCCTGATATTCTAGATCAACAGAAAGTTCGGGTCTATCACACCAAATAGTCATATCTTTCCTAGCTGCAAGACCATCTTTAGTTTTGCCTTTCAAATCCATCACAGTGTTAAATATATTGTCAAAGACGTTCTTCTCAGTGTGCATGACATCTAAATTGTGACGGATGAGAAGGTCTTTCCAATAAGGCAACTCCCAGAATATGCTCCTCTTTGTCCACTTATGGGTATCACAATACCCATATGGCTCTTGGTTTGGCTCTTCCATAGCCGTAGGAAAACGTCGAACCCGGTTATAAATTTCTTCACCGGTCAATCTCGGGGGTGGGCTCTCTCGTACCGCTCTGCCTCTAATGAAAGACTTCTTGTCCTTTCGATATCGGTGCCTTTCCGGGAGAAACTTGCGGTGACAATCAAAGTAACTTCCTTTTTTGCTGTAACTGAGCCAGTTGGCACCTGATTTCTCCATGCATATCGGACATCCCATCAGACCGTGTGTGCTCCATCCCGAAAGCATGCCATAGGCAGGGAAGTCGCTAATGGTCCAAATGATGGCAGCTTTCATGATAAACATTTTATCTGATGAAACATCATAAGTTGGTGTCCCAACGGCCCACAGTTCTTTCATCTCCTCAATAAGGGGTTGAAGATAAATGTCTATCTTTCGCCCAGGATCCTTGGAACCCGGACAAATTAAAAACAAAAAGATGAAATGACTTTTCATGCACATGTCGGGAGGGAGATTGTAAGGAGTTAACATGACCGGCCAACATGAATAGTTCTTGCCAAACCTGCCAAAAGGAGCAAATCTATCTGAGCACAATCCCCGCCGCACATTTCGTGGCTCCATAGCAAACTGAGGATGACAGCGGTCAAAGTGTCTCCAAGATTCACAGTCCGAAGGGTGAGCCATCATACCCTCGTTGGTTTCGTGCTCAACATGCCATGTCATGTGTTTCGCAGTAGCAGTCGAAGCGTACATCCTTTGCAGTCGAGGAGCTATTGGGAGGTAATATAGTTTAGACAGTGCAGACCTATGTCGTGGTTTCTTTTTACCTTGCCGAACAGGTTTGTATCTGTCTCCACCACAGAACTTGCAGAACTCAAGTGCCTCATCCTCCTTCCAGAACAACATACATCCTTCCGGGCACGCATCAATTTCAACACAAGGTAGCCCCAACTTAGATATTAACTGCTTCATGTGGTAATATGAATCGGGAAGGGTATGATCTCGCGGTAGCATCCCTCCTACTGACTGCAAGACTCTATTCATGCAAGTTTCAGGGAGACTGTATTCGGCTTTTATGTTCATGAACTCAGTAACAGCGGATAGCTGAGAGTATCCCTCACAATCAGCATACAGAGGTTGGTCGGCAGCTTTTAGAACATCCTGAAATCTCTCAGCCAAACCTTCATCCACATAAGGTTGATAAAATATCGGATTTTCATCCGCATCTGGTTGATACGAGGTTGAGGCTTCAGGGTGGTCGTTAGATGGTTGTGGGGGGTTCAACTGAGACGGTACACCGTATGCGTCATATACCATTTGTTGGTCCCACCTCATTTCAGCACGGTCTCCCCACGCACTCATCTCTGGAGGGACGTAACGAGACGAACCTACCGTTTGTGGTATAACAGATGGATCCAAAGGTTCGCCGTGAGAAGTCCAATTATAATAATTGGGAACAAAACCGACCGCGTACAAATCATACCCAACTTCGTGTGGGTCTTTAAATTTGAGATTTTTACACTTTGAACATGGACATCTTATTTTATCACCACTCATATAAGCCGGATGTTCAAGTGCAAATTCAATAAATTCCCCGACTCCCTCGAGAAAATTTGATTGCATTCCGTACAATACCACAACTTTATCATACATCCAACTTCTATTTTGTTTATACATTATGCCTGAATATTATAATAAAAAATTATATGAAATGCAATGCACACAATTTTAAGTAATTTATTTCACTAAATATAATCAACTAATTTTCACTAAATTAAATGAAATGCACAGAATTCACAACAATAATGCACAAAATATACGTCCCCTTATGCACAATAATGCACATAATTTCACTAAATTAATCATACGTTTAATTAAATTTAACTAATTCATTTAGTTAAATTTAACTAAATTTAACTACTTAATTCCGTCCCCTTTTAGTGCATCACTACGTATAAACCTACGTTTAGCTAACTAATTTAACTTAATTAACACATCAATAGCTACGTTCAAACTTAACCTACGTTTAGCAAACGAATTTGAATTAAATTATTTTTGTAAACCTACGTTTAAACCTACAATAAATTATTAAGTTAATGACATTTAATCTTACTAGTAATACACAATTAACAATTCACTAAATTAAATAATATGACCAAATTCAACCCAATAATTTGAACATGTATATAAAGTCATTTGAATTAATAAGCAATACACAATTCACAATAACAATTCACAATTCACTTAATTAACACATTACTAACGTACGTTATTTGAACTAATTTCACTTAACATAAACATCATTACGTTTTAAACTACATTTAGCTAACTAATTTTAAATAAATTATTTTATAAACCTAAAAGTTTAACTAATTCTAATTTATGACATTACTACGCTTATAGTTAAAACATGTTGTTAATTAATTAACAACCTCACTAATTTAATAGTTTTAATAATTTAAATTGAACCAACTGAGTCTAAATAAAAATTATAATTCAAATAACATACCTTATCTGCATAAACAAGGAAAATGATAGAAGATAGACTACATCCTTCGATCTTTCAAACGGATACTGTATATACTGGGAATGAATTGGTGTGGTTCTGCTGAATGAGCTGCTCCTGCATATATATAAAATTTAGTCACGGACTTAGTCACGGATTTGTCCGTCACTAAGCAAAACCGTGTCCAATACGCGTCCAACACGTGTTAATGACGTCTAAATGACGTGTTAATCAAAGTAGTCACGGAACTAGTCACGGACGTGGCCGTGACTAAAGTTATCCGTACATAATACCGGTGCGCATTAAGTTAAGGGAGGTGGAAAAATAAAATTTTTAATCATAGTCACGGCTGTAGTCACGGATGTGGCCGTGACTAAGTCATCGGGATCAAATAAGCTTTGCCGGAAACGGAAACGGGCCTATCGGAGGACTTAAGTCACGGGCGAAGACCGTGACTAATTTTAGTCACGGCCATAGTCACGGTCAAGACCGTGACTATTTTTTTTAAAAAAATTCCGTGACTAGTCCGTGACTAAACTAGTCACGGACCAAATCCGTGACTACGGTCCGTGACTAAACGCGTGTTTTTTTGTAGTGTTTAATCAATTTGAGTAAAATAAGCTAATTAAATTTATTTTAGTATTATCAAACAGGCTCTATATTAGACTAAGTTTATTTTTCTTTTAAATCACATTACATATGATCCGAAAGAAATCAAATTTCAAATTAGTTAAATTACATCTGTCCGTGCATCACACGGGCTTGAAAGCTAGTCAAAGAAATATGTGTGTATGTGTGTGTCTGAATCCGAGGAGCTTCAATGTCCATGAAGTATTTTAGACGTCCTAAGTCTTTGACGGAAAATCAATTAATCCATAATACCTTGATACAGATTCCATATTAAGGCCTATTACGAGGATTAAAGAATAGTCAACATAAACAAGTATGCATATAAGGGGGAAAATAAATAATATACCCCGAACTTTGCCTTGGTGTGATCTCCCCACCCTGAACTTGTCCTAGTTTAAAAAATACCCCCAACTTTATTTATTTAAATTTTTTGTACCATATTTTAATTAACAAATAATATTTCTCAAATTATAATATGTTAATTAGATTTAGTTGGCAAAAAAAGATTAATTAACATATTTTTTGTACTTAAATTAGAGATTTTGAAGTTATTTAATCAATTTGAAAAGCACACATTAATTTGGGAATCACACATCTTTTTTGCCAACTAAATCTAATAAAAATATTACAATTTGAGAAATATTATTTGTTTATTAAAATATGGTACAAAAATATTAAATAAATAAAGTTGAGGGTATTTTTTAAACTATCACAAGTTTGGGGTGGGGAGCTCACACCAAGGCAAAGTTCGGAGTATATTATTTATTTTCCCCGCATATAAGAGGGCAAATTATACCGTGGGATCGGTGCACCATCCTCAAGGTGTACCGATCCCCGAACGGTACCGTTATGTGTTAAAACAAGTTACAAATTAAAACCTCCGCTGCCCTCTTAATTGCTCTTTTATTTACTCGGCGTCTGCTTTGTTCCCTGCTCTTCCAAGCTTCATCAGTTCACAGATGACCCTCCAGATTCGCCATCGCAGATGACCATCCAGGCCTGCCGTCCAGGTGCTTTGTTCATGTCTTCTTCGCAGATGGATGTCCAAACGCTACGTTCTTGTCTTCATCGCAGATGGCCATCCATGGTGAATCATATCACATCTCCTTAACTGGTCTCCTAGATTTGTTTCGATAAAGGCTCCTGGCTCCAAAGCGTGAATGAATTTCATCTCCTGTGGAGATGGTCTCCTAGATTTCCATCAAATAATTTAATTTAGATTCTTGATGTATTTGAATTTCAATGAATTTAGATTCTTGTCTGTTTGTTTTCCTTTTTATTAATTTCTATGCTTCTTTGTTTTCATATAAATTCTTCCTCATCTTGGTGAATAAGTTACATTTCCATAAGTGCAGTTTACATTTGTATCAACATCAATTACATTGCAGTTAACATGATTTACAAGTTTTATTTTCCTGTAGTTACATTTTAATTAACGCAACTTACATTTTCGAAATTTCTAAAGTTACATTTTGGATACATTCAAGTGACATATCAATTTGATAAAAGTTACATATTTTATACCGTGAGTTACATGTCAACTTTTCTTAACAAGTTACATCATGTTTACATTTGATTTACATTTTCCAAAACGCGTGTTACACCACATGATAATGCGAGTTATATAACACAATAAGCCCCTGCTATTCAAATAAAAATTATTTTTATAAAAAATTCGTTTTTATAGACTTGATATTAAAAAAAACATATACACTATTTATGTAAAATAATTGGGCAATTAGACTCCTTTTTTTCATTGAAATCAATATTTTATTTCTTATATTATGCATTGGACAAGTTACACTTCAACTAGATTTGAGTTACATTCATCAACGATGTGAATTACATTTCTTTACACGTGAGTTACATCATTCTGCTACTGAAATAAGAAAAAAATAAAAAAGTATTGTACACGCGTGTACTGTTCATGCGTGTACTGTTCACGCGATTTTTTTGAATTGATTAAAATGACGTCTTTTTGGATGTGGAGCCAGTGCTCACCATGGATGATCCCACGGTATACGTACTGATATAAGAGAGGATATGTCTCGCAATTTGATTAAAAAATAATCAAGTAATAAAGATTGAGTGATCCCGTAGGATTTGGTGCAGTAACTAATTTTGAGAACCAACAATGCGGAGCTTGGCAAGGTTAAAGATGCACCGTAATAAACAACAAATCATTTCAAGTTTTGAAAAAGAGAATCTGGGGGAAGAGGATATAGTATCCTCATTTAATTTTACATTAAGAAAGATGTTGTCAATGTCCATTTGATGTATATTCCATTGAAGAAAACCATTCTAGCTACTGATCTGAACGTTGATGCACTCAACCTTCAATTGACACATAGATAACAAGCCGAGCATTGAAACATTCAATGAGATCATCACTTTTATATTTAGTCTAGTATACCAATTTGTATTTGATCTTTTCATTTATTCGCAAATTAAATTTATTATTCTCGAAATTATGGGTATGATTAATAATAACTGAAAGAAGTTAGACAATTAATTCAACCACAAAGTATTAGGGAGTAGTAGTCAATACCCAAAATTTATGCGAGGAAGTGCGTTGTATCAATGTTCCACAAGAATGAATCAATGTGACTTTCAACCTTTATTCGTGCGTATAACGAAATTCATTCCAACACCCAAAATAGTACTACTTTCGTCCCCTGTTATTGTCCCGTTGCGGTGACGATGCTTGACCGACGATAAAACAAACGAATCCCTGTTCGCGTTCAAATTACTTTTAGAAAAAAATTACATATTCAAAAAATATATTAAAAGATTTACAAAGTCGCAAAAACGAGAATCAAATTTAATAAAAATTTAATAGATAAAATAAGAGATTAAAAGTGATTTGTATTGATAAGTGAATGGGAAATAAGACAATAATAACGGGACTGAGGGAGTTACAAATAGATAACATGATGATAACCTGGCGACGCACCTCAGTTATAAAAAAGAATTGGTTTAAATATGTTTTTAGTCCCTCCAAATATAGCACACTTTGTTTTAGGTCCCTGCAAAATATTTTCTTTGTTTTTCATCCCTGAAATATATGTTTGTTTTCGTTTTAGTCCATGACTAATGATAACAACCTCCGTTTGACAACGAAAGAACCCGACAAATAGGTATCCTTTAATTCTTTGTCATGCCATTCAAAAAGTATTTAATTTCATTGTTCAAAAGGTTTTAATACTTTTTTTTTTTTGGATGTAGGTTTTAATACATATTTAAAAAGTGAAAAAAAAATTAGCTTGCATATTGTTTTAACTCTCTTATTAATCTCAAAAAATTATAAACTGATGAATTTAAATGTTTCTAGTAGATTTATGCAACTGATAATAAAAAAAATCGAATTATAGTATTGGAGTTAGAGATGGACTAAAACCAAAATAGCGCATATTACAAAGATGAAAAAAAAATAAAATATTTTGCAAGACTAAAACCATATTTAAATCAGAATATGAAAATCAAATAAAACATTTTGCAGGACTAAAACGATATTTAAATCAAGAATATGACTAGTTCCGCGACCCAGGCAGCTGTGAAGATGATCAACCACAGGGCGTTAGACGCTCTCCGATCAACGGAAACTGTAGAGCTGGAAAGCGGCCTGTCCCTGGTCCCACGTGTCAAGCTCATACTCACAGTCTCCCGCGCTGACCACTCCGTTTCACCGCTGGACGAGTGGAAGCTCAAGCGGTCGCTGATTGATTACCTGAAGAACACGCATTCCGTCTCCGTTCAGGAGGAAGACCTCCAAGTACGGAGATTCAAGGACCTGAACAAGCGCAAGCGCGACGAGCCAGTTGCTCGTGGAAGCTTCTGTATTCGAGACCTAGGGTTTCTCGCGAAGCTATTGAGCTCAAAAACTGAGAAGGACGATGTCAACGCATTCCAGAAGAAATTTCGGGAGTGGAGGAGAGGAATTGTTGAGGGAATGGATGGTATGGATGTTAATATTGAAGGAACTAAGTTCAAGTTGAGTGTTGTGCTGCCGGCATCTGATGATTTCGAAGCAATGAAGAAGGAATGGGAAGAGATTGCTGCTTTTGGAGGTCGAGGTTTGTTAAGTATGAATCTTGGATGACAATATGTAACTTATTGTGCATTCTTTAATTGTTTTTGCGTCAATGCAACTAGTTGCTTGAATTCTATATAAAGTGCAATTTTCTGCTTGCTTACATATGAATTCCTGTATTGCTATATAATCAAACTTCAGCTGAGATGAAATTGAGAAGTGCATTCATGGTTTATTAACCATTCTTGCTGGATAGTAATTAACTAATTATATTTTGTCATATTAAACTTAAGACTAAGGCACTAAGCTCGTAAGAACTTTTATCGTGATTATTCATGCCTATTGACCTGTTATTCTACTAGTAGTACTACTTTTCTTTTTAAAGTGGTTAAGGCTGGGAAGTAAATTACGCAGGGAGTGATGATTAGGAAGCTTGAATTATATGTTATGGCCTTAGCCATATATATACACATTTACGTAAGGCATGCTGGTGAACTAACTCAGCATGTGATAAGTTCCAGGATCCTAAAAGCTAGGCTACAAAATACAAGTAGTTAGAGTTGATAAATACAATAAAATAAAAGGATAAACACTAGCTACGTATATTATTAAATTATACTTTATCATGCCCCCTCAAGTGAGGCGGTCGTGGAAGGACCCCGAGCTTGGAACGGTGTATTTGAAAGAGATGACGAGACAAAGGCTTAGTCAACGAATCTGCTAATTGATCCTTTGTGTGAACATGGGTGACGCGAAGTAGGCCATTGCGGATTTGTTCCCGGACAAAATGAAAATCAATAGCAAGTTGCAACCGCTACCCTAGTCCCCACCGCCACAAGCGCAAGCGCGACGAGCCAGTAGCTCGTGGAAGCTTCTGTATTCGAGACCTAGGGTTTCTCGCGAAGCTATTGAGCTCAAAAACTGAGAAGGACGATGTCAACGCATTCCAGAAGAAATTTCGGGAGTGGAGGAGAGGAATTGTTGAGGGAATGGATGGTATGGATGTTAATATTGAAGGAACTAAGTTCACGTTGAGTGTTGTGCTGCCGGCATCTGATGATTTCGAAGCAATGAAGAAGGAATGGGAAGAGATTGCTGCTTTTGGAGGTCAAGGTTTGTTAAGTATGAATCTTGGATGACAATATGTAACTTATTGTGCATTCTTTAATTGTTTTTGCGTCAATGCAACTAGTTGCTTGAATTCTATATAAAGTGCAATTTTCTGCTTGCTTACATATGAATTGCTGTATTGCTATATAATCAAACTTCAGCTGAGATGAAATTGAGAAGTGCATTGATGGTTTATTAACCATGCTTGCTGGATAGTAATTAATTAATTATATTTTGTCATATTAAACTTAAGACTAAGGCACTAAGCTCGCAAGAACTTTTATCGTGATTATTCATGCCCATTGACCTGTTATTCTACTAGTAGTACTACTTTTCTTTTCACGCCTTGCTTGGTAGTTGTTTATTCTAAACTATTTTAACCAATTAATGCCCTTCCCTTTTTATCTACTTTCTGTAGGATATCAAAAGGACTCAGGTATACAGCCTGATACCATTGTGTTGAGAGGTTTGCCATCACGATGGTTTGCTGAGACAAGGGTTTCTCCAAAGCCTTCCGTGCTTGTCAGTCACACAATTTTTTCAATGTTTGGGGAAATTAGGTATGTGTGATAGTATTTAGTGCGAGACCCTGTTTGGCACTTCGCCAACGTGTTTGAGTACTTAAAAGGGATAGCAATGTTGACCATCATTAATAATTTCATTCAATAGGAACCTTGATGTGGCTGAGGACAATAATATAGGTAAGGATGTTGGAGGCGACGAAGGGAATTTTATTTCCGGGCTCCAATGTAAGATTGTAGTTCGGTTTGAGAAGCACAGGGACTTCTGCAATGCTTTGAATGCATTAAGTGGCCGTTCATTGCAAAAGGTATTTCTTTCCAATTATATTCAATTTATAATATTTCAATATTACAATCTTGCATTCTTGCCCTTAATGTTTTTTATCCTTCCACAACCACATTCCCTGCTTTTCTGTTTGATTCCTGGAGGCGGGTGTCAAGAGCATACCTGTTGAGTATGTGACAGGACTTTTATAATGAGTAATGAGTTTGAGTGTTCTATGTGATTATGAGGCAAATCTTCTTTATGAGGATCTTTTTGGAGTGCATGAGCCATTAGGCTTAATGTTACATGACATCAATGTCTTGTCCGGTGATGGCTGTGGGGCCCCGCGTTCTTGATGGTTTGGAGGGATCTTGTTTGGGGGTTGATTTGTTTTTTCGAACCTTAAGTTCCCAGCCTGGATTTGGACTAAATGGGCTGTTGAGGTATCCCACATTGGTTGTATACAAGGATTGGGTCCTGCAAATATAATGTCAGGAAAGCCCAATTTCTTGAAGATATTTTGTTGTGGATTTTACCTAATTCAACACAATTGAGTGGTATAATAGGGTGTTAATCACATAGTTGGTGGTATATGCAGCTGGGTTCACGCTTGATAGCTGATTATGATGTAACCTGGGACAAGGATGGATACTTTAGAAATGCTAGAAATCAAACAGGGGTAAGAGATAGATTGGGGCTCGCAAGCGAATCATGGAGTGAAAGAGTTGAAGCACCGAGGAGTAGATCATACAACTATAGTCATGTGGATGGCCAAAGCAAGAGATTCAAGGTTGGTTTCTACATTAAGGGATTGTTTTGTAATGGTTATTTGTGGCTTGATCGACTGTATTCACTGTTTTTTCGGAGCAAAAGCTTTTTGGTGACATTTATTTCAGCCAAGGGAGTAAGTCAAAAACTACTTATTGACCCTTTTTAGCTTATAATATTGTGACGAACACTTTTATTTATATTCTCAGCGAATATATTTCTTAAATTTCTGGTCAATAATCAAAAGTCAAAGAAAGCTCTAACCCAGAATTGGCTTTCCAATGGGGCCTCAATATGTGATAAACTGCTTCATTTATATTCCCAGCCAAGATATTTCTTGCATTCCTGGTCAACAATCAGAAGCTTGTTTTTTTTTTGAAAAGCATTTTGCTTTTGATTTCACATGCACTGATTTAGTAGTTAGACATTCTAAATGGGATTTAGGCCACTTACCTGGAGTCGTTTCTTGATTTGCAGGTATAAGATTGTGTTGCTTCATTATTCAAAAGCTCAACCCGGTCTAGCTTACTCCGTAAGTTGTTTCCTTTAATTTTACAAAATTATTTTATTATAGATATGAACAATTGACATAAAAGTGCTTTGCAGATGGAATTCACGGGTTTAATGTTATCACAAGATGCATGCATGCTCCCCAGTTCCCAACTCCACTCGATTGGGAGCTTCCTTGATTTATGTTGCACGGACATGAGAATACAAGAAATGCGACATGCACAATTATCGTTTCAAATGAAATACAACTGCTTGAGATGGTTCAATAAAGTTTCTTCAATGTTTTCGGAAAGTTTCCAAAACCTTAAAACATCGAGGTGTTACTTGTTGATGTTTTAAATTATAATTGTGTGGTCTTTAGTGTCGGAGTAATTTATATACATGTGTGGCTGTGTCCATCCAGTGTAAGTGTGTTCTTATACACTTACGAACTCGATCAAGTGGAGATAACAACAATGACATTCCTCTACTGTATTCATTGACGTCAATGCTATTTATTATGTTGATCAGCATAGTAAGCCTATTATGGTTACCAAACAGAGCACATGACACATGAGTACTCTGATTAAATGATTTGTTTATACAAATTATTCTATGCTGAATCTTTAGTATGGGTGGACTCGGGTCGGGCCATCCGGTCCGAAACCGGCCCGGACCGGTACTGTTTGTACCCGGCCCGGCCTGGAAACCGGTCTGGGTGCCGGTTCGGGCCAACCTACCCGGTCTTAAAGCGGTCCGGGCTCGGGCCTGCAGAAAGTTGAACCGGCCCGGCCGGTCCGGGCCCGGTTCGGGCCATAACGGCCATTTTTTATATTTAAAGGCTTCTAGCCGTTGGGACAGTTCCCAAACGACTCTATAGCCGTTGGAGGCATAGGAGGGGGGGGGGGGTCCGGGGGGTTTGGGGGTGGGTGGGGATGGGGTATACAAAAAAAAAACTATTTATAATCCTATTTTCTATACATTTTTTACACCTCTTTTTCTACAACTCTTCCTACTCTCTAATTCTCTATTCTCTCATATTCAATCATCTTCATTCTACATATATATTATTTATATAATTATTATATCAACTTATATATTAATTATCTACTTATAAATATATACTTATATATACTTATACACATTAATATTATAATTCTTTACTTGATATTACTTCATATTTACTATATATAAAATACATATTCCGGACCAGTTAACTTGCAAAAATCATTTGACGACCTTCCCGATTGAATTTTTGGCTGAAATTTGGTATGGATGAACTAGACTTGATGAGGAACCTACACAAAAACTTTGAGCAAAAAATATCACCGGGAAGACCCCCAAATGGAGGAGGCCGGACGGGGGGAGTGGTCCGGCCTGGCCGGACCTGAATAGTTGTGTGTGTGTGTGTGTGTGTGTGTGTGTGTGTGTGTGTGTGTGTGTGTGTGTATACATATAGGGTGAGGATCACATGCAAACCATGCTTCCGGTGCAAACTACAAACTAATCTAGACTTTTCATTTGCTTTAAATGAATGGCCATCTGTATCACACCCACAGTAGCATTCATGGGTTGAAATGTAGTTGATTAAATTCTTAAGACACACTAACGCATGAAAATTAGTTACAAGGCTATTAAAGTAATATTAAAACCTCTTCCCTAGATTTCGTAGATCAACTTCCCACTAATTAATAATCATCCCATTAAATATAAGTAATGTATACAAGGAAAGTGGCGGACATGATAAACTCCTGGATTGATGATAGCCTAAATTCAAAAGTAACTTACCATTTTATAATTAGTAATTAATGGTTAAATTTTCAAAATCAATTCAATTTCTTGATTCACAAAATCAATCGCTTCATAATAACCTTTTACTTTGGAAACCTATCTTCCATTTTTTAATGAAGAAATTGATTTATTCAACACAATTAGAAACTTATTGTATGTGAGCAATGCATATTAAGTTTATAAAATATGCATGATATAGCACTGCATATTAAGATTACGGGATCTGCATCATATATTCATAATGTCTGCAGAAGTTACTTTAGAAGTTGATGTTGATAAAATATGTCGATGTTGCATTTTGGAAGTTCATATATTACATTTTAGTAAAATAACATGTGCACTTTAGGAGTTTATATGTTGCATCTTATCGTTACGACATTTGCATCGTATACTCAACTCACATGCATAGAGTGCACAACATACATACAAATTGCATATTAAGGTTAAGAGATCTGCATTTTATAATTAAAACGTATGCATATGATAATATAATATTTGTGGAATAAATTCCTTTTTACGAAATTTATCACTTTGTAATTATAACGTCTGCATATTAGTTGTGCATATGTTACACTTTCAGTCACATGATATGAGCATTATCTATATAATGATTGTCATATTGAGGAAATTAATCTATTACGTTGCATTTTGTCATTATGACATATGCATTCATATTTTTGAAATTCATATGTTTCATTTTATCATTATCACCTGTGCATTTTTAGAAGTTCATATATATTGCATTTCATTTAAATGACATCTGCATATTAGTGAATCATATGTTGCGTCTTATCATCATGGCATCTGCATTCTTAACTCAAGTGACATGCATATGAAAATCATGAGGTCCAGAAGACAAGATGCATAATATATTTAAAAGAAAAGCTCTAAATGACAAAAATACTACTCTGTACTACATTTTACATGCTAAAGCTATAGGAACTTCGCATAAATACGGAATTGTGTGAATTGATATGAAACATCTTTGCATACAATAACTCTTAGATACTAAAACTACAAAAACTTTGCATAAACAAGTAATTGATGAATTGGTATGAAAAAAATCGGCGTGCACACCGGAATCCATGGCTTTGAATAAAAGAACACTAATTAGATTCAATTCTATTAAATTTGAGATGGAGATTGAGATAAAGAATTAAAGATAAAGATGGAGATGGAGATGCCGATGAAGATGGAGATGAAGAGAAGTTTGATTTCCTGGAGCAATTGCGTATAGATGGAAGAACCTGGTAGGAGAGAGGGAGAGAACCGATTACAATCGGTTATGAAATGGTAATGTGAGACTTTTTCCTAAAATAAAATAAATGTAAAAGACTAATAAGCCATTGACTATCTAATCTAATCTAAAATGAAGCACACGGCTGTTTAGTCTAAATGAATGGCTAGGATTAGGTTAGTAGGTTAGCATATTAAGATGGGTTTGCATTTGATCTCTAACATATATATATATATATATATATATTATAATATAAGATGAGAGATCAAATGCAAACCCATCTTAATATGCTAACCTACAAACTTAATCCAGGCCATTCATTTAGTTCAGATCAGCGTACGTTTCATGTTAATGGCTCAATTCGGATTAAGCAAAAGTAAGGGTCTTTTGGTCAATTACATGTCTTTTATAATGGAACTAAAATCACGCTCATTAAATTCCATTTACATAAACCACCTATTTTCTGTTTCTTCTTTCACTCCATCTTCCCAATCGATCAAGGGTTTCATCTGTACGCTTATCTTCCTCTTCGAGATTATGAATAGCGCTAGAATCAATCTCCCATCATAATCATCGACCGCCATGGAATCAGTAATCCCTATATCTTTGATGAACTCTGTTTTCACACAAAAAAAAATTATTTGCCTCGTGGTTGTTCGTGTCTCCTGGTCATCCATTTTTTAATTTATTTGATTCGAATAACAAGTTGATGTTATCATGTGTCTTCTCAGATCGATTTTCACAATTAAACGCTGATAATGTTACCCCCCCCCCCTTCACTTTGTAGGTTTGTTTTTTTGTGTGAACTCTATTGTATATAAATTATGAATGAAACTGAATTGCATCATCATTAACGTGAAGGGGGAAACTGATTATTTCAATATTTTGTGAAATTTCTCTTTGTGTTTTATTTTTTATCTTCTGCAACTCATGCAAGGTAAAGTATGTATTATGCATTTGTTTTTGTTTTATGGTGCATTTGTTTAATATTGGTTTTCTTTCATGTTTAATATTATTTATCATATGTTGTTTATATAGATTTGAATTGTTTCTTTTCGTGTGTTCACCCGAAAAGATACCGGTTCTTAGGATGATATTTCCTAATCTAGATGTTGGTTTGATTTTTACAAAGACTATGCAATTTCTAAATAATTTCTAGGGCCACAGAGAAGGGATGATCTTGTTTAAAGACATTTTCATCACAAATTTGTCCTGAAAGGAGGGGTGCGGTGCTTGAGGAGGTCCAAAGTCAATTGACAGATTATGCAGCTGATTCCCTGAGCACTGGGATGATTTTTTATGATGCAGACGAGTTCTACAAAGAATTTGCAGTTGTAGTTTGCCCCATAATGATAGCAGGAATTACCCCTTAAATATAGTAAATAGGATTTCATGATATGAATAAGTTGATTTAGTTATTTTGTTCTGTTATTTTTCCATGTATTGGTATGTAAAATGTAAACAATTTTGCAAAATAAATCTATTTTACCTTGTATTCATTGTATTTTATGTTTTGTACTATATGTGCACATGTGATTCACTCGATGTCATCCGTTATCATATTACCGTTTGCACGTTACAGCACATTGAAATGCATTCTCAAATGCATTTATATGCATAATAATTTCATCTATTTATTTAACGCACTCCACTAATGGGGACTTTAATTTCTTTTGTTATTTGTATCAAATAGTTATTTTTTATATCACAGTTTATGAAATTAGTGGTATGTATGGTTGCATTCTATAGACCGTCTCTTTGGATGATAAAGATAAATGTAGTAAGTCTTTTAATTTGTAATGCACCTTATACATCACAATGGTGCATCGTCATATGCTATGTAATGCATAGTTCACTATCTCTTCCCAATGCGTTAACGTTGTTGAACTAAATTTATTCATCTGAACTCATATAACACTTAATTCCATCTAAAACTTGGATGCTCATACACCACTTCAACAATAATAAACCTACATTGAAAAATGCTTTCAAACTTCATTGTCACAATATATTCACACGTCACAATGAAAAATATGCTCATATAAGTGCACAATTTTCCAAATTGAGAGTAGCATTTTACCCACACAATAGTCCTATTTTATGTTATATATCTCAAACGTATAATGATGCATACTATTGCTCTTTGCAGTGCATCATACAAGTTGTTAAGATGCAAGTAAACTCATACTAAAATTCATTCAACCAGAATAAGTGTTTGTGTTGCACATTTACCAAACAGTCAACATAATACGATATGTCATGAATGATGTTTCATTACTAACGTCATGTAAAAACTTCCATAGATGTCCACTCACACTCAATAACATATGTCATAGTATTTTTTTCCGAGTAAAATGTAAACAAAAACACATGTTGTCTGAATCAACTCCTGCTATGGTGCATTCAACCTCTTTGATTTATTTGTCTTCACAAATCCTCCTTCTCTTCATGCTTAGTTCCAGTCTTCCACTATCTTTTCTACTTATCTCAATACCTGTATAGTTACCACAACATCATTGCATTACTAGATCGATAACAAATGCAATTTATGAAATTAAATTGCATAACAAATAAACTTCAATTTGTTTTCATTTCTCTTAAACCTTGTACTAGTTTCCTACCATTGCTTCTCACTTCATTACTTTGGAATTCATCATGTTGTATATTCATCATTGCTTGCACCTGTGGACCTTCTACTCCTAACGTAGTGATCACTGTTCAATTTAGACTTACAGAATTTGATGATGCGGCTTCTTGTTTTCTTTTCGCTCCTACTACCTCTTGCTCTTCTCCATTGTCTATTTTATCTACATGTCATCGTTTAGCTTGTTTTCATAGAAAATACATCCATGAATGACTAATGCACTATAGACTTGTAATGATGCATTGCGATTATATTAGATTTGCATCTTATAACAGAATTTTGTGCATACATGAATTGAAGCTCAAATATACAAAGTGCAATTATGTGTGATTCAATCATAACACTTGACTTTTACTAAACACATATGACAATCAAAACATGCATAAAGTTGTATTCACTTTCAATCAACATTTAACAAATACTATGCGTTAACACAATTATGAGACCTTCAGTTTTATTCGACTTTAAATAAATGCATCTTGTATCATACACTCATGCATCTATATTTCTCACAAACAGAAGTCACATGCTTTAAAAAGATGCATCTAATATCTTTAATTACTGTATCTTACATTTACATGTCTTGCACCTTACATGCGTTTGAAAATCCAATTCCTATTACCAAGACCTTGCATCTTACATCTGAAACTACTGCATCTTTACATCTATTCCAAAATTAAATTCCAAGTACCAAAATCCATGCATCTTACATCTAAAAGTACCGTATCACAAATCTATATGACAGTCCAATTCCATGTACCAAAACTCTTGCATCTTACACATCAATCTTCTGCATCTATATCTCAAACTCCTACATCTATATTGACTTTGAATAATACACCCGTATGTCAAATAAAATTTAACCAACTAACATTATTTATTGATTTTACATGAAAATCATGTATCTGCATCATAATTTTGTCAATAATATGCAGTTCAATAGTCAAATCAAACATGCATCCAGATTAATGTTTTCGCATCTATATTCAAATAAACAAGGACTAAAAATGAGTACCTTCATCAAGCTCATTTTGAATTTGACGCAACAGATGTTCCATTTGCAGCGAACTAATCCCCTGCAATCATCAATCACCCCCCCTTCCCTGCGCTTGGCTTCAATAAAAAAAATAACCAAAAACCTTGCTCCAGTATTTCAAATCGTTGGTCACTCTTTTCAATCGCCCATGTTTTGCAACTTACCTTTCTCGCCGTTGCTATTCATGGCCGGTTACCTTATTCAATCGTCCATGTGAATACTAACCGTAAAATCAGGTTTCCAAAGTTATTCTCAAATTAGATTTTTGCGGCTCTTATTTTTGTTTTGTTAAATTACTACAGTAGCCCTGTAAATGAGTTAAGCTCTGAGACGGTGTTTTCCTTTTTCAATTCCATGTGTGTCAGTGCACCCGTTTAATGATGCGTCCCATACAGAGAGTTGTCCGATTTGTTTAATCTAACGATTGGTATTGGTTTGTAGGTTAGCACCGGAAGCTTGGTTTGCATGGGATCTCACCCCATAATATAATATATAATATATAAGTATATTACTATAAGGTGAGTAATTTAATACACTTATACTTAATACTTACACACACACACACACACACACACACACACACACACACACACACACTCCGTATATATTAAAGTATTAAGTATAAGTGTATTACTCACCTTATAGTAATATACTTATATATTATATATTAATATATATACGGAGTGTATATATAATATATAATATATTATATATACGGAGTGTATTATAATATATACGGAGTATATATATATATATATACATATATATACATACATACATATATATATATAAGTATTAAGTATAAGTGTATTACTCACCTCATAGTAATATATTATATATTACTTATAATACTTTTACACATTATATAAACTATATATACTTGTACACATTCATACATTTTATAAAAGTAGTTAACTGTTAGACTTCTCTTTTTTCTATTAAATTAGTTAATTGTTACATTTCTCATTTTCCTATTAGTTAATTGGTACATTTCTCATTAAAGTAAAAAAAACTAGTTAATTGTTACATTTTTCATATTAATATTAGTTATTTGGTACATTTCTCATTAAAGGAAAAAAAACTAGTTAATTGTTACATTTTTCATATTAATATTAGTTAATTGGTAGATTTCTCATTAAAGTAAAAAAACTAGTTAATTATTACATTTGTCATATTAATATTAGTTAATTGGTACATTTCTCATTAAAGTAAAAAAACTAGTTAATTGTTACATTTGTCATATTAATATTAGTTAATTGGTACATTTCTCATTAAAGTAAAAAAAACTAGTTAATTGGTACATTTCTCATTAAAGTAAAAAACTAGTTAATTTTTACATTTGTCATATTAATATTAGTTAATTGGTACATTTCTCATTAAAGTAAAAAAACTAGTTAATTGGTACATTTCTCATTAAAGTAAAAAACTAGTTAATTGTTACATTTCTCATATTAATATTAGTTAATTGGTACATTTTTTACTAAAGTATTAATTAGAAGTAGTTCGATTTTTTTTTTCAAGGAAAAAAAATTGTTACATTTCATATACTCATAATTTAGTTCGAATTTGCTATAGTTTTCTTAGATACATTTTATTATTACTATTGTACTCATATAAAATATTTGATATCATTTAATATTTGTTCAATTTTAAAGATGGACCGTGGTAGACATTCTGTAGATATGGGTAATCTCCAACGCAACCGCAAGAGGGAGATTGCGGCGACTCGTCCTACTTCACACAAAGGCAAAGGTAAAGTGCGGACTGAGTCTTCTTTTCAAAGTCAAGATGATTTTGAAACGGATTACCAACAGAGAGATGATATGGCGATGTCCAACGAGCAACTACAAAACCTATTGTCCCAAAATGATCCACGTTTTGCACAAGAACAACAATTCCCGACAACCATTGACGAAGATGAGCTCGAGGATGAAAAGGCTGAAATTCCCATGTGTATCACCACATGTACATACGTGGAGAGCAACAAAAGTCCACAAACCTCCTAATTGACACCAACGAGTAAAATCTCCTTGCGCTTCAGGACTCCATGTAAGATTCACCCCGAAAAAAGTGATCCAAAAATGGATTTGACCTAAAGTTTCAGGGTATGTCCGACCAAATATTTTACATACCCAATATTCATGATTATCAATATATCTTCTAAAAGGTCATATCAAACGCTAAATAGTACAATAAATAGCTCATACCACCAGCGGCTCCCTAGGCTAATAGGGTAACCCGTTAGCTTAGCTTTAGCTGTAGGCTCCAGAGGTTCCAGTTCTGAGGGACTAATGGATTGGCAGTTGCACCAATCCGAAGTTGTTATAGTCTGAAGGGGGGCAGTAGGTGACCTAGAGTTGGATAGTTTGGGTGAACTTCCCGCTTATGCCTTCCCCCCATGCCACTTACCTTACTAGCACGATACCGAAATGGGCTTTTTGAAAGGAGCTCGGAGAGCCTGCTGTAAAAAGCTAAGCGTACGTAAAGCCCACAAGAGCAGCACTCCTTGAAGCGGATACTTATTCATTGCCGGTTAAAAAGAGGTTTTTACTATTTTTAATGAGTTCAATGGTTTAATTAAGTAAACGAAAGAGTAGGGGGCTTAATTGTTTTTTTTAAGTTAGAGGACTTATTTGATAATTTCCTCTAAATTTAATATAGAATAACATGTCTAGGTCTAACTTCGGTTTTCAACACAACAATTTTATTACTAAACTTTTTATCAAATAAATAACTTTTAATTTTGCAACCTAAATTACTATTCTAATGAAATGAAATAAATTTTCTATTTTTCATATATATATATATATATTGTAAGTATATATGTTTTTATTAATAAAATATATTTTAAGTTTAACTTTTTCTCAATTCTACACATTCAACCCATTCAAAACGTTAAGTTCAATGAGAATTTCACTAGTTTCAACAAATTCAACCAAAGCCAAGCCAATCAAAATTTCACCAATTTCAACCAAATAAGAGGCGTGTCATCATCATTATAATATAAAGAGTGCAACCATTCATTTCCGGACCAAATGATAACATTTCTTTCCCTTTCTGTATTAACACAACTGATGCATTTGCTTAGATAAATGAGAGCAATGTTTTATTGTTTTATGTGCACAAGGTGTACTCCAAAACGAATAGAATTTGCATCGCATATTTTGGTGAGCTGACTTCCTAATGAGGTTGTATGAATATGTCCTCCCTCCATGGATGAACCTGGGCTTAAACACACACAAGTACAAAAAAGCATGAGTTTCTTTCAAACAAACTCAATATCAGCATGATTTTTTACAAATATGAACATCGATCAATGAATGGGTGGGTGTAAATCCTTAGTTTCACCCCTCTTTTTGCAGTTAATACAATTTATGTAAACTAATTCAACCACTGAAGCGTTTATGCATTTCAAGGACCTGGCTATTGGGTTTCCAGGACCCCTGGCAAGGGTGATGGTTTAGTGCTTTATGACTTTATGAGCTTGTTTGGTCACCAAAAGTGACTTATTGCCCCCGTTTGGTTTTTGGCGGTTTGGTACCTACACGCTGCTAAATGCAGCGTTTGTAGGTTAAAAAAAAATCAGTGTTTTGCTGAAAACGCGATTAACCAAACAGGGCCTAACAAGTACTCGACTCGAACCAAACCAAGTCACTTGAGATCGATTCAGTTCTATTCAAACATAACTCGACTCAATCCAAACTCAAATCGAACTCGACTCGAACAGATCCAAATCAAGCTCAATCTATATACAAACTCGACTCGAAATGCTCACAAACTATTCAATTATGACTTATGAGTTAGCATCGATTCTTTTAGTTTCATGCATATCACATTACATAATATATGCATAGCATTGATCCATGCATAAAATTGAACTTATTCTCTACTAAATATATACTAGAGATTCACATATTGATTAGCGTTTTAAATAATGTTCTAAAAATGTTATGCAAACATTAATATTCTCAAGCGACGCTCAAGCAGTTTAAGTAGATTTAAGTAGAATTAATTGAAATTGTTCACCTTTGCTTTGAATAAATCATAGATGGCAAAGAGAGTCCTAATGTCTGGAGACAACTAGCTCAGGTGAAGAATTTAAACTTTAAAACGATGTTTTTATATTTAAAAAATTATTGATGATCACACATATGCATTTAAACGTATACTAAATAAAACTCTTTGTTTAAAAATATATCATTTTTAGAATAGATAAAATCCGAATACAACTCAAACTCAAATTCAACTCGAACTCAAATTCAAGTCGAACCAAGCTATTTACTTCAACTCGACTAAAACTCGAACTCGGTCTTTCTTTATCAAGCACGACTCGATCTAAGCCGAACTCGAGCTCGACTCACTCGTTTAGCACCCCTTAGCACAATAAATAGCTTTTTAAAGGGTGTTTGAAATTGATTCTTCTATTTCTTTTTTAAAAACAAAAGTGGAATCAGAATTAGTTTTTCAGAAGCTGGTCTCCCGGCTTCTAAAAAATGCTTCTAGGAGCAATTTTGCGCACTCAGAAGTACTTCTCCACTTTCAGCCAAACAGTTTAATATCTACTTCTGCTCCTTAAAAGATCAAAAACAGATTTAAGAAGTAGATCCAAACACCTCTTTACTTTCTGATTTGGCTGAAAACCTGAAACTGATATTACCCAACACTTGTCCTTCAAAAAAATCGAGCCGAATGAGCGAAGTAAGTAACCTTAAGAAAGCGGGATCTAGCATTTATTTAAATCTTAAAACGTCCATTAAGCGTAAGATCTAAAAAACATGCTTATAGATAAGATGTTGTGCTAAGTATCTAAATCCACATGAAAGAATATTACACTTTATGTAGCTTGGTGTCATTTTAACGTGTTCTAAACTAGAAAAGCTGCCAGTTTTGCGGTGAGAAACCGAATTAAATCGAAGTTGAACACAAAGGTGCTTGAAGTACCACTAATCTTAAATGGGATAGAAACATAAGAGAGAATCTTGAAAACTTCATTGAAGAGACAAAAATCCCACAAAATCACTGGCAGTTTTCCCTAGACCTAGAAATATCAGCTTGTTCAACTCACTGAAATAATGTCTCGTCTGAAATGAAAATGGAAGAACGGCTGAACTGCTTGAGCAAATGAACAATGGTCATAATGAAAAAGAGAGAGCAAAACCAATGAAAAAATATGATGTTAAGCCATAAAGGATATATTCCAGTTTCACTTATAAATACCACTTTCAAATAGGATATTGATTAATATATGTGTCAAATGTTTTTCTGTTAATGCAGATTGCAGATAGATATCAATATACATATTCATGTAATGGAGTATCTCCATATGAAATTGCAAGAAACATCTCGAGTTGATCCTTAAAAGTTAGATATTCCATTTACCAAGAGGTGGTCTGAGGGACCAAAATGTAATACTTTAGAATTTGAGTTTAATTCTCCTCAAAGACAAAATTGCCCTCAAAATATTACTTTCAACTTTTGAAACACAATATTTGTCACCTTCTTGTACCCAAACTCATTGCACTACACATGAACTTATAAACTAAAGAGAAAGAGGGCAAATAAGCCCTCAAACTATTAATGATTCTGCAATCAGACTCTTGAACTGAAAAGCCCTTGCAAAAACACTTCTCGACCCAATCAGGTAAAAAAGGATCTAATTGCTTTATTTAAATGGGTTGAGGGGAGTATTTGTAAAATCTTTCTCTTCAAGGGCCTAGTTGCAGAACCACTAATAGTATGAGGGTTTATTTGCCGCTTTTCTCTCAACTAAATCTAGATTCAGAGTGTAATTGTGAAGACTTGAGTCACTTTGAAAACTCTACATGCAAAACCTGAATATGCCAAATTACTCTTAGTTGAGACATTCATAAGCACACCACTGTAACCATTCGATGACAGCAATGGACATAGAAGTTCAATCAAGAACAAAAACAGACTAAAATTTGTAAAGGTTAATAATACCCATTATGCATTAAAAAAGGTTAGAAGATACCTGAGGAATGAATTCACTCACTACTAGCAACATGGCCACCCAGAGTTTCTGCCTTCTTAACCCACATTAATTGATTTCCTACCCTTCGAGAAGGTGCTTTTCTGTCATTAAAATATCTCTGCCGCTGGCCACCGCCATTTCTATCCCTCCCCTCTGCCTTCTTCTCACCAAGATGGGTCACCCTGGTTTTAACATTGGCATGTTTTCGATCATCCAACAACAAATCCTGAAAACTCTTACCAATTTTCTTCTCAAAACTTCCTGTTCCACTTTGTTTCTCCTTCTCACCATTGTCCTTCCCTTCTTGTTGGGCCAATCCAAGAAACCTTATTTCGTCTTTCTTTTCCATCTCTCCCAATTCTTCTTCTGCCTTCCGTTGAGCCTTCAATTTTTTCAGCCGTTCACGGTTTTTCTTAAACCTTCCTCCCCCTTTCCTCCTTCCACTACGTTCTCTTCCAGAAGCCTCTGGAATACCCTTTTCAACCGCATTTTCAGACAACTGAAGCTCACTACCTTCGTCTTTCCCACCATTCTCCTCGTTCGAGACAATGTGAGCTGCTACATTTGCAGGACATTCCAGATTCCTAGGGGACCTAGGTTTTCTTCTTTCCCGGTAACCCATTTTCGTGTTCGTTTCCCTAATACCCCGATTTTCCGGAATCAGCACTGAATCGCTGCTTTTAAGCTCCTCGTACTCCTTCATGGAGCCTTGCAGGTCCTTACCGGGTTGGTTGCGACCGAGACGGAGACGATTTTGATTCCGGATTGCGGGTTTAGAACTGTGTTTTGACCCGTTTGAGCTTTCTTCGTTTGGTTCCGGTCTCAAATTCCGTTGCTGCTGCTTCAGTTGTTCCTCCTCCTCTTTCTTCCTCTGGAGCCATCGCTCTTTGAGCATCGCCAACGTAACATAGTTTGCGGGAAGTGATGGGTGTTTCGTCGCGAGGTTTGAGCCTTCGAATTCCTCCATGAGATTACGAGAAGAAGAAGAAGAAGAAGAAATCGCCAAATGATAACCCCAACTTAGGGGTGTTTGTATCTGATTCTCAAAACTGATTCTGCTCCTGAATCAGAAGTTGGAGTGTTTGGGTGAAATTCCAGAAGCACTTCTGGAACTCTAATTTACTCTCAGAATCAGTTTTTTTAGAAGCTGGGGTACTAGCTTCTGAAAACTGATTCTGATTCTGCTTCTGCTTTTAAAAAAGAAGCAGAAGCAGAATCAGTTCCAAACACCCCTTACACTCATACCCACATGAGTACAAAACTCTCGGCATTTAAAAAATGTTTTTCTCTAAAAAAGTTGGTAATCCTTCGTGGGCAAGATGGGCAAGATATCAATTTTGTTCGCCCCAAAAAAGGCCAAATTACTAAATTAATAAAAAAAGGATGATTTACAGGATTGATAAAAAACCATTTGAGATGTATTGGTAAGAAAAGAAAACCTAGTCACAAATTAGTTAATGTTTTGTGACTGAGATACTTTTAGTCCTTGATTTTATATTTTTAGACATTTCATATCTTAAGTATTATCAAATTGACATTTTCAGCTCTTTTATTTTGATTTTATATGTACATTAACGCGAGCACACACATACATATAAATTCATATATTTTTAGTATTAATATTTTAAATATGACTGTTTATTAGTTTTTTTTCAAAACTACTCCATTCTATTAACTTTCATTGAAATAAAATGCTAATAACTTAACTGTTTGTAATTAAATGTTAAGGCGTAAAATGACCATCAAGGATATGAATTTAGAAATATATATATTTAAAAACTCACTTAGAATAAATTAATAAGTCTTGAAAAAAGGTTTAAAACATATATTTTCGTTTATTTTAAATAAAAATGGTGTAGCATTTTAGAAAAAACTAATAAATATTCATATGGATTAATATTTTTGAGTAGATTTTTTAAAAGGAGTAGATTTTAAAAAACAAATAAATAGTCATTTTTAAAATATTAATAATTAAAATATATGAATTTAGATGTGTGTGCTCGCGTTAATGCACATATGTTAAAAATGATGGTGTTAGTAGTTACATACAACCTCCGTCCCCCTAAATTTGGGACACGAGAACATATCTTTTAGTCCTTGATTTTAGATTTTCAGACATTTCATATCTTAAGCATGGGCGGAGCTAGGGGTGGGCCAACCTAGGCCCTGGCCCACCCATATTTTAAAAATACCTCAATTATTAGTATAAAAAATTCTGGTCTAATTTTTTTTTTCCCAAAAATATTCTTTGTACTGGCCCAGTGCGGCCCAGTGCCCTGGCTCCGCCCCTGATCTTAAGTATTATCAAATTGACATTTTCACTTCTTTTACTTTGATTTTATATGTACATTAACGCGAGAACACACACATATAAATTCATATATATTTTTAGTATTAATATTTTAAATATGACTGTTTATTAGTTTTTTTTAAATCTACTCCATTCTATTAACTTTCATTGAAATAAAATGCTAATAACTTAACTGTTTGTAATTAAATGTTAAGGCGTAAAATGACCATTAAGGATATGAATTTAGAAGTATATATATTTAACTTAAATTTTTTTAATAAGTCTTGAAAAAAGGTTTAAAACGTATATTTTGGTTTATTTTAAATAAAAATGGTGTAGCATTTTAGAAAAAACTAATAAATATTCATATGGAGTAATGTTTTGGAGTAGATTTTTTAAAAGGAGTAGATTTTTAAAAAAAATAAGTCATATTTCAAATATTAATAATTAAAATATATGAATTTAGATGTGTGTGCTTGCATTAAAGCACATATGTTAAAAATGATGGTGTTAGTAGTTACATAGTATTTAAAATAGACATAAATGGAAATTGTATTGTGATGCTTTGTCTTTCGATTTGATTAATGAAAATTAATTTCGTTGTTTAAAAAGAGATAACAATAAATTTATTCACCATAAATTAAATAATAATCATGCAATTAACCAATCAAGAAAGAACCCTAGACCATGAATTATGCCCCTTCATCTAGGCCTTGAACCGGTTCGGTTCTATCTCAAAATTAGTGGAACTGGTGTGTAAAAATTTTAATTAATGAATTCGGTTCGGTTCCAATATAAAAACTCAAGAAGCGTTATGAAACCGAATTAATAAAAAATGGTTCGATTCTTGCTTTTATCGGTTCCTAGAATAACTTTTTATCTTCAAATTAACACATACTCCAAAGATCAAAATTCAAGGTTAAGTAAGCGGAAACTTAATACAATAAAAGAAGTTTTCAATTTTCATTTAATGAAGAAAACTTAAAAATTATTGTTCATTAGTAAAAATGAAGGCCTCATAATAGTAGTAACAATAGGACGTCCACTTCAACTCTGCCAAAATCTAAAAAATACATTGAATTCACATGTATAGATATAAAAGCACCATTACGTCCTACTCACTAGTAGCATAATTTATAATACATTTAATAATTTCAAATATCATGAAGATAGTAAAGTAAAATATATGCAATCAACTACGTACAAGTTATTTGAGTTATTTTATGTTTATAAAATTTATGCAATTAACAAAATTTGATTTGTAAAAATGAGCTTCATGTATTCAACCTCATGTGCAATATTTATTACTTCTGTTTTCATTGGTAAAATTAGAATTGAAGGCTAAATATCATTCATTGTATTATTGTTGTTATTGTGGTGGTGGTGGTTATTATTTTTATTTTTAATATTCTTGTTACTATATTATTATTATTATTATTATTATTATTATTATTATTATTATTATTATTATTATTATTATTATTATTATTATTATTATTATTATTATTATTATTATTATTATTATTATTATTATTATTATTATTATTATTATTATTATTATTATTATTATTATTATTATTATTATTATTATTATTATTATTATTATTATTATTATTATTATTATTATTATTATTATTATTATTATTATTATTATTATTATTATTATTATTATTATTATTATTATTATTATTATTATTATTATTATTATTATTATTATTATTATTATTATTATTATTATTATTATTATTATTATTATTATTATTATTATTATTATTATTATTATTATTATTATTATTATTATTATTATTATTATTATTATTATTATTGTTATTATTGTTATTATAATTGTAATTATTATTATTATTATTATTATTATTATTATTATTATTTTTATTGTTATTATAATTGTAATTATTATTATTATTATTATTATTATTATTATTATTATTTTTATTGTTATTATTGTTATTGTTATTGTTATTCTTCTAATTGTTATTGTTATTGATATTGATATTGTTATTGTTATTGTTATTGTTATTGTTATTGTTATTGTTATTGTTATTGTTATTGTTATTGTTATTGTTATTGTTATTGTTATTGTTATTGTTATTGTTATTGTTATTGTTATTGTTATTGTTATTGTTATTGTTATTGTTATTGTTATTGTTATTGTTATTGTTATTGTTATTGTTATTGTTATTGTTATTGTTATTGTTATTGTTATTGTTATTGTTATTGTTATTGTTATTGTTATTGTTATTGTTATTGTTATTGTTATTGTTATTGTTATTGTTATTGTTATTGTTATTGTTATTGTTATTGTTATTGTTATTGTTATTGTTATTGTTATTGTTATTGTTATTGTTATTGTTATTGTTATTGTTATTGTTATTGTTATTGTTATTGTTATTGTTATTGTTATTGTTATTGTTATTGTTATTGTTATTGTTATTGTTATTGTTATTGTTATTGTTATTGTTATTGTTATTGTTATTGTTATTGTTATTGTTATTGTTATTGTTATTGTTATTGTTATTGTTATTGTTATTGTTATTGTTATTGTTATTGTTATTGTTATTGTTATTGTTATTGTTATTGTTATTGTTATTGTTATTGTTATTGTTATTGTTATTGTTATTGTTATTGTTATTGTTATTGTTATTGTTATTGTTATTGTTATTGTTATTGTTATTGTTATTGTTATTGTTATTGTTATTGTTATTGTTATTGTTATTGTTATTGTTATTGTTATTGTTATTGTTATTGTTATTGTTATTGTTATTGTTGTTGTTGTTGTTGTTGTTGTTGTTGTTATTGTTGTTGTTATTGTTGTTGTTATTGTTGTTGTTATTGTTATTGTTATTGTTATTGTTATTGTTATTGTTATTGTTATTGTTATTGTTAGAGTTTTTCCCCGCAATAATTCTAAATAAATAAATAATTCCAAAAATACTGCTGGGTTAAAAATAATTCTCAAAATACTGCTGAGTTAACCATGGTTAATGAAAGTTGTCACTTGAAGTGGCGGCTTTTCTCTACACAGTACAAGAGCCGAAGTCTAAAGCTGTCACTTCTTTTCTTAAAGAATAACGCAATACACTTACGTAACATATATGCCGAAGTCTAACAATAAATGCAGTGGGATCTATTCAAAATTAAAAATCCCCTGTTTTCTTTGATCTGATGTGACTTTTTTATTTGTACTCTGATTGTTACAAAAATATATATCAATATTCATAATTTTTATCATCTTTCATATGACACCAATATTGAATATATAAAATAAAAAAAATAATTTATCACTATAATTAAAAAAATATGTCAATTTTATGATGGTCGAAGGACAAAATATGGAAAATTTCAAAGACAGAGGACTAAAAGTGGCAAAACATCATTGACATGATTAAAAGCGGAAAAAATTAAAGTTGGGTACCGAAAGTATCATTGACGTAATAGACAGAGGACTAAAAGTGGCAAAACATCTACTTTGAGCTCTTAAATAATAAACAGGTGGAAATGTTGGTATCACCACATCGGGAGCCTTGGCATCAATCATTATGTAACACCGTCTCCAAGTGTATTTACTTTTATGTAAATAATGTATTGAACCTTATAAAATGGTTAATGAATTTACGAGGTTGTAATTTTTTTTATTTCTTTTTGCATGAATAGTAAATTGCATGTGGGGCCCACACCGGGAATGGAGACCATCCGATATTTCTGAGACCACATATTATATTCATCTTGGTCTATATAATATGTATATGGTGGTGGATATTCTAGTTGGGCCATAGAAAAGGCATAGGGTTGACCGGTTGATCAAACGAAGCCCAATTACCGGTATATTCATTCTAAAGGCCCATAATGATTGGGAACATGAGATATATTTTATTTGGCTCGATAAAATAAAATATAATTAAAACAGTCCGAGAAATACAATTTTCGGGGCCGATTGTACACATCGGGACATAATGAGATGACCTCCCACAAGAGTGGGGTCACCCCACGTTTTGAGAGCTCAAGGTTTACAAATTGGGGGCTGCACAACATGGGTTGAAAGGTTGGCATTGGTTGAGAATGATGGGTGGTGAGAAGTGACCCAAAATGGCTCTCCCCTCTCACTCATTTGCCTATTGAGACAAAGAGGAGTGTCCTCACCCCCTCTCCCCTCCTTGTGCGGCCAAAACACCTCAAGCAAGAGGAAAACTCCCAGAAAATATCATTCTCCGTTGATAGAAGCAAGCTCAACCAAGAAGAAGGTCTAAGGAAGAAGAAGAATAGGGAAAAAGAGAGAAAAACCTTTGGTGCTAAGCTGAGAAACTCTTTAGTATCTTTTCTTCCACACTTTGACTATCATATGAATTATAAATCATATGAATAACCCCTAGGATTGTTCTACATGTTTAGAAGTGTAGAATGAGGGGTTTGAAGGTAGTTCTAAGTCCAAGAACGGGCTTAGAAGCCAAAGTGACCGGTTCGCCGGAAAATAACCTTTTAGATGTTATTTGTATTGATATGGGTTTTGTGATGATAAAACCTTGTTAGTAACTTGACTAAGGTGTTCCTAGAGCTTTCATGGAGTTGAAAGGGTCGCCGAAATAGTCGTCGGAGTTCAACGAAGCTCACCGGAGTTTCGCCGGAGTTCAACCGAGAAGGGTAGGACTTCATAACGCTCATTCGAGGTGAGTGGACGGCTTAATGTCTTGTAAATCTTGGGTTAATTATGGGATTACCTAAGTTAATGTTATATGTGTTCATAATGATGTTTAAAAGATGTTTAAACATGTGAATAGCGAAAGTGATTAAGTTTATATGAAATGAACTATTGAGATATGCATGAAATATGATATGAAAATGTTTATAAAAACGTATGTGATGTGTTTAAGGATAAAGATGGCATAAAATGGTTGTTTATAACTTAATATATGGTTTGATTAAGTTTGACACGAATTGGACTTGAAATGACGGGTCAACGAACATTGACCTGTTTCCCGGGGGTAACCGGCGCCGGTTATGGGTAAAACCGGCGCCAGTTTGGGTACGGGGTGCCCGGTTAGGTTTGATCCGGCGCCGGTTTGGTGTTGTTTTGCCCATATGTTGATTCTTAATGCATGAACTGCATGGATGATTATGCTTAGACCTTAAGACTTGGTTTAGTCTTGATTATTGATTTTGATATAGACCCTATCTAGTATGATACGCGGTAGATAATAGGTCGGGGTGGAGTACCCAAAGATCGGGCGTGTATCCTCAAAACTTGGTTAGCGAAAGTGATTAGGCTTATATGAAATGAACTATTGAGATATGCATGAAATACGGTATGAAAATGTTTGTAAAAACATATGTGATGTGTTTAAGGATAAAGAGGGCATAGAATGGTTGTTTATAACTTAATACACGTTGTGATTAGGTTTGACACGAATTGGACTTGAAATGACGGGTCAACGAAACATTGACCTGTTTCCCATGGGGTAACCGGCGCCGGTTATAGGTAAAACCGGCGCCAGTTTGGGTACGGGGTGCCCGGTTAGATTTGATTCGGCGCCGGTTTGGTGTTGTTTTGCCCATATGTTGATTCTTAATGCATGAACTGCATTGATGATTATGCTTAGACCTTAAGACTTGGTTTAGTCTTGATTATTGATTATGATATAGACTCTATCTATTATGATACGTGGTAGATCATAGGTCGGGGTGGAGTACCCAAAGATCGGGCGTGTATCCTCAAAACTTTGTTATGCAAGGTGGAGTACCCAAGGATCGGGCGTGTATCCTCAAAATTCGGTTATGTAGGGTGGAATACCCAAGGATCGGGCGTGTATCCTCAAAACTCAGTTACGTGGGTGGAGTACCCAGGGATCGGGCGTGTATCCTCAAAACTCATAGATTACAGATTAGTAATTCAAGACCGGACGAAGTCCCTATGATAATTGATTTGGACCAGGAGGAGTCCTATACACTCATAGGTATATGGGTGGGTTGAGATTTAAGTCAAGGACATTGACTACTACTATTTTCCCAAATAAACAATGACCTACGGGTCGGGTATTTCCAAGTGTATATATACTGATATGTATTTCATAACTTGGGGGAAAAACTATATGTGTATGTATCACCCTATGTTTGGGTCTTATACTTGAAACATTAGTTATGCTACATTCAGCCTACTGCTCGCTCGGTATTCGCGTACTGACCCCTTCGGGCTCCCTCCACCATTTTAGGTTGAAGCTAAAGCTTGTCATCCGCACCTTGCTCGGTAAAGCGATCCAAAGGAAGACGTGGTTCATGCTTCCTTTACTGTTTCAAAATATAAACTATGCTCATGGATATTTTATAATGAATACATTTGTTTAGGGCCTGCGAGCCCACGTTTTGCCATATGTGGCCCATGATTGACTATTGAATATTTCCGCTATTCATTCAATCTATGTTGTGATGATGTTATGTATGTTTACTTACTGAGTATGGTATGAACAACGTTCATGGAGGCCTTGTACAATCGAGTGAGTGTGACTCGAGGGTGACGTGAGAGAGAGTTTGGCAGGGAGAGAACCTTTGTCCAAGTTAGTTTATGCATAAGGCTTCGAGCTTTGTAGAAAATTGGCGTTTTGTTCAATTGAGAGAAAATGGGCTGCAAAGGTGATATTATTTTGAAATAACGCAAATGTGAGATTATTGTAAGAACATTGGTCAAAGGTGGAATTATTGTTTTCAAATCTTCCTTTCTAAATTAGATTAGAAAAAAAAAATTCTAGAAAAACATTTATAACTCACCCATGAATATATATCACCAAAATTTCATATGATGTCATTAAAATTAGTTTGACTCTAATATCACTGTTAGGAAATTGATGTAACACACCTCAAAAGTTTAGTTGCGGAAGTTTAAAGTTTTTCCGATATTTCCTGATTGTGACGAAGCAACAAATATAATAATAATAATAATAATAATAATAATAATAATAATAATAATAATAATAATAATAATAATAATAATAATAATAATAATAATAATAATAATAATAATAATAATAATAATAATAATAATAATAATAATAATAATAATAATAATAATAATAATAATAATAATAATAACTGATCTAAGTTAGAACATACAAATCTTCCTGCTCAATGGTGAAAGTTTTTGACCTTAGGTATCCGAGAGATTTTCCTACCCGAAAGAACAATTAGATCTTCTTCCAAAGAGAAAGGCTAAGAAAACTCTTCGCAGGAAAATAAGCAATATTACTGAATCTGAAAACCGGTGCGTAAATTATGAAGAAGAAGAAGAATGTAATTATACCAGTTCTAAATTAAACTAATTTCCCAATCACAATGAAGTTATTCCTCATTAATGAGTTCTAGTCCAACCCGGATCAATAATAATTGTACTTAATTATATAAATCAAACAATGGCGTTGTTTGTTTATTGGCAGTTTGTAGCCAATCCGCTGGAAATACCAGCGTTTTCCTTCATTAAAACAATGACGGTTTGACCAAACGCTGGTATCCAAACACCACCAATATAAACATAATGACAAGAGGGGAGGATGGCTAGCGCCACTCCTTCCTCTCTTCATTAATATTATTCATATTCCCATTTTCTTTTAATTCTAAATTATAAAAATGTCATCTTTATTTAATTAATATTACATCTTAATTAGTAAATAAATGAATAATAAGAGACAAGTTAGTCTAAACTTCTAATGCCACCCTACATCTTCTCTACTTTTCATTTTCTTTTTAATTCCAAATTACAAAAGAAAATATCAACTTTAATTATTTAATGATAAATACATCTTATTTAAGTATTATAAATTTAATTTATCTTACTTAATAAATTCTATCAAATAGAACTCTCTTTCAACATTATGGATTAAATATGTTTATTCTAATTAATACTTAATCTATTTTACGTAATCAGGGCTGAAACTCACTCCATTGAGTTTCAAACCCCTATGTGCCTAGCGGGTTTCGAACTCGAGACCTCCCACTAGGCACAGTAACCTCACAACCAGCTGGGCTGGAATGCTTGGTTTAATTTATTTTTCGTATTATGAATTAACTATTATTTAATTCAATTAATATTTAATTACTTCTAACAATTCGATCGGAAGTTATAATCATTTGTTGTGTGACCCATATGGTTTTATATATTAAACATTAATCAAGTTAAGGTTTTAGCGAATCCAACCACAGTTCTGTAGACAAACTTAATACGAAGTATATAAGGACATTTGCGATGACTATTCACCCTCCCTGTAATATAGAGTTCATTGTGATATGGTTCTCAATGAAGATTTAACTAAGTCTAGAACTTGATATTGTATCTATTCCAATAACTAAGTCTCTTTCTCTCAGATCAATCTTTCTAGATGATCCATAACGATCATATTCAATATCCAAGATGAATATATCTTTGCATTAGCCAATGACTTTGTGATCCATCTAGATATGAGAAGTAAAATGTTCTCTCTTAATCTATTATGATGAATGAATCCTTTCAAGGCTCAACTACTACTCCATGTGCTTCATGATGTACCAAACACATGACGTGTCTACCCCGATTGGAGTACAAGCATTGTCCATGGTCAAAGTGCATCACTCTGCACATGAAGTACATATTGACCTCAAGCTCGAGGACTATTACACCATGTTATATGTCGATAGTTCCACAGACACATGAATAGAACTTATCAAATGGTTTCTCAGTAGGTATGCCAATATTATCTAAAATACCTATGTGACCATCATGAATCACATGAACTCATAGTTGTGAGATTAACTATACTTTCTAAAAGTATGATGCAGTCTAGGCCACATACCAATCTTATTGCATATCATCAATATCAATTTCTTGATGATTGATTAGAGTTTTTTTAATTTAGGACTTTATGCTATATCACGTAAGCTCCCCCTTGCTTAATGACAATATAAGTCCAAGAGAACATATTTATGAATAAAACATTGACAACCGAGATGCTCAATAATCAATGTGTAATGCTATATATATCAAATATATACAAAACTAAATGTGATCAAGTACATGTATCTCTACAGAAGAAGTGATTGTTGCTAAGATATATATATATATATATATATATATATATATATATATATATATATATATATATATATATATATATATATATATATATATATATATATATATATATATATATATATATATATATATATATACTAACAATAATTGGTATCATAAAGTGACAAGATCGATGAGTTGTTTAAACATAATTTTACAAGGTTTGATCTAATGACTTGTATTTTTATTGACTGATCCTGATATGCACTATTTCCTATAGCATACATTTATTATGTTATTATTTTTTGTTTTTCATTTTTACTAGTTATATTTATTTTAGGATGTAATCTTTAGATTCAATTACTTTTTGTGCAAGTTTGTTTAAGGAGGATGTAAGCTAAGACAATATTACAATTACCAAAAGAAGACAAGAAGAAACATGAATATAAGTGATGATACGAAACCTGATCGGCTTGAAGCAAAAACGGGTCGGGCTGGAACTCACATCTGAAGCTACCACGAAGCTATGCACTAAAACCCGGTCTGGTTCGTACTCAACCCTGTCGGGTTTGAGTCGACACCAGACAATTGAACATGTTGAATATCAAAAGATTGTGGAAAATCTGATTTGATACAAAATCTGGTCGGGTTGGAGATAAATCCGGTCGGGTTGATGTGATTTGAGCACTTTCCGGACTACTGCCATAGATACCCGGTTAGGTATCCCTTATACCCGGTCGGGTATCAGACCCAGCCGCCTCAAAACACCATAAGTACACCCATTTTCCTTCCCATTTTGATACCCATTCTAATATACTCTTAAGCTCAGTTTAGATAAGTGTTTTCTTTATACTTATTTCATGTTTAGTCTCCAAATGAGGAGTTAAACTCTTCCATCTTGGTTTTGCTACATTGAAGCTTGTGTTTTGTAAGTTGTGAGTTGTTTTCTTTAATCATCTTCCACTTGAATATTAACTACATTCCTATTTATATTTTATATTAATATTTGAGCATCACTAAATGATCAACTAGGTTTTGTTTTCAAATTAATTACTATTAGAATCGATCGATAAATATGCTTGTTGTTCGCTCGGTCCTTCCAACGATGATAATTTAGATTACTAACACGTGTCTCATGGTTAATAATCTAAAGGGGATTGATTATATTGATTAAACCAATAAGCTGTTTTTTTGAAGTTATCGAACTAAGTTGATTTCATCTAAAGTTTTATTGTTACTAGCGGGTCAATATAATACTTATGTTTTATATTGACTAGTTAGTAAATGTTACTAATGAACACGTCTCGTTGTTAATAACTACTCTCGATGAATTGAAAATATTCCATGACTGAGTATTTGAGAGGAGATATTTAAAGATATAACCGGGTCCGACGAGCATTTCACTAAGTAAAAAAATAGCAAAATCAAGTCTCCATCTCTATTGAGCTAAATCATAGAAGTCGTTCATCTTAGTGTTTATTTATTGTCAAGTTAAATAATCTTAAGAACCTCATTTTGGTGCAATTTCACAAAGAAAAAATACCTTTACTTGTGGATACGAATTGAACCTTACGACGCTATACTACATGTACTAGTATTGATTTTATTTTGAGGCACACAATGATTATATTGTCATGAACTCCATCACAAGTTGTAACACCTTATACTGAAAACAAGAAAAATCAAAATGATTTATCTATGTCATACTTCATGACAACTCTTTAATGTAACTTACTTTGAAGATCACTAGTTGAGCTCCAAGAAGGACTTTGGCACGGAAGTGTCCCAATTCTAATATTTCTAACGCGTTTATTACATTGCTTATAATAATAGATTTTTCATAGTGGATCATTAGAAAACCATCTTTTCATCATTGTTTGACATTCCTGAGGTTTGTACTCAGCAGCTGTATGACCTGCCCCCTTCACTGTTGCAAATGTCATGTTGTTTGAGTATGTTCTTGTAAACCTATAATATTCAAAAATTGATGTACACATAAGAAGCAGTGTTAATTATACTCGCAAGAAATATTATAATTAATTACAAAGTTGTATTGAAAAAATTATAGTAACCATTACTGTTGCTATTACTATTGCTATTGATATTGCTATTACTATTGCTATAATACTATTACTATTGTTATTACTATTGCTATTACTATTGCAATTACTATTGCTATTGCTACTACTATTAATGCTACTAGTAGTAGTAGTAGTACTACTACTACTACTAGTATTACTATTATGATTATTATTATTACAATTACCACCACCATTACCATTTCCATTTCCATTACCATTACCGTTACCATTACCGTTACCATTACCGTTACCGTTACCATTACCGTTACCGTTACCGTTACCGTTACCGTTACCATTACCATTACCTTTACCATTACCATTACCATTACCATTACCATTACCATTACCATTACCATTACCATTACCATTACCATTACCATTACCATTACCATTACCATTACCATTACCATTACCATTACCATTACCATTACCATTACCATTACCATTACCATTACCATTACCATTACCATTACCATTACCATTACCATTACCATTACCATTACCATTACCATTACCATTACCATTACTATTACTATCATCTTACCCGGCAACTTCCCTATCAACAATCCATGGCCTCCACTCATCAATAATAGAATAGTTTAGAGCTCGTATCCATGCTTGTGTTGAAATGAAGGTAATAACAAAGTCGTGATCCCCACTACACAATATGAAATAAAAAAATTGTCAGTCACGGCTAAGTATAGTTTAGTTTTAAATGTTCCTTTACAAAAGTTTGTTTTCCCTTTGTTTTTCATAAGAGCAAATTGTGATACATCGATAAAAAACAACCTACTGTAGAATAATGCGCATTTTATTTCATACAAAAAATGTGTATCACATGTGATAACTTTTCATCAAAATAATGATGAGAAATAATCATAAATAGGACTAAACCTAAACATAAATGCACAAATAGGGCTCGATGCTTTAATTTTACTCCCTAAATACGAGAAACATTGCTTTCTACCCCTAATATAATTAATCAATGTATATGATTGCCTCCTAGTTCCTTTGCATAACCAAGGTCAGTTCGCTGGTGGCGGAGCAATCTGGTGGAGGCAGCAACGACAATCTAGTGGCGGTGACAATCTGATCTGGTGGTGGTAGCAATTTGGTGGCAGTAGAATCTGGCGATCGGTGGTGTCGGAGCTTCGGCGGCCAGTGGTGGCAGCAGGCTAGTTACAGACTGACAATCCAAACTCTTGGACGAATATTATTGTTCAAACACACTCAATTATTCTTATTTAGGAAACTTAAAACAATAAATACTATTACATTTTGTCCATGTTTTACACTTAATTTATAATTCAATCAAAACATAATAATAAACCACTACAAAAAACAATGATATTGGAACAGACTTGACAAAGATTGATCGAGTTTGGCACATATCATAACATATTTTTGCTACGAAGTCGTGCCAAATAGCTGGTGCTAAAACGGCATTGCGCTTGGCACAAACTTTTGTTGTGAACCTTCTTCAATTCATGGTCTCTAAAGTTTAAAAATTGAACATAAGTTACTATGATTAAGTTACTATTATAGTTACTAGTCACATTTTTGTAAAGAATCTTTATTTTAGTTATAGATATGTAATTATCAGAGGTAGATAATTATAAATATGATCCTCATACATGTGACACATGTCCATCTGAAGTCTGAACTAAATAAAATGTTAACAAAACACATATTCATACACGTATTTAAAATACTGTTTGAGCATACATATATCTTATTATTTATCTACATTTAGCCAAGAAAATAAAATATTACTACGTAAAAATCAGCGAGGTAAGATTTGAGCAGTTCTTACAAACGAGTATTAAAATACTACCTAAAAATATTTACAATACAAGAGGGCACACAAATCTAACCATTGGACAACCCCTTTAATTAAGATTCTCACTTAAGAAGTACTCCCTTTAAAGGAGTATCTTTTAAAAATAGGACGCGCTTAACTTTTTTCTTTTTTTACTTGAGGGTTGTCTGGGGGAGGGGGCTGGGGGGCCTGGAGTAAACTGGGTTGAAACTCACTCCATTGAGTTTCAAACCCGAGACTTCCATAAGGGAGAGTGAGTCGACGACCAGCTGAGTTGGATCACTTCCTCTAGAACGCACTTAACTAATAAATGTAGGTTGTCTATATTGTTAGCTTCCATTTTAATGAGTTCCAGTCAAATAGAGAATAAGTCCATGACTTTCGAGAAGAAGTCGTTGTAGACCTCATTTCCCAGAGTGGATCTTCAACTTCTTAACAATATGAGTATCACACCAATTTAAAGCCTTCATGAAACTGCAGATGAAAACCTGAATGTGGAACCTAGCTAACAGGGTAGTGTGAATTAGGTCATCACATCATCATCATTACCCCAGTGCCGCAAAGGTAAGGAGGGTCGGATAATGTGCGCAACCGTACTCCCTTATTAAAGTACAAAGAAACTGTTTCCGAATGATCCAGGGTGAAGTAGTGTGACTTAGGTATATTCCAAAAATATTTGTCTTAAAACTTCTATTCGGCGCAGTTAATTAGCCTCAGTTTTCGATAAATCGATAAAGGAAAAGTTTAAACTCGACTTATATCTTGGAAAGGGTCTAGACATCTTTTATGTTGTATTGAGTTTTAGAGTCCAAGAAGTACACTAAAACTAGTAGTGTGTGAATGCTTGCACTTTTTTTATAAGTGAATTTTTATTAAAAAAAAATAGTAGTAAAAAGTACATCCGCTAATGAATGTAGTTATTGAAAGAAATTGCTAATGAAAACATAAAATTAATGAGGAAACCAAAACAACCCAAAAAGAAGCCCGCTGCCCGCCGAAGATAGACAACACCAACAAGATTCCAAAGAGCTAGCCAATCCCTTTGTAGATCGCAATAGCACAACAGAACTACCCGCCAACCTCATATTTAGCTTGAAGTCGAGCACTTCGTCTAAGCAAACTTCGAGGTGCTATCTTGTAGTTAGAATCACTTAAACGATCTAGCAACTTTTGATCCGGTAAGGGACTTCTTACGGGCGTAATACAATCCTCTCTCGGTGACTGTGGATCACCCATGATAAATTTTTGTTTGCTTTGCGCAGGGAAAGAGACCTGAATAGGTGATACTTCCATGACCTCTCCAACATCACTTTCGTCCTCCCCATCTACCCTAACCTTACCCACCTCACAAGGGACGATATCCCTTCTACTGTTTTCAGTGACAGGAGGAGAAAGCAACTAATATTAAGCAAATCTGCCTGGAAAAGTAAAGAAGAAATAGACTCAAAACTATTCGAAACAGATTTCACGGGATCAACAGAACATACATCAACACATTCCACCAAACTCTTCGATAATAAAGACCCCTTATTGGCGTTTTCCAAAATTTCAAAATGGCTTAATAGAATTTCCAAATTTCTTAATAGAGTAGAATGGAAATGGCTTAAGTGTGAATTCTTGCACTTGGCAAATTGAGAATTACTTAGTTCGAGCATATATAGATATTGAGTTGTACAGACAAGGACGGGAGAATAGTAAGTATTAAAGGTTACAATTTACGTTAGATTAGAACTCCTATTAGGACTAGAAGTATTAGATGTTATAGTTTCTGTTAGATTAGAACTCTATCATGTAAAGACAGGATGCATATTTATATTCTTTATTCAGCATAATAAAGGTATGGATCATTAGAAGAATTTCCCAGAGAGAAGTCACGGACTTCCCCCCACCTCCCCATGCGCTCTTCCGCCCTCTTCCAACCACGGGCAAGAAGAGGAGAAACCCTAGCAGGCAGGTTACCACCTCAACCTGCAGATACCCTGCTACCCCAGGTCGTCCCTGGACCCGTTCTCAGTCCCTAAACCCTATCAATTACTACCTCCGTCCCTTAAAACTTTGCCAAGTTTGACCGGCACGAGGATTAATAAAGTAAAAACTGTGTGGTTGAGGTTTGTGCAAAGAGAGAGAATTGACTGGAACCACAAATTCTTTACTTCAAATGGAAAGTGGAAAATTTAGTGGGACATCCAAAAAAGGAAAGTTGGCATAGTTTTAAGGGACGGAGGGAGTACGTACTAATGAAAAGCCAGAAATAAGTAAACATTGAGTTTTAAAGATGTGGGTTCAAATGGGAATGGGTAGAGGAGTTTATAGAGTGCTTTGAAACCCTTCATTCAAGTGAGTAATGATTTTCAATGATGAGACCATGACTTATGTTCAATTCCTTCTTATAACCAAGTTCATCTCCATTAGAGAACTCTTGGACAACAAGTAGTCGTTCAAATTTGGAACTAGATGAGCTTTGGTCCTACCGTATACGTACCACTCAAGTTCCGCACTAGACCCGGAATATACTACTAGGCGTTACTCATAGATGTCCATCACGTCAGCTGGATGAAAGTGCTTAAGATCTTGATTATTTGCTACTGGAAGATGAGTCATACAAGTCCCTTCGGCGGGATGCCTAGAATGTTAGAACCAGATTCCTAACCGGATTGGAACTAGAACCGCCAATTTTGAAACTGATACTTTTCAGTTCCAGTTCTCCAAAATTTGGAACCGAGAACTGTCCTTTCACAACTGAGGACATGACTACTCAGAAGAGTCAGAATATATATTTTGTTTTCCTAAAATGAAAAAATAGTTACACAAAGTAGATACGTGCACACAATAAATGATTACCTGTAAATTAGTGATCTATAGCCTCTAGCGCTGAGCTTTTGATGATATGGAATTAGATCAATTGTTGTTCCTTTATAATCCAAATCATGGTTGCATCGTTCCCACCGTCCAATAGACCCCTGCATTGAGCATTATTTTCATATTTAGCATCTCATCATGACTAAAGTTTTCTATATTCAATGAGGGGACACAAAAGTTTTTTAAAGTGCACGGGAGAAGATCAGAAGAGGATGAGGCAGGGATTCAAGTCTGGTAGTTTCATGTGTCCTGATTGAATGATTTGGTATCCCCCAAGTTTAGGCTTGTATATTAAAGTATATAACTTTAATAATTTTTTAACATTAAATTTAGCCATTTCTATCATGTTTACTTTTTTTAATGACATTTCTAGCTATCATGTTTGCTAAAAATCAGTTTTTAGCCCTTTAGGGCTAAAACAGAGTTATTATTTCACTACTTTGGTTTATATTTGGTAGATGTATTTGCACTATTTATGTAATAACACCATAAGCCCTTATATATAGTTATTAGTGAATTTAACTCGTGTCCATTTCTATAGTATTAGATCATAAAAACATCTACAATGGCTAGCCACATTCTAGTTTCGCTTGCCACATTAGCAATTTCTCACTAACTCATTTTCGAGTATTGTGGTACTCCAATGATTAGCTATAATACTTGTCTCTTGAATAGGCCTCACATATCAATCAAATTTGAAAGTATACATTTGTAATGAATTAATATTTGAATACAATAAAAATAATACTATCCTCCGTTCTTTAAAAGTTGCAACTGTTTGACTTTCATGTTTGCCAATGCATAACTTTGGCCGTAATTATACTTAGTTACATATTAGTAAACATAAAAAAGTTAATATTTTGGAAATTTACATCAATAGAAATTTAATAACATTTTATACATAATAATTTGATTATATATATTATTAGAACATCGTAATCAAAGTAAGGTATGTGAATCGCGCAAAAATCTCAATGTTGCAACTTTTAAAGAACGGAGGAAATACTTAGTTTGAAATACTTCTAAATTGCGAAAATGCCATTGATATTTCAAAACACACAAATAATCAGTGTTATTATTATATTGAGGATAATAGCATATTTTTAAAATTTATACAGAATATGTATTTTTTAAGTTAAAATAAACAAATAATAGGAAATATTAATAGCAAAGAGAAACATAAAAATATCAACTTCAGAAAATTTAACATTTCTTAAAATTAATAGAGCAAATGTCAGGACTTTACCTTTGCACTTTAATACTGTAGCTTTACAGTTGGATTTTAATTAATTTAATATATTAATTACCCAATAATTTCAATATATTTGGTAATTATTATTTTAATTCAAAATTCTTACCATTCTAGCAAGTAGCTTGTATTGACTAATTTTCTTGCCCAAGCTAGGCGGAAAAATGCTTTCCAATGGTAGGCTAGTGAGTTTTATATTTTTTTAAAATGTAAGCAAGTCCCTAAATGTGTAACCATTGTAGATTCTCTAATATGACTAGGTTGTTTTAAATAAATTACCCTCGTAAATAAATAGCCCTCATAAATATAAAGGAAGTGTGTGGTCTAAAAATAAATAAGCTAGGGTGAAATACATCCCTTATTTTTCTCATTTCGATACAATAATTGTTTTTCATTTATTAAAAAATTTCACAAAATAGGTAATCATATACCACGTAAAAATCATCCTTTATATTTATAAGTCACGTCTCTAGCCTACATTTCACTATTTCCATCTTCTCTAACCTTTTGCATCTTTTGGATCCATCATCCATGAATTTTCTTTTTTCTGCGGATCATCTTGTAGTGTGGACAATGACTTTAACTGATATACCATTACTATAATGCACTAAGAACCTATTTTGCTTTTTCTTTCTTTTTTATGAAGGTGCTTCTGTTTTCGAAGTTTCTTTTATTTCTTGGAATTGATTCCCTTTGGTAGGTTTCGATTAAATATTTTGAATTCCTTCCATTAATGAAAACTTCCACTGCACTATATTTGTTGACTTAAGAAAACGATATAGAACTAATCATTAAATTAGTACAATGTATTAGAGCAAAATAGCAATGATATCATTAAAAATCACTGCCCTAATTATGTGATCTGGAGAGAAAGAAAATGCATGGATGGACATGCAAGATGGGAAATCCATTGGAAACGACAACTATGTCAATACTCCTCCATCCCGAAAAAGTTCGCCAAATTGACTTTTCTTGATTAATGGTAATCAACTTTGACTCATGATATTTTTGAATACGAAATTACTTACAATATTAAAATTATATCAAAATGTTCCTTATTCAAAATATTTCCATATAAGTATAAAATTTATAAAATATATACAAATATAATGCTTAAAATCATTGTCCAAAGTTTTTCATGTTGACCAAGAAAAGTCAATATGACAAACCTTTTCGGGACGAAGGTAGTATGACAGACACCGGCAGATTTAGGGGGCCAACTTAGGCCTGGACCCATCCCAAATTTAAAAAATGCTTTAACTTTTAGTGTATTTTTTTTTCTTAAATTTTTTTTTGTCCCGACCTGCTAGTACCCCGACTCCGCCCCTGTCGACACATAAATGAGATCATTACAATTTGAAAAATGAATTGAGTCATAGTGTGGTACAATTGCGAATGATTAATATTATTATTATTAATAATATTAATAACAATAGTAATAATAATAATCATAATAATAACAATAATAATGATGATGATGATGATAATAATAAAAACAACAACAATAATAATAATAATAATAATTGTGCAGTGCTATTACCAGGAGGTGAATTGAAGATGGCAGAAAAATAAGAAGATTTTAGCATAGATAATACACCCCTCCCAAATTGATTTGCAAGATTAACATTTTTTTGGTTAACCAATGTTCAAGTTGAATCATTCCTATTGATAATTAATTCAGTTTTAAATAATTAAAATTTACAAATTGAGAAACTACATTAAAATGTCTATAAAATTGCAAAGCCCAAATTGTATTATAATTAAAAATTGATATCTTAATTAAATGAATAAAATAAAAATGTTTGACAAAAAAGGTTGACGCGACAAACCATTTGGAACGAAGGTACTAACAAATAAGGGCAGTAACAAATAAGGGCCAAAGTGAAATACTCAAATAATAAACTTAAATAATACGGAGTAATACACAAAAAAGATGGATGTGCATGCCACATAGTTATTTTGTTTGTTCAAATGGGATGATCACCATCACTACACTAATGAGTAAGCTTAACTTTATGAATCACGTCTTTAATTTTAGCTTGGTACTTTAGCATAATTAATGATAAGACTCGGAAACTCTATTCTAATGCATGATGTGCTGCTGATAAAGCTTTTGATATTTTAGTTGACTTATTATAATTTGCATTATACTAGTATGAACGAATAATAGTAACCAGCTTATGGCTTCAATTCCTTTCAAAAAAAAAAAAGCTTATGGCTTCAAAAAAAGTAACCAGCTTATGAGGGGAAATACTACACTTAGCAGAGCTTGAATTGATGATTTAATGTGGTCCACTTTTTTGGCAAATCTTCTCAACCTATTATAGTATATGTTCTATGTTATGATCGACGTCCTTGAATTGTGATAAAATTCGAACCTATGACCTTCTCTTTGGGGTGTCACAATGAGGTGAGGTTATCATCAGACCATAAAGGATTTGGCTAGTCCTTTAAGAAACAAGAAAATTGGGTAAATTTTCCGATGCAAGATGAAATTCATTTTTTGAGAACAAAGAGGTACCTTTTTTACATTGAGGGCCTCTCGAACGCTCTCATGATTCGCCCAAAGTTCAGCAAAAATATACACTAACCACTGGAAATTACGAAATGTAATATTTTATAATTATTAATTGCAATATAATATGAAAGCATCAAACAAAAAATATATACGGAGTACATGAATTGTTGCCCACCCGACAAAATTTCGATGATGGAACAGTGGCGCCGGTGAGGTGGTTAAACTTTTCAAGAAGTCTTCTTGTGTGGGCAAACCCCTCTTGGGACCTCAAAAGAGGTGGCATACAGAGGGGTTCTGATATATGTAGTGGATTGATTCCTAAGACCATCTGGAGAGAAAATAGAAAGTGCAATGCATGAAATGAAGAAAATATATATCCTAAAAGATCAATCTGATAGGAGGATTAGTCCAAAGTTTTATATAGTATTTTGTTGTTTTATAGTTTTCCGATATAGAACAAATACTTTAACATTATAAAAAAAAATAAAACTTTTATACTTTAACAATAGTTTCATAAAATAATTTCTAATACATTTTTGAATAAATATAGTCAAAATACAGTACATGAATAGTTCAAAATTCACCCGTATGTTTTATAGAAATAAAAAGAATATAATGAGAACGAAGAGGGAATCATCACATCCTAAAAAGAAATCTATATCGTAGTACGTACCGTTTGAAAAGTTTGAACGACTTCAGAACAGTTGACGTTATCTGGCCTTATAACGTCATATATTTCCCCTTCACAACTCTTCTTCCAAGACTGTTTTGAATAGGATAGATTAGTTTTTGGGTTCAGATTTGAGAGGGATGGAGTCTTTTTGTATGTAAAATTTCACCTCAAAAAATTCATCTGAAATGAGTCCCATTCCATGCGCATAAGGGACTTTGTAATTGTCATAATCGGGCGCCGCGTATGGATTGCCAAGTACATATCCCTGTAGTATATTTTTCAATATTGCAATACATGTTCTTAGACCTTTTGGTAGGTTTTAATTTGTAATATCAATATTTTCTATTACTAGTAATATTTTCACCATATACAACGATCAGGTGTGATAAAAAAAACGATCAGGATCGTCATGTTCATTGATTCAGTATTAATTACTAATCGTGGTGTAAGAATGATTGTGAACCACCAATTCTTTGTCAAAAAGGGTTCACAACGATTGGGATGTGTGCCCGGTCAAAACCGGAGTTTTTATTGGGATGGAGGGAGTATAATATTTACAATTATGTCAGTGTTTCTTTTCTATAAAAAGTCAATGAAACCTTCAATTCCTAAGTGATTAAAGTCAATATTTATTCTCATTTTTATGGAAAGACGTTTTTTATATTAAAAGTTATCTCTGTGAGAGAGGGAATGAGTGCAAACCTTGAGATTGATCTTAGGGTTTATTCCCTTGTCATTCCCTGCATTCATGAATGTTGATAAGAAAAATGCTTGTGTGAGAGACAGACGAATGTACAAAAAGTGTACACATTTTTGTGTACACCAAGCAGGTTGATAAAGCCATGAGCATATTTTCAAGTTAATTATAAAATAGAAATGACTATATAGAGGGTTTAATATGGGGAGAATTCCTTAAGTAGGAATAAAAGCTACTAAAATTCTCTAATTAGGACCAAAGTGTATTTTTCCTATAATAGGATTGACTAATTACTACTCCCTCCGTCCCAAAATTATCTTCATAGTTACTATTCACATGGTCAACTCAAATTACTCTTAATCTTTTACTTTATATATCAAATTTTTATCAAACTTAAATTTTCTTGATCAGGCTTTGTAGCGGTTTTAATGTAGTTTCTAAATATGTAAATTTTATTTACTAAAAATAATCCGAGTGTGAACAGGGATCGAGTTGCTTTATCGTCAGTCAAACATCGTAAACCGAACTATGAAGATAAATATGGGACAGAGGTAGTACTAAAAGATGACATTTTAATCTTTCATGAAGATTAAATAAGTTCTATTTTAGGAATAAAATGGGTCTTAGTTTTAAATTTTGTTTGTTTTTAAATCCTCACTGAAGGAATTCAATTTCTTTTAACTTTCCCTTTTACCCATTGCTCAATACATCACTCAATTAATCCAATCAAATCCGCAGATCAGTTCAAACCATTCAGTTCAACCAGTATGTGCTTTGAACTTGAAAATTAGAAGGTAAATATCACGTGATTTGATGCAACACCATTTTTTTCTTTTAATCTTGAATCTCTTGTGAAAAAAGACCCAAAAAACCCTTAAAGTGAAATGGAAATTTGCGGTGGAATCTCTATTCAAATGTGAATTAGACTTCTATGTGAGTGATTAAAATTTTGCCATCTTTAAATTTTTTGGTCAACCCAAGTTAACCAATGTGAGTGATAGTATATATGTTTTTACAGGAAGTTATTTATATTACAATTAAAAATGATATATATGAAAATATTCGTTATTAAAAGTACTCTTCTAAAAGTATAAATTTTTAATTTCCCAAATGTAATACTAAATCAAAATCAGTCTAAACTATATTACCATTGATTGAAAAGTAAAGATGAAAAAGTTTTATAGGAATATAATTGAACAAGGTGAATGGGCACAAGAGCCAAAAATTAATCATTGAAGAGGGTGCTTATAGTTCAAAGACTTTCCATCTGATATGATTTGAGTAATGATAGGAATAAATGCGCCAGCATATGAGTCACCCCCCATATAGAATGGATTTGAAACAAACTCTGGATGATCAACTAGCCACTGCACACAAATAACGTTCTTCATGAATGCACAAATAAGTAAGGGAAAAGTCCCAAAATATAATAAAAATACCCAAAATTCCGAAATTAAGTATTGTGTTTTCCGTAAATAGGAGCAATTTAGTGTCGTCCTGAAATTTTAGTGTCATATTTTGATATGATCGGACATTATCTTAATATGGCGGTGTATTGTAAGTGGCAACATCTTTCGAGCATGAAAATAATGACTTCTATTTATAGAATAAAAACATAATGCTCATATTTTCGGAATTTCTTAATAAATAATTATCGATACAACTAAAAAGTTAAGGACCTTAAGAAGAAACTCATAAGATTGTTGGCAAGCTTGAATTGTAGTTGATTGTTGATCTGCTTTAGTTTTTGCGTAAGAGAATCCTGTGCCCGCTGGCATGTCCAAGAAAATAATGTTTGCCACCTAACACAAAATATTACATCCCGCATCGGTATTAAATTATTAATCACTTCCGCAGTATATAGTTGGGAAAATGAAAACTAATAATCCAACCTTTTAGCGGTCTTCTTTCAATAATCTCACTTTTTGATTATTCATGAATAATCCAACCTTTGCACCTCATCTTCATTCATTGGTCCCTGGTCGGTTAATGACCTAGTATTCCAAGTTATTTTCTTATCTTTGCAAAATATTATCTTTGTGAAAGATGAGATTTTATGGTATAATGATTTGCAAAGATAAGAAAATAGTTTGGAATAGCAGGTCATCAACCGATCAGGGACCAGTGAATGAAGATGAGGTACAAAGGTTGGATTATTGTAAGAAGATCGCTAAAAGGTTGGATTATTAATTTTCATTTTCCCTATATAGTTCCACTTTGGCTCCATCTGGAAATTGGTTAAACCACTCAAATCTGTTGGAAATAATTAAATTCTGGCCGAAGCGTCTGAATGTGTTGAATTATGAAAAATTATATTTAAAATATGGAGTATATCTTATTTATAAGATAAAGGAAAAATTACACGTAGTATGTATGAAAAAGGTTAACATGGTCGTTTATAGTAACTTCAGCAAGAAAATTAAACTAACTCCAACATTACTGAAAAGTTGATTGAAAAGATTGATAAACTTAAAACATGGATTACCATACAGATGAAGTGTGTAAAATATTGAAAGGAAAAGACCGACAAAATGCTAAACCTAGATGTGATAAAATTTGTAAATAGATTTTATTGCTTATTTTTTTTTGGAAAAATCTCTTCAGAGATTACTTTCCAAAGTCAGATGAATCGGGAGGTCTGGTCTGTGAATAGGAAAAAGATGGAGGACAAGATTGACATTTTATGTGAAAACAGTTGCACACCTTCGTCCATGAGTTAGGTTGTGATATCAAAGTTGGCACGGTTTCAGTAATATTCTCAGGAATCTTAGGTCCAAACATAAGAGGTCCTGCATGCTCAACAAAAACATAAAAGGTAAGTGAGTGTGTGATGCTATCAAATTTAATTAATAGTACTCTCCTACCTCCTTACCCTAAATGAGAGGATTTAGTGCATTCAACCTCATAGTGATATAAAAATTTGATGCATTAGTTCACGTGATTGAAAAATGCATGAAACTTTCGTGTGTTATAATTATTCATACGCAAGGGCGGATCGGGGGGGGGGGGGGGGGGGGGCACGTGAATAATTATAATACATGAGGTTTTATGCATTTTCTAAATCACATATGCAGGGGCAGATCCAAGAATCTAGACTTGCATGTGAAATGTAAGGAGTAAATAGTTGGAATTTTTATTTTGATTATTTAACGTAATTGTTGAATACTTTTTTGACAATTTTATTTTTACTTTGTAAATATTTTACCAGGACTATGCATTGGGGTAAAAGACTTTACATAGTATATATAAAGCTATGCAACTACATTGCAAATGATTTAAAATAAATTATTGACCTAATCAAACAATGCATTTATATTTGATATGCAAAGGGATTGCTTCCGTAAACGCTATCATAATGCATGCAGAGTTTTAGATATATGTAAGTTATCAAATAGGCTCGTAAATTTTTTTTAAGAAATAAACAGTGAAATAGACAAATAATTACTTGTATCAGAGTTTTAGTTGTATGTTGCAATAAATGACAAAATGCCATGGAGTAAAATGTCATGTTGGTACCTGAATTTGTCTTCGATGGAGTAATGAGAGTGTATAAACTTGCATGTGAACTCATAGATTATAAAAAAATTTAAGGAGCCCCATATGACTCCCTTATGGAGTCATATAACTCATATAAACTTTGTGAGGTCCTCCACTAAATAAATGAATGGTGATGATGGTGCCACAATACCCCATATGACTCCACAAGGGAGTCATATGAGGTTCCATAAATTTACTCCATAGATTATACGTAGTATCAACTTGTCTCCAGTGGAATAAATAATACTCCCTCCGGTTTTTAATAAACTTCACACTTTCCTTTTTGGGACGGTCTAAAATAAATTTCACACTTCCTTATTTCCTTTTTTGGCAAAGAAATCTATATCAAAACAGTGCCAAACAGTGTCTCAAAGTGCCAAACAGTGTCTCTACAGTGCCAAACAGTGTCAAACAGTGCTTCAACATTGTACTCTACAGTAAAGTCAAATTTCTTTCCTTATTTTGTATGAAGTCAAAGTGTGAAGATTAAATAAAACCGGAGGGAGTACATTAACTTGCAAGTACTTCAACTTCTTTTCAGAGTGGAGTTATAGCACATTCATCAAATATAGATGGACAACTTAGACAAAATGATTAAATAACTTGTTAAATTTTAGTTTAAACTAATTAATAATTGAAAAAACTTGGGAAAATATGAGATAATTTGTAAAATTAATTGTTTATTTTTAAAATGTGTTTAACATTTGCAATATTTCAATTGAAAAAAGTTGAAAATTAAATATGAGATGATTTTTAACATTAACTCTTTACTCTATTAAAACAAGTTGATGTAGGTTATGAACTATAATATATGTGGTTGTACTCTTTCCTCAATTAAAATGCATTTGATTATTTGATTACAAATTTTATCAAATGTTTCACGATTCTGAATTTAATACGGAGTAGTACTTAAACATATGTTCAACTGAAATATTACAAATGTTAAACACATTTTAAAAATTAAAAAATTTATTTATAAAACATCTCTTTTTTTATTACCTTTTTCATTTTTATTAGTTTTCACTAAGAGTTAAAATATCATTAAACTGTTTGTCCTAAATTGTCCATCTATATTTGACGAGTGCACTATAATTCCGTTGTGAAAACAATTTGAAGTATTTTATGGGCTCTATTGCAAGTTAGTGTATCTTTTTATTCTACTGAAAATAAGTTGAAGTATTTTGTGAACACCAATGTAAGTTCATGTACTATTTATTCCAGCAGAGATAGAATTATTGACCAAATTAAAACCTTACTCCAATGCCAAAGTAAAACAAACCCTAAAGTTAGAGATTTATTACCAATCTCAAATAGTAGGCCGGAGAGGGAAGAGCAACCGGGTCCTCCGCTAACCCAAAGCAAGAGGGGATCAGACTTGGGATTAGACTCTGATTTGATGAAATAGTAAAAGAGTTGTACGTCTTCAGAATCCCCTACACCTAAATACCTGATGGAGTTCATATATTAATAAATACCATACCTGAGGGAGTATGATTTTTCAAAGTATCAAGAAAAATATATACACAGATTAGAAGAAGCTGACTTTCGACTTAGTCAAATTATACTGCGAAACTATTATACCATACAAATGGTTTACCGTTTCCAATACAATGTTCTTGAATTCAAAACACCCTAACGAATAGATTTCTTTCCCTAGTTGTTTTCTTTTTCTCTTCTTCTCCAATTACATTCTGTTATACTTCTTAATTGGGGATGCCATGTCATTAATATGTGTGTGATGTATATAGCTGACACGCAGGCATACATATAGATATAGATGCTTATGTAGCTAACAAATTAGTTGGAGTTTGTTGAGCTAGTTTGTAACAGTTAGCTAAAGCTATAAGATGTATGCGGAGAACTGGAGATGTAGCTTTTGATCATTGAATAAACTATTCTTCCTTTACACTCTCTCAATTCATCTTGTTCGAATTCTTCTCTTCATTAAGAATTCCTACTTTTGCGTACGTTCTTCGATAGTACGTACGCAATTGGAAGATACATGGTCATGAGTTCCAAACTGATGTTATGATAGTACCATTGGGAGGCTGTGAGATGGTGCTAGGCATACAATGGTTAGCTTCCTTGGGTCAAATCAGCTGGAATTTCAAGGATTTGATCATGGAATTTAGATATCTCAACAAGAGAGTAGTGTTGAGAGGGAGTAATAAAGGAAAACTACACTGCTTACAAGGGGAACAAATGAATAAGGAATTAAGAAAAGGGGGAAGTCTTCGATTGGGACAACTTTTTGTCATGCAGATACAACAAGAAGATCAAGGGGAGAACAAAAAAGCAGAAAAGGTACCTCAAGCTATACAGAATATCTTGAATGAGTTTCAGGACATCTTTGAAGAGCCAAAGCAACTTCCTCCACATAGGGAGCATGATCATCAAATACACTTGAAACCTGGAACTGCTCCTATAAATGTCAGGCCTTATAGATACCCGGTTGTACAGAAGAATGCCATTGAGGAGATTACTCAAGAAATGCTGAATAGGGTATCATTAGGCACAGTCAGAGTCCCTACTCAGCTCCAGTAGTGATGATAAAAAAGAAAGATGGTTCCTGGAGGTTCTGTGCAGACTATAGAGAGCTTAACAAGCAAACCATCAAGGATAAGTTTCCCATACCAATAATTGAAGAACTTCTTGATGAATTACATGGATCCCAGTTTTTTTCCAAAATTGACTTAAGGTCTGGATATTGGCAGATCAGGATGAGGGAAGAAGATATTGAGAAGACAGCCTTTAGAACTCATATGGGCCATTTTGAGTTTGTGGTCATGTCTTTTGGGCTCACCAATGCGCCCTCAACTTTTCAGAGCCTCATGAATCACATTTTCCAACCTTACTTGAGAAGATTTATCTTAGTTTTCTTTGATGATATTTTGATATACAGTCCTACCTTAACTGACCATGTTATGCACCTGAAGCAAACCTTGGAGGTATTAAGGAAACACCAACTGTATGCTAAGATGAATAAATGCTCATTTGGAGTCAAGAGGGTGGATTATTTGGGTCATGTAATCTCACAGAAAGGGGTAGAAACTGATCCTAGCAAAATCACAGCTATGGTTAACTGGCCTAAACCAAAGAATATTAAGGCATTGAGAGGGTTTTTGGGACTCACTGGGTACTATAGAAAGTTTATCAAGAACTATGGAATCTTGAGTAAACCTCTAACCAACCTCCTTAAGAAAAATGCCTTTGAATGGGGAAAAGAACCGGAAGCTGCCTTTAAAGCCCTGAAAGAAGCCATGAGTCAGGCCCCAGTCCTTGCCCTTCCAAACTTTCAAATTCCTTTTGAAATTGAAACAGATGCATCGGAGATAGGGATTGGAGCAGTGTTATCTCAAAGACAACATCCTATTGCTTTTTTGAGTAAAGCTTTATCTGTGAAGCATAAAGCTCTCTCTACTTATGAAAAAGAGCTTTTGGCAGTAATATTGGCAGTTGAAAAATGGAGAGCATACTTGGTGGGCCAACACTTTATAATAAAAACTGATCACTTCAGTTTAAAATACTGGCTTGAACAGAAGATCACTACACCCTTTCAAAGTAAATGTCTACCTAAGTTGATAGGCTTGGACTATGAAATTGTGTACAGGAAAGGCAAGGAAAATGTGGCAGTTGATGCATTGTCCCGAGTGGAAAGTGGTGAGTTATTGCAGATGATAGTGGCTGAAGTCAGCTCAGATCTAATGGAAAAAGTAATAGGCAGTTGGGTACATGGGAAGCTTCCTGAGATTATCACCAAACTCAAAGAAGGAAAGGACACTCATGGCAAATATGAGTGGAAGGAAGGAAGACTCTTGAAGAAAGGGAGATTAGTAGTGGGCAAGGATGAGGTCTTGAGGAAAGAAATCATTATGAGTATACATAATTCGGCTATTGGGGGACACTCTGGAGTAAAGGCTACATATCAAAGAGTACATACTCTTTTCTATTGGAAGAAGATGAAAAAAGATATAACAGAATGGGTCACTAATTGCAGCATTTGTCAAAGGAGTAAGCCTCTTTTACAAGCCCCTGCTGGTCTGCTACAACCCCTTCCTATACCAGATGCTATTTGGAGAGATATATCCATGGACTTTATAGAAGGCCTACCAAAATCTCAGAACAAGGACACCATTTTGGTGGTGGTGGATAGACTCAGTAAGTATGCTCACTTTATACTACTCAGTCACCCATATCAGGCTAGCACTGTAGCAAAAGAGTTCTTTGATCATGTATTCAAACTACATGGACTACCTAAGTCCATAGTAAGTGACAGAGACAAAATATTCCTAAGCAAGTTTTGGCAGGAGCTATTCAAATTACAGAAAGTGGAACTTAAGATGTCCACAGCCTACCACCCTCAGACAGATGGCCAAACCGAAAGTGTTAACAAATGTGTTGAAACTTACTTAAGGTGTATGACTGGAGAACATCCGAAAGATTGGGCAAAATGGATCACTCTAGCAGAATGGTGGTACAACACAAACTATCAATCATCAATCAAGACTACTCCTTTTGAAGTAGTATATGGGCAGCCTCCATCTCTGCATTTTCCCTACACTATTGGGAACAGTCCTGTAGAAGCTGTAGACAGGAGTTTGAAGGCCAGAGATGAATGTATCAAAATGCTTAAATTTCACTTAAAACGGGCTCAGGACAGAATGAAAAGTCAAGCAGATCAACATAGAGTTGACAAGGAATTTACAGAAGGGGAATGGGTGTATGTTAAGCTACAACCCTATAGACAACAATCTGTGGCCAAAAGGGTCAATGTGAAGCTTGGTCCTAAATTTTTTGGTCCTTTTGAGGTGGTGAAAAGGGTGGGACATATAGCTTATAAACTGAAGTTACCGGTGGAAGCAAAAATACACTCAGTCTTTCACATATCACAACTTAAAAGGCACAGGGGAGAAATTCCAAAGGAAGTGAACTTGCCTCAACTGGATGATCAGGGAGTATTATTGGTGGAGCCTATGGCAGTTTTAGGAAGGAAGATTGCCAAGAAGAAGGATGCTGCTGCAGTGTACTGGTTAGTACGATGGTCCAATGGAGGTGAAGAAGATGCCACGTGAGAAGCATATGATGAACTCACAAAGAAGTTCCCAGATTTTGTTAAGAAGCATATTGTAGCTTGAGGTCAAGCTTCTCAAGAGGGATGGATTGTTATACTTCTTAATTGGGGATGCCACGTCATTAATATGTGTGTGATGTATATAGCTGACACGCAGGCATACATATAGATATAGATGCTTATGTAGCTAACAAATTAGTTGGAGTTTGTTGAGCTAGTTTGTAACAGTTAGCTAAAGCTATAAGATGTATGCGGAGAACTGGAGATGTAGCTTTTGATCATTGAATAAACTCTTCTTCCTTTACACTCTCTCAATTCATCTTGTTCGAATTCTTCTCTTCATTAAGAATTCCTACTTTTGCGTACGTTCTTCGAATTTCTTTCCTAGAACGTTACACATTCTTTCCGTTTACCAAAATATTAAGAATTCAATCACAATTTCATTTTTTCTTCATCTTCGCAATTTTGATTTAAACAATAAAAACTATATTAGGATCTGGATTTCTCCTTCTATTAGGTTGACTTTTTAGGATGGAACCTCAGATCTTAACATGGGATCAGAGCTAAATCGATCCATGGTGTGGCCCCCCTATGAAAAATGATGACACAATGAATAAATGACAATGACGAACCGATGAAAAAATAAATGACGACACGATGCAGATGAAGTGTGTGGTCATGAGGAAGGGTAATGATGTCCCACATCAGATATCTCTTAAGCAATTCAAAACAATATTAAGATCTGAACTCCTCCTCCTATTAGGTTGACCTTTTAGAAAGGAATTCTGGATCTTAACATTTTTCATTCATCATTCGGTTATAATGCTATATAATCGGATAGCTACTAGCTAGCTATATATACGCAATATTGTACACCGTACTACATGTAATTGAAATATTTAATTTCCTCATTTATCTTTTTTATTGCAACGATCAACTTTTCATGTTTTTGAGCGTATAAGTTTGAGTTTTTACTACAATGATACTACCTTGTTCAAAGCGAGATGTACCAAAAAGTGACACTTCATTGTAAATTATCTACATGAAGTAATAACATTCATAAAATTCCCAAACATCTTTACTATTTAATTTTCTCGGATAATATTATTGTAGTTGGCAATAAATATATAGGCACATACGGGAGAGGTGCGGAGAATACGTTGGCAGGGTGCTACGTGGTGTCGGTAAGCAAAGATAGTGTTCGGATATGGTCAGCCTCTTCCATGGAGAGTGTGCTCGCTATTTGATCACATATGGTAACTATGTGCTTCTGCTCATTCTCGGCGGTAACCAGGTATGCTTCATAACTTTTGATTGAATTGTCATTCACAATAACACTTTTTTTTATTGAATTGACTTTTCAAACATGTTACTCGAATGGTTTAAAAGTACAATAAACAAAATTTATAATCAATAATGGATTGCTTTTCATACGAGTAAAAAAATATGGAGTAACGATTTACCATTCAAATTAAATCCGGACAAAAAATAGAGGTAATTACTCAAATAGTAGTAATATCAAAGTTAATTGCTCATATAGGACTGTCAATGAAAGATACGTTTCATATGACTAAAATCAGCATAGTTATGCAAAAATAACCTTGTATTAATATTTTAAATTTAAAAAATGTAAAATAAAAAAATCTGTTGAAACCCTAGAATTTCGACAACTAGCAGTAGCACTACCACCGCCTCGTCGGAGCTCGCCAGCTCGCCCTCCCGCCATCTTCGCTGGCGGCGCCTGATACCGCCTTATCTGGCGCCTGTGTTAAGACCTGAGGCTCCATCCTAAAAGGTCAAACAAATAGGAAGAGTAATCAAAATAAGACTGTCATATTTTTATTCCCTGATAAGTCCGTATTTCGACACACATTTGATGCGTGTTGAGATCGGCTTTTGCGGGTTTTCCTAGCTTAAAGGTGTCATAAGTCTCATTTTTAGATCAAGTCATATTTTAAGCCCGACACCGGCGTTTGAAAAGTAATCGAGAGAGTTGAAACTCATTTGAGAGTTGATTAGGAGAATCGTAGGTCAATGAGGTGTTAAAGACGAAGTTTTGAAGACAGAAGAGCTCTAGAATTGGCTACGGGATCACAAGAAGATGAATAGAGCTTGAAAACGGCGGTAAAGATGACATTCTGTAAATCGTTCAAGCATATCTTTTTGTAGAAACATCCAAAGTACACGATTCAAGTTCCATATGAAAGCTAACTTCAAGGTCTACAAATTATACGTAGTATGAAGACACCATTATGAGAATCTGAGAGGAGCAAGGTGAAAACAGACGAGGAAGTCAGATAATCGCTGTTGAGATTTCAGGATGCGACCTTCTACATTTTATTCATAACCTTTTATTGGATTATCCAAATCCTGTTTTGCAAGTTGTGATGGATAGAAGATTGCATTAGCTACAACGTTGGTGAAGGAAACATAGTCATATTCGGACGGGAAAGCCGTGCGCCGTGCGCGGAAGAGAACATTCACGCTGGAGATACTGCCGGTGGGGCATGCCGCATGCCAAGGGAAGCACAACGTGCCCGGCATTTTTTTGCCCCCAGGTGTCCTATTTCGGCTCGGATTGACCTGTTTTCTATTTAAACACCCCGTAAATCCCTGTTTTTTTTTACGGATCTTAAAGAGAGGCCTAGGGACGAAATATTACGTATTTTTCCACTTTATTCTTCAAGATCCTAAGATTATTTGTAAGTTTCATCTTTTTAATTAATGACAATTAATTCTTTTCATCCCAATTCTATTGTTGATTCAATTATGAATTGTGAGTAGTTTTAATTCATGATGGATTAATTACATGAATGTTATTTAATCTGGTAACATAGAACTGCAGCTAGGCTTATAATTGCATGTATAATAAATTAAGAAAAATCTAATTTATTCTAGGACACCTCCACACACACTTAATCGTTTGCTAAGGGATTAGTAACGGTTAACGGGTCGTACGCTCGCTCATTTTGGCAATAATTTTAGATACCTGTCGCATGAGAGAACAGCTTGGTTTCCTAAATTATACGGAGTAGTACTCTACGCCGCGAGAGCGGTAAGAACTTATTATTGACCAGCGTTGCTCAATTAAATAATTTTCATGTGATTAAGCCTAATCAGCCAAAAATCTGATTACCCCAGAATCAATCTCTGTTTGCTTCCGTCATTAATTAGAAAGAACCAAGCTTTTTATTCGTTTAGTTGCATTTTAATTTTTCAACAAATCAAATCTCGCACAACTGCATTTTATTTTATAAATTTTCATCGTTGAATTTAGTTAATACTTAATTCCCCTCTTTCGTCCTTGTGGACACGATACCCGTACTTGCACCATATTCTACTACGTAATTTAAGTGCGAGAAAACTCACATCATTCTCTAAATAGGAGTAATTTCTGCCAAGTTTGGCATTACCAGACTTAAAACATGACAGTTTTTTTCATGGCAGAAACTACTCCTATTTAGGGAATAAAAATATGAATGTCCTATTTTGGAATTTCATAAAGTTTTTACTCTTATTCAAGGCAATTTCTATAGTAATTATGCAACCTACAATATTTTTTTTCTAAATGGAGTGATTTTGTAGTTAGATCTGGGATGAAAACAAAACAGTGCATTAGTGCATATTACAAGTTGAAAAACAATAATCATTATTTTACAAGGGCCTAAAATAAAATATGTCATATTTGTAGGGACCTCCTACAAAAACATTATTTAATTAAGTGTACAATATTATTAGTAAAGTATCAAATGTGTGGAACCCTACAAGGACATAGAAATATAATACTCCCTCTGTCCCTAAAAGAAGTTCCATTTCGCTTATCGAGGGTCAACTTAAATCACTCTTAAACTCTTACTTTTTATATCAAAATTTTATAAAAGTTAAATTATTTTTTGCAGGCTTTGTAGCGGGTTTAATGTAGTTTCTGAATATGTAAATTTTATTTACTAAAAATAATCCGAGTTTTCACAGGGATCATTTAACTTTATAGTCGGTCAACCTTCGTAATCCGCAATTGGAACAACATTTAGGGACGGAGGGAGTATGAAAGAAAGGAGCATTGCATTTTGTTGTTGTATTTTAGTTTAATTCATTATATACAATTTGTTTTAAACCGTTTTTGGCAGATTAAAATTAAAGAAAGTTATTAGATTTGTTATGTAATATGTAGATGTCCAAGATCCTCCCCGATTGTTAGACCCCTTTTTTACGGGTCTTTATCGAGACATGGCATTGGCTCGATAGGGTGTCTTTTGGGGCATGGGATGCGGCCAAAGTCATCGTGGCGATGCTTCGCCAAGGCAAAGGCATGCTGCGGCATTGCTTTGCGAGGAATGGGCAAGGTGAAAGTTTGGCTAAGGCATGGGGACTTAGTCAAGACAAGGCAAGCTAGACCAAGTATGAGGGCAGAATGGTTGGCGTTGCGAGAAACCATGTTTGGTTCATGGGCAGCACGACATGGTCAAGGGTGGCTATGGGTGTGTTGGTCCGGCATGTGTTCCAAGTGTTGGTGAAGGTTAGTGGCATGTCGGGCATGGCTAACGGGATGTGGGACAACTGGTTGGATGCACGCAAAAGCAAGTGGCTCAAGGTGGCACGTGGGCGATTCAAGGGTAGTGCGTGGTGTGCATGGCCAGTCTTGAGCCCGGGGCGTGGCTGTCCTTGGGCAGTCATGACTATTGGGAGCTTCGGTGGCAACGAGGGTTGGTTGGCTGGTAGACAAGTGGGACTTGGGCAAGCTAGGCGCAAGGCAACGAGGGTTGGTCACGAGCTCAAGGCAAAGAGTTGGCTCCGGGTGGTCTGGGTTAGGCTGCGGCGTGAGTGCAAGCTCGAAGAGGCGTGGCTCAGGTTTGGAAGGGAGCATGGCATTTGGCGAACGGGTGCCTTGAATTGGGGCGAACCGGTGGCAAGGCAGTTGAGGGCTTCGGGCGAACATGTGCTTTGGGCGAACCGGAAGGCCGCAGCATTGGCGGTTACCAACTTCAACTCGTGAAGAGACGCGTCCCTTCAGACTAAGCAGTTGGCTTGTAACTGCCAGACTCGGTCCAGTCGATAAATAGGCCGCGACATACTGCTAGTTTTGTAGCCAGATGTGTGAGAGCAGTGTATGCCTTAGTGTTTGCAAGTGTGTAGAGATTGTGAACATATTGTAATAGTCCTAGTGTATTAACTGTGAGTTGTGAATTAATACAAGGTTGGTCGTTGATCGTAAAGTCGTGTGCCTAAATTCTGCGTGTGTGTTAAAGTGTTGCGTTCCTATTCTCAATTAAGTGTCTCACCGCGGCATTGGGTGGAAGGCTGACTGTCTTAAGGTGCAAATTATACCGTGGGATGGGTATACCATGCATATGGTATACCGATCCCAAATACGATACCGTTTTTATCACAAACGACCCATACAACGGCTACTTGCTCGATGGCCACTGCTCCAGCCGCACATTCCCACTCTCCCTCAGTCCCACTTACGTTTCTTCTCTTTTTCGTTTTTTTACTTTTAATTCTTTCATAATCAAAAAGTCAATTTTCATATGATATTTTTAATATAAGAACACTAGAATCTCTCCAAAAAAACTATGTATTACTACGTACAGTCTTGTGATCAAATTTACATCCTTTCAAAATAAATTAATTACTTTTTCTTTCTCTCTTAGTCCTTATTGATACACTTTTTTTTATTCAACTAAAATTTCAAACAAAAATTAATTACTCTTTCTTTCTTATATGATTTTAGTGTTTCTAAGACATTTAAATTTGGTTATTTTTATTTACATTTGATAAAAAAATATGAGATTACATTTTCATATGTGTGATTTATATTTCTACATGCGTGAGTTATGTTTATTGATAATTTCTAGAATTTGATACTATATACTTCGTATGAAGTTACATTTATCTCTTTGAAGAAAAAATCGTATCTCTTTCAAATTTTTATTTCAATTTAAATTTGATAAAACATGAGATTACATTTTTCACTTGGTGAGTGATGTTTATAGACAATTTCTGGAGTGACACTTGATAGTATATTGAGTTACATCTTTTTGTGCTTGAGTTACATATTTTTATGTGTGAGTTACATCTTCCTATGCGCGAGTTACATTTGAACTTGCCCCAATAAGTTACATTTTGCATACAACTTAGTTAAATGTTTAGCTATTTTTATGTGATTTTTCTTAATTTAATTAATAAAATACTCCACATAATTCAAATATAATATTCTCATAATTTAGCAGATTGATTTACTCTAGCCTGCATAACTGCATTTCATAATTTTCAACAGATTCAATGTAATCAGTCCATTTCAATGTTACCATATGGGTCCTAAATGTATTTAAAATTAATGTCCTAAAATGTTTCTCCAAATTAGAATCATGTTAGACTTTAATTTTCAATTAGGCACTTAATGTATCAATGATATTGGTCTCCTAGCTGTATTAAGCGTATTGTTTTTTTTTTAAATACCAAGCGTATTATTTGTACGTTGTGTATACATCCTCTTTACAAAAAAAAAGAGTATGTATCCAAATAAGAGTTCTATTTCTACCCAACTCTAGAATCAAGAATGAATAAGACGCCGATTTAAAAGCCTAAGCTAAATGTTTTTCTTCCCCTTTTTTCTATTGTTTGTATATCTATTGTTCGTTTTTCTTCCCCTTTTTTCCCCCGGGTTTCGAGTGTGTATACCGTACATCCGGCTGTACGGTGAGCACCGTACAGCCGGCCCAGGAACATGCTCAAGGGAAAAATAGCAAAACAATTCGGTGGCATTTTTGTAATTAATGTAAAAATCGCGGTTTCTGCTAAATGAGCATTAATGTATTGTTAATGAGCAATAGTCCAATTTTAATGAGTATTAAGCGTCTAATAATGAGCACCGTGTTACTACAAGAAAGCTGATATCAAAACTAAAAAACGGTGTCATTTTCGTAATTTCAGTGAAAATTGTGATTTTCATTAGATGAGCATTAATACACTTTTAATGAGTATCAGATGTATTCTACTGAGCATTAAGAGTCAATTAATGAGTATTGTGATATCAACTTCATAAATTGTAATTCACTTTCTTTTTCTTCTTTTCTCTTTTATAAAATATCAATAAATTAGTACCAAATGAGCATACATAAAGCACAAATGAGCATTGATATGACAATCGTAAGATTTGTTAGTTGAGCATCAAACATCATCTATTGAGTATTAGGATTATGCAATTTAGTGAGCATCAGGCATGTTTTGTTGAGCATTGATAGCCTAACAATGTGTGTGGTGATCTCCTTAGCTTTATATATTCGAATTACTTTCCTTTTCTTATTTTCCCTTTTTAAGAACTTTCTATATATTATCTTTAATCGACTCATATGGACATCAATATGTGAATCTAATGTAATATGCAACTTTTGAAATATGCATTGATATGACATTTTAAAAGTGAGCATAACATGAGCACCAATTGAGTTTAAGTTACTTACAAAATGAGCATTGATATGAAAATCATAATTTTTTAGTCGAACTTCAAGACATTTTTATTGAGCATCAAACCTTCTCTATTGAGTATTAGAAATATGCAATTGAGTATAAGCATTTATATAATATGTTAAAATGAGCTAACACGAATACAACATGAGCATACATTACTTACCAAATGAGCAATGATATAAAAACAATAAACTTTGAGCATCAAGAAATTTTTGTTGAACATCAAAATTTCTTTTATTGAGTATCAGAAGCATGCAATTGAGTATTATGATCCCTGCTCCAATGTATATAATCTAACTCTTATGCGAATCTAAAATGATACTTTTGATATCTGCATTAATATGACATTTTAAAATGAGCATAAAACCAGTATCAGATGAACATGCGTAACTTACAAAATGATTATCGAAAAACTCATGCACATTTATTTTGCATTATACTCATTGTAGTATAGCACAAAACTCATGTTAGTAATTAGCACAAAATATTTAATAAAATAACAAGTAGTCGTCTTAAAATTAAAAATAGAAGAACAAAACATTAATACCTAAAATGTTTATAATGCAGAAATTTAAAATACATAAATTAGAAGTTTGATTGAAAAACAAGAAAAAACAAACTTGAACATTAACAATATTTAAGATTATACATTTGCATTATAATTGAATAAAAAATCAAAGCATGTTAAAGAAAAAATAAAGAAAAGAAAGAACTCAAACAAGAAAACAACAAAAGCTGAAAACAATGAAAAATGAAAAGCCACGAAAAGAAAAGCAGAAACGGAAGTGAAAAGCAACGAAATCAAAGAAAAGAGAAAACAAAAAAAAGACAACGGAATAAAGCCCATAGCAGCCATCGGCTAAAAAAGAAAGAGAATCGGCGGAAGATGGGAAAAGAAAAGAGCAGCAGACATTAACTTAACCTTAACCCTGAAACTTGGATTTAATTACAAAAAAACCCGGCTGTACCATGCCCTAGGTACAGCCGGCTGTACCGTATACATTACGCCGGGTTTCAATGTTTTTCCTCCAATTATTTCTCCTACTTTTTCTCTTCTTCGTTTTCTACATTTATGTTTTAATTAATTAATTTAATATATTAACCAATAAGAGTGAGACACATCATCATTTTATAACTGAGTTTTACTATATAAAACAATAGATAGATAATACCATCAACACGCATAAATTACTCACGAACTCTATTATATTTAATCCGTCAGTCTATTAATAAAAGTTACGAACTTCATATAACTCTCATATCTTTATCCTCAATCCAAATAAATCCAATTTCATTTTTATAGATAAGGACTCTTACTCGATGAAGTGTTGTCTTCTCATTTATTTATCTTGATTTTACTTATATTTCCCGATTTATTAAATTTTAAATTGTTGTTTAATACACAAGTATATATTGATAATTTTAAGTGATGCTACATACTTTGTTAATTTATGAATGATGATGTCTGCAATTTAATTTGTGTGATTGTGCGGTATTGAATTTTTACTATATTATAGTGATATTTATATTAAAAAATAATCACATGTATGGTAAGTAAAATAAATTTTGTTTACAAAAATATGACTTTCTAAGTGTAGTGAGTAGTGACTATAATAGTAACTTAGTCATACTAACTTATGTTCAATTTTTGTAAACTTAAATTAGTATGAGATTATACTAAATTAAATTAATTGTTAAACTTTTTTTTATAAATAAGAGCTTGTTGGATGACTTTGTTCTCACTTTATCGGCCTTCTCAGTCAACGTTTTCACCAACAACAACAACAACAACAACAACATCCAAGCCTTAGTCCCAAACGATATTGAGGTCGGCTAACATGAATCGATACATGATATCACCAAAAGGAAAAGAAAGAAAATAAACATAAAAAAGATAAACTATTACCAAAAAAAGATAATATAAAAGAGATGAATATACATATAAAAGATAAAATAAAAAGGATAAATTAATATTTATATATAAGGAAAAAAATATAAAAGAAAAAGAAAAAATAGAAGAAAAAAAAGAGGGGAAAAGATGATACAAGATCACTCCTTCACACGAATACCCGCCCTCCATTTTTCTCTCTCCAAAGCCATACCCTCATCCAATATAAGAAGAAGCATATCACTTCTGACTCCCCTAATCCACGTCTGTTTGGGCCTTCGTCTCCCTCTCTTCACCAAAATCACAATTTTTTATTTCACACTTTGAGTTGTGTAATAATCACAATACTACTCTGTATTAAGTAAGATTGAATTTACTTTTACGACTGAATTGGTTGAAGTTGCTTTAGAGCATCATTTTAGTTATTTTTCATGTAACTTTTTCTTTAATTTATTAAAAAAATATGTTTTAAATATTTTTTTCACAATTCAATGAATTCACCCAATTCAGCCGCTTCAATCATAACTGCATCAATTTCTGCAGAATCAGCTAATCTCAATGTAACCAAACATGCTCTGTTTGATTTCAATAATAGTTTTGAAAATGTTGATACTTTAGGTACTTTTCTAGTATAATGCTATTCTTTTTTACAAAAAGAATCGAGAACTATACCCAATTGGCTTGGCTTATTTCAAATGGAGTGTAAAGTCCAATTCCTCCTTCAAAACTTAGCATACTCGCCAAAAAAAAATCAATGAACCTAACGTTTTTAGAAAAATTATGAATCACTCAAATAGTTGAATTTACTGGATTGTGAGTCTGTGACCACCTACCCCAACACTATAATGAAGTCATACTATGTACTACCTCCGCCCCCTAAGTTTGGGACAAAGGGATGTGGTGTGGTTTTTAAGAAAAAGTAGAATTGTGTGGTTGATATTGAATTGATAAAGTGTGAATAAAGTAAGAATGGATTCTAACCACTTAAATATTACCAAATATAGTAAGGGACAAATTTAATAGGACGGACAGAAAAGGTAAAATGGGACAAAGTTAGGAGACGGAGGGAGTATACGATTGCATAAAATTACATATCAAATTAAGAAAATACAATTCTATGTTGCACGGATACGGATACGCCGATACGTCGATACGCGAATACGGGTACGGCAATACGGCAATTTAAAAAATTAGAGGATACCGGTACGGGGTAAATTTATAAATAATAAAAATATAGGGTATAATTTGCAAATATATATAATTCTGGAGTTCATAAATAAAATAATAATAATAATAGTACAAAAAATAACTACTCCGTATTATAATAAGATTTCAAAGATTAGGCAAAAGAAACTAAAGTAAAGATATTTTGGTTTAAATTCAAACAACATTTTTTTGTTCTCTATTTACATTTACATCGAAATCTTGTTTCAATTAAAGCTCATCAAGCGATAAAATGAAAAATTATAGTAATCCGTTATTTTCCATACTCCCGAAATCATCTTTATCAATATTCCACATCTTAGGGTCGCTTGGATGACTACTAAATTTTCGTCATGTTGTGTATGAAATGAGGGTTACAGGGTCAGATACGCGTATTGGTTCACGGATACGGGTATCGGAAGTATCAGTATTTTTAAAATTAAGCCCGATACTTTTATTAAATTACGGATACGGACCCAATACGTACAGGACGCGTATCGGTGAGTATCGAAAACGGATACGTATCGGATACAGCATCGGGGTGAAGTATCGGTGCAACATAGAGTATATCCTATGATTTATTAGGAACATAAAATATTTTTTGAACTAGTTCTCCATTTTCCAATAATTCATTTATGCCCATTGCTCCCCATTCTGCATATAAGCGTAAAGGAGGAAAAAGTACTCTGAACTAGTTTGTGTATTCTGTAAAGTCAGGGGAAAATAATCAATGTAAAGAGGAAAGGGAAGAAGAGAACAGACCCGGATTCAAGTTCGAAGGGAAGCGAGCCGTTGAACCCGGGCAAAAACTTAACCAGGGAGCCTGCAGCGCCACTTCTAACAATCATGTTGGAACATAGATGTAAGAAGAAGGCAGCCAGTACCACAACTTTCTTAACCATTTCTTCTTTTCTTCTTACTATCCTCTGTTCTTGGGTTTTTAGGTGTGTAAAATGAAGTCCGGCTTTTGGTAGAGTTGAAGGAAAAGAGAGGGGCTCTACCCATATTTATATCTCGTTGAATTTTGAAGTGGTGTTCGGACTTCATTTACAATTTATTAAGGAATAGGTACACATTAATCTGAAATTCAGAAACATTTCCGATTTCACTTCGAACTTGTGTAGTACTTGATCTGATTCGTCTGTATACACACCCAAAAATTGAATGGTGTACAAAATGTGTACACGAAAAAAGTGTACACCAAATTATACATTATGCCTTAGTAGGGCGTGTGACCCATTTGAATCAGGAGCGAAGCCAGAGCACTGGGTCAAACTGCGTCGATACAAAGAATTTTTTTGGAAAAAAAAAATTACACGGAATATTTTATATAAATTGGTCTAGATAGGACTAAATATAACCTAAAATGCACAAATAGGTGATGTATAGTCTACCCGGGGGTATCTTATCTGAGGGGTTATTGCGGGAATAACTAGAGAGAAGTCAGAGCAAATAGGAGGAGAGGCGATTTTATTAATGAACTCGAGATGTTCTGATATGGGTTCTGGATGTGGTCTCCTTTACAATGGGGAAATGGGGTGGTATTTATAGTAGCAATAAATGCGATGAGAGTACACGTGGCGATAATCCGACGGCCGAGAGGTCACCTCAATCGGGTGGCACTGATAGTTGCATGTGCTTCGCATTGAATGCGGTGGGTGGATGTGACGTTGCATTAAATGCGGTGGTTGCTTGTCTCCAAAGGGAATCTTTTCGATGCTTGAGTTGTTGGCCGAGGGCTCCCCCTGCGGCCGAGGGCTCGTGCAGCCGAAGGCATGGGAGTGCCGAAGGATTCCATGATGTCGAGGGCAGCAGGTGTTTGGCCGAAGGCCTCCCGGAATCCGAGGGCTACTGTTTTACGCCGTTTTCTCCTAGTAGCTTCGTATGCTCGAATCTTGGTGCCCTGTGTATTTTAGAGCCTTCGGCCAAGGAGGCCGAAGGCACCCCGATGTGTATTTCGGGTTTCTTTGAGACTTGGGCCGCTGTATTTGGGCTTCGAATGTTCCTTGGGCTCAATGGGCCTGTATAGGAGAAGTAGGAGTCTATGGGCCGGGGGTTCCTGGGCCATATACTCCATCAATAGGAATACTACATTTAAAACCCCCTAAAATTGGACTAAACATTGATTTCTACCCTAAATACCCCTAAGGGTATTATTTCATAATGAACTATTTCAATTCATAATAAAATCTTAAAAAATATTAAAAAAAGCGTAAAAAATATTAAAATATTTATAAAATAAAAAATTAAATTTTTTTTTAAAAAAATAGTAAAAACCCATAAAAATATGGATACATTTTACACCGCCTCCCAATACCACCACCTCCGATCGGTAAAAATTATGCCATTTGTTTTTAATAAAATCCCATTTTTTTCCGAAAATGCCAATAAAATGACATTATTACTCTTCATTATACCAATAAAATGACATTATTACTCTTCATTATACCAAAACTCTGATTGAATCTGCCATTATTATGGCATTACTAAAAATTGTTGGCATAATTTTTTATAAAAAAAGTAAAAATCCATAAAAAAAAATGGATACCTTCCCACTGCCTCCAAGCACCACCACCTCCGATCGGTAAAAATTCTGCGATTTTTTATAAAAAAAATGTCATTCTTCTCAATAACGAATTCAGTCAGTAGGTTTGACTGACAGAATCAGTTGGCGTCGCCAACTTGGCGGGTTGTTAGAATATGTTTGATAATTTAACTATTTGGCGATAACAATTAGTAAAAATGTCATATTTCAAAATGCTAACCCAAACGCTAGCCCACAATGCTAACCCAAACGGTAGCCCAAACGCTAACCCAATTAATAGAATTGCAACGTTTCCATTTCAATAGTACTATCCAAAAATGTCATGTCGATCATCTATTTATCCAACAACGTTTTCATTGAAAACCCTAAAAAGAATCCCATCATCATTTTTCTGCTAAAATGTCATTTTTTTTTAAACACATCCGAGCCACGCCAGTCACCTTCCTGATTTTTTTATGATAGAAAAATATTGCAATATTTTAATGAGGACAAAATAAGAGATATAGTACAAAGTAGCCCACCCAACACAATTTTGTACTCCGTACACAACAGGAAAAATAAGGGATATAGTACAACAAGTAGCCCGACCACCACAATATTGTACATTACGGCCAGATAGATATATAAGGACATCTCTCTTGTATACTCTAAAAAATTAATACGTACTAATGCATATATACTACTTCTGTCCCATTTTATGTGTCTTAGTTTGACTCGACACGGTTATTAATGAAGTGGTTGAAAAAGTAAAAGTTGTGGTTGAGATTTGAGTTTAATAAAGTGAAATGGTGTAGACCACATATTTCTTTCCAAAAAAGGAAAGGAGACACTTATTTTGGGACAACCCAAAAAGGAAAGTAGACAGATAAAATGGGACGAAGGGAGTACTTCTTTCATATTCCGTATTTTTTATTCTCAAAATAGAACTAGTTATTGTTATGTTTTGGCAATTTGGGATTTTAAAATGAGTATTTTCAAACTTAACAGTAATTACTCCTATTTTGGAAAGAAAAAACATGACAGTCTTATTTCGGAACCTTCAAACTTTTTACTTTTATTTCGGAAATTTTGAGTTTTGACTAGAGAAATTGCCTCATATAGGAGTAAAACTTGGGAGAAATTCTTAAATAGGAGTATGTATGTTTTCTTCCCCAAATAGGATCATATTACTCCTATTTAAAACATACAAACTTTTCAATTTCATTCTTGCCCCTACTATATTTAACTCACGATCTATCTACTCTTACGCACCATCTTTCTCTCTCCTCTCTGCTTCTCTGTCGGTCAGTTTCTTTTCCCCTGCAAAGATCGTTGGCTTCTTCTTCTCTACAAATCAGACGGGTCAACTTCTTCTCAACACGATGTCATATATGTTGCCGCTGCACGCTGCCTACAAATAACGTTTCTTCTCCTTCTCCTAATCTTCCTCCTCCTATTATTGTATTTTTCAGATTTTTCTTCAATTCCTCTGTTTTTTGAGTTTTAGCATTAAATTTGTTGATTTTAGGACGTATATTTCGTATTTCCATTTTTTAATTTCTCACACTTTTATGCTTTTCTCAAGTTTTGGATGATGGCATAAATTTTTGCCAAGTTTATTGCAGAAATGTACACAATTGTATTATGACAAAATTTTGGTGTAAACTGATCTTCTGATTTTTATCATTTGCATCTTGTTTTTGATTGAGCTGGATTTGTTAAAGTGGTTGTTTCATTTTGTTAAACCGGAATTTAGTTGTTCACTTCATATTTTGCCAGGATTATGGCAGATTTGGGCGAATCTGCCAAGAAAAATCTGCCAACATTTTGACAAATTTAAAAATTCATTTTCATGGCAAATTTGTCTTTAATCTTCAGGGATAAATCTCTTAACTTCATGGCAGATTAATGACACCGGAGTAGGGATGGCAACGACGATGCTCACAGGTGAAGTGGTGGCCCCAAAATTGACACTTGCGGCAATTTTAATAAAAGACAATAACAGTGCTACAGTGTCGGCGGCGTAGATTGGGCGGCAGAGACGGAAGGGGAAGGTGGCGGCGGATAGAGACGACGGTTGGGTGGAGATAGATGGCAACACCGGTGTAGAAGGCGCCGAGGCGGAGGCGGGCGGCATCGGTGTGGGAGGCTGAGGCAGGCTACACCAGCAAATTAAAGGTTGCTGAAGTTCTACACCAATGTTTTTTTTCCCGATTCTCCAGTGTTCGTTCAATTTCAGCTTGCGTATGTGAAATACAAAAAGGTTATTTTTGTCAACTTGGTCTTAAAAGGCTCCTATCAAACACACGTAACATTAATACTCCTATTTTGGCAAATTATAAACTTTTTACTCCTATAATGATAATCAACTCTTTTGACTAACATATATTGGATGTATGATTCATAAAAATGAGTCTTATATTATATTTAACTGAGTATAACATTTAGAAAATTATGACATGGTATTATAATGAGAATAACATAAATTTCAAATGAGTGTGTAATACGTAATTAGGGCAGAGCACGGGTCGGGTTCGGGCGGGTCGGGTTCAAAAATGGTAAACCCGTTCGGGTATCGGATTGATAATTTCAAACCCTACCCGATCAAAAAATTTATCGGGTTTTTCAGGTTGAAGAAGTTCGGGTTTTGGTCGGGTTGGTTCGGTTTTCGGGTCCATTCGGATTTTAATTTATTATTGTTGAAATTGTGATAAATAAAATGGTAATTAGTAAAAATATCATTCAAAGTTATACTAGTATAACATTCAAAGTAATAGTTGTATAAATATGGTAATCGACATATTTGAACATGTAAAATAATAATAATATACGGTGATTGACATATTTGATATTGTGATAAATAAAATGATAATTGGTCAAAATATCATTCAAAATCATAACAATAGAACATTCAAAGTTATAGTTTTACAAATACGGCAATTGGAATATTTGATATGCATAATATGATAATTGGCATACAATAATTGAGATATTTGAAATGCATAATAATTCAAAGTAGTATATATACTACCTTAGTTCGGGTTTTCGGGCGGGGCGGGTAGCATAATTGGTAACCCTACCCGCTACCCGCTTAACTCTCGGGTTGCAAAAATCGGATCAGGTTTGAGTCATTCGGGTCGGGTTATCCGACCCAAAAAATAAAATCGGATATATCCGATCGGGTCAATCGGGTAGGGTCGGGTTTGCTCTCCCCTATACGTAATATTGTAGTCTTAACCCCAATTAGAAATAATGCCTAAAATATAAGCTACAGACTATGAAATGACAATTAACCAGCCACTTCATTAACTAAAAAGGTGATCATTCAAATCCGATTTATATACAAATACCAATCATAAATTGTGTAAAATCAAAGTTGAAGAATTGAAGGGCGATGCGTAGTCACGGATATAAATCGGGTAGGATTTGTAAGAAAATACTTTTATATATTCATGTACACCGAATTTTATAAAGTCCTACCTCCGTCCCATTGACATTAGTCCATGAAGGGGTGACACAGTTATTAAGAAAATTCAGTTAATGCACATGATATTGAATTAATAAAGTAAGAATAAAATAAAAATGATTGAGAATCACACAAATTTTACCTGGTTTTGTATGAGACAAATTTAGTAGAATTTCTCGAAAAAGAAAAATAGGACAATTTTAACATGACGGGGGAGTACGATTTTTTAGATTTGGTGTGATCTTGGGCCTATCGTGGCCTCTCCCTACATCCGCCCTTGGTTACATTTGTAGAGAAGAGTCGTGATAGGAAGTGAGAAGTGTTGGAAAATGTGTTAATGAATTGCATTAAATAGTCATTTTGGGGCAATTTTTTGAGTAGGGTCCACTTCCAATTTGGGTCGGGTCAAAGTGGTTTCGGATTGTCCTTTCTTAGGTCTACAATTCGATATATGATACGCTCAAAACGGATAACGGGTGAATGAGAAATTGATTCTCGAAGTTCACTTGTTGAAATGGAGAAGAACTAGGAAAAATGTGGGTTTCTAGTGTGGTTTTTCCCACACCGGAAAACCCAACGGAATTTGAACTCTTTATAAAGGGAACCCCCACCCCCCAAGGAGTTAAGATTCCTGAAGGGAAAGACTCTCTCGCGCGCGCAAGGGGCGGGGGTGCGAATCAAATCCCGAAACCGGAGAACAAAAAGCGCGACTTGCGTGCGCGGGCGACCTGCGGACACGAATGTCGTCCGAAAATCCTATCTTCTAAAGATAACGTTAATTTTTGTTCTTCCGGTACGTTCCTATTTTATTTTTTGCTCCATGCAGAACTGAAACGTTGCAGTATAAATGTCCAACATTCATGAGCCTTAAACAACCATTAACACACCCAAATCCTCCCCTATAAAAGGTTGGTAGCTGCTTTGCAAACATACACAATTTCACAAACGTACTGCACCTTTCTTTAGCTCGAAAAAACTCTCCAACCTTCTCTGAAAATTCCTTCTGTGTTCTAGCTTTGTTCACGTTTGTTGGAACTTTAGTTTGAGTTTCTAAACTATCGTTCGTACTTCGTAGTCATCGTATCATGGGAAACGATCGTTGCAACGCTCCTAACCTTCGGGAGGCAACAAATACATTTTAAGGAAATCGTGCGTAGCACGAGCTTTGACTAATTTCTGCTCCATCTCTTTTCTTGTTTTTTCTTTTAGTCATATATTTAATTAATTTTTATTAATTGATTTTCTTTGTTTTTCGAAACAAACCGAACAAGAAGTAATTAATGTTCTATAATTGGCACCATCAAGTGACATGATAGATGAATTTTTAAAAAGGATTGATGAAATGACTTATCTTTTATTGAGCCATTGCAAATTGTAGTACTACGTACTATACATTAGAATGGAAACAAGAATTATCAGAATGATTTATTTATATCAACTCAAGAGAACTCTTTACTTACTTTGGATCACTCCAAAAAGTTTTGGCACGAAAGTGTCTGAATTTAAAAGATTTCAAATGTGTTTCTTACATTGATTATATAATAATAGATATATCATAGTGATTTATTAGAAAGCCATCTTAGTATCATTCTTAGACATTCTTTGGGTTTGTACTCAGGAGCTGTGTGACCTGCTCCCTTCACTGTTGCAAATGTCATCTTGTTTGAGTATGTCCGTGCAAACCTATAATATTCAACAATTGATTTATTAAACGAGAAACAATGTGAACCATACTCGTAAGGAATACGGAGTACTTCATTTAATTAGAAATTTGTATTGAAAAAAATGATAGTACCTATTATTATTATTATTATTATTATTATTATTGGTGGTGGTAAAGTTCTTCTTATTATTATTACGGATCGGAGTATTATTATTATTATCATCATCATCATCATCATCATTATCATTATTATTATTACTATTACTATATATTACTACTACTACTACTACTACATACTACTACTGCTGCTGCAGCTGCAGCTGTTGTTGTTGTTTTTGAACATTTGTTATTGTTATTATTGTTGTTGTTGTTGTTGTTATTATTATTATTATTATTATTATTATTATTATTATTATCATTACCACTATTGTTATATATTATTATTATAACAAAAATTATTATTACAATTATCATTACAATAATAATAATAATAATAATAATAATAATAATAATAATAACTATTATTATTATTATTACTAATATGATTTTCATCATCATCTTACCCTGCAACTTGGTCTTCAACCATCCATGGCCGCCACTCATCAATAATGGAATAGTTTAGAGATCGTATCCATGCTTGTGTCGAAATGTAGGTTACAAGAAAGTCGTGATCGCCACTAGACATTACAAAATGGAAAAAATTGTCAGTCATAGCTGCGCTATGCATAGTTTAGTTTTAACCATAGTTAAACTATTTTTGAAAGAGTTCCTCTAATTGAACTATCTCTAAAGTAGTTCCTCTAATCCCTTTATGAAAGTTTACTTATCATAAGAGCTAATTGTGATACATTGATAAAAACAAACGTAATATAGAAACTTGTGCATTTTCTTTCTTTTATATAAAAATGAACAGATTTGATAATTATTTATCATAATTAATAATAAACCTTCGTTTTCAATAATAACTCCATTTAATTTTGATGTTACTCTTGCATCCATACATAAATTGTATATGGATAAAAAATGTGTGGTGCTGGAAAACGCCTAAACAAATTACTCTAAATAAGAGTAAAAGCATTTGAGAATTCCAAATTAGGATTGTAAAGTTTTCATTTCCTAAAATAAGGTAACTATTGTCATGTTTTAGTATTATCGGGCTTCAAACATGGTAATATTTTCTAAACTTGACAGTAATTATTTCTATTTAGGGAATAAAATTTTGAGTCTTATATTGAAATTCAAAACCTTTTTTGCTCCTATTTCGAGATTTTCCCCAAAAAAAACTACTACCTCCGTCCCCCTACGTTTGGGACAAAGCGGTGTGGTGTGGTTTTTGACAAAAAGTAGAATTGTGTGGTTAGTATTGAATTGATAAAGTAAAAATGAATTCTAACCACTCAAGTATTACCAAATATGGTATGAGACAAACTTAGTGAGACGAACGAAAAAGGTAAAAAGGGGCAAACTTAGAGGAATGGAGGGAATATCATTTTCTCATAAAAGTCCTTAAGAGGAAAATGAGAAGAAAGTAACTAAAATAACTTATGAAGTGATTACAAAATTGGATATGTTAACGAAATCAGATAGTAAACTACAGATTTTAATGATTTTATGAAGTTGTTATTAAATTAAAAAATAACCATCGAGTGATTAGAAAAATGGACACGTTTACAAAATCGAACGGTAAACTACAGGTTTTAAAGATTTTATACTTTCAAAAAAAAAAGATTTTATACTTTCAAAAAAAAAGATTTTATAAAGATCAAGTAGAATGAAGAATCAAATTTCAAAAATTGATATATAAAGTAGACAAATCTTCATGTCAGGCCGGCCTGACGGGATGCTCCGTCCGGCCGAGCCCGTTTGGGCACCTTCCCTGTGGAATTTTTTGATGAAATTTTTTGAGCATGTTCCTCATCAAGTCTAGTTTGTCCATACCAAATTTCAGCTCAAAATTTGATCGGGAAGACATTCAAATCATTTTATGAAGTTGACTGCAGTTTTATATGTATACTTTGATGCAGTCAACTTCAAAAAATGATTTGAATGCCTTCCCGATCGCATTTTGAGCTGAAATTTGGTATGGACAAACTGGACTTGATGAGGAACATGCGCAAAAAATTTCATCAAAAAATTTCACAGGGAATGTGCCCAAACGGGCTCGGCCGGACGGAGCACCCCGTCAGGCCGGCCTGACAAGAAGACCACTCTATAAAGTAAGAGATTAAGAGTGATTGTGTTGATCAAGTGAATAGGAACTAGGACAATTTTATCGGGACGGAGATAGAAATACTAAAGGAAATATTAAAAATCAAAATATCTAGTACTCAATACTTGTTAAGTTTAATATTAAAGAATATTAAGTACTACTTATACCAGAATTTCAAAACTATAAGAGGGTATCTACCAAAAATACTCATTCTATTAAAGTAAAGATCTATTTAACCTTTCGAGTGATTATTTGTAAATAATGACTTCTAATTGATAAAAATTATTTTCAACCTTACATAAAATATATCTTTGAACAATTTGTTTGAATAGTTATTATAGAAATAAATATATAATCTGTAGTAATAATAATAAGGGAAAATGTGCAAATAGGCTCATGTACTAACCAAAAAAGGTCAAATAAGCCCTTATTTAGGAGGTTCTGTACGGCCGTCGTCATTTCGGGTGGTTCCCGGTGGATTTTTTTGATGAAAAATTTTTAGCATCTTATTTATCAAGTCTAGTTTACTCATACCAAATTTCAGTTAAAACTTCAATCGGGAAGGCATTCAAATGAATTCTTGAAGATAATTGCGCTTCTAACTGCACAGTTATTTTCAAGAATTCATTTGAATGCCTTCCCGATTGAAGTTTTAGCTGAAATTTGGTATGAGTAAACTAGACTTAATGAATAAGATGCTCAAAAAATTTCATCAAAAAATTCCACCGGGAACCACCCCAAATGGCGACGGCCGGACAGAGACTCCTAAATAAGAGCTTATTTGACCTTTTTTTATTAGTACATGGGCCTATTTGCACCTTTTCCCTAATAATAATTTTGATAGTAAAAGAATAATATTAAAATAATAAAAGTCAAAATTATTCGTTTATATTTTGGCCCGCGGGCCAACCCACAACCGCGTGGATTGACCCGTGAAACCTGCTAATTAATTGGGTCAGGAAATGACAACCCTGTCCCAAATAGGTTGAAACGGGTCATCCCGCCAGTTTGGCCCCACCTTGACGGGTCTACTTGGGCAGCATAGTCTTCCTGATCTACATAGACGCAAATTTAATTATTTTGTAGAGATGGTGCGAGAAGACTTGTGAGAGATGAAAATGAACAACTTGTTAAAACGGAATGGCCAAACAAGGAGCCTCCTCATAGAAGGACAAACAATTACTCTATATTAAGGATGGCAATGGGGGCGGGGACCTGTGGGGAACCACTCCGCGGGGAAGGATGGGGTGGGGCTTGGGGTGGGGCGGGGGGCGGGGATGGGTGAAATATTTTTACGCCGTTAAAATATGGGGCGGGGGACGGGTATTGCTACACCCGCCCTGTCCCCGTTATAAATATATACTCAAACATATATATATATATATATATATATATATATATATATATATATATACACACACACACACACACACATATATATAAATAATGTAGACACATATTAAATTAAATTATTTGTAGTATATAACAAACGCATATACATATAGACATACATAATTGTATACGGTTTAATCATGGTTAATGAATTAATACATATTATACTAGAATAATAATAATAAGATAGTGATGATTAAAAATATTTATCATAAATGTTACTCCATATAAAGCGAGTAAATAAATACACACACATTTATTTGTAATATAATATGTAATTAATTGTATTATAATTGTTGAGAATTTTTGAAACAACGTACATGATGATAATATGTTTACTTATATTTTTACTTTAATTGTCTTCAATTCACAAAACTTATTCAAATTGAAGAATTGTTAAAATTGGTGGTATTAACTTTTAACAAACACAATACTTCAGTGTTGCGTGCGTGCGTGTGTATCATATATCACTGTGTGCGCGTAGATATATATAGGCTTAGGATCAAATGAGAACAACGTTTAACATGAGAACGTGCGAAAACCACATTTACCCCAATGTGAAGCAGCTCGCACAATGCACTTTTTTGTATCTAGCATAATATTTACAAAAGTTTCACCGTGATTATTTATATTAGCTTGTATTGAGCGAAGTCTAAATGTGCACAGTGCACTAGAATGGCTCTATTGTGTATCACATTGGATTATTGTGTATCACATTGGATTAAATGTGAGTGTTCCCACGTTAAGCATCGTTTTCATTGAAATCGCACTACATATATTTATCATAAGATATTAAAAGTATATGCAAATACGATAATTAAATTTATATGCGGGCACCCGTGGGCACCCGTGGGGGACAATGGGGTGGGGCGGAGATGGGGCGGGTCTGGGAGTAACGGAGGATGAGGTGGGGATGGGGGGAACTTTTTAGACATGGGACGGGGATGGGGAGGGTACCCCGCCCCAAACCCGCCCCATTGCCATCCCTGCTCTGTATAATTCACGATAAGCTAGGCCTAACGTCCATATCCTTGCACCACATAATGAAGTCGGCATTGACAGTTGACACGACTAACTAGGCACTCTAGTTGAATTTTGTTCGTACGTACAATCAAAGTGATTTGTGAATGGCAATAGTCCTTGATCTACCTTCCTATGAATGGATGACATAGAAGTTATTAGGATGGATTTAGGGGTGAACAAAAAAACAAAAAACTGAAACTCAGTGACAAAATGATTGAAACTGAACTGATCAAAATCGGAACCGACTCAAACCGAAACCAACTCAAACTGATTAATCATTGACGGTTCGGTTTACGGTTTCACCTTTTGTGTTAAAAAACAGACCGAACCGAAACCGACCGACAAAAGCCGACAAAAACATTCTAAAACCGACCGAAACCAGCACAAACTGACTGAAATTAACTGAACTAAAACCGACTTAAGTAGTGTGGTTCGGTTTACGATTTTACCTTTTCTAAAACCGAAACCGACCAAACCAAAAACCGACCAAACCGAACCGACAAACACCCCTAGAAGTTGTCGTCATGCCTCGAAAGTTTGCCCCCTCTTTGAAACTTTTTCGTCACCCTCGGAACTAGACGAGCTCTGATCCTCGGTAGCATACAACTCAACCTCGGTCTCATTGTTTCTGACAAAGTCTGGCAAGTCGGAGTTCACCCGAGGCGGAGACTTCATCTTGAACACGCTTATAATCTAAAGGCCCCTAAGTTCTTGATGTTTGCTTGTTAAATGTCCCACACCGGAAACATTTGGATGAACAAAGTGCTATATTAACACACGGGTTACTCCTCCTAACAGGTTGACCTTTTAGAATGGAACCCCGTGTCTTAACATGGTATCAGAGCCAAATCGATCCATGGTGTGGGACCCCTTATGAATCGTGATGACACGATTATAAAAAAATGACAATTACGGCCGGATGAAAAAAAATGGACCGATGAAAAAAAATGAATGATTGCACGATCAAGACGAAGTGTCTGGTCGTGAGGAGGGGTGTTAAATGTCCCACACCGGAAACATTTGGATGAACAAAGTGATATATTAACACACAGGCTACTCCTTCTATCAGGTTGACCTTTTAGAATTGAACCCCGTGTCTTAACATTGCTACTGGGTCATACAAGTCCCTTAGTTTAGATGCTTTGGTTGCTAGGTGACCTTGGATTCCTAAAGACCTTGAATCTAAAAATATTAGAGGTAGAAACAGAATCAGAACAAAATCGGATTGGAACTAGAATATGCGGAAACAAGAACCGGTGTTTCACAACCGAGGACGACATGATCGACTACTCTCACATACGTAGTATGATTCTTATCCCAAAAAGTGCAAAAGTGTTTTTTATACAAAAATATTACTAGTACTAAAATAAAACTTATTTACACAAATATGATTATTAGTTAATACAATGTAGTGTTATAATAACTTAAGTTAAAAAATTGAACATTCATTACTACTCTAGTCACTAATCACTTTTAAATACGTAATATTTCAATTTAAAAGTATAGCTGAATACCTGTAAATGAGTGATCTGTAGCCTCTGGCGCTGAGATTTAGATGATATGGAGTTATATCATCCGTTGTTGTAATATAATCTAAATTGCTGCTGCATCGTTTCCACTCTCCTATAGATCCCTAGATTCAGCATTATTTTCATTTTAAGCATCTCATCACGACTAATTTTTTCAATATATTCAGTGGGCGACACAATCTTTTTTAGGGCAGGGTAGATTTTGCGATGTAGAGCCCGTTTAGTAACCCTGAAATCGACTAAATCGGCTGATTCTGCTGAATTTATGAAGTTCTGGCTGATGTGGCTATATTGGCTGATTCTGTTCATTTATGAAAAAAAATTATTTTATTAATAAAATGAAGAAAAAATTATGTGAAAAGATAGCTAAAATGGTCGTCTACCGTAACTTCAACCAATATAGCCAGAAAAAGTAACTTCAACCTTATTTTTTCTTGTTATTACACAAAAATTACATGTTTGATTAAAAAAATACTTATAGTTTGATAAACCGAAAAACAAAGTCACTAAGCAGATGAAATTTCTTGAGATTAGAGCAGTGCCTTTTTAACATGGAGTGCCTCTCGGACGCTCTCATCATTCGCCCAATTTTCCGAAAAGACATAAACATCTGACTGCAAATTAGTAAATGTAATGTTTTTATAATTATTACTTGAAATATAAAATGAAAGCATTAAACAAAGAAAGATATACTTGAAATATGGCACACCCGACATTTCACTATTGAAAGAAATGGACCAGTTCTGATGAGGTCATTAGATTGCTCAAGAAGAATCCTTGAGTGGGCAAACCCCTTGTGGGACCTGAATGAACTTCCACTACAGAGGGGCTCCAAAATATGAGGTTCATTAATTTTGCCAACCACCTGGAGAAAAACAAAAACAAAATTGAAATTGCATTGCTTGAAAATGAAGTAAATATATTACTATCCCATTATAATTGTCCTATTTCTTTTTTTCGCTCGTCCTACTAAATTTGTTTCACAGCATATTTAGTAATATTTATGAGGCTATAATTCACTCTTACTTTTTTCACTTTATCAATTCGACATCAACTACATAACTCTTTTTTTCTTAAAATGACATTACTCTCTTTTGTCCCAACTTTAGAAAGAAGGAGATAGTATATCCTAAAACTCAAATCATATACTACCTCCGTCCCACTAACATTGGGACGGAAGAAGGTGACACGATTATTAAGAAAAGTGAGTTTATGTGATTGATATTGAATTGAAAAAGTAAAAACAAAGTGAGAATAATGATTTAGAGCCACACAAACTTTACCAAATTTGGTATGAGACAATCTTAGTGAGACTTCTCGAAAAGGTAAAATGGGACAATCTTAACGGGACGGAGGGAGTAGTAGTATTACCTGTTTGAAAGCTTGAACGTCGTCATAACACTTGACGTTTTCTGGGTTTATATTGGCATATGATTCCCCTTTACAGTTCTTCTTCCAAGACTATTTTAAATAAGACAGATTAGTTACGCCATTAAGATTCGAGAGTGGGTTTTATTCCCTGAATTCTTTTTGCATATAAAATTGTACCTCGAAAAGTTCATCCGAAATGAGTCCCATTCCATGCGCAAAAGGGATTTTGTAGTTGTCATAATCCGGAACCGCATATGGATTCCCAAGTACATATCCCTGTGGTTTTTCGATAATCCAATACATGTTTTTACTTCCTAAACCTTTTCCTAGGTTTTAGTTTGTATAAATTTATTCATTCTAAACCTTGATCTAAAATATAAAGAGTGGAAATTAAAAGTTTTCATTTATAAATTAGTTTCCATTTTAAAAGTGATTCTCATTATAACGTTCCCTCCCCGTAGAGAGAGTAATATTCTCGTCAATCCGGATTGACCAGAACCGCTGTGTGGAGAATCCCGTTTTATGGTCTTTCGGGTCATTTTTCTTTTATGAACGTTTTTAGCATGTTCTTCATGAAGTGTAGAACATTCACACAAAATATCATCACAAAATGTAATTCAAAAGTAAGTTAAATAAAATTGTTGAAAAACACTACGTTTTTAATGCATATTTTTTGTGCAGTGGTTTTCAACAATTTATTTAACTCGCTTCCCGATTGAATTTTTTAAGAATAGGTTGAAAATATTTCATCAAAAAAGTCAACCTGGAAGGCCCTCAAACGGGCTTGGCTACACGGCAGTTCTGTTTAGTCCGGACTGACCAGAATATTATTACACACATACGTAGTAAAGGGTGTGGTTCTAATAAGAATAATATTTAACGTGAAAACACACACATTTAAACCAATTGGCTACATAATAGAGGTTGTCTGGTGTACTTTTAAATTTGCTCAATCTAAACCAATATTAAATCATTGTGGTGGCATTTTGGTAAATATTATGCTTAACGCGAAAACGTGCAACAGAAAAGTCTCATGTGCATCATATATGGGTAAATGTGAGTGTTCTTCCGTTATCACGTTAATCATTGTTCTTATTTGATCTTGAATCACGTTGTGTGTGTGTATTATATACATGAGTGCGGTTCCAATGAAAACAATGTTTAACGTGAGAAATGAAGGTTATGTGGTGCATCTTTTAACTTTGCTCAAACCAACTCAATATTAACTGATGACATTTTAGTAAATATTATGTGTAATGCAAAAAGTGCAACGGGTGAGCTACTTTGTGCATCATATACGAGATTCACTTTGTATTATAAATATTTGCATTCTAGACAACGGGTTTTTGAATTAAAAATTCTCCTAATTCTCCAATTTTTAAATGATTAATGGTCAATACGTGTTCTCATTCACAAACAAAGACCGCTTTTAATTGATGCATCTATATGTGTGTGCATGAGAAAAAGCTAGAGTGTGTATGTATGTATTTTTGTTATGCAAAACTGCTGACCTTAATATTGATTTTGGAGCTGAATCCCTTGTCATTCTCTGCATTCACGAAAGGTTGATGAAGTCATCAGTATAATTACATATTTATTATTAAAAGGTGGGGAGAAATGGGGTCATTCCCTGAATATTACTAAATTAAAGCTGATTTAAAAAAATGTGACTACTTTTATATTTGGAAAAAAATGTGACTAAAATAAAGTGAAAGCCAAATATTTATGTCGTTGTCCCATTTTCATGTCACTGTAGGATAACACTGACAGTCCTGTCACTGCTACCGCTATCGCCGTGTCAGCAGTGCCACCCCTCTCATTTGATTCCATCAGCAACCCAAGCGCCCCAACCACCCGACCATCCCATCACAGTCCACCACTGTCCACCACCATCTTGCATTACAATCCACCACGCGGACTGCCGCCATTGACCATCGTCGCGAACCGTCGCCCCACCCCCAGCTTGACTCCCCAGCCCCAAGTCACCTCCCAAGACCCCTCCTTAACCCCGACCACCCCTAATCCCCCAGCCACCTCCCCATCCCCCAAGCCCCCATCACGATCCCTAGCTCCACCATCTCATCTCCGCATCCCCACAACACCCTCCCCCAGCCCCCGCCCAGCAATGACGCACCCGAACCCCACCCAACAACGCTGCACACTACCTTCCAATCTCGCCCCAGCAAAATTCGATCTGGAACTCAGATCTAAAAATAAGATGGAAAATCCTTGAAATTGATTTGGAATTCCAACAGAGAGGAGAAAGAGGAATCAAGTGCGGTGGCTTGGTAGTCGTCGCTAACGGGAGCCATGGTTGTGCGAAGAGGAGCACTGGATTGGAGGAGGAATGACGAGGTGAGGCGGAGGCAAGGCTGAGGCGAGGCTGGCAAAGGAAGGAAGGAAGCTCTACGAAGAAGGGAAGAAATGCATAGAAAAGGTGTTCACAGGGACGAAATGCACAAAAGAGAAAGAGGCACGGATGAATTATGTTGGGTCCCTGGGTCACTTTTGTGGAATCTTAAAGCTGGTAATATTTTTGCCCAACAAAAGCTGCGAAGTAATATTGGAGTCATTCTTTCGGGACAAATTCCTTAATTAGGAATAAAAAATCAAATAGGACCACAATTGTTCTTTTCCTAAAATATAATTGATTTACTACCAAAACTTTAATCTTTTATTAAGACCAAGTAAGTTATATTTTGGGAATAAAATATTATTAGTCCTATTGGTTAACTTTGTTTATTTGTTACTCCTCACAAATTCTTTGTAATATGTCCTTCTATCGGTTGTTCAATTCACCTCTGATTTAATCCAATCAAACTCGCAAAGGAGTTTAAATCCGTTAATGTGCATTGAACTTAATATATGCGGCCTCTCTGGTCCCTACAACAAGTAGGATTCCTTTTTCCGCCGAGTTCATTCATGTGGCGTTTCATCTAGGAGTTACAATCGTTCTTCTCTCTTTACTATTGGTTGGCTTTTATTCTGTGTTATAGGAGAGTTGTTGGTTTTGCTTGTTTCCGAATCTCTGTCCATCCATAGGAAATTGGAGCAGGGTCGAGTTGTTTCAATTTTTGAGTTTTTGCTTTGGTTTTTTCTATTTCTTCGACGTGAGCGAGATTTCTCTACCGGAGTTGGAGTACCATTACGGGTTTCCTTTGGCGATGAAACTCTAGAAAACAAGGCAGCGTTCTTTGAACTTCGGGTTGGGGGTTTTCAAAGGCAAACGTGGAGGATCAATATGGAAATTTGACACTCGAGTAAGAGGATCGGAGGAAGGGCTGGTATTTGATGAGGCGAGCAGTGTGGCGGGGGAAGAAGGAGCTTGGGCGGTTTTTCCATTGGTTGGAACTCTTATCATTGAAAAAGTGATAAAATTACATATTTTTAGGGAGGTTATAGCTTCAGGCTGCCGTCTAGGTGTTCTTGTTACAGAAAATTTGTGAGCACATGTATTCGTTTACTTTCTATCATGATGTTGATATGAAGCAGGTCCTAGAAAATGGCCCGTATCTTTTCGAACAAAATTTGCTACTGCTACAAGCGATAAGGCCAGATTATATACATCTTAGGGTTTATTTGACTACGACATATTTTTGGGTTCATGTCCATAATGTGCTTTATGGTTTTGTGACCTTAGATGCAACGTACAGAATATGGAATTATTTAGGTAAATTTTTTAATATTGATGAAAATCAGGTAGAAGGTAGGTGCAATGCTTACTGAAGAATCAGAATTAGTCCTAGGCATAGACAAACCACTTAAGAAATGGACAGAGCTTTGAAAGAACAATGGAGAGTGGTTCTGGGTTAATTTTAAATATATCAGAATGCGTAGTTTTTGTTTCGTGTGTAGAGTTATTGGTCACGCGGAGATATATTATCTGATGTAATATGAGCAAGGGGCAAAAGAATTGGCTAAACCATTCGAGCCATGGCTTAGAGCTGGAGTGGGAAGATTTGACCAAACTAGGGGTATCAAGTATCCTGGTGCAGGAAGGTGATGGGACTGCAGATAAAGATATGACAAGTACGGGGGATAGGGGGATACAAGCTAAGGTGCTTCTCAGGCATAAATTTAAGGGGAAAAAGGGCAGGGCTTGATTTTGTTAGGGACGGTTGCAAGATAGTATTCGTTAGGATTTATGTTAACAAGAAATAGTGAGGAGGGTGTCGAAGACCAGAAGAGTATGAGAACTTTGGTGGAAAAGGCGAGGGAGGATCAGGCGGGTGAAGAGATGACACTTGATAATCTAAAAAAAAAGGAAGAAAGGCAGGCCTGGGGTATCAGACCTCCGTTGGTATGTGAGGCGCTTTTCTATGGAACGATGCAACTATGGCTGCCAAGCCTCTGCTAGTAGAGGACACTTTTATTTCAATTACTCTTATCATCTTGATTTTATTTCAAACTTTGTTTTGTTGTTATTTCTTTCTATTTGCTTTAGAACTTTGAGGATTAGGGTAGGTGATGAGGAGTCTGTTTCGATCATTGTCGATGCAACTGTGTCGATTATAGGATAAGCGAGTTATATTGCTTTTTGGAATGTGATAAACTTAAAGTCTGATTCGAGAGCTGCTAGTGATCGGGATCTGACTTTTTATCTTAATGTTTCTCACCCGAGTTCTGGTTTCTCGATAATATGTCATTTTCTTCCAAAAAAATTGAAATATAAAAGTTAAATACCATGTCACTCGATTTAACACCGTGTTTTTTGCTTTTAATGTTGAATCTATTGTGACAACAACCCTGCTATAGGTACAAATTGGGGTACCAATTAGTGTACCTTTAGCATTTTTCTTGTGACAATAGATCCCAATACACCTTTAAAGAGACCAGAAAATCTGCAGTAAAATTTAATTCCAATCAATTTGATAATTGACATAGATATGATAAAATCTCACAACTACCCTATTTGAATTAAGACTTCGATTTGAGGGATTAATTTAATAATGTGAATAGGCACAAGAGCTAAAAATTTGTGAGCCCGTTTGGTGACATGGTATTAGCTTTGTTAATCAAGTTTTTCACCAAATGTGTAATTATTGATTCTACATGCTAAATTGTGAAATAATTGAAATAAATAAGGTTGATGTTACTTTCCTGACTGAAATGACTGAAGATACTGTAAATGATCATTTTAATTATTTTCATATAATTTTTTTCTTATTGTATTAATAAAATATATTTTCAATATACGTAGTATTTTTTTCATAATTTAACATAATCAACCTATCCAGTCATTTCAATTAGAATTTCACAAATTTCAACAGAATCAACCAATTTATTCAATCAATTTCAGTTTCAGTGTTACCAAATGAGCTTGTAATTGAAGGAGTGGTTGTAGTTCAAAGACTTTCCATCCAATATGATTTGAGTAATGATAGGAACAAATACGCCTGCATATGAGTCACCCGCTACATATAATGGATTTGATACAAACTCTGGATGATCAATTAGCCACTGCACAAATAGTGTTCTTCATAAATGCATAGGTATGTCAAGAGCAGTTAATTTGGCATTTTAAGTAAGCGGAAAATCCGAAAATCCAGAGATTAAAAAAAATGCATATATAAATATTGTGCCTTTTTAAATAGGGGTAATTAACTTACTGTCATCTTGAAATTTTACTTTCCTATTTTGATATGATCGCACTTTAATTATGGTGCTATACTGCAAGTGTAATACGGAGTATCTTTCAAGAATGACAGTAATTATCTTTATTTGGAGAATGAAACAAAATCTCCAATTTTGAAATTTTAAAATGCTTTTACTCATTACTTAAAAAATGTTTTTAGTCATATTTAAAGATATTTATTTTTTAATAAACATCCCTAACCATTTAACACAACTAAAAAAAATTAAGGACCTTAAGAAGAAATTCATAAGCTTGTTGGCAAGCTTGAGTTGTATTTGATTGATGAGCTGCTTTCGTTTTTGAATAAGAGAATCCCGTGCCCACCGGCAAGTCCAAGAAAATAATATTTGCCACCTAACACAAAATAAGACACCACGCAACGGAAGTAATCAGTAATCACTTACTCCATACATATTTTCTTGGTTGAATCGCCCGAATCTACGATATTGATATTGATATAATTTGAATCAGTTGAATGTGTTGATTTATGAAAAATATATAAATATATTTTATTCATAAAATAAAGAAAAAATGAATTATAAATAATTAATATTGTTTTCTACAGTAATTTCAGTCAGTTCATCCAAAAAAACTATAAACTTACTTATTTTGGTTATTCCACAATTCAACGTGTGAAATAAAAAATGGTGTGTCTGCTCTGATCTAATCTGGGTTGATTTTGTTTGAGTCTGATCTGGTGTAGTTTAATCTAAACTGATCTAATGTGGTCTCGTAGAACTCTAGTTTACACTTTCATGTATATTTTACACTTGTAAAATCCAATTAAAAACAAGCCCAATACATAAATAAGTTATAGTTATAAATAATTTTTCGTCTCCAAATTATCATCGACTACAGACAAAAATATTTATAAATTTAGGGATGGGTTTTGGCTGATTACTATTGGAGCGATCAGTTCGAATCCTTCCAAGTATATTCTTGTAACCAGATCGATTATAATTTTCCATTTTTCACTCGGAAGATCGGTTACCCTATCATCCATTCATCCCCTCTTACCCGAATGGAGGGATATGATTGTTATATTTGATGGTTTGCGGCTTTGCGCATATGTTAAGGTGTTTTAAGGTTGGCATTCAAAAGTTCGTAGAGAAATATACTTTTAATTGGTTTATACGTTAAATCTTTACACGCGAAATAATTACATGCAAAGTATAGAAAAACACTCATTTTGCATGTAAAATAGATTAATTGTTTGGCTAGATGTGTAATTTATTTTTAAATTACACGCAAAGTCGTTGTAGTACTTCATAAAAGGCATGCAAAATATTTTATCACTATCCCCCAACGTAAAATACTTTACATGGTACAGTGCGAAATGTTTTTAAAAAGTGTCTTTCAGTTTACATTAAATAATCAAACCAAACAGTGTAAACGTTTTACGTCCTTACACTTCGCATGCAAAGTAATTATTTTACATTATACCAAACGCCCCCTATGATGGCTCACTAAACTGTCTGCGCATCTTTGTTATGAAGCAGCAGTCAGTCCATGCAATTTTGGACGTGATTTTCACTATGGGTCATCCGGAAACAGTCTCCCCGTGCTTTAGTACAGGGGTAAGACTGCGTACATCTGACCCCAGGTGCGTAAACAGGGGGTGGCCAACCCTGGCCATGGCCCAGCCCAAAGTTTAAAAATGTCTAAATTTTTAGGGTAAAAAATTCCGAGTAAATTTTTTCCCAAAAATATTCTTTGTACCGGCCCAGTCCGGCTCAGTGTCCTGGCTCCGCCCCTGTCCGACCCCCTTACCCCACCGTAGGTGGGAGCCTTTGCGGCACTGGGATAAATGAAAATGAAATGAAAATGATGATTTAAGCCAACCCTAGCCAAATATTTCACGCCGGCTTTATTATCTATTTTTAAAAGATACCCAAACGTATGCTAAAACCGAGATTATGAGGTTGTCAACAGGTCATTGGGACTCATATATGATTGCTTTTTATAAGTAGAAGTATTTATATGACACTTTATTGAGTGCATGATTTTATGTGATGTTTTCATAATAGTAGAAGACCTTATTTGACTATTTTCTCGCTTTTATTCAATTACTCCCCCCATCTCCTAAAATTCTGTGATGTCTCAAAAAAATCATTTCATTTCACTTTTTCAAAAATTTTGTGTGGCTAACATTTATTTATCTTTTTCTTATTCAATCACAACTATACATTTCAACTTTTTTCTAATTTAACTCTGATTCAAATCAAAACGGGAAGGATTTTATGAGATGGAGAGAGGAGTATATATTTTGCATGTGCCTTTCTTTTGGAGTTTATAGGTTGTCAAACGGAGTAATTTGATATTTTAGTTGTGGAGTACAATTGTTTTTTATGGCGTAATTTTTGTTTAGAATGAGTATTTAAATTGAACTTAATACTTTTTGCTTAGAATGAGTATTTAAATTGAACTTTGTATCAAGGATATTTTTACTTGAATTTATTTCAATCACAGACAAAATCAGATCAGGTTAGACATGATAAGACCAGCTAGACCACACTAGATCAGCCAAATCAGACTTTAACAGTGGTAAAATATACAGAGAATAGACATTTATCAAAGCAAACTAGACTGGTTCAAACCAGATTAGATCAAAACATTTGCCCAAATAAAAAAAATGGAGTATTAATATTACTCCATAATATGTATAATTTCATGTTACGTTCATGAAAATAATGTGTGCACATTCTCTGATAGAAGATAAGTCACCGTAAACTAATCACGGAATGTCACTTTTTTGAAAAATTTGAAAATAGGTTATATTTTTGTCATCTTTTGAATTTAATTTAGTAATATTCTCGAAAATATCTACTAAATAAACCAGATCAATTTACACAACATCCAACTTAATCCGATCATACTAACATATTGAATCAAATCAAATTGGACAAAAAACATTGGGTCATTAAAAACTTTCTATACTTCCTTAGTTCCCTCCCACTAATTTCTGGACTCCAAAGTCACCCCTCAGTCCCTCACTAGAACGTAATCATGTCGATAGGTATTTTTATTGTTTAAAATATGAAATAATTACATACTGGAGTATTTATGATTAAAATAAATGCTCGCAAATATGTTAATTTTTATGCGTAGTGACAATAATACTAATTTTAGTTATATTAGTTTATATTCAATTTTTATAAGTGGCCATGACATTAGATTAAACTCGTAGTAACTTTTAATCATATATTTGCAAATAAATTTTATTTTAGTAAAAATTTTAGGAAAAACTCTTGAAATATTTCTTTCCGAACACTACAAAAAAGTTACGTGATTGACACGAATTTAATACGGATAAATTGATGATTTCATGTCAAATAACTACTGACAAAATGTAATTGGAATGAATTTGACATATTCGTCTCAAATCTTCTGTGAATTTTGACGAATCACTGTCAAAATTCTCCGTTAATCTCTTTGTTTATAGTGATAGTTGATGAATCGGTAGGGCAGGTATGTGATTAGAAAAAAGATGGATGAGTTTGACATTTTTCATAAAAATAGTACTAGTAGCAAACCTTTGTCCATGAGTTAGGTTGTAATAGCAATGTTGGCAAGTTTCCATCATAATTCTCACGGGCCAACGTAATAGGTCCTGCATGCTCAATCATGTAGGTGGGTAATGAGTATATGATGCAATCAAATATAATACCCTCCTAACTCTAACCTATGATAGATAACAATTGGTTTATTGTTTAGTTGAAATTCATTTATAACAAGTGTATATGGACTAGGGAGATATAGGGTATATTCCATCCGTATTTAATTACTTACAACCATATAGGGTGCTGTGTAAAATTAATGGCATAATCGGGGAGATTATTGAGTGGACCAGTCCAAACTCAAAAGAACATTTCCATGTAAAATGTTGCACAATTTTGTGTGTACGAAATAGATCATCATCATTACCCCTTAGCTCACCTATGGGGGTAGGGAGGGTTCAAATGTATGCAATCTTACATATGTACTAATTAAAATACATAGAATGTATCTGAATGACTTACAGTGAAATTCGCGTTCAAAATTGCATGGACTAATTGTTGCTTCATGTAACAAAGAAGCGCATACAACTTAGTGAATCACTTTGCTTTACTTCATCATATTCTCAGGTCATTTTATAAATATTTCTACAAAATTTGGGATTGGCCGCTTTACTATGCTCATAGATAGAATGGAAAGCAAATAAATTCCATGTGAAATGTAAGGAATTGATAAAACAGTTTACACGTTTGTTTGATTATTTATTGTAAATGTACAAAGCAATATTTATTTAACAATTTTATTCTGACCTTGAAAAATAATTCAGCTAGAATATGAAGAGTGGTAAAATAATAGACGCCAAAATCGAAGATTTAGTACCGATCTCAAATAGTAGGCCAGAGAGGGCAGAGCAACCGGGTCCTCCGGTAAGCCAAAGCAAGAGGGGATCAGTCTTAGGATTAGACTCAGATTTGATAAAGTAGTAGAAGAGTTGCACGTCTTCAGAATCTCCTACACCCAAATACCTGATGGAGTTCGTATATTAGTACTACGGTACAATTTTTTTATTTGTTTTGAAAGAGTGTTTGCGAAAAATTTAAAAAAACGTTTTTGAGCTTTTGGTTTTAAAGAAGCTGAAATTAGTGTTTTCAAGTGATAACTTCTGTTTAAATTAATTACTTCAAAATTAAAAGTTGAAAGCAGGTTAAGTGGTGCTTTAAACCGCTTTTCATTTTTTTCCATTACACAAAAATCACTTATTTTATCAAACACTATCAACTTTTATTTTATCAGAAACACTTTTTTCTCAAACATTATCAACTTCTACTTCGAAGTATTAAACACTTTTTCAAAAATCATTTTAAAAAATCATATTTTTAATGGTGGTTGAGCTTAAAGAACCTATCCATGGCGAGCTGGCGACCTTTAGTTTTGCAAAGGAATTGTTATCAGACAAAAGATGAATACGAATGGAGAAGAAATAGGGTAGATCAAAGGACTACTACGGAGAGTAGGGACTCCATATTAAAGGACTAAACAATATTTGAGGTCATTCAATTCTACATACCTTTTTCATACTCTTGCTAATAATTTAGCATGTTTTCTTAAAAAAAAAAAAAAAAAAAAAAAAAAAAAAAAATTAGCATGTTTTCTTTTGGACTGTTTTCAGTCCGAGGTCAGACCAGATCAGATTTAAATAGACCAGATCAAATCAGACCAGACCTAAACAGACCAGACCAGACCAGACTTCTGTAGTTATAAAATACACAGAGACCAGACGTTTACCAGACCAGACCAGACCAGTTCAGACCAGACCAAACCAGACTTAAACAGACCAGACCAGACCAGCAAATTTCAGTCCAAAAGAAAACATCCTCAATCCATGTCTAAATAAATGTTCTGCTTTTCTTCTCAAAATGTTCTATAATAATTGATCTACTCTTTACCCAAGCACTCCAGCCTAGCTGGTTGGGAGAGCACCTAGGGATGGCAATGGGGCGGGTTTGGGGTGGGGGTACACTCCTCCATCCCCCGCCCCATGTCTAAAAAGTTCCCCCCATCCCCGCCCCATCCCCGTTACTCCCAGACCCGCCCCATCCCCACCCCACCCCGTTGTCCCCCACGGGTGCCCGCGGGTGCCCCCATATAGATTTAATTTATCATATTTATCATTATAAATGTATGTGGTGCGGTTTCTATGAGAATGATGTTTAACATGAGAACGTGAGAACACTCATATTTAATCTAATGTGATACACATTGTTCTAAAACTCGCTAGGCGCTAGTCGGGCGGTTGAGGGGCGCCTAGCGCCTAGGCGGCCGACTAGGCCGATTTTTTGGCCGACTAGGCCGATTTTTTCGGCCGACTAGGCCGATTTTTCGGCCGACTAGGCCGATTCGGCCTCTACGGTTAGGGCCGCCTAGGCCGATTAATCGGTCCGCCTAGGCCGATTTTTAGAACAATGGTGATACATAATAGAGCCCTTCTACTGCACATTTGGACTTTGCTCAATACAAGCTAATAGTAATAAGAGAATTACTGTCATGTTTTGACAGTACCAGACTTCAAACATGACAGTATTTTCCAAACTTGACAGTAATTACTCCTATTTTGGGAATAAAAACATGACAGTCATATTTTGGAATTTTCAAACTTTTTTAGTCCTATTTCGGGAACTTTCCCTAGAAATAATCACGGTTGCACTTTTATAAATATTATGCTTGATACGAAAAAGTGCATTGTGCGAGCCCATTGTGCGTCACATTGGGGGAAAATGTGGTGTTCGCACGTTTTCACATTAAGCATTGTTCTCATTTGATCATTATTATATATATCTACACAAACGCAAATATTATATGCATCCCTGAAGTATTGTGTTTGTTAAAAATTAATACTGCCAATTTTAATGATTTTTCTATTTGAGTAAATTTTGTGAATCGAAGACAATTAAAGTGAAAATATAAGTAAACATATTATCATCATGTACATCGTTTCAAAATTCTCAACAATTATAATACAATTAATTACATATTACATTTAAATGTGTGTATTTATTTACTCACTCTTAAAAATCATATAACATTTATGATAAATATTTTTAATCATTACTAGCTTATTATTATTCTAGTATAATATGTATTAGTTCATTAACCATATAGGACTAAACCGTATACAATTATGTATGTCTATATGTATATGTATATGTGTTTGTTATATACTACGTATAATTTAATTTAATATGTTTGTACATTATTTATATATGTGTGTATATATGTTTGAGTATATATTTATAATGGGGGACGGGGCGCGGAGGGTGTAGCAATTCCCGTCCCCCACCCCATATTTTAACGACGTAAAAATATCTCACCCATCCCCGTCCCCACCCCGCCCCAATCCCCGCCCCATCTTTCCCCCGCGGGGCGGTTCCCCACGGGTCCCCGCCCCCATTGCCATCCTTAGTGGGAGGTCTCGAGTTCGAATCTCGCTAGGCACAGAAGGGTTTGAAACTCAATGAAGTGAGTTTCAGCCCTGATTACTCCAGGCTCCCCCAGATCCCCTCCCCCAGACCCCTTGGAGCAAAAAATATTGCTCTACTCTTTTTTCTAATGGAAAATCAAGTCTATGTGAAAACCCTCTTATATTTCCTTTTCAGAATTAATAAAATGACTAGAAAAGGTGCACTTTTCTTCTGACAAATTTCGAATTCCGAAAGAGGTTAGGTGTTTTTTCCCTTGCACAGTTGCACCCAGCACCCTAGAATGGCTCCCAACTTATGTGCTTTGAAAAAACTAAGTTTTGTTTTTCATTTTGAATTCTGTCATACAGCAACGAAGAAGTAATTAAGAAATGATAAAGGAGGAATTGAAGAAGAAATAAAGGAAAACAGGATGAATGAGAAAGGGAGAAAGAAGCAAAATCTGGAAATAATATTAATATTCAATTAAAGAAGAAAAATGAAAACAAAGAGGGGGTGAAGTACATATGAAAGTGTGGTCGAATTGCAAACAAAGTGAGGACTAAATTCTAAATAGACAAAAGCTAACGAACGATACCGACACAAATAGAATTCAACTCTGCTATAGGTATCCCAATTGGTATCCCAACCTATTTTTGTGGCTCACAAAAACTCATCTCGATAAATGAATTGCCCCATTTTAATGAGGTGCTTTTGTGATCCACAAAAATAGAAGAGGGTACAAATTGAGGTACCAATAAGGGTACCTTTCGCATTTTTCAATAGAATTATTACTCCGTATCTTACATGTCCAGTCAAATTCCATCAATTTTAGTGTACCAAAACCTCAGGTTGGTTTTCAATAAAAAAAATCCTCAATTTGGTAACGTAACTTTGAGCGACTTGTCAAAGAACTCCCAAACAATAGTCCGTTGGATAACAAATAAATCGCCATTAATGAAAATTGCCTCACTATTTTCCTTGTCGGGATTAACGAAAGGAATTGACAGAAAACTGATTAATTAAATCGTGACTAATTAGAATTGACTGAAAACTTTCACGGATTTACAATAACTCTTGTTGAAGTATGAACGTTTGTGAGTTAGAATTGTGATGTTTTTATTCTTTAAATCAGAGTAATTTGAGTTACATTTTAGTATTAGGATGTTTTCTTTTGGACTGAAATTTGCTGGTTTGGTCTGGTCTGAACTGGTCTGAACTGGTCTGGTCTGATAAACGTCTGGTCTCAATGTATTTTATAACTACGGAAGTCAAGTCTAGTCTGGTCTGGTCTGGTCTGATCTGATCTGGTCTAAGGATGTTTTCTATTGGACTGAAATTTGCTGGTCTGGTCTGGTCTGATCTGGTCTGGTCTGGTCTGTTTAAGTCTGGTCTGGTATGGTCTGAACTGGTCTGGTCTGGTAAACGTCTGGTCTCTGTGTATTTTATAACTGTCCAAGTCTGGTCTGGTCTGGTCTGGTCTGGTCTGTTTAAGTCTGGTCTAGTCTGGTCTGGTCTGTTTAAGTCTGGTCTGGTCTGGTCTGGTCTGGTCTGGTCTGGGGCTGAAAACAGTCCAAAAGAAAACATCCTAAGACTGAAAATAGTCCAAAAGAAAACATTCTTACAAGACTTTAAATTTGTGAGTATTTTTCAATTTAGCAGTAACTACTTTTTTTTTTTTAAAGAGCAGTAACTACTCTTATTTAACGAATAAAAACATGATGACTTTGTTTTAAAATTTAGAAATTGCTTAAGGTAGGACTAAAATATACACAAAGTTTAAAAAAGGACTAATATACTTTATCTCTAAATATGAATTATTTAATTCTATTAACATAGTTGATTAATATTTCCTAAAATATTGAGTGAAGAGTTCCATTTTGGGAATAAAACAAAGGTAATCCTATTTATGATCTTAATTTTTGTTTTAGTACGTTTTATACTTTTATTTAGAGCATCACCATTCGTAATCTCTAAAAATCAATATATTCTATGATTCTTACCTTTTAAATATTGTTACATAATTAATTTTTAATTAATCTCAAAATTCGTTTATGCATCTCAACCATCATCTTCAAATAATCCGCTTTTTTCTCAGCCATGCATTAACGTATTACATATACTTTTCAAATAATCTTAAAATAATCCGGATTCATATTTTGATCCCGGATTATTCTAGCAAATAATCTCATTAAATAATCAATGTCTCTCAATGATACTCCTCCAAAAAATCCGCCATGTCATCAATTAAATCTCCTAATAATCCTTCCAATGAGGATGCCCTTAGAGCAACTCCATTGATGATACTCAAATAAACGATTTTTTTGTGCCACATCATTGCCACATATGAAATCATAAATGATATGAAATATTGCTAACTTTCTCTCAATCATGATTTTAGATTATTGTGATTTTTTTATAAAAAGTATTAAGAGCAACTCCATTGATGATACTCAAATAAACGATTTTTTTGTGCCACATCATTGCCACATATGAAATCATAAATGATATGAAATATTGCTAACTTTCTCTCAATCATGATTTTAGATTATTGTGATTTTTTTATAAAAAGTATTAAAAGAGTATCTCTCATACAAACACATGTTTGAACGACTAGAAATTAATGCACCAAGCCACCAAGGTTTTTTTTTAAAGAAAGCTACCAACACGTATAGTTACTTTGTTTTCTCCAATTTAATTTTTTTCTTTTATTCAAGTCATGAGTTGTACTATAAAAAATAATCCAACAAAAAATGTTACTGAAAATCATAACCATTCAATTTTATTAATCACATATATTAATATATATGTATTTTTAATATGTATTTATAACCATTTCTTTTGTGGGTGCCTATTATTATTTAAATTTAAAAAATGCTAATTCAATTATTGCAATCTTTTAAAATTAAAAGATAATACATACCTTTTAAAATGATGATGCATGCTATTCAAAAAAATGGAGCTACGTGCTATTCAAAAAAATTGAAGATACGTGCTATTAAAAAAATGAAGCTGCATATCACTTTTTTAATCAAATAATTTTTTTAAATGAACATGTACTACGGGTAGTATGGAGGAGCAAGACTTTGCTAATTGCTACTAACTACTTACCATGAAAAGAATTAGAGGTAAACAAGGAAACAATCACACGGTTATCCCAATTTTCTATATATGTTGGAGAAATCATTTAAAATAATCTGGTTTCAAAACTTGATGCTGGATTTTTTTTACAAATAATCTTTGCAAATAATTTCTTTATCTCAATCATAATCTCAAAAAAATCAACCACCTCATCAAATTAATCTCTAAATAATCTAAACAATGGGGTTGCTCTTAGGAAATTTTGTATTTAAAGTTCTAAAACGTTATTATTACTCCCATTTAATTTCCATCTTTTAATAGAATTTTGTATAATGTTTAAAATTACATCTCCACAACATTATCTCTCTCTTTAGTTTCATTCCACTACATTTATCTTCATGCGGTATTAAATTAAGAAATTGATATTTTTCTATAAAAGTAATCGGGGTAAATATAGCTAGAATTTTTTTGGAGGGGCAGCAGCCCCCCTTTGTCACCCGTTGTGTCCGCCACTGATCACATCAGAACATACTTAAATAGATCCAATCAGATCATTCTTACACAGTTATAAAATACATATAGATAATACATTTATCAGATCAAACCAGACCAGTTCAGATCAAACTTAAACATATCAAGCCAGACTAGACCAGCTAATAATATATAGTCGAAGAGAAAACATCCTATATCATATGAAGTATATGTTATTCTTTTATTCAAACGAGACCATATTACCTATGTTGTAATTGAGGTTTGTATGAAGGAAGAAAAATAAGCTAAAACACAAATTCATGAGTTTAAAATGAAATTAGCAAAAAATTCTAAACAATAAAAAATGTAAAGTTGACAAAGTTCATTGGGACAAACAAGTGCGAGTCGGGCCTTATAATATAGGAACAAAGCGGGTTAGAGTCGGGCCCAAGTTTTTTTTTTTTTGTTGAAACTTGAAACTAGGATTGGGCCCTAATTTTTAAAAACTCAAATTGGGGAAGGGTGGTTGTTAAAGAATTTACGAACCAATCGACCTGTTTTAATAAATCATATGAAAAAACTCTATTTTTTTATTATAGTAGTAACTCAAGGAAGCTACTCATATAGTCATATTCTTGTGTCTCAAAATAAAACTGTGATGTATTATTAAAAAGAGTTCCAAACTCCATGTAACTTCCTATATCTTTATCCACACTCGAGATGCATCAAATTTCCTTTAATTATTGTTTTTGTAGTTTTTGTAGACAAAGACTCTTACTCGATAAAGTGTTGTTTACACACTAGATTTTGTCTGTAAGAATGCACAGAACAATATAGAGTAAAAATTAATTTTATTATGTATTTAGATTGATAGGTTTTGCAAGTTGTTTAAGTAAACGTATTTGTTAATAATGTACTATCGTATGAGATACAAGGTACTTTTTATAGTAAATATAATGTTATTAATAGGATGAATACGATATGTTGGATGTAGGATGTTTTTAATTGGACAAAAAATTTTCTAGTGTAGTCTGGTTTAATCTGATTTGTCTGTTTAATTCTGGTCTTCACGGGAAAATGAACATTTTTCATCGTGCTTTTGTATATAGTTAGATAATACTCCGTAGTTTGCAAACAAATTGTAAGTTGCGAAAAAGCTAAAATACGTGCAAATAGATTGTTATTGATTTTACATATAATTGTCAGTTATACCCACGAGAATCTAAACGTTAAATGAAATTCGATCCTGAATTGTACACACCCCAGGGGCGGAGCAAGGACACTGAGTCGACATAGAGAATATTTTTGAAAAAAAATTACACGAAATGTTTTAACAAAAATATTAAACATTTTTAATATTTGGGGTGGGTCAGGGTCCTCCCCTAGCTACGCCCCATACACACTTAGTCTCAATACTCCATAATGGAGTCAATAATTTGAGCATACCCGAACCATACTTGTGTAGTTGTGTAGTGCTCGTATTAAATATTTAAATTAGAAAAATATTTTGAAATTCTACGGAGTATAACAGTAAAATATGACACATCTACTAATACTAATACGGCGTATGAAAAACGAACAGAAAGGAAAAAATGAATAGAAAGGAAAAAGCAGCAAGGAAGAATGAATAACTTAGATCCTGTCATTTGAGAATATCAAATTATGGGCTATCATAACCGGATAGTAGCCGGCCGAGATTTATATTGTTATTTTTTTTTCTAAAAGTTTTTTTGTGCTATTTTTTTTTTATTTTTTTCACTCTAGCGGGGGCTGGAGGGTTTGGAGTGAACATGGCCGAAGAAAAAGAAGAATAAGTAACATTGCTAGTTGCTACCCTTCTATAAGGGTAAAAGAAAAAGGATTACACTCCATCTCGGAGGACCCCCAACACCGACCGGTCGGCACGATAGGAGAATGTAAATTGGACTATAATCACAATCTGACAGATAGAGATTAGAGCTCTGTCCCCTGTACTTGCAGAGGCCCTATGCATTTTTCAGCATAGTAACCCCTCATCGCAGTTGCCGGGATTCGAACCCGAGACGTAACCCTTGTGGCACTCTCTCGCTACCAGTTGAGCTACGCCCACCGGTTGGAAGGATGTAAATTGGACTATAATCACAATTCACAATCTGATAGATGGAGAGTGGGTAAAAGAAGAAAAAGTAATTTGAACCAGTTTCTTAAGAAAACAGTGAATAAATATTAATCATCACTCATCAGTAAACAGGAAAAAAATCAAACGTGAAGAAAGAAAGGGAAGAAAGAGCAGACCCGGATTCAAGTTCGAAGGGCAGCGGGCCGTCGAACCCGGGCAGAAACTTCACCGGAGAACCTGCAGCGCCAGTTCTAACAAATAGCTTGGAACAAAGATGTAAAAAGAAGGCAACCAATACCACAACTTTCTTAACCATTTCTTCTTACTATCTTTTTTTCTTGGCTTTCTAGGTGTGTAAAATAAAGTGGCTTTTAGTAAAGTTAGAGAAAAACAGGGGCTCTAGCCTATATTTATATAGAGACAGGAGACTTGATCATATGATTGATTCTTTTTAAGTTTTAAATAAAATAAACGACGCCCGCTAATATTGACTAACAAAAATTACAAGCATCGTTGATGGAGATGGCTACCCAAATTACAAATTACTAGTGTTGTCACCCGTTTCAAACCCCAACTCTGGTTTCCGGTTCAAAATTTCACGAAACCAGATCGGAATTGAATAGCATCGGTTTTTAGGATGTTTTTATTGCTGGTCTGATCTGGTCTGGTCTGGTCTGGTTTGGTCCCGTAAATGTCTGTCTCTGAGTATTTTACAACTATAGAAATTTGGTCTGGTATGGTCTGGTCTGAACTAGTCTGATCTGATTTGTTCTGGTCTGTTCAAATTTGACCTGGTCTATTCTGTCGCTGAAAATAGTCCAAGTAAAATCATCCTTAAGCCATTCTGGTTTCAATCTAATAAGGTTTTTGAGTTCCACTTTTTTTATTGAAAATTTCAATTGTTTGCTCATATAGATTAATTAACAATTGAAGTGAGTATAACTTTCAAAAGGAATGAATAGAGCGAGCGAGAACAAGAAATATTTCAAATGAACATACTACCTCCGTTCTTAAATAAGTGCAACATTTCAAATTTTACACTATTCACATGTTCTACTTTGACTACATTTTATTTATTAATGTATCAATATATTTTTTTGAAAAAATATTACTAAATTTGTCTCATTATAAATATTCAAAATATCATTTTTTAATTTTTTTTACTAATAGAGAATTATATATATTAATGGTCAAAGTTGTGGCTCGGCAAATGTGACATGTTGACTGTTGCACTTATTTAAGAACGGTGGTAGTATATAGCAGTTATGACTTATGAGTATACAGCTTAAGAGATTGTCCATTGGCATAACATTATAAAATGAGGAATTGTAATTACTTTCATAATAAGATTGTTTGTATTGGCAAAGCTATAGTTGAATAAACGAACTACTTATGTTACTTTTGTTGGAATATATTATCTCGATCTGTTACTGTTCAGAAGTCCAAAGGATCGCCCAGTATGGAGCCCGAATGACGAGGCCCATTTTCGGCCTATCAGACCTGTTCCGGCCCCTCTTCCCTATAAATAGGAAGCTTCCCCTCCATGTTAGGGGTTGGCTTCTCTTCTCCTTTCTATCTTCTTCCTCATTAGCATAGGACAACTTAATACTCCATTAATGAGAGCTTTGTACGATAGTACTATGTAATAATGGTTAGGAGACTATTAATAAAATGAGAGAGCTTGGACAATAGCCTAAAAAGTCTCGTGATTTTCTCCCTTTCAGGTTTCCACGTAAAAACAGAGTGTTCATACAGCATTTACAGGTTTATTTACTATTTCGTGTTGGATTGAACTCAACAACTTTAATTTATAATTAATATATAACATGTATGGTTTATTCAAATGAGTTTTATGTTATATTTAAATGAGTATACGTTTAAAAAGCGTGCAATCTATGATATTATAAAGGGAATAACAGAAATTTCAAATGAGTATATAGTAATTATGAGTATTGCTTACATATTTGTGAATTGGTAACATATAAATGAGCACTACAAAGTTGATGTAATTACAAATTCTCTTTTCGTAAAAAGGTTTTTATTTTGTCATTACAAAGCTACTACTACACGTCTCATTAGAAGGTTACAGTCCACTATTCATATGGTCAACTTAAATCACTTTTGATCTTTTGCTTTATATATTAATTTTTTTATATCAAATTTACACTTTTTTATCAGGCTTTGTAGCGGTTTTAATGTAGTTCTGAATATGTGAATTTAATTTACTAAAAATAATCAGAGTGTGAACAGGGATTCAGTTGTTTTATCATCAGTCAAACATCGTAAATCGTAATGAGAACCTTCTAGCGGGATGAAGGGGGTACTAATTAAGATTTGAATGTATATATATTGTGTGTGAATATCGAAATGAGTTTTATCACACTTTATGTTATACATAAAATGACTATAAATGTATAATCTCTATAAGAAATTTGCACTGATATGACAATATAAAATGCGTACAACAGAAGTCCACTAGTAAAATTATCAGCACAGTCATAAACAAGTCAATGTCTCACTTGTAAAGATTAATCTTGCATGAAAGTCAAAAAGTAACGATTGACAAAGGGAAGAGTATGCGACATGGAAATAACTGTGTTAAACGTGGTATCATTTGACAAAATGAATTAATCAACTCGATAAATCATTAAATGTTGTGAAATGAAGAAGATGAAGAACAGATTTAAGAGATAGATATATTGATAATAAACTCTAAATAACTTCTTCTTAATCTTTGAAATCTCTCAATTTCTGAATGAATTTACAAGGCTTCATCAAGCTCCTATTTATAGTGTTTGAGCTTGATGATTAGTCACCTAAATGATGAGTCTACAGATTTGGTGGCAATAACAAATTGAGTCACCTCTTCTAACTATGTTACAAGGATCATTACAAGGATGATGAATAGCTAGGTGTCCTAATGACAAGGATGAACAAATCACACTTGTCATCCCCAGGATTTTACAACACTCCCCATTGAATGTTCATCCTTGATTAGGTATTTGTTATATTAAAATTTATTATGAAAAATTAAAGTTAAAGGGTAAGGATTACGACTTATAATATCGTTGTATTTGGATGTACTGTCTCGTTAAAAACCTTATCAGGAAAAACCCAGTGGGATAAAAACCTGATGAAGGGAAAAAGAGTGCAGTGCATTCAAATACTCCCCCTGAATTTAGCATAAATTACGAAGGCGGCGCATGCCAATTTTTTGTACAAGTTCCATGAATTTCTTCGAGGGGTAATGATTTGATGAAGAGATCAACTGGATTTTCACTGGATCTGATTTGTTGAATGTTGATCGTCCCTTCTTTCTCAAGGTCATGAGTAGAGAAAAACTTTGGAGATATGTGCTTCGTTCTATCTCCTTTGATGTAGCCTTCTTTAATTTGAGCTATGCATGCAGTGTTGTCTTCGTAGATCAAAGTCGGGTGACAACTAATAGGTTTCATACCACATTCATCTTGGATGTGTTGAATCATAGATCGCAGTCATACACATCCTCTTCCGGTTTCATATAGTGCAATTAACTCCGAATGATTTGATGATGTAGCTGTCAACGTCTGTTTCATAGATCTCCACGAGATTGCGGGATTACCATAAGTAAATATGTACCTGGTTTGTGATTTTGCCTTTTGAGGATCTGATAAGTATCCGGCATCTGCATATCCGATTAAAGAAGTTGTTGCATCTTTGTGGTAGAATAGGCCGAGATCAACTGTACCATGGAGATAACGGAATATGTGCTTGATCCTGTTCCAATGACGTCTTGTTGGACATGAGCTGTACCTAGCTAATAAATTTACAGAAAATGCAATATCTGGTCTAGTATTATTAGCTAAATACATTAAAGCTCCAATAGCACTCCGATATGGTACTTCGGGACCGAGTATTTTGTTCGTCGTCTTCTCGTGGACGGAATGGATCGTCGTGTATGTTGAGAGATTGAACCACCATTGGTGAAGTCAATGGATGAGCTTTGTCCATATGGAATCTCTTCAAAACTTTCTCGGTGTAATTGGATTGGTGTATAAAAACTCCATTCTTCAAATGCTCAATTTGAAGTCCGAGACAAAATTTGGTTCTCCCGAGATCTTTCATTTCAAATTCTTTCATAAGATATTTTGCAGTACATTCAATTTCATCGGGAGTTCCAATAATGTTGAGGTCATCAACATATACTGCAATTATGGCGAATCCCGAATTTGATCGCCGAATGAAAACACTTGGACTAATTCGATCATTCTTATATCGTTCTTTGAGAAGGTATTCACTGAGACGATTATACCACATTCGTCCAGATTGTTTTAGTCCATACAATGACTTCTGTAATTTAATGGAAAACATGTCTCGAGATTTCGAGCTAAAAGCTTCAGGCATTTTAAATCCCCCGGGAACTTTCATATAAATGTCTTTATCGAGTGAACCATATGAATATGCAGTCACTACATCCATTAGGCGCATTTGCAGCCTTTCAAAAACAGACATGCTAATGAGAAACCTTAATGTAGTTGCATCAACTACTGGAGAATAGGTTTCTTCATAATCGATTGCCGGCATTTGAGAAAAACGTTGGGCAACAAGTCGGGCTTTATCACTAGTAGAAATATGTCTTACAGTGACACTTTGTTAATGACACTTTCTCTATAGTGTCACTAAGAGATGACATATGATATCTTATAACATATAAGTGTCAATAATTGTTGACATAATAGTATCAACGAAATATAATGACACTAATTTAAAAATTATGTCAAATTTTCGGTTGTTTGGTTCAAAAGTTTAAACATTTATCGGAAAAAATTCAGCTCTCCTCCCAACATTTCATTTCCCTCCATCCATATCTTGACTCCTCTGTCTTCTCTTCTAGTAACCTTTCTTCAGTTCCCCAAAATCTCACACCCCTGTCGTAGGAGAGCAAGAAGGCTGCAAGGCAATCGGGGTAGTTTCATCTCCGATCGACTATGTCCCCCCGTGCTCGCTTCTTGCGACCTCCACCACCGACCTCACTTTTTGCGATCTAGCTCGCCGACCTCGCTTCGCTTCTTTTGACCTCACTCTCCGACCTCCTTTCTTGCGACCGCGCTCAGCTACTCATCATACGGCTTCCTAGCTGATGAATCCCCTGTCTCCTTTTCCGAATTCCAAGCTTAGCCCAAAAAACTGACGACGGCGAAAATATAGACCAGGTATTCGAATCTGAGCTAGCTATAGTCAATTGAGCTATTTAATGATTTCTTTTGGGCATTAGTATCTCAAATTCATAATAACGGGTTGTTTAACACTCTAATCTTGTAGTAAGCTTAAGTAAGAGTTCGTGCATAACTGCATATTAACTAATTGTGAAAAACCTAGATCAGGATTGCTACTCAACTATTTGGTTGTCTACTCATTTTCTAATGTTAGTTCTATGTATTTTATGTCCTTTATAATTTGATGATGTATTTATTCAAGTATCTTCATTGACTTCTAAAATGATTTACTTTCTTGTATTCAGAAACCTGCAATCAAGCTAAGGATGACAATGTTGTGAAAAAGAAGGTTACATCTATAGTACCAGCCCCTATATCAGCCTCACTACTAGGTAAATTGCTTTATGAGAAAAGGCTGATCCTAATTAGCAGTTTCTTTTTATATAAAAATTGCCTCTGTTCTGTTATTAAAAACTAATAAATGAAAATGAACTCTTAGCCAATTAGTGTATCTTGACCATTAGCCCTTGTTTAGTTGCAGGCCAGCTTTTGGATGGAAGAGGAAGAAAGCATATAGTCTAGAACTATTGTGTACAAAAATAGAACTACAAAAGCTCTCAGGGATGCTGATATTTCTACCTTGATATCATGGTCATTTTTCATATCAGCCCACCATGCATCAGTTTCTTAAGGAATTCTGGTTATGCAAGTATTTAATTAACTTTTATTTTATGTTAGTTCGAACTAAGGGTTTTATTCATTGATATGTTATAAGTGATAAGTCATTTTAAGTTATAACGTATGTAAACAAATTTAAGACCATTAATCAAATATGTTATATCATTTTCCTTTGTGCTTTTTGAGATAGATCTAAACATAAGAAAAATTTCATGGCTTTTTCTTTCCTTTCTGTAGCATTTCCTTGGATCTAAACTTAGCTTCTAAAAAGAGAACAAGGAAGAAAATAAAAGTAAAACAGTTTCTAATACACTTTTATCATGACATGCCCAATAAGTTCTATGATTATTCTCAGTCCTTTGGTCTAGTTTATTTGTTTGAACTAGATAGGAATTATGCTACACGTATAGTTGAAGTTATGTCTCGCAATCTCTAAATTGTTGAAAGACCATACCAAACAGCTTAAGGAATTGTAGTTTCGCATAATGAACCATTTTAGCTATGCCTTTGGTTATATGATAACATTGTTTCACTTTTTTTTGTTTTCTAGTTTCCTAGTCTCACTATGATGAATACATATACTTTATTTATCACTTAAGTTTTATTTGCAGCTCTAACTGAGCAGTTTTGTATATTTTTAGGTATTGATTTGTGTGATGCTTTTATTTAACTTCATACCTTAGAATCTCATTTGTTTTAAGGGATATGGCTAAGCGAACGAAAAAGAAATTATGAAGGACTACTAGTGAGGGATGTACTGTAATGGAGAAGCAACGTCTTCAAACGATTACTAGTACCCCATATACGATTAGCTTCGTCAACATTTGGAAGTCAGATGAAGGACAGGTAAAGTTATTAGTATGATTGTAGTCCTTTGGCCTTTTTCAGATTAGACCTTGTAATACCATATTGTCTTTTCATCCAAACTAAAAATTAAATGATTTTTCAGGTGGCAGTGTAGCACCAACACTGGCTCCTTCCAACAAAGTCAAAAGTAGTGCAGAAAATGGGGAAGAAAGTGAATCAGCTTCTGAAGTACATAAGAAGAGGATGAAGAAATCTCTGATGAAAGTGTAAGGTCTTTTTTATGATAAATGTATGTGGTAGATTTCCATTGCTTCACTAACCAAGCATGTCTTTCTTTAGCAATAGATCCTTGTAGTTTTTTTCTTCTTCTTCATATCATTTCTTGCAGTATTTTCATATCATTTCTCAGTCGGGTAAATTAATTTTCAGGTTGCACCAGAAGCTCCTACTCCTTCAGTGACCAAAAAGGTGTTTTGCTTCAAATGTACCTCATTTCCTTGTTTTGGATCCTTTCCTATAGGACTTTTGTTTTGCCAGATCCTCATTTGGGCTCTTGTTCCACATTTTAATCCACCTATTCTATTCTATTCTATTCTATTCTATTCTATAGTAACCCATTCTATTCCATTTTTTATCTACAGACACTTGTACATTTTTTCTCTTATGTTTAATTGTTTTGCTTTTTGAAGATTTCTGTTTACTATAGAAATGACAGAAAACACAAATGAAACAGAGCTTCCAGTGAAGGCCTTTGGATGGTAAGCGTGGGATACCTGTGGTTTGCTTTCTCCTTTAGTGCAGATCATACTGGTTGCTGACCCGTAAAAATACTATGGACTTACGGAGTACATCAAAATTAAATTTGCCAGGTATTATAATTTGCGAAAGTTAGAATTCCATACATAACAAAGCAATAATCCAGGTAACTCATGTTTTTCCATTTCAGTTTTGCAGATCAAGGATAAGTGAGAGATACTGAGATACAAGCAAGCTTTCATTAGTGTCGGAACCAATATTCCAGGGAACTCTTGTTTTTTTTAATATTTTCCTTGATTTTGTCTATGTAATTGTTTCTATTGTGAACATGTCCCAACCAATAGCACGCATCCATGATTATAAATTGCTTGCCTACTTATCTATGATGATTTTCTCGATTATACTTTCTAGTTTAGACATTTTCGTGGTTTAGACTTAATCTTTTCAATTGGAGCTGCACTTCTCCTCTTTTTAAATCTCTGTTGTTACTGATACTCCTAATTTTTAAAAGTATGCCCGAGAGCAGTGGGAGATTGCTAGTTACCAGTTCATTTTGGAGAAGAAAAGCTCGCTGAAACATTAGTATTTAAAGGCTCTTTACCCTGATCACTTTATTAGTTTTTTTCTCTTATCATTTTATCAATATTATCTCTTCAGACTGCAAATTCTAGTTCTATCAATATATGCACTTTTATGGACATGAACATGACATGCATACTTTTAAGTGAGTATCTTTTAATTGAGTATACAAAAGAAGGTTAAAAAGTGTATGTGATTCCACGCTATCAATTCCTTGATCTATGTTATTTATGGTTATTTTTCATGACATTAATGTCATTGTGTATCCGTTTATCAAGGTATTTATTAATTTTAACAAAAAATGCATTGGATTGTTCTTCTAAGTTTCATTTTGTAAATACTTATGCAGATTACGTTTCAGACTATTTTTGGATAAGGTAATTATCTCTTACCCCTCTATTATGTTAAATTTATAAAATTTAATATTAATTCTCCTTATTGTGCCAGAAAATTGAGGTAGGAGAATGCTTTAAAGTTTCTATTTTTGTGATCCAGCGTGCTGATTTTATCCTTTGATTTGTTCATGAGGAATTTATGAAGTAGCACATATACATGGGTAAGTTTGTCTCATTTTGGTGATTTTCCATCAATAACTTAATTTTCAAGTCTATTTTCTAACTATCCAATCAGTTTTAAGCTCACTCCTTTCTTCATACATTATTTTTTTCAAATAATTATAGAAACATAAGTTTTCATCTTGATTTGTGCAGAACGCATCCTATTTCAATATTAGAAATGGCTATTTTGTTAGAGTTTATACATGGTTCTAGAAATGACTATTTTCTTAATTACATTTCTTCTTTCTTCATGTTTCAGTTCAAATCGTTGTTGCCTTCTTCAATCATCATCCTCTTCAAAGTTGGTAATCTCTTTTACTGCCTTTATTTGTTGTAACTATCATTCAGTGTTGTCATTTTCTTTAATCAAAGTGTAATAGGATTTAAAACAGATATGCAAAGATTTGCTTTTGTTTTGGAAGTGTGATCGTTTAAAAAATGGTTATTTTGTAAGAGTTTACATATGCAAGCAGTGGTGCAAGTTTATAGGAAGCCAGGGATGACTATTTGCATATTTCTGCATAATGTCGCTTTCTTAGATTTAATTTTGTTACTTCTATTTTAATCACAAATCCAATTTTTCAGGTTTGTTCACCGAGGTTATGGATGATACTTCGGTAAAGGTTCAAATGCCTAACAAGATAAAGAGGGAAAGTAAAGAGGAGCAGTTAGATGTTAAGTGCACTAGTGCAATGATGGAGATTGAGCTTGACATCACATTAAAGCATTGAAGACTAACAAAGTTCTAGTTTTGTCAAAGGTGTTATTTTGCATTCCAGAGTTGTGAAACATTCTCTTATGTTGTGTAGTCCACATAGTTGTAAAACCTCTATTGTGTTGTGTATGATACAATGAATATGAATATGGTACATAGTGTTGCAATTTAAATTATGAATGCAAAGGTTCTTTTATAGTTTTTGTTATTTATTAATATTCACATAATGAATTAAGAAAAATAAAACACAAAAATTTATATATATATATTGATACCAATGTATCATGTATTTTTATGATGTTCATACGTCAAAGAGTTTTATGATACCAATGTATCATGTATTTTTATGATGTTCATTCGTCAAAGAGTTTTACGATACCATTGTATCATAATATCTATTGATACTATAGTGTCATAATTTTATGACACTTGCTCGTGACACTAATTTTAGTGTCGCAACTCCCAGTTTTCGTTGACACTTTCTTAGTGTCATGAAAACTTTCAATGACACTAAATTAATGTCACTATAGAGCAATTTTCTACTAGTGTATATCTAACAATTTCATTTTTCTCATTGCGTTTACGCACAAATACCCATTTAAAACCCACAGGTTTTACGCCTTTTGGCGTAGGGACTATCGGTCCAAAAACATCACGTTTTTCAAGTTATTTTAATTCAGCCTGAATAACTTCATTATGTTTTGGCCAATCATATCGTTTCCGACATTCTTCAATTGATGTTGGCTCATTGTCATTGTTTTCATTCATAACATTTGTGGCAACGGCATAGACAAATATCTCATTAATATCAATATCTTTTCGATTCCATTGCATTCCAGTAGAAACGTAGTTTATTGAAATTTTGTAATTATCTACGTTTCTATCATTATCTGGAATATCTTCCTCATTTAAGGAAGTTGGATCGTCATTTGAGATGTTTGTTTTGTCAATATCATTTTCTATGCCAGTATTTTCAAATTGTTCATTTTTCTTGTTCAGAAGGATAAACATCTTTGGCATTACAGATCTATTCCTGCTTTTTAGTTTTTCTTGGTTTTATATCTTTTGATCCAAGTGGCCTGCCACGCCTTTTGCGTATAGAAGAATCATTTGCAAGAGATTTTTCAGAATTCTCAGCTGGGATTTCGATTCTTGCAGGTGCATTCATTGCAGGAATATGTGACTTTGTCACTTTCTTTGTATCTGTGAATGCATCAGGCAACTTATTTGCAACATTCTGTAAATGGATTATCTTTTTCACCTCTAGCTCACATATATTTGATCTAGAATCAAGGTGTGATAATCTTGTTGCATTGATGCATTCCATGTTATTTCTTTCGTACTTGTGTCCGATTTATTAGTTTCTCCCCCTAAGGTTGGGAATACTGTTTCATTGAAATGACAGTCAGCGAACCATGCAGTGAATAAGTCACCAGTCATCGGTTCAAGATATTTAATTATTGAGGGAGATTCAAATCCAACGTAAATTCCCAACCTTCATTGAGGACCCATTTTTGTACGATGAGGTGGAACAATCGGAACATAAACAGCACAACCAAATATTTTTATGTGTGCTAAGTTTGGCTCTTGTCCAGTAACTAATTGCATTGGGGAATATTGATGATATATAGTCGGTCTAAGCCGAATTAAATTTGCTGCATGTAAAATAGCATGTCCCCAAGCTGATGAAGGTAAATTACACTTCATTAATAATGGTCTATCGATTAATTGTAATCGTTTAATCCAAGATTCAGCAAGACCATTTTGTGTATGGACATGAGCAACATGGTGCTCCACATCAATCCCAATCGACATACAATAGTCGTTAAATGATTGAGAAGTAAATTCTCTTGCATTATCAAGTCGGATTCTCTTTATAGAATGATCCGGAAAATGAGCTCTTAATCGTATAATTTGAGCGAGGAGTTCAACAAATGCTAAATTTCTAGTCGATAAAATACTAACATGTGACCAACATGTTGAAACATCAATCAACACCATAAAATATCGAAATGGTCCACATGGTGAGGCTATCGGCCCACAAATATCTTCTTGAATCCTTTCTACAAAATGCAGGTGATTCAGTTGCAATTTTGTTCATAGAGGGCCTGATGATCATTTTGCCAAGACAACATGCCTTACAAGGAAAATCCCTTGATATTGGAACCCTTAAATTCTTTAATGGGTGTCCAAGTGAAGTCTTAATGATTTTATGCATCATTACATGGCCTGGGTGACCTAAACGGTCATGCCACAACATGAATGTTTTCTGATCATCTAACTTTGCGTTAGAAACCAAATTTATTTCAAATGGACTAATATGAGTGAAATATAGTCCTGAGGAATATGCTGTCATTTTTTTACAAATACATTTAGTGCCAGATGTAGTTGTCATTAGACAAATATATTCCTTTTGGTTTCCATTCATGGTTTCTATGTGATAACCATTTTGACGCATATCTTTAAAACTTAATAAATTTCTCCGTGATTTGCTGGAGTATAAGGCGTCATTTATAAGTAATTTTGTCCCATTAGGGAGCATCACATATGCTTTCTCAGAGCCTTCAATGAGCTTCACAACACCTGATATTGTATTGACTTTAGCCTCAACTAAAGTCATTTGAGAAAAATATATTTTATTTCTCAAAATGGTGTGCGTTGTGGCGCTGTCTATCAGACATAGCTCTTTATCACTTGAGTCATCCATATTTGCAGGAGATGATGAATTCTTGAAGAGCTTTTGAGCAGATTCGTGCTGATAACGTGTTGTGAAATGAAGAAGACGAAGAACATATTTAAGTGATAGATATATTGATAATAAACTCTAAATAACTTCTTCTTAATCTCTGAAATCTCTCAGTTTCTGAATGAATTTACAAGGTTTCATCAAACTCCTATTTATAGTGTTTGAGCTTGATGATTAGTCACCTAAATGATGAGTCTACAGATTTGGTGGCAATAACAAATTGAGCCACCTATTCTAACTAGGTTACAAGGATCATTACAAGGATGATGAATAGCTAGCTGTCCTAATGACAAGGATGAACAATTCACACTTGTCATCCCCAGGATTTTACAACATTAAATACATTATGTCAAACCTATCCAAAAATTCTCGATCGGAACCGTAGCCAGGGTGCGTTAAGGGACCTTGTCTCGGGTGACCCAAATTAGTGACTTGAACTAGAGGGTTCGGTTCAGATTCGGTCTCATTTGATTTTTTTTTTATATTCATTGAGATGCAAAAGAAAAGGAGTGGAATCCACTGAAAAGTTGAAAGACTTGGAGAGGGCCAGAGGGGTGATGATTTTAAAAAATAAAATAAAAGTTAAAGGGAAAAGGTACATATATACCCCTGTAGTATAGGTGGAGGAACAAATATATCCATGTTATATTTTTCGGAACAAATATACCCCTGAACGTTTAAAAAAGTGCAAAAATACCCCTCATTTTTTATAAAGGAGTAAATTAATATTTATTGACTTTAAATTAATAAAATAAATTTCAAAAAAGACCAAAAATAAATTAATAAATTGAAATTTAAAAATAATTTTTTTTGTAGTAAAAATAAAAAATTTAAAAATGTAATTGTGTCCATTTCTCCCTTTATTGTTTTTATATCACAATTTAATATTTTTAGTATAAAATATTATTTCAAAATGTGTAATTTTATAGTGCAAAGAATGCAAAAAATTAATTTTCTCTACGTTGCAAAACATATGTTAGCACCTTTTCGAAAGAATCTTAAACATATAGTAAGATTTTGAAATAATATTTCATACTTAAACACTATTAAATTGTGATATAAAAACTATAAAAGGGAGAATTGGACACTATTACATTTTTAATTTTTTTTTTTAAATTTCGAATTTTTAATTTATAATTGGTGTTTTTGAAATTTATTTTATTAATTTAAAGTTAATAAGGATTAAGTTGCCCCTTTATAGGAATATGAGGGATATTTTTGCACCTTTTTAAAAGTTAAGGGGTATATTTGTTCCGAAAAATAGAACATGAGTATATTTGCTCCCACACTCATACTATAGGGGTATATTTATACTTTTTCCCAAAGTTAAACATGGGATTGAACCAGAATTGGAACTAGCTGTCATAGCTGGCCCTAAATTCGAATGAAAGGTCCCTGTACTTCGTATGGGAGAAGGACCAAAAGTGACACTAACATTTTTAATGAAGTTCAGATATGACATTCAGGTTTTTGGTGAACCAAATAAACACAATTTAAACCTTTTACCCTCATTTCTACCGACCCACTAACTTCTTCCCCTTTGAAACCACCGTTACCCCGTTATGAACCCCTTCCCTACGCTAAAACACCACTGCCCTAATAAATTCATCGAACACCACCAGCCCCTTTCCATATACTCCATGTTTCATAACATCCCGACGAATTCCTTCTTCCTTCCGACGTCGCTAAGGTCTTCTCCGGCGTTCACCTCGTTCTTTCTCTCCCTATTCCCTGCTCTGTTCTGTTTCGTTTTGCCAGAGTTCCCTGGAGTCTTCTCAAGTTGATTCTTCTCTCCCAGCTTCACTAAATTCGCAACATTCAAGGAGGGGAAATCTTCATCTGATCCTTCCAAGACAGAAAACCTGGAGGACGATCGAGTTGTACGAGTCGAAGATGCATCCCCTGGTCACTATTTAGTTCTTCCCATAGTACAAGGTCGTAACACAGTCCAAACTAACCAAAAGAATTAGCAAGAATCTGAAAAAAAGATTACTGTAATCGCTCAACTCCAAAAGCTGTTTGCATCTTACAGGCGAGTGAGATGAACCCACAGCCCTCAAATCGGAAAGTAACTCCGTCGTGAACAGTATTTCGCGATTTCAGTTTTGTTATCTCGATTGTAGACCCAAATTTCTCCTCCAATCTCAAATCCAAGGACAGATTGTGAAAACTACTTCGAATCAGTAAGAAAACATCATCCTTCGAACTTGAGAATCATCGAAGCCCTGATACGGAGGAAGAACTGGGTCGCAGGTCGTAATTATTGGGGTGCATTGTGATTATATTGGGGGTGGTTTTTTCGCGCAGGGTAGGGGTTTCATAAACGGGGTAACAGTAGTTTGAACAGGAAAGTTAGTGGGTGGTTAGAAATTAGGGTAAAAGGTTTAAATTGTGTTTATTTGGTCCACCAAAAACCTGAATGTCATATCCGAGCTTCATTAAAAACGTTAGTGTCACTTTTGGCCCTTCTCTCTACTTCGTATTAATAATTCTCAAGGTCTAGCTAGTTAGGGAACTACGAGCCCGTTTGGTAGCATGAAAATCGGTTGATTCCACTGAAATTTATGAAGTTCTGGCTGAAGTGGCTACATTGGCTGATTCTGCTGATTTAAGAAAAAATTAGTGTTAAAATATATTTTTTATTAATTAAATACAGAAAAAAAAATGTAAAAATAGCTAAATTGGTCATCTACAGTAACTTCAGCCAATACAGCCAGAAAAGTAACCCCAAACTTACTTTTTTTGCTTCATTACACAATTCAGCCTGATAAGCCGAAACAATAGTGTCGCCAAATGGCCTCTAGAACTGGTTCGAAACAAGACTGGTGCATTCCTACCTACACGTATTCAAAACCCTTCATGTAAGTTTTCGATCATGTAATTTCATTTATAATATGAACTGTAAATATTTTTCTAATTTCCGGATAGTAATTTTTGTTTATTCCGCTGAATTTGATATGCTCGAATCCAACACGGGTAACCAAAAGCCGATTCAAATATAGTTATGGGTCATTTACCTAACCCAGGACTAAATTGAACAAATTCATTCAATTTTAGTCTTTTGAAATGGACTCTTGACAATATATGGATGATTGCAGGTAGGCCTGGACTCGGGCCGGTTCGGGCCCGGTTCGGGCCGGCCGGGCCGGTTCACCAAAATGAAGGCCCGAGCCCGGAACCGGCAGCCACCGGGCCGGGTCGACCCGAACCGCCCATGGGCCGGTTCAAACAGTGACCGGGCCGGGCTGGGCCGGGCCGGTTCCGGTTCGGGCCGCCCGGCCCGAGTCCAACCCTACTTCCCCGTCACAAGATTATAACAGTGTTTTTTCTCCTTTTATATCAGCTGTAACAAAATATCATGTGTGAATGTCAACCAGACAGATTGTTCGTACAAAAGAATATACTTTTCTCCCTATATAATATCCAAGGAAAAAAAATAAAATAAAAAACGCTTTCTAGATAGATACTGCGGCGTGGGAAATATACAACATACTAATAATGAACAAATATTGCCACCATTCAGTAATGCTTTCTTTGTTTGATCAACTTCCTCTTCCAAGCAGAAATATTGCGTACTTGGACTCTCCTCTTTCAAGTCCCACCTCGGCCTCAGTTCTAGGAGTGCGATGCGTACCGACCAACCCCCTTACCTCATTGGCTGGCTTCAACATTACGGTGTTTAGACTTTGCTCTTCAATTGACCTGCTCGCCAATCAAGTCGAGCCCAACCAGCAAGAACGATATCCCTTGAAACAGCAGGAAGTAGAAATGTATGCCTTGAGCTGAAAGCAAACTCCTAACCGAAGCGGTCAGGAGAAGGAAAGCAAGGGCCAACTCTTTAGTGTATATCCGGTTGTGTCTCTTTCCCTTTCCCGCTACCACCTCCATTCCAATAACCTCTTCCCTCAACTCCACCAAATCTGGGACCGACGTGCCTCTTAGGTGCTGTTTAGGTTTCTCTTCTTCGACCAACGACGCGAGGTCAGTTTCGGATGAACGGCCGAGTTTCTTTGTCACTACCCACTCGTAAGCGCTTCCGAGCTGGAAGAGTCCAGAAATCATGGCATTGAACTTTGTCACCGACATCGTGTTCTCAAACAGCAGGTAGGGTATGATGAAGGGGAATGACTTTGGGGAGGGGAGTATGTTGAGGAACGAGACGGTAGCGGGAATGTAACAGACGATCCACGCTGGGAGGGTGGCCTCCGGGATGAACATTGTCATGGGGAGGATGACACAGAAGAGGGTGAAGGAATAGAATGGTAGGATCAACTTCCTTAGAAGGAAGAAGAGGAAGACTAAATTGAATTTCTTCCAAAAGCTTATCTGCAGCAATAAAGTGTACAGGTTCATCACAACAAGATCACCAAATTGTAGTCTATGTTTGGTAGAAGTATTATTTTCAACCCAGCACTATTTCCCTTTTGGGATGCTTATTAAAAATGAACTAGTCCAATTAATTACTTGGCTTAAAGTACCAAGATAGAGCTTTTATTGAGAAATGTAATTTCAGCTCTTTAATATCTAAAGAATAATAATTTCAAATATCATTTTTATTCTAAAAAACATAACATGTTGGTTTCAAAATTTCTAAAAAGTGCTTTCTCGGCTGAAATGGTTGGCATGAAATAAAACTGACACTCTTTCCCTTTTTTCAAATAATCTCTGTCCCAAAAAATCATGTCAGCAACCTGAGCAAGATTTTCATGTCACTTGTCATAAAAAACAAGTAAATCATACATTTAGTTAACCCAATATATAAGAGATAATGTAAGATCATATGAGTTATCACAGCCGTAAACTCTTGTATTGCAAAAACAAATAAAAAATTAATCAATGTCGACTCTTTATTTGAAATAGATGAAGCACTACTTTCTTTAATTAATTGTTTAATATTTTTCAGATGCAATTTCAGCAAATGCCTACATAATGTAAGAACCTTTGCTTTAATAATGTCAGGCAAACAGAGACGGAATAGTTGCATTGGTCCAGAATGCCATCTATGTTGTTGCTTCCGGTAAGCCTCATATGATTCTGGCAACTCACATTGGCACTGAAAATTAAAACAAAAATCATTTACTTGCACAAACAAATGGTAAAATGAAACAGTGCATATTGGCAGAAAAAACCTCAACGTCGTTGAGAAAGATGAACTCCCATCCGTGTAAGTGTGCCCGGACAGCAATATCCATATCCTCGACAGTTGTCCGTTCTAACCACCCGCCCGAATCCTCCAAAGTTTTTATCCTCCACACTCCCGCAGTCCCATTAAACCCAAAGAAATTCAGGAAACTCCCGTTCACTTGCTGCTCCACTTCAAAATGGAATGCTAAATTAATAAGTTGTAATCTCGTTAGTAGGTTTTCATCCTTATTCACAAACGACCATCTCGCCTGGACCAATCCCAGCTTCTCATTATCCTACATTTCAAAGCAAAGGCAAATAGCTGTTGAAAACTAATATCGGTCTAACAATTTAAGCTTTTAGATCAGATAACAGCTTAGTCAATTGTTAACTGACTCTTAAATGAATGAAATAACAAACAAGAAATATTCTATTTTTGATTCCTTGACTGTTAGGTCATTTTCACTTTCAGTCTTTGCTCTTATTTTTCCGGTCATTTTGACAGCTAACCAGCCAATTTATGTACAATTTCTGGTTGTTATTTCACAGATGTGTCATAGGTCATCAAGGACTGAAAATGACATGAAACCAATCATGGTGCATTTGAAGACAAAAATAATGATGGGCTCAAAGTGAAAATGACTTGGAATCAGAAGTGGAATATTTTCAATGTGCAGAGTATAAGACACAGTTGAAATGTATAGGCCTCGTTTGCCAAGATTAAATTGGTTCAAAGGGCCTGAACTGCTGAATTCTCTAAAAAGAAAAGCGTTAGTTAAAATTGATTTTAGCCAAATTTGGGCAGTATATGAGGAATAAGCCAACTAATGCTCCATCAAACAGGGCCTTAGACACACATTTGGAGCCCGTTTGGTAGCACCAAAATCGGCTGTTTTGGCTGATTCTGCTGAAATTTATGATATTCTGGCTGGAGTGGCTGATTTAAGAAAAAAATATTTTAAAAATATATTTTATTAATAAATTAAAGAAAAAAGGGAAAACTGTCAAATAGGTCCTCGAACTTTCATAAAAAAGTCAATTAAGTCCTTCTATAGGAGACTCTGTCCGGTCGTCGCGATTTGGGGCGGTTTCCGGTGGAATTTTGTGATGAAATTTTTTGAGCATCTTATTCATCAAGTCTAGTTTACTCATACCAAATTTCAGCTAAAAATTTAATCGAGAGCGCATTCAAATTAATTCGAGAACGCAAAAATGCGCAGTTATCTTCAAGAATTAATTTGAATGTGTTCCCGATTCAATTTTTAGCTGAAATTTGGTATGAGTAAACTAGACTTGGTGAATAAGATTCTCAAAAAAATTCATCAAAAAATTTCACCGGGAACTGCCCCAAATCGCGACGGACGGACAAAACCTCCTATAGAAGGACTTACTTGACCTTTTTATAGAAGTTCGGGGATCTATTTGACAGTTTTCCCAAGAAAAAATTATATGTAAAAATAGCTAAAATGGTCCTCTACAGTAACTTCAGCCAATACAGCCAGAAAAGTAACTCCAACCTTACTTTTTCGGCTTATTACACAATTCAGCGCGCGAAAGTAAAAGTTACGTGTTTGGTGAAAAAGCTGGCTGATAAGCCGAAAACAGAGTTCTCCAAACGGGCTCTTGAGTGATGGGAAATGAATACCTTGAAATAGTGAACTGTTTGTTTAAGGAAATCAGGCATAGGCTGGAAATCAGCATCGAAGATGGCAACAAATTCGTAGTCTTTTACATAGCTGCAAGTCATTGCAGACTTAAGATTGCCAGCTTTATATCCCTCCCTAATCACTCTATGCCTGTACAAAATGTTGATACCTTCTTTCTGCCATTTATAAACCTCTTCTTTAATTAAAGATTGGGTAATTGGATCATCAGAGTCATCAAGAACTTGAATCAATATTTTTTCTTTCGGCCAGTCTAAGTTACACACGGCAGCTATAGATTGCTGATAAACCTAGCAATAACAGAAAAGAAAATATATAATAAAAACATTAATTTTTTCAATTGCTAAATATAGGACTAAAAGATAGAAAAAGTTCTAAAATAGGACCAAGCATGTTTTCTTCGAGATTTATTTAGTCTTGTTACAAAAATAAGTTAATGAAAACTTCTCAAAATAGGAGTGAATCAGTCCTATTTTTGGGAATGAAACAACAGTAGTCCAATTTTAGGATTGCAAATGCTCTTAATCTTATTTAGTGAATTTTCTCTATTTTAAGTAACATCTTAAAGATCAGAAAGAACAATCACTAACCTCTCTTTCATTGCACATTGGAATCTGTACAAGAACCATGGGGAAGTAACCAGATTCAAGATCTGATGTTCCATGTTTGGAAATTGGTTTTATCTTCCTTAAACGGATCCAGAAACAACCCAAACAGAGGACAAGCCTGTCTAGACTCTGGATTATAAAGAGGATAACGCAGACATTGGCCATGAATTGGAGAGGGGGGGCAATATATTCCACCCTAACAAAAACCCACGTGTAATATAGCCAATCAAACACGCCCTTAACCGCTAAAGGATCAGTCAAAGTGTATAGATACTCAAATTGAAGATCTACAGCTCTTAAGTGCCACCCCTTGTAATATGCTGCAATCTCAACCCCTAACATGACTAAAGACAGCCAAAGGAAGACCTTTATGCAGCTGTAGAACCGAGTCGTGACATTCGGATTCTCCGCCGCGCTGGTATCGGCGGAGTCTGTTCTCCCGGCAGAAACCCGGCGGCGGACGACTGAAGCAAGGCTGACAAATGCGGTGGCGATGGATGTCAAGCAGCCGGCAGCCTTGTGCGCCTTCAGAAGGAGAACCCAGGTTAACTGCTTGGCATTCTTGTGACGAACCTTCTCCCGGCGGTGGTTTGTCGGCGGCATTAGAAAGTCGTCCTCCGACGGAGATTCCAGCTCCACCATTGACCAGTTGTTTGGGTTCTCCATTTTCACCACCACGGGGGTGCCTCTACGGCTTTCTTTAGCCCACCAACCAAACGAGGGGGCCATTTCAGAGCTTATCCAAACAAAACTTCTTTCAAGATTGAATTTTTCACTTCCAGGCTAAAATATAATCACAATGCGAAATACCCAGAAATCCCAACACTATTGGGACTCCATAACAGTACCACGGGATGAAGACGAGCTCAATTAAAGCTCCCAAAAGTTCTCTCTTATTTACACAAGCAGGAAAGGGTTGGTATGTTTTGGAAAGAGATTGGGGGGAGAGAAAGAATGAGAGGGTAACAGTTCAACACGTCTTGGATTTTGATTCAAGATTTCCAAATAAAAAGGACCATATAACGAAGAAACAGAAAAATGAAATCTTGAATTCTTGATATTGCTTATTTCCTTTTTTTTTTATAAACTCCCGTTTTCGATTTCCTTGAATTTATTTAAACAGAAATAGAAACAAAACCGATCTTTATGACCAAAAAGAAGATAAATCACGGCCTTGTGTGGAGATATCTATATGAAGTTAAACTATACACTCAGATACGTGCAATATATATTACACCTGAATGTGTAAGAACAGAAATACAGGTTTGATTGAATTTCTGATGAAAACAGTGATGATGAATCCTGGATCTCCTCCTTCGTATTTGAATAAACCGTGAGTAATCAGCTTAATTATGGAAATAACACAATGGCGCTCTCCTGAAAGATTTAGAATCTCAATAAGATAAAAGAATGTTTTTAACAAATTGAGGAATTAAAGACGAATTTAATTTTCAACATACATGCCTTAATTGTTCTTCAATCACACACGGAAATAATGTTGAAGGAGGAGAAGGATATTACCATCACCTTTGGCTTCTCATAGGATCCTGTATTCTGTTTATCAAAAATGAAATAAAAGAGACTACAGGATGTGACAACAATTAGAAAGTTTCTGTTTCAAGTTTCACGGATTGTTTGTTTTTCTATTTTATTTTTCGACGTGTTTTTTACAATTGTAACTTTGAAAGTTGTAAATCATCAAAAAAAACTTTGAAAGTTGTAAACTTGTAATCCCTCTATTTTATTCAATGCAATCCGTTATTATATTTCCCCAAGATTTAAAATATAATACCTCCACCCCAATTTAAGATTTTCATTACAAAATAACACAAATATTTATACAATAATATTCAATGCAATCCGTTATTATATTTCCCCAAGATTTAAAATATAATACCTCCACCCCAATTTAAGATTTTCATTACAAAATAACACAAATATTTATACAATAACACAAAGTAATTTGAATATATTTTGAGAAATAATTTTGATGAATGTATTGTACAACGAGATCATTGATGATAACTATGATTTATATATGTATTATTTTTAATATTTGATTATTAAATTCTAATTTTAGAGTGTTAATTATTTCATAATGAGAACCTTCAGCGTTGAGGCAGCGAGCAACCGAACATCCGGTGTCTTTCGTGTTCCCAAGAGTGCTATGTAAAATAGTATCTCCAAAGAAAAGTAGATGATTCCCTAGTGTTTTCTAGGGTTGATTTTTTCGGCGAAGGTTCTCTTGCGTCCGGTTTTTTGTTTCAGACGAGTGCAAGGATTTTCCTGCGAAGACTCAATTTTCAGATGAAACAACAAGGGGCTAGTTTGGTTGGCAAGAAGGGCGAATGCATGGTAGGGAGCGGCACAATCAAGGAGCAAGACGAGTTTGATATTTTAAATCAGATCTACGATCTCTTGGTCTTGGAGGAAAAAGATAAAGTGTTGATGGTTTGTCCTCCTCCAGAACCACCGTCATGGAATGAACATGTGACTAGGGTTTGGTCAACTGCAGTTTCTTGCTTTATTTTTGTTTCAAGCTTTATTTTTCTTTCGTTAGACATTTCACCTTATTTTTGGACAATTATTGTTAGTGGCAGTCTTGAGATGCATAAGGCCATTAGTTGCCTCGAGGATTCCGTATGTTCCGCGATAAGTTTCGCTCAATTTTGGGTGAACTTTTCTATATCTGATTAGGAACTGAGAGGACCTTTTGGCTATTATGAGGTTATTGGAGTGGTGAAGAGTACGATGGCCTTAAGGGTATGTTTGGTTCAATGTGATATCTTATACAAGGCGGAGTCTGATGCCCGGAATGTTAGATACCTGTGTTTGGTTTGCGGTTTTTTTTTGGAATGTTTCATTCTCAAAAGTGGAAAAGGTGATCACGTGAATGGGCATGTGAAACCCACTAGAGCCTTAGGTTATGTTAGATTCCTGGTGGCTTATTAATTTTCTTCCAAAAAACTCATGCTTCATTGATCTAATACAAGTTCTTAACTTTTGATATACCACTCTTCATTTTGAAATTATAAAAATTATACTATATTTTTTCATTATAGTTGTTTGAAATTATTTATACAACTATACTATATATTGTAAGCTAAAGATGTTTTCTTTTGGATTGTTTTCAATCTCAGACAGGACCAGACCAGACTTAAACAGACCAGCTCAGACCATACTTCCATAGTTATAAAATACACTGAGATCAAATGTTTACCAGACATACCAGTTCAGATCAGATCAGACCAGACTTAAACAGACCAGACCAGCAAATTTCAGTCCAAAAGAAAACATCCTAATACTATATTCTTCACTAATCTTTGTCATTTGTGCAATTAAACACATTTTGCTTAAAATTATTTACTAATGCTCACTAATCTTAGTCATTTGTGCAATTAAATATATTTTGCTTAGAATTAATTCAATTAGTTTTTATTTTAATTATTACTAAGATATTTTATTTTTTTATAGTTTTAATTACTTTATTATAGGTTGTAATAAGTTTAATGTGTTAAGAGACAAATATTTAAATGGCATTCAAGTAATTCACCAAATAAGCAGTATAAGGTATCATTCAACCAAACAAATTAATGTGACATTCCTTTAATCGTAACCAAACACAAATGGGTTATACATTAATCGCATTCTCATCTATCTAACATACCCAGTAATCTAAATTTTCATGGTAATCTGACATTCCTTGAACCAAACATACCCTAAGGCTCTATGTTGTTTCTTTGGAGATGGTTGCTCAGAGTCCGATCGTAGGGTTTTTATTGAGTGCAAATGGTGCCTCTTGGAAGATAGATGGTGGAGTTTGAATAATTGGTTGATTGTAACTCTTGATTTGATCAAAAAAATGAGAACCTTTAGCCGGAGTGTTCAAAAAAGGAAAGCGAGAACCTGAAATTGAAATGGGGGGAGTAATTTTTACATTGTAACTTATAAGGAAAATTAGAAACTACGCTCTGTGTCCCAAATTGATTTGCAAAGTGAACATTTTTTATCAACAATGTTAAAGGTTTTTTTAAAAGAACCAATGTTAAAGTTAAATCCTCCCTATTGATAATTAATTCAAGTTTGATAATTAAGATCTACATATTCAGAAATTATATTAAAATAATTCTACACTAAAAAATATATTACTACATAATAAATAAATGCCATTATATGTCCTAAATCCACTACGGACTTAAAAAAACTTAGGTTATGAATATAAAAATCATGTATTGTGGTATTGGGATATTTTATTTCTAATGAGTTATAACTTTTCTATGATAAAGTCGTCAAATGTTATTATTATAAATGTTACTTTAGACATAAAAGGGCTTTTCAATTTTTTTGTTAAGATTAGGTCCATTTTTAATTACCCTAGACTTTGAAACATACAAGACCGACTCTGCATACATATACATGCATTTGAATTACTTGAAAGTAAACATATTCTACATATGAAATAAGAGGCATTCGAATTAACTTGAAAGTAAGCACATCTTACATACAATCATTATTTTTATGAATAATTATGAAGTTTAAAAATAAAAAATAAAAAATAGTTACTAGGAAAAATAATTTTAAATAATACAAAGTATCATTCCGGACCGGCCCGCTACTGTGCGGGCCCGGACCGGCCCAGTGAACCGGTTTGTGCCCGGTTCGGGCCACCTGGCCCGGTGGTATAGCGGTCCGGGCCTGGGCCTCCATTTTAGTGAACTGGCCTGGCCGGGCCGGGCCCGGTTCGGGCCTCAACGGTCACTTTTAATTTTTTTTTTAAATTGTAAAGGGCTCTCTAGCCGTTGGGAGAGCTCCCAAACGGCTCTATAGCCGTTGGGAGCATAGGAGGGGGGGTTTGGGGTTAGGGAGTGGGGTGGGGGTGGGGGTGGGGTATACAAAAAAAATCTATTTATACTCCTATTTTCTATACCTTTATTACACCTCTTCTTCTACAACTCTTCCTACTCTCTAATTCTCTACTCTCAATCTCTCATATTCAATCATCTTCATTCTTCATCTTCTCCAAATTCTTTCTACATATATATAATTTATATAATTATTATATCTACTTATATATTAATTATCTACTTATAAATATATACTTATACACATTCATATTATAATTCTTTACACATTATATATACTATATATACTATACACATTCATATTTACTTGATATTTAGTTATTATCCATACTATTGTTATTTACTTATATTAACATATTACATTTAGTTAATGTATACTTATATATATATATATATATATATATATATATATATATATATATAAGTATTATGTATAAGTGTATTACTCATCTTATAGTAATATACTTATATATTATATACTATAAACATTATATTATATATTACTTATAATACATTTACAAGTTATATAAACTATATAGACTTATACACATTCATACATTTTATAAAAGTAGTTAATTGTTAGACTTCTCATTTATCTATTAAACTAGGTAATTGTTACATTTCTCTACATTTCTCTACATTTCTCTTTAAAGTATTAATTAGAAGTAGTTCGATTTTTATACTCATATTTTAGTTCGAATTTGCTATAGTTTTCTTAGTCACATTTTATTATTACTATTGTACTCATATAAAATATTTGATATCATTTAATATTTGTTCAATTTTAAAGATGAAGCGTGGTAGACATTCTGTAGATGTGGGTAATCTCCAACGCAATCGCAAGAGAGAGATTGCGTTAGGGCTGGGACTGGTTCGGTTCTTACTCAAAATGAGTGGAACCGTTATAAAAGTTTTAACTAATGAAATCGGTTCGGTTCCTATATAAAAAATCAAGAACCGTTATGGAACCGAACCGGTAGTAAACGGTTCGGTTCTTCCTTTTACCGGTTCCTAGAATAATTTTTTCTCGTCTAAGAATTAAAGCATAGTTTACTTTCTACAAACAACATAAACACGTCGAAAATTCAAAACATGAGTATTAAAATTTTATTTGAAGCTCTAATCACTTCAAACATCAAATCTCAAACTTAACTAATGAACTTTGAACACTTAATAGAACAAAAGTGATTTAAATTTTTATGTAATAAATGAAACATTAAAAATCGTTGTAGTGTCGGAGCGATGAAGGTTACTCGTCATCATAGTAGCAAGAATAGGACGCCTACTTCAAGTCTTTCAAAACATAAAAAAAAAGACATTGAGTTTGCATGTATAGATATAAAAAAAAACATTATTACATTCTATTGATTCATAATAAATCTAATAATTAGAAATATCATGAAAATAGTAAAGTAAAATATGTGCAATCAACTACAAGTTATTTGGGTTATTTTATATTTATAAAATTTATGTGATGGAACAAAACTTGATTTGTAGAAAGGAGTTTAATGTATTATATCAACCTCATGTACAATATTTATTACTTCTTTTCCGTTGATTAAATTAGAATTGTTAGTTAAATATCTTATATTGTTTTATTGTTGTTGTGGTGGTGGTAATTATTGCTATCATCATCACCATCATCATCATCATCATCATCATCATCATCATTGTTACTACTACTACTACTACTAATATTATTTTATATTTTATTTTTTTAATAACGGTTCCTTAACGGTTCTATGCACATATTTTTTATAGGAACCGGGAACCGAACCGTTATAACTCGCTTCGGTTCGGTTCCTACAAATGAGGCATTGATTGTTAACGGTTCGGTTCCTAGATGTTGTTAACGGTTCGGTTCCAATCGGTTCTACGGTTCCCGGTTCCAAAATCCCACCCCTAGATTGCGTCGACTCGTCCTACTTCACGCAAAGGCAAAGGTAAAGTGCGAGCCGAGTCTTCTTTTCAAAGTCGAGATGATTTTGAAACGGATTACCAACGGAGAGATGATATGATGATGTCTGATGAGCAACTACAAAACCTATTGTCCCAAAATGATCCACGCTTTGCACAAGAACAACAATACCCGACAACCATTGATGAAGAGGAGCTCGAGGATGACGATGCGGAGGAGGACGAGGGGGGCGACGGGACTCACGGCACCCCGGATGATGAGCAAGAGTTGGAGGACGAGGGCGGTTCATCCCAAGTTGGTAAGAAATTTAAATCTCCTATTATTGAAAACAATTTTACAAAAAGGAAAGACAAAAATAGCGAGAAATGGTACGCAAGTTGCAATCATTGCGGCAAAGAGTATAGCTTGGGAACTTCTGGCAGATACGGGAGTCTGACAAGGCATCTTAAATCCGCCCACCTTGTGGAGTATGCGAAAATAGACAAAAGCAAGGGGAAGCAAACACAAATATCGAGGTTTGCAAATTTTCAACTCTTTGGTAATTTCTCCTATGATGATCAAAAACATTTGACTGGTATGTCTCATTTAATTGTTGAAGAAAATTTACCCTATATTTTTTCCGAAAGTCTTGCTTTAAGAGATTATGCTCAAGGTACTTTAAATCCTCAATTTAGAAATTATAGTCGCAAAACGATTAAAAAGGAAGTTATAAGGCAATATAACTTGGAAAAAGAAAAATTACAAACATTTTTCGCAAACTTTAATGGACGTGTTAGTAGTTGTAGCGATATATGGGAGGATACTTATCATCATTTATATTATTTGGGTCTTACTGCACATTATATTGATGATGATTGGAATATGCATAAACGTGTTCTTGCTTTTCGTGAATTCAATGATCGTCATACTGCTGATAATATTTATATTCTCATTGAGCGTATTTTAATTGAGTATAATTTGTTTGATAAGGTGTTTGCTGTAGGTTTTGATAATGCTAGTAATAATACTGTTGCTATACCTAGACTGCGTGAATTGTATGGTGCTTCTACATTGATGGGTAGGTTTTTTCATCAACGTTGTGCATGTCATATTCTAAATTTGTGTGTACAAGATGGATTAGCGGCATTAGGAAATGCTTTGGAGGTAGTGAAGGGGGGAATTAAATTGATTTGGGATAACACTCCACTAAAAATGCAATGGCGGCAATATTTGAAGGAAAGACGTGTCAATTATTGTGCTTTTCCTAAAGATTTGTCTATTCGTTGGAATAGTACTTATAACTTAATTCAAGTACTTATTAGATATAAAGATCATTTTCCCGCTTTTTTAAGACAAACTTGTAACTATATTATAAATCCGGCTGACATCGACACTTGTGAAAAAATTGTTAATGTTTTGGTATATTTTAATAACGCAACTCAAACTTTTAGTCATGTTTATAAACCTACCGCAAACGAATTTTTTGTTGAAACTGTTAATCTCGCCGGCGCATTTTTAGAATTTTCCGATGCCGCTTACGTTAGTTATTTTTGTGATTTCATGAAACAAAAGTTTTTAAAATATTATTCACATATTCCGCATATATATGGTATTGCATTTGTTCTTGATCCTCGTTATAAACTTGCCTCGTTGGCAACTTGTATAGATTACTATTATGCTTCTTTTTTTCCAACTCAAGAGTTCGATGATAATCCCATCGACCCTACACAAGAATACAACGAGGTTAGTAATTTATTTCATCAATTGTATAATGAATTTCATGCACAGTATGCTAATGCACCTCCTCCCATGCCGCGAACATCTTCTTCATCTAAAGGAAAATCACTTTTAAAATCTGCATTTGGTTCTCTTATGAAAAAAAAGTAGAGCAACTCCCGCTACTGAACAAAGCTCAGTTAACGAGCTTTCTTTGTATCTAACATTGAATGTTGATTATGAAGTTGGGGATGACTTTGACGTTCTTAAGTGGTGGAAGGAAAATGAAAGAACGTTCCCGGTTTTATCAAAGATGGCTAAGCAAGTGCTAGCAATGCCGATATCAACAGTTGTCGTGGAACAAGAATTTAGTGCGGCCGGCAACGTCCTAACCGATTATTGAACGAGGTTGAGCCCGAGCTCTCTTGAGACGCTAGTTTGCTTCCACGATTGGTTGAAGGCCCAACGAAGAACTCAAGAAATGACCATCGCTCCCACCCGCCACTTTATGGAGGAAACAACCACCGAAGGCGGAGATTCTGATTGATTTTTTATTA